>CAMGYJ010000005.1:61964548-63164548 GCA_946122785.1 Linum tenue
ACACAACCCATTCTCCTTCTCTCTCTAGATATAATCTCTCTAAATCCTCCCTCCCAAAAGCCTAGGAAATAAAAGTCTGTTGGTTGCGGCTAAGTCCGATCTGCCATCAGAAAATATTTCTTAGGTTTTTTCCTCAAAAAACCCGCCGAGCCAAGCCGAAGCTCTGTCCGAATTACGCCGAAAAATGGCCGATTGGTGGCAAGGAGAAGGAGTTTATGTCGATGAATTTCAAGCGGTATGTACTCATTATTCTGGTTTAATTTTTATGTTGTTATAAGTTTTTTAATTAATCTATGTACTAACCTCGTTGTTATTTTATCTCGTAGTTGGGGAGGACGTCGATATATACAACCAACGATATTATCTCGAGCAAGGACCGGTGGATCCAACCGACTTGTACGAACCCAACCATCGGTCAAGGGATGTTTGGAACGATCACCCGGTACATACAATTCTTCACCATTTGTCCTTCTTTTATTTTGTTAATGTGCCTACTGTAATATAAATAATTTATGTTTATTTTTTAATCGTGTTGGTGGTTTTCAATAATTTAATCGAATACATAGCGCCACTTACTTCGACTCTTTATAAAGAGATGCACTAGAGAGGTTACCAATCCACCACAAATTATCAGCTAGCTTCTTACGCTTGAATGATGGTTCCAGTTGCTTTTGAAGTTTCGTATGCACCACCTTTGGACCATTCCAGGCTGGATCCAGGCCTAAGATGGCTGCTCTAATGCCGGCGTGCCGATCAGAGATTATTGTCAGGTTCGTCCTCCTGGTGACGTGGATTTGGATTTGTCGGAAAACCATCCATAGCTATCAGCATTCTCTCCCTCAACAATGGCGAAGGCTAAAGGAAAGACTTGTCTGTTTGCATCCGCCCACTGGCAATCAGGAGAGTGCCCTTGTACTTGCCGTAAGGAATGTACCATCCACAGTAATCACAGGGATACAAAAGCCAAAACCATCAATAGAAGGCTTGAATGCCGAAAACAGTCTGCGAAAATGGCGTTCGTTACCTGCCTTTGGGGGTTGTATCTCTTCATCTTGGTATCGAGGGGAGAACACAGTCCCAGGTTAGACGCCTCCAATGCCAGTATTAGTCTGGGAAGGAATGCATATGATTCTTCCCAATCCATAGACGGCGGCCATAGCTTTCTGCTTTCCATGCCACGCCTTCTTATAGTTAATCATATAACCAAAACGACTTGCAATGTCAGCGATTATGACTTTCACCTTCAGATCCGTTCAGCCTCAATCAGATGCTTAATAGCCGCAACCACCCTGGATTTCAATTGTCGATGGCCTTGGGAAGTGATGGATGACACACATGTGTGTGTGTTGACCGCACGGGATATGACCCAGTGGCCGTGTCTCTTGCTGTTGATGGCCCGAATCCTAACATTGCACCCCTCGTGATGATTACGGCATCTGACTATGAGCCTTTTGGTGTTGGAATGAGTTGTGTGCCATTCAAATGCCGAGTCATTGCTTCAGTCTCAAGGGCGTGCCGCACATCCTTCTTCGAGCCAAATTGTTGGCCCTTCGTAAACCCAGTGAGTGGGCCCCATATTGGGACCTCTGGCGGCTCCATGTCGCTGTCGACCATCCAATTGTCGTCTGGAATGTGATTGTAGTAGGGACTGGTACACGGTCAGCGGCACATCATGATCATTATCTGAATCTGAATCTGGTGCTGAATCATCAGCACCTTCAAGAGGGTCTGAGCTGTCTGCACTGACGTTGTTCTTCCTTCTTCATCAGAGGGGTCGCTGACTGGTGCTGGTGTGGCAGAATCCATCTGATCCTGCTCATGAAAGGAACCTTCATCAGCTCCATAATGGTAGTTGTGAAAACTACCGCTGCCTGTCATGAAGTTGTACTGGCTTGGTTGGGGATGTCCGGTTGAACTTCTTCTTCATATGACGAGAAAGATTGATGATGGCCAGCACCTTGCCCTCCATCTTGGTACTGAAAATAGGATTGAGGATCATGGTAACTTTGGTAGGGATGATCGTCATATAATTCACCTCCACCATGGATACCAGATGTTTGACCGTGTCCAGAATGACGTCCAACACCAACGACTGGCTCGGTGTAAACGAACATCGGCTTTGGCCAATTTGTTGGACCACAAGAATTCGAGCATGGAATCTAGGTCATCTTGAGTGGTTATGGTATATTCCTCATGCCACAATGACCAGTTGCTCTGTTTGGGTATCGGTACACCATACGATCTACCCTCCTCGTGCCATCCATGCAAGTTGCGTCAGTGCATATTTGATGGAGGTCTTCAAGCTTCGGTCTAGTACCGACCGTTATTTTCTGAAAATTGCCACCGACGTAGGTGGCCCCTTTCCGGTCTCTTCCGTGTAACCATTCCACCGTAAGCCAAGCGTTAACTGACGGAATGCCATCTGCACACAAAACAAACCGTAGTTTAGTTAATATCATCAAAATCACAAATCACATAAAAAGTAAAACAAAATCAACTTACGAGTTAATGTTAATGGCATAAAAAGTAACACAAGATAAAGTTACGAGTTAATGTTAATGGCATAAAAAGTAACAAAAAAAACTTACGAGTTAATCTTAATGGCAAACACACTAAATAAATATAGATATACAACAGAAAAATGAAAGAGAGAATGAGAGGTGTGAAGAGTAGAGGTTTTCCGGCAAGTCTTATATAGGGGAAAAAATTGTGAAAACCGCACCTCTAGGGTGCGTTTTAGTCAGCCATGTAGCCCTACGTGCATAATTCTCTGCATGGCTGTCGGGTGGCAGGAAAATAATTGGCACGTAAACCGCACTTGGGGGTGCGATCTACAAGGTTAAACCGCACTTGGGGGGTGCGATCTATATGGCTAAACCGCACCTTACAGATGCGGTTCGTTCTTGGAGGAATAAATCGCATCTCTATGGTGCGGTTTAGGTAGGTCAGACCTAAACCGCACCTCGGCCATGCGTTTCATGTAGGCCAGACATGAAAACGCATTGCCAAGGTGCGATTTAGGCCCACCAGATTAGAACGCACCCTCCAGGTGCGGTTTACATTAAAACGCACCTGGGGGATGCGGTTTATATGTAAATCGCATCACGAGGGTGCGGTCAATAAAAAAGGGTGCTAGTTTTGTAAATATTTTTGAGAGGGTGCTAGTTTTGTAATTTTTTTTTTTAAAGGTGCTATTTCTGAAAAAAAACTCTGTCTTGGATGCTCTCTGCAATGATGGGGGTGTTATATCTCGAGCTTTAGACGTGCTTTCAAAGATGCAAGGTAAAAATCCCGTGCGTGATGTTAAGTCCCCTGTAATTGCTTGAGTCATGGTCTTCGTGTATCTCGGCTGGAGGGAGGAAACCCTGACAGTGTTCGATGAAATGTTGGAAAGAGAAGTCATGATGGGTGGGTTCTGCAAAGGGTGGAAGGGTATTGTTTGCATGGTGAATTATGCAGCGCAAAAGAGCTATTTGATTCCATATCCAGCATCGAATGCAAGCATGATGATTGATGTATATAGTTACAGTGTCGTGATTGGTGGATACAATAGAATAGAAGCTTCTATCAGCCTTCTCTTACAAAATGTGCTTGTCTGTGGATTCCATCAACACATAGATCATTCGGCTGTCAGAAATTAAAGCTGCCAAGTGGTTCTGAGATTGGTGGTTGCAAAGGTACGTATGTTGTATCCAGTCCAGTCCAAATACTTGTGGTTGAAGGCATATGTATCGTGGATCATGGTTGTAACTGAAGCCCCGATCCATTGATCCTTGCTCTAGTTTTGCCGTTATCCCTTTTTACAGATTCCATCGTGTTTCTGCTACTTCCAATGGTCGGTGAATGCAGAGGCCAGAACTTACTTATTTGGTTTGGGTCTTATGGGGATCACAATTTTTCCCGTTGTATGAAGCTGACTGTCTCTCGATGTTGCAAAAGTTAAAGAAGGCGGTGAAACCTCTTTGGAATATTGGAAGTGGCCCAAGAAGTAAGGCAGGTAATGGGGAGATTGGGTGGGGTTAAGCCACTGTTGGTTAGAAGTAGTGTAGTGAAAATTGCGTTTTAAAATTTAAAAAATTTCAGGTCATTAAAATATTTCTACGTAGAATTACACTTTACTCTTATAGTTATAGTCAAAATCTACGATTTTAAACTTAAGAATTTACGTTTTCACGCTTCTAGATCAACAAAACACTTCTACACAGAATCACGATTTTGGCTGAATTAGTTAGAAGGAAGACAAATGAGGTAGGTGGTGACATACACTAGTTCACATATTGGCTAATTGGGACAGTCAAGAAGTTGGATAGTATTCTCTTATATATATAAATATGTAAGGTGGCGTATTCGGTGCACCCGCCTCATAATTATCATTCTGAGTATGCGATTCATATCAAAACGGTATCAATTGTTGCTTATAATATTATGAACAAAAAGCACATGAATTTGAAAAAAATTCATTCAAAATTCATTTTAATTTGAAGGATTTAGGATTTAGGGATTTAGGGATAGGGTTTAGGTTTACAATTTGGGATTTTGGGTTGGGATTCAAAATTGAAGGTTAAGGGGTTAGGGTAATAGATTGATTTGTTATGATTCTATTGTTGGGATAAAACGCTTCTCACCATCAAGTAATTTATATTGTATGCATCTAACGCTTTTATTGAGTGGCAGGAAAGAACTGTTCTCATTTACTGGTTTTATGAAATTGGAATGAAGTAGTACGACAACACATCATAAGCAATCAGTACAACAACTTTGTAACCCTGCCGGTCAAGCTTCGAGTGGAAACCTATGGAGCAAGTTGGACAAGCAGAAAAGTTCCTTTCTAGAAGCAAATTATTTGAGTGCCAGCAGCTAGCCTCCTGACAGTACAGAAACTTGGTGCAAAAGCTAAGGAGTTTTGTGATCCGAGTGTGACAGCTGGAATTGCACAATCAACTGCAGATCAGAACTTTGAGATTTGAGCATAACGGGAAGTACCACTGTTTAAATTTTTTTCCCAAAAATACCACCCAACCCCAAAAAATTTCAAAAATACCACCCTTTTTCAAAAACCGCCACCCCACCCAGCGGTTTGGTCGAAAACCGCTTGTCGGGGGCGCGGTTTTGGACCAAACCGCGGGCCTAGGAGGCGGTTATAAAAAAAAAAAAAAATTGGACCAAAACCGCTGGGTGGGGTGGCGGTTTGGCCCAAAACCGCCACCCCAACCAGCGGTTTGGTCCAAAAGTTCGGTCGAAACTTCAAACGAACGTAACTTTGCACTCGGGTATCCGATCGTAGCGATTTTTTTTTTCATTTCGCATAACTTTTCAAGATCTACAACTTTTACTAGGATAAAATTTTCAAAACAGGAACTATTTGTGGATATACGGGACCTTGAGAATAACTTTACCTTTACTTTTCAGAAATCCATGTACATTTTGAAATTATGATTATATTAAAAGTTGTAGATCTTGAAAAGTTATGAGGAATCAAAAAAAGTTCATAACATTCGGAGTTTGGAGCACAAAGTTATGGCCGCCCAAAGTTTGACGAAAGGCGAGACCCGGCGGTTTGCGGCTTGCAAGATCTCAAAAAGTTTGCGGCTTCCATTTTTTGAATCCGAATCACTTTTTGAGATCTTGCAAGTCTCAAACAGTCGGGTTCCGTCTTCGTCTCGAAAAAACGTCATTTGCCACCCCGAACGACCTTTTTTTATTTCGTCAAACTTTGGGCGGCCATAACTTGTGCTCCAAAATCCGAATGTCATGAATTTTTTTTTATTCCGCATAACTTTTCTGAAAAGTAAAGGTAAAGTTATTCTCAAGGTCCCGTATATCCACAAATAGTTCCTGTTTTGAAAATTTCATCCTAGTAAAAGTTTGTAGATCTTGAAAGTTATGCGAAATGAAAAAAAAAATCGCTACGATCGGATACCCGAGTGCAAAGTTACGTTCGTTTGAAGTTTCGACCGAACTTTTGGACCAAACCGCTGGTTGGGGTGGCGGTTTTGGGCCAAACCGCCACCCCACCCAGCGGTTTTGGTCCAAATTTTTTTTTTATAACCGCCCCTAGGCCCGCGGTTTGGTCCAAAACCGCGCCCCCGACAAGCGGTTTTCGACCAAACCGCTGGGGGGGTGGCGGTTTTTGAAAAAGGGTGGTATTTTTGGAATTTTTTGGGATTGGGTGGTATTTTTGGAATTTTTTTTTAAACAGTGGTACTTTTGGATTTTTTCCAGGGAAATGTTGCAACTTACCATTTCAGGGCTGATTCGCGACCACAACAACAAGGCAAGTTAATTCCAATGCAACGGCCAGAAACTTCATTATAAAAAGGAGACCTGGAATAGCCATAGAGCAGACTTTTCGGGTGAGACAAAATCAAGAGAGCAATAGAGTTTTGCGTGGGATTTTGTATAGAAAAGTCGGCACAAGAGTCGGGGAGGCTTTTGGGTTCTGATACAGGACTGTATCAGTGTCTCTATTAGTTGGATAGCTAATAGAGTGTGAAAAGAGTGAGGTTCGATCTTGCGGGAGCAGATTGAACAGGTTTGAGTGTTCCATTGTAAGCTCGAAGAACTTCAAAGCCAAATCATTAGTGAATCGTCGGAGAGCGCCAAAAGCGTGACGCCGACCGTGGACTAGTCGACGTTGGGATTCTTATTCTCCCAACGTTGGAAACCACGTAAAAATCTCGTGTGCACTGTACCATCTCTCTTCCCTGCCATCTGGATGAGGAACTCTGTTCTTGGCTTGTTCATATATGTTCGTTAACAGGGCTTTTGTTAGTCAAACGCATCACTTCAGCCTGAGTAAGTTAAGTGGTTTCCATTATTTCATTTTTTTTTTTTTTTGGACCAAGCTCTTTAGTTGTAACTCGTAGGCTAAGTGTGTGGGCTTAAGTAGTTTAGTCCAAATTATATTATTGAATAGAATTAAAATTATTTGGGCCGAGTCCTCAAGCCCAACACCAGTTTGGCGCTTCAAACAAAAACACACAAAATCGTGTTCAGCTGTATCTATTTCGATCAAACATAAGAAATTTCCTGTTCTTTCACTTGTTCTCGGAGAAAGGTTTGGCTGGGTTTTTGCAGGAGACGAATCAAGTGAAATAAGACTGAATCGAAGGGGAACGTCTCGCGCTCGACGCACCAGCATCTATGTCATATTAAAGTTCATATCATCATATAGATTGAGAGTACTAATTAAAGTTCAAAATTTGATGTATTATGGACACTTTTAGAGTTGGGTGCACTAAGTGCGCCGAAGTAGCCATCAAATATGTAAATAATATTTAAAAAATGAATATTCAAGTAATTCATTCTTAAAGAAAATTAACATATTAATTTCTTTTTGTATAAACAATAGTGACGTGTTTTCTTATATGAAAGAATCGTGAAAGAACATTTATTGTCTATAAGACTTCTTGTATCTAGTATTAGAATCTTATATATAAACCTATGTGGTGATAATAATTTTTTCTCCAAATTTTAAATACGCCTAGTGACAAAGCCAACCCGCCACTGAAAACAGGGATGGATGGTTCGATTTACTTTAGTTGTGTTTCATTCTCTCATTTTTCTCTTCTATTTATCTTGTTTCCTTTGTTGGCTGTTGGTTCACAAGTAGTTGTCGGATCCTGGTTTGTACCTTCCTTCCTCTTAATAAATTATCGTCGCCCTTATAAGAAAAAATAGTACATTCTCATGTAAGATAACTTTTAGTGCAAGAGAGTTATCTCATCCTTAATATGATCTATTATGAAACCCATGAGTTATGAAGGAATATGAGTATTACATTTGATTCAATTGGTTATAAGAATAAAGAGTTATCAAAGATTAATAACTATAAAGAGTTATGTTCCTATTGTAACTCTTCCATGATGGATGGTTGAGATTAACACACCGTTTGGTATAAATGAATTCCATAAGTTTAGAGGAATTCATTTTGGAATGCAACATTTTTGTGCATGATATTTAAAAGAATTCATTTTCAATTCTAAATTTTGAATTCTATGGAATTGGAACTAGTTATAGCAATTCCGAGAATTGAGATAGAATTTCCAAACGAATTCCAAAAGTATTTACTAATTATAACAGAATGATATAATTATCCTCTTTTATCAACTAAATTACTTATATATATGAGTATATGACATACCAAACGCGGAAATTCTTGACAATGAATTCTACACGCCAATTTATTTTATTTCACAAGATTTGAATATGACATACCAAACACAAGATTTCATTTGACAATGAATTCTACACGGTAATCCATGTTACAATGAAATGAATTCTCGACTCATTTGGTACCAAACGGTCTGTAAGTGTAAAGAAAAACTTAGGAGGAATTTTGGTCCTCTCTCCATCTATAAATACGATGCTTTGTACCATCACAATAACATATCATAAGAAACACATATATCAAGTGACTTGTATGCTAGGGGAGAGAACCCAAAATTCAACATTGCTACTTCTTCATAAGTTCTCTCTCAATCACCATGGAAGAAGGTATTCTTCTAATCTCTTTTCTATTTCATGTGATTATCATGTTGTTCTAACGATTGTCGCAACCGCCCCTTGAGATCGGGGGACCCGTCGCGATTTGCTCAGAGTCGCCATCGACCGTGCTTTGGGGTGGGTCGAACACCATTTTCCGGTTTTAATTTTTTTGTTAAACCAGAATTCTGGTCTGCGGATTTTATATTGTTCTAGGTTCGGGAGTACGGTTACATGTGGGGAAGTGTATTCACACCCCACAACGCCCCATAACGGGTACTACGTAAATCGATAAGTTTTTTAGAGGTTGGGTGTAATATTAATTGGGATTTGTTTGTGTATTTAGTTGTAATATTTGATTATTTTAAATTAGTAAGAATATAAATTGTTAGAGTCCAATTGGACGATGTTATTGGTATAAACTTGAATTTAAAGTTACCGGTTTACACGTCTATTGACGTAAAAAGGTTTTTTAGATTGGTTGGACTCGAACCTATCGGTTGCCTACGTACCCGGGTTAACCGGGATCAAAGTCCACGTAGTTCGAACATTTTGAGAGATTTTATGAAATGATCTCAACACGTTATATTGATCGTGGTTTAGATGATAAATTGAGTTGTTAGGAAGTGTATTTATGATTTATAGTGATTGAATGATAGGTTATCTTTGTAAGAATTTCATCGAGAATGACCATCACGGTCTATCGACCATGATTTCATATTAAGGAAATTTACTTGGTAAGTAGATACATGTATGAACAATAGAAGCCCAAACGAGGATATTAATCAATATTGTTAGTATTTTGAAATATTTAGGGATAATCTTATCTTGGTAAAAAAGATCTTACCACGATTAGTCAATATGGATTTTTGCGTATTAAACTTATTTAGGGGGAATCGTATTTTAATTTTATACTAAATTGAAAACGAAAGAACTTAGACAACGAGAAATAAGTTGCAGTCCGATTGGTTAGGTGGGTAGACTTGGTTTTCGCTGACCAGATATAAACTGGTTCGATTCGGCTCTCTCTATCGTCCTCTTTTTTCTTTTCCTCTAAAAAACGGAAAAAAGAAACCCTAGGAGAGAACCGGACACTAAATCAAAATCCCTTCTGGTTTTCGTCGATCCGCCATCCTCTCCTTTCAATTTTTCTAACTTTC
This sequence comes from Linum tenue, assembly GCA_946122785.1. Lineage (NCBI taxonomy): Eukaryota > Viridiplantae > Streptophyta > Magnoliopsida > Malpighiales > Linaceae > Linum > Linum tenue. The sequence continues at coordinate 61,974,193 of CAMGYJ010000005.1, forward strand.
TCGATTCTTCTATCATTCAAACTTTCTCTATCATCTCTTTAGTATTCGGGAAATGACGAGAGGTAAAGGAAAGAAAGAGAGATGGCGACGGAACGGCGAAGACCGACACAATCCCCGCTGGCCATCATTGACGACGATGGCGATTGAATTTCAGGTAAAATTTCTTGCCTTGCATGTCGATTTTCTTAGGATTTTCCTCGATTTGGTTGGATTTCGACTTTGAGCGAGTGTCTGATGCATGTTTCTCTTCTGATTTCTGGGTTTTTTTTGTGGGTTTCTATTTTGGGTTCGATCAAGGGGAAAGAAGAAAAAGATCTCGACGGCGATGAGCTCGGCGGTAGTGGTATCGGGAAGAAAAGCTGAGGGAGAAGAAGAGTCATCGTCGGCGAACCCCGATGACACCGCCGACGTTTGACACGGGGAGTGAGTTAAATTTAGTTTCGACTTTGATTCTGGATTTTCGATGTTGTCTGGGTTTTGATTAGTTTTATTGTTTTCGTTTTTGCTGGTTTTGGGACGAAGAAAGGGGAAAATGGAGGCGCCGGCGACTCTGAACTGTACCGACGGCGAAGGAGGATGGAAACAACAGGTAGATTTGTTTGGTTTAGGATTTGGTTGGTGGATTTGAATGCTGTAAATCCTTTCCTGGGGTTGAGCCTAAAAATTTGGGCGTTTGACTGTGACTTGTAATTTTGAGTTCTATGGATGGTTTCGGTTTCAGAAAGGGTAGGGGTTTAGGTTAGAGGGGAAGTCCTTCAAGTATTTCGAGTCTTAAATGGGTCGTGTATGTTAGTTTTTTTACTTACCATGTTTTGGATGTTAGTTTAATGTAACTAGAGATGAAAATGCTAAACAAACTTAAACAATCAAAGCTAGAAAGGAAAGTAAATCTGAATTTTTTTTCATCACAATATACTAAACATGACAAATCATAAATAAGTGATGAAATTAATCATAGATTTATCTTTTCATTGATTGAGGTTATTATCACCATCTTATGATTTGCTTGGAGTATTGGTTTGAATTCCTCTTTTAAACGCAAATCAGTCAGCTTGAAGTTGCTTGGAAAGGATCAATTTTTGCTTAAAAAGGTTTCCTTGGGTGTATGAATGGTTGTGAGATGACGGTGGAAGAAGTAGATGTACCCACCTTTTTTACTTGATGTCCGATGAAGGGGCTGTTCTGTTGCTTTCCTTTCCCTTTTGGCCTGCTAGACTTTCCGTTTGCAGTTTTCTTTTGTTGTTTGTGTTTGTTCTTTTTCTATGTTATGTTGGTGTATCTAAGAGGAAGAAGAGCAAAGTAAGGAGATTTTTTTCAGAGCTTGTGTTGTTGTTTAGGTAGACGAAGAGAAGAACAAGAAGAAGAAGTGTTGTTTGTCTATGTTTGTAGGAAGGGCTGAAAGAGGAAGAACCAACAGAGAAGAGAAGAAGAAGTGTTGTTTGTGTAGAAGAAAAAGGATGAGAAGAAAAAAATAGTTTTTGGCAAGAAGTTTGGAAGAGAAGAAGAGAAGCCGTCCAGGAGGAGAAGGCAGGAAAGAAGTCCCTGGCCAAAAGGGAAAGGAAGCAGTCTCCTCTCTTAGGTAAGAACCAAAAGGCTCTTTTTATAGCGAATTGCTGCTTGGACAGCAAGTATTTCAACAGTGTATTTGTGTTTTTTTCTTTTGGGGGTTGAACCGGTCTGGTTGTGTCAGAGCTGACCGGGTTGACTGGTTTTGACTCATGTTGACTGACTTGACCAAGTTGACCTTTGACTTTAGTTGACTTTGGACTTGGGCTTTGACTTGAGCTCTTTAGCTTATTATTGATTGTAAGAACTATTTTAATTAGTTGTGATATAACATTTATTTAGTAATTGTACTTGTACTTGTAATTTTTAGTTTGTATTTCTAATCGTAATGTAATTATTATCATTAATTGGTAATCATAATGTAATTGTTAATAAAAAGGTCTGTTATTGATTTCTTTTACACCAAATCCCAAAGCCCAAATCTCGCAAAGTCCAATTCAACTAGTCAATTCACGCAATGAATAAATTGAGTGAATGGTTAATTCGTATAATCAAACAAAACAAGTCAACTCAATTGAGTTGAAACAAGTCGACTCTCCCTATCAAATTGTAGCGATCGAGACTTGCTATTGCTTAATCTCCATTGAGTTGAGACAAATATAACCAATCACAATCACAATAAATATGTTTTATCTAGGAGTTCATTTAAGATTTGCTATTGTAAATTTTAACAAAAATTTAGTTAAATATTTTTGACCCGGACAAAAATTGGTGTCTACAGTTGCCCCCCTTTGTATATCTCTTGGTATTTGAGAGGTATACAAATTTATCATAACACACTATTTTTGGCCGGTTAATTATCGATATAATTTGCAAGGTTGGGGCGCTAGCCCACTCTCTTTTGGTAAGTTAAGGTGAGGTAAGGTAAATTTATGTGGTTGTATGACTTGTTTATTTTATTTTTCATGGCGGTATGGCCTGTGTTAGTTCTTTTGGGTTTTTGGTGGTAGCGCCTGCGTTAGTGTTTTTAGGTGTCTTGACGATAGCCCCTGCATTAGTGTATTTAGGTTATTTGGACGTAGGCCTGAGTTAGTAATTAAGAATTTTGGTGGTAAGGCCTGAATTGGTATTTAGGTATCTTGGTGGTAGGGCCTGAGTTGGTATTTGGTATTTTGGCGGTAGGGGCTGAGTTGGTATTTAGGTATCGTGGCGGTATAGCCTTACTAGAGTTTTCTGGTTTCATGGCGGTATAGCCCGTTTTAGGAGTGTTTTTCATGGCAGTATAACCTGATTTGGGTTTTTGGTCCAATGGCGGTATAGCTTGACTTGTTTTTAGTCTTGTGGCGATATAGCCTGGTTTTGTTTTATAATGATCCGGTAGCGGTATAGCCTGATTTAGATTCTTTTTGTATGGCGGTATAGCCTACTTTGATTTTTGTTTGGCGGTATAGCCTGCGTTATTTTTTGTATGGCGGTATAGCCTGCTTTGGGTTCTGCATGGCGGTATAGCCTTTACTATTTTTATCTTGTTCCCGTAGCGGTATAGCCTGGTTTGAGGTTATCTTGTTCCGTGGCGATATAGCTAGATTTGAGATTTTGTGGTGATAGAGCCTGATTTTGGATTTTTATTCGTGGCGGTATAGCCTGTTTGATCACGTGTATCATGGCGGTAAAATTCACGAGGATATGTGAAGTTTAACTTGATCACGAGTGGTATAGATTTTTTGTGATTGACATTAGTGGTTGAAACAAGCAATTGGTGGTCTTAGGTAGATCTAAGGCATGTGACAAACTTGATATTGGTAAAGATTTGAATTTTGACTTCCCCATATGTGCAAATGCAAGGTATTTTCTGATATGATATGATGCAATATTGTGATGAATATGTTGGAAGGGTACATCTACTTTAAATGAATTTTGAGAATGAATGATATTTAATTTGGCTATGAATTTTTTATAGATGATGCCATATGATTAGTTTGAAGTGCATCGAGAATGATGCCATTCGATGCGTGTGAAGTGCTTTCGAAAAAGGTTGTATGATGGGTTATAGGATGATGTCTCGATGGTATGCAAAAGAAAGAGTATAATCCCTCATCATGGTCTTGATGTTTTTTTTTCATGGATTCTCTTAAATCGATCATCCACAAGGAAAATATGCCATTCCCTTTTAGTAAAATTGATCCTTGGTTGTGCTCGCGATGGGGTAGCATACTGCCGACATGGGTACTTTATTTCGTTGGTGTGTGTCACTATCTCAAGGTACTAGGCTTGCCATCTAGTTTATCCTCTTTTATATACTCAGTGAGCACAAGGTATGTCGCTTATGGGGATTGATGGAAGGTTGGTCTTCTGTTTTCTCCACCTTGGACATTGATTCTTGGGTGGCTGATGTATTAGCCATATGATCTTTTCATGGGATGTGCCTGGTAGGTGTTTCTATGGGAGGATTTTGTAGCATGCTGGTCACAGGATAATGTGATCATTTAGTTTGCTTGATCTTCTTGCTATGTGAGCATGTCGTGCTTGGATAAGAGAAATTTGTTATCTCTGGGTATTGTCTTGCTGATGTTGGTTTTCTAGACATGCTTGATTGACCTCATCGGGAGGTACGAGGTACAAAAATACTTTGTTGACGGATAGTTTGATTGATTGGTAGGGTATCTTGAACAAAAATGATTCAAGATCTATGAGATTTCCCATTTACTCATGATTTGGTGGGTTTGGAGAACCACTTTCTTCTTTCTTTCCGAGTGGCACTAACTTGCCCCCGAGAATGTGTTATTCTCCTTCCATTCTTCGGAACAAAGTGTGAATTTTACCAATCTTGACTTAAGATGAATGCAAACAATGTTTGAAAAAAGATCATTTAAGAGGATATAATGGGAACTTGACTTTTGAAATCAAAGCCTTGTTGGGGGAATTGTGTGCAATATGAGAAAAATGATTTCTTGTGTGGTTATTGTCACCTTGTTTAAAAATTCTTTCTTTTAAGTCAAGCCATGAGAATATTCATAAGCTCTCACTCTCATTCTCACTTTCAAATCACTCTCACTCAATCCTATGGGTGCTTTGAGTATACGATACTTCAGCTGCTATCAAGATTCTCGTCACCATGTTGATGGGGGAAATGTGTACAAGGTATAGGTTGATCGGTTAGAGTTTGCGTGATCTTCTATGCCCCCAGAATTAAAGTTTTTCGAACTTTCCTGAAGAGAGGTTATTGACTGATATGAATCCAATTGTGAAAGTCCTTGTATTTTGGGGATCTGAATTTCCCCACACGAATGCTTGATAAATGAGACTCTCGTCCTTAGTCGTGTAAGTCTATCATTTAGGGATTCTAGCTTGCCCCCAAAGTATGAGTCTGGTTGATGAATAGAGGAGATCCTTGTTGAGGATGTCTCGTTTTCTTTGAAAATGTTGATATATGTTTGGCTCAGGTTGTCCCCTTTTCTTGAAACTTGATTCAGAGAGGTGGGGTTGAGTAGTCAGTAACTGAGAACATTTGAGTGGAAATTCGATTATGGAAATCTTCTCACTTGTCGAGATCCTTGTTTGACCTCGAAAGGATGGATAAGGAGATCTTGGTATGATACAAGCTTCGACTTCACATTGGTAATCCAAATAATGAATGTTGAAGACACTTGTGTGGTGCAAGCATGGATGTTGAAGTCTTGTTATCATGGTGGTTGATAACGATGTAATTGCATGATTTTATACCCCTATTTCTTATCCATTTGCGGAGCATGGTTGTGTGTTTTGGCCTATTTTACGCCGGGTTGTGCTACTTTGTCCTATTTCAGGTCCCAGGCGTCAAAGGGAAGGCCAAGCACGAGTTTCGGATCGTTTGGAAGTCGTTTGGACCAGCCAGGGCCAAAACACGGGCAGGAGGCCCTCAGAACACGGCCGTGTTCCTGACCGTGCTTTTATGGCCGAGACTTCCCAAGGGTGGCTTGAACCACCTAAAAAACACGGGCAGGCTTGAGGAAGAACACGGCCGTGTTTTGCACTGAACACGCCCGTGCTTTCATGATGCCCATGGCCGTGCTTTTAAGCCAGATTCAAAACACGGGCGGGCTGAGGCAAAGCACGGCCGTGCCCTCGACCGTGCTTTGGCCAATGATGCCTTTTAGGCAGATTTCAGCCAAATTGAGAGGGGGTTTGGAGTTTTAGAGAGACAGAGCGATTCCTAGAGAGAGAAAGCGACGAACAAGAGTCTCCAAGCGCCCTAGATCGATCTTCAACACCATTGGATCTTGGTTTGAGCTTGGAGAAGTGCCGATTCAACGTCCAGGAACAGAAATCCATCTTCACAGTATGATTTCCGCGTCTGATTCTGCTTTTGCTTCTTTCTCCATGGAGTAGTCTCCCATTCATCTGGGTGTGGGAAACCCTAGTTCTGTATGTTGAGATTGATTGTATGAACCCAAGTACTATTTCTATGAATTGATTATATTCGATTGAGGTTTGAATGATTGAATGACTTGAATCCTGATCAAATTCCTGTTGTTTCTGCTTTAACCTAGAATGAGAATATCTGACTAGGTTGATAGAGCATCCTTGATTGAAGGTAGGGAGTTGGTGACTTTAGTCGAGGAACCAACTCACTATTCTGTACCGGTTTTACTCCGGTAGTGGAGGTTTTGTTCTTAGGGCCTCAATCTGTTTACTCCGGTGGAGGTTAGTCGCCCGCTAGAGACTCAGATTGAGAGGGTCTGAAGACCTTTAGTCGAGACTTCAGACTGTTTGAGAACCTTCCGCAGTATAACTATCATAGAAGTTGAACTTGGTAATTACAATCCGGCTTAACTGCAGACTAGGGGGAACCATATCCGGGTGACCTCTCTAACCTGAAAACAACCGTTTAGTTGCTTTGTTTGCTTGTTAGTTTAGATCTTCACTAAAGTTTCATTGCTAGATAATACGAATTCACTGAGTAGTCATCACATCTAGGACCCGGGTTGACATTAAAACCCAAACCCGCTATACTACGCTTTAGGAAGTGGTTGCACTTGGCCATTTTCTAGAGTGACAGTAGAGTGAGTCAAGTTTTTGGCGCCGTTGCCGGGACTTTCTAGATTATTAGGAAAGGCAGAAGTTTGTTATTTAGCGTTTTTCTTTTCTTTTCCACCCTTGCTTTTCACTTGGGTGTTTTCATTTTTGTTGGTGCAGATCTGAATCATGGATCCTCATGGCTTCTCCAACCATTGGGGTATCACCACCATCCGAGTGGTATTACCCCGAGACCCCTGGAGCAATCAAGGAGGAGAAGACTATGGATTCGGGTTCCAGTACCAACCCCCTTACTACGGAGAACAACCAGACCCCTGGGCATATCAAGAACAACCTCATTACCAAGAAGACTTTCTCCCACAACCAGAAGGGCCATCGGAGCTAGAGTTACCCATGGCGGCCTTCACGGGCCATTCTGCAGAGCCATGCTACACTCCACAGCCAGATCCAAACTATGAATTGAGGCTTCTCATGGAGCAGTTTGCTCGAGACAGTGAGAGATCATGTGTCAGGATGGATCTTTGTACCCAGGCTTATCGTGAAACAGAGGAGATCCTCCGAGCCTTAAGAAGAGCGTCGATGATCTTGAGCGAGCTTGTGCACAACCTGCTCCAGATCACCCTTCTGCTACCATACTAGAAGAGGGAGGAAGAAGAAGGCTACAAGGACATTGTGGAGCACACAGAAGTTGTCACGAACCGTGATGATCATGATCATGAATGTCCTGTCGTAGCCGACCACCCCTTCCCACATCCCACACCGAGCATTGAAGAGGCGGGCATGAGTGAGGAGATGCAAGAAGATCTCATGAAAGAAATTGCTTGGCAACTTGCTCTCCAATCCGTGCTAGAAGAAGAAGAGAGAAAGGGTGCAGAAAGAAGTTGTGGAGGATGACAAAAGTGAAGCGGAAGGAGTTCTTGATCATTTCCCAGGGGTGATACCACATGAAGAAGGAAGGGAGGTTGAAGAAGCAATTGGCGTCCAGGCCGAGGACGAAGTTGAGGTGGAAGAGGCATGCACCGGCCATGAGTTACATGTGATATCTCCACCAAACTTCGAGGAATGCTTAGCAAGGACCCATTTGCAGTGTCTCTTTGCCAGACCAAGGCCACATCGACATCGGTCCCTCTTGGTGGACGCGATGGTGGCCAATCGATTCTGTCATATCTAGTTTGGGGCAATGAGACGAGAGAAGAAAGAAGAGGTCTCGAGGGTGGAGACTTCATCTGCATCAAGTGTATGAGCCTTCAACCTGCCACACCACATGCTCGTGACTTGAGACTATACCTCATCGACGAGAACCTCAACTTCAAGGAGGTTTGGGGTGGACCGAAACTTAGGAGCCATCGTCCGGCTCACGACGTGAAAGAAGCGCTTGTTGGGAGGCAACCCAACCAGTCGGTTTGCATTTTTTTTCCTATTTCTCTTCGGTTGAGTCAGTTTTGTTCTTTGATTTTAGAGTCAATAACTCAACCTTTGTGAGATTTTGTGTAGTGTTTGTGTTTCGACTACTCTCTCTACCTGGAATGCACCGCCGGCCTCGTCTACCGTCATTCACCCTTGATCTGGTAACTTCGTTCTACCCTCCTTATCTTTCCTCCATTGAGGACAATGTCGTGCTTAAGTGTGGGGGGATTTTCGGTTATGTATGCGTGTGAATGTTTGGTTGTTTGTGTGCTTGGAGCCTAGTCCACTGTCCAAATTTCGATTGAGGGCTCCAAGTACGTGTTTCCTTGCAAATTGCATGCTCAGTATGCTTTGAATTGACAGTCTCTATAGTAATGTGCAACCTAGGGAGGTAGTGTAGCACTATGGAGGATGTTGAAGTATAAGATTTTTCCTATCTAGCTCTCTCTATGCCAGTTGATTTTGTGAATTAGTGGAGCTAAGACCGTTGAATTCATGTGGTAATGTTGACTCTGTTTGGATTGTGTTATGACTCGTGTATCGAACAGGGTGCTCATGTGAGAAATGAAAAGCAGTTAGTCCTCCATGTCGAAATCATTAAATCTTAACATGGGGTAAGCCCAACGTGTGCGGCACCGTTCATTGCACAAATCGGGTTTTGGAGAGATTTTAGTGATCCTTAGTGGGGTACTCCTACAAGGTGAAGCTAAGCTGTCTCTAGTACAAGTAAAACTTCCACCCGTTGAACGGTTTGCCTACTCGATGATGTGTTTTAAGGGCACGGATAGAGCTTCCGACCCCCCTTAATTTCATTGACCCTCCACACAAGTTGAGGAAAAGGAGTTAAAAGAAGTACCTTGGCGAGCGCCAGGTGTACAGAAATTGCTCTTGCTCGACTAATAAGGGTCGACCGTGCGAAAGACTGCAGTTGGAACCCGCCAAGTGAATGAAAAAAAAGATAAAAAGAAATAAAATGAAAGTGAAAAAGGGGTTCCAACGGTGAAATGAAGTGAAAGAGAACCCCGGTACAACGAGTCTTTGGTTGTGAATTGTATGAGTCCCTTTTCCATGAACTGACTGTCTTACTTCCACTGCTTCTCATGATCCTGGCTTGAGTCTAGTACTCGCATTGAGAGAGATAGGGAATGTCTTAGAAGACCAGTTGACCTCGTAATCTGCTATATGATATATGAAATCCTCTACCGACGATCGGGGTTGTATGTTGCTATAGAGGTCTGGAGAGATGCATTGGTTTGAGTTAGGTTTGCTTGGGGACAAGCAAACGGTTAAGTGTGGGGGATTTGATGACTCGATATTTGCACATGTTTTCCCCTTTGTTTCTTGATATTTTAAGCTTGCATTATGCTTCTTTGGCCTATTTTACGCTAGGTTGTGTTCCTTTGTCACATTTCAGGTCCTAGCTCATAAAGTGAAGCGTAGGCGCAAGTTTCAAGTCAATCAGAGATCAACTGGCGACTCGTGGGAAGAAACTCGGGTATGACTTAAAGAAGAAGGGATTTCTACCTCAGTTTGTGACCATATAATCATGTAATCTTGTCATGAGAAGAAATAGGACGAGACTACGAGCGTCTGGGATCAAACGGCACCTGATTTGGAGTCCGAACGAGGGAGAAACGAAGAATCAAAGATAGGGGACCCGGAACTGCAAAATACCCGACCATAATAACCTACCGGGTATTTTTGGCCATCTGATAGGGGATTTTTGGAAGCATCAGAAGGCCCCCCGGTCGTGAACCAAAAATACCCGACCGGTACTAAAAATACCCGACCGGGTATTTTCCCTTTGGCCCAGAATAGTGACCCGGAGCATTTTGTTGGCCCAGAATAGTGACCGGGGATCGCGGACACAGGCTGTTAAAAGCCTGTTTTGTGCGTTTTTGCAAGGGAGAGCTGGGTTTTGGATCCCAAACACCCAAGGGACGAACCAAAGAGAGAGAGGGCGATTTGAGGGCATTCTAAGAGTGGAATTGGAGGATTTCTTCGCCTTGGAAGCTCGAGGAACAAGCCCGGACTTGAAGACTGATCATCTGAAGATTCTTACTGCAGTCTCTTTCTTCTCTATGGAGTAACTTCCCTTCACTTAGGTTTGAGGAAACCTAGCCATGTTTGTTTGATTGGATGATGTATGAGTACTCCTACTTGATAATCTTGAGTTCATATTCAATCTATGCATGTTTTCATGATTCAATTCTGCTTTAGTCGAGATTATTGATTCTGCTTTGATCCTATGAGAGCGAATACCTGATTAGGTCAATAGAGCACCATAGATTGATAGTATTGGATCGATTGCTTTAGTCGAGGGTTGATTCACTGCTTTGTATCGATTGAGAACCTCATTCGATAGAGGGAGTCTAGTTCAGAACGCCTTGATCGGTTGTTCTAGAGAAGGATACGTCCCTCTAGGCAATTGACTCAAGAGGGCCTTGTTCCTTTAGTCGAGACTCAAGGTCTAGTTAAGGATTCTCCGCATTGTGAATGAAAGTGAAACAGGTTAGAGATCATCAATCATTAATCTGGCTAGTGGCTAGGGGGAATCATACCTAAGTGAGTTCCCAACCTGTAATTAGATTAACTTTAACTGTATTTTGCTAGGGTAGTTTTAGTTCTTTCATCTTAATCTGGTTTGCTAGATAATGAACTGAAGCTGAGTAATAGTAACTCTAGAGACCCGTGGATTCGATATTTATTACTTGAGCCACTATACTGCAGTCCCTTTCATTGTTTACCCTTGGCCATTGTTAGGAGTTGTGTCATAGAGAGTCAAGTTTTTGGCGCCGTTGCCGGGGACGGCTAGGTTGTTGAAGAAAAGTGATTTCTGTTACTTTAGCATTTTCATTTTTTGCATTGAGTTTTTGTTCTTCCCACTTGTGCCTTCACGGGTTTGCATTGCTTGATTGTGTGCAGATAGTGCATGACCCGTAGCCAGCCGGGAGGTTTACTGCCGTTGAATCCTGAGATTGAGCGCACCTGCAAACAACTTCGGAGACAACAGCGAGCTAGACTGGCTACGGTGGAGCGCAGAGACGACCAATTGAGCAGCGACTCCGAGGACGAGTACGAGATGGAAGGCAATCAGAACCCGCCTCCTCAGAACCAGGTCCTGGGGAATGACCCAAATCCCCAGGGAGCTCCCACCTTGGAGTACTACTACACTCCACGGATTGCTGACATCCGCCCGGTCATCCTCTATCCGCCCATTCCAGCAAACAACTTCGAGATCAAGCCATGCTGGATTCAACTCATCACATCCTCTATCCAGTTCCATGGCTTGAAGGATGAGGAAGCTCGGGTGCATCTTTCCCGTATTCTGCAGCTGACGAACGGGTTCAACCTGAATGGTGTCCCGGATGACGCAATCCGGCTTCATCTCTTTCCCCATTCTCTGGCGGGGAATGCTAAGAGGTGGTTGGAGACCCAGCCCCCATTGTCCATCACCTCTTGGGACGATCTGGCTGACAAGTTCGTGCACCGGTATTATCCGGCATCGAAGACCACGGAGATCCAGCGGGAGATTACTCACTTCCGCCAAGAGCCAGATGAGTCACTTCGTGATGCATGGGAGCGGTACATGGGATACTTCTGGCAGTGTCCCCATCATGGCTTCAGCGATGCTTTCACAGTAGGGAACTTCTACAGCGCCCTCACTCCAGACAGCCAGAGGGTGATTGAGTCTCTATGCCCAGGAGGGGATATCCTTACTAAGACTCCACCCGAGCTGAACCAGATGATCAGTACCTTGGCTGCCCGAGACCACTCCTGGGGGCAGAACAACAGAGGCAGGAACTCCCGGGACCGGGGTGTGCATGCCATGGAGGCCCGATCCGGGTTAGAGCAGCAGGTGGCTAAGCTGGTGCAGACATTGAAGCAGCCAACAGTCTCCTACCGGGCCGAGGTGTAGCTCCGCCTCCAGTCGCTCAGTGTCAGTGGTGTGAGAGCCCGAACCACCTGGTGGAAGATTGTCAGTCTATGAGGGAGTCCTCTACTCCCCAAGAGCAGGTGGATTTCATCGCCAATGCTCGGCGCCTGGACCCATACAGCAACACCACAATGAGGGATGGCGCCAGCACCCTAACTTTGCCTGGAGCAGCAACACCAACAAGCCACCTGGTTTCCCAGCACCAGCAGGTGGTTTTCAGCAGAGGCAGCCCTTCCAGGCTAGGCAGGGGCCACCACCACACAGCAGCCCTACCAGCCTAGGCAAGGGCAGCCATTCCAGCAGCCCCAGCGCCAGTTTGCTCAGCCTCCAGCAGCCGCAGCACCAGATCCTCAGATATCTGATCTGAAGAATATTTTGCAGGCTTTCATGACCACCAGTCAGGCGAACTTCACAAGGATGGATCAGAACATAGCCTCACTGGAGGCAGGCCAGAGGAACCAAGGTGCCATTCTGCAAGATCTACAGAATCAGATTGGGAGCCTAGCTCGCCAGAACACTACCAGGGCACCGGGGACTCTGCCTGCCACCACCACCCCAATCCACGGGACCCGCATGAGAGCGCACACGCCATCACCACCAGGAGTGGCAAGACTACATCTGCTGCTCCTGCCCAGCCCAGGCAAGACGACCCACTACCTGCTTCAACACCTCCAGCTGATCTGCAGAGGTGGGGGAAGGCAGCACAGCACCGCTCCAACACCGCAACCTGTGGTTAAGGAGCATACACCCCAGCTGCCCTTCCACTCGACTTCATAAAGACAAGCTGGAGACAGAGTTTGCCAAGTTCATGGCAATGTTGAAGCAGGTCAACATCAGCATGCCGTTCGTGGAGGCACTGTCGAAGATGCCCAAGTATGCCAAGTTCATGAAGACCTCCTCACCAACAAGAAGAAACTTGGGGATCTTTCGACGGTGATGCTCAGCGAGGAGTGTTCTGCCATCCTGCAGAACAAGCTGCCAGAGAAGCGCAAAGACCCAGGGAGTTTCACTATCCCTCTTGTTATTGGCAGCATGCATGTAGGAAAGTCCTTGGCGGACCTAGGCGCTAGCATTAACGTCATGCCCTATAAACTGTTAAGAAGCTAGACCTAGGTGAACCTAGAGCTACTAGGATGAGCATTCAGTTAGCTGATCGTTCTATCGTGCATCCTAGGGGTATCATTGAGGACTTGCTTGTTAATGTTGGTGCATTCACATATCCTGTTGATTTTGTTATTTTGGATATAAATAGGATGTGGATGTGCCTTTGATTTTGGGTAGACCATTTCTCGCCACCGCCAAGGCGCTTATTGATGTGCATAGTGGTAAATTGATTCTGCGTGCTGGTGATGAACAGGCTACTTTTTCTGTGTCTGACAATGGGAAACATTCTCATTTGCATGATGACATAGACTACTGTGATGTGCTTGCCGATTTTGAGACCGCACTCGCCATCACGAGTGCGGGTATTGATGATGCTCTTGAGCGTTGTATTTTGCTAGGTGAGCAGGCATAGTAGGAGCCGCAGCTGGCGGAGCAGTTGGCCGCCTTGGAGAGTGGCCCCTTCTTGGAGGGCGACAGGCTGTTTAAACCGATCTCATCCTCCACCCGCATCACCACATCTTTGGAGGAACCACCAGAGCTGGAGCTTTAACCCCTCCCTCCTCATTTGGAGTATGCATTTCTCCGGGAGGGGAATAAGCTGCCAGTTATCATTAGCTCGACCCTCACACCGAGCAGAAGACCAGACTGGTGGCCTTGCTGAAGCAGTACGAGCGAGCTTTGGCATGGAAGATCACAGATATCCGGGGGATCAGCCCCTCTTTTTGCTCGCACCGGATACTGCTGGAGGATGAGATGCGGCCAGTGAGGCAGCCGCAGAGGAGCTGCTTGCGGTGGTGTTTGCCTTTGATAAGTTTCGCCCCTATCTGGTCTTGTCCCGTGTGACCGTGTACACAGATCACTTCGCGATTAGATCCTGATGAGCAAGGCCGATGCCAAGCCTCGGCTCATACGATGGATCTTACTGCTGCAGGAGTTCGATATTGAGATCCGGGACAAGAAGGGAGCAGAAAATGTTGCAGCTGATCACCTCTCCCGGTGGACGCACCTCCTGCGAACAACCTCGTGGAGGAGATTGATGACTCCTTCCCAGACGAGAGGTTGATGATGATGTGCTTGGTGGAGAGTGTCACCCCCTGGTACTCTGATTTTGCGAACTATTTGGTGGGCCAGCAGCTGCCAAAGGGGATGGCGACTCACGCAAAGAGGAAGTTTTTCTCCGATCTGAAGTACTACTTCTGGGATGACCCACATCTTTTTCGGATCGGAGCCGACGGGATCATCCGTCGTTGTGTGATGGAGAGTGAGATGGAGGGCATTCTATCTCACTGTCATGAGGGACCTACTGGCGGTCATCACGGAGGAAACCGCACGGCGAGGAAGGTGCTCCAGTCGGGTTTTTACTGGCCCACGCTCTTCAAGGATGCAGACGCCTTCGCACGCAGGTGCGACCGATGCTAGAGGTCAGGTAACATCTCTGCCCGTGATGAGATGCCCCAGAATGGTTTATAACTTGTGAGATTTTTGATGTCTGGGGCATCGACTTCATGGGCCCCTTCCCTCCATCTTTTGGTAACACCTATATTCTGGTTGCTGTTGACTACGTCTCTAGGTGGGCTGAGGCGCAAGCTTTGCCCACCAATGATGCTAGACGTGTTTGTGTGGTTTTTTGAAGCAAAAGCGACGAACCAGAGTTCCCAAGTGCCATAGCTTGATCTTCATCACCATTGGAGCCCGACTTGAGCTTGGAGAAGTGCCGATTAAACGTCCAGGAGCAGAAATCCATCTTCACAGTATGATTTCCGCGTCTGAATCTGCTTTTGCTTCTTTCTCTATGGAGTAGTTCCCCCATTCATCTTGGTATGGGGAACCCTAGATTTGTATGCTAGGTCTGATTGTATGAACCCAAGTACAGAGTTTGTGAATTGATTATATTCGATTGAGGTTTGAATGATTGAATGACTTGAATCCTGATCAAATTCCTGTTGTTTCTGCTTTGACCTAGAATGAGAATATCTGCCTAGGTTGATAGAGTTTCCTTAATCGAAGGTGGCAAATTGGTGACTTTAGTCGAGGAGCCAATTCCCTATTCTGTACCGAATTCAATTCGGTAGTGGAGGTTTGGTTCGCTAGGGCCTCAATCTGTTTATTCCGGTGGAGGTTAGTCGCCCGCTAGAGACTCAGATTGAGAGGGTCTGAAGACCTTTAGTCGAGACTTCAGACTAATTAAGAACCTTCCGCAGTATAACTTTCATGAAAACTGAACTTGGTAAATTGCAATCCGACTTAACTGCAGTCTAGGGGGAACCATATCCGGGTGACCTCTCTTGACTTGACCACAACCGTTTACTTGCTTTGTGTTTTTGTTTGCTTGAATCTGCACTAAAAGTTCACTGCTAGATAACGAGATTTCACCGAGTAGTCATCACATATAGGACCCGGGTTGACAATAAAACCCAAACCCGCTATACTACACTTTAGGAAGTGGTTACACTTGGCCATTTTCTAGAGTGACAGTAGGAGTGAGTCAAGTTTTTGGCGCCGTTGCCAGGGACGGCTAGGTTGTTGAAGAAAAGTGATTTCTGTTACTTTAGCATTTTCATTTTCGCATTGAGTGGTTGTTCCTTCCCACTTGTGCCTTCACGGGTTTGCATTGCTTGATTGTGTGCAGATAGTGCATGACCCATAGCCAGTCGGGAGGTTTACTGCCGTTGAATCCTGAGATTGAATGCACCTGCAACCAACTTCGGAGACAACAGCGAGCTAGACTGGCTACGGTGGAGCGCCGAGACGGCCAATTGAGCAGCGAGTCCGAGGACGAGTACGAGATGGAAGGCGATCAAAACCCACCTCCGGTGAACCAGATCCTGGGGAACGACCCCAATCCCCAGGGAGCTGGGGCCCATCATCATCCACCACCACCGGGTCCCACCTTGGAGTACTACTATACTCCACGGATTGCTGACATCCGCCCTGTCATCCTCTATCCGCCCATTCCTACAAACAACTTCGAGATCAAGCCATGCTGGATTCAACTCATTACATCCTCTATCCAGTTCCATGGCTTGAAGGATGAGGAAGCCCGGGTACATCTTTCCCGTTTTCTGCAGCTGACGAACGGGTTCAAGCTGAACGGTGTCCCGGATGACGCAATCCGCCTTCACCTCTTCCCCCATTCTCTGGCGGGGAATGCTAAGAGGTGGTTGGAGACCCAGCCCCCATTGTCCATCACTTCTTGGGACGATCTGGCTGACAAGTTCGTGCACAGGTACTATCCGGCATCGAAGACCACAGAGATTCAGCGGGAGATCACTCACTTCCGCCAAGAGCCAGATGAGTCACTTCGTGATGCATGGGAGCGGTACATGGGATACTTCTGGCAGTGTCCCCATCATGGCTTCAGCGATGCATTCACAGTGGGGAACTTCTACAGCGCCCTCACTCCAGACAGCCAGAGGGTGATCGAGTCTCTATGCCACAGGAGGGGATATCCTTACTAAGACTCCACCCGAGCTGAACCAGATGATCAGTACCTTGGCTGCCCGAGATCATTCTTGGGGACAGAACAACAGAGGCAGGACAGGAATTCCCGGGACCGGGGTGTGCATGCTATGGAGGCTAGGTCCGGGTTAGAGCAGCAGGTGGCTGAGTTGGTGCAGACATTGAAGCAGCCTAACAGTTTCCTTCCGGGCCGAGGTGTAGCTACGCCTCCAGTAGCTCAGTGTCAGTGGTGTGAGAGCCCGAATCACCTGGTGGAGGATTGTCAAGTCAAGAAAGGATAACACACGGCTCAAAGGGGCTGACTAGGGGATATGACACATCAGGACAGTCAGTTTGGTCGTGGGCTAATCCTATGCCTCCATCATCTTAGCTAGTGACAACGTGAATGCTACATTTCATGGAAGAGGAATCTATCGCACAAGAAAGAAACGAGCAGGCTCAAATCTCACATGGCTACCTATATGCTCTATCTCACATTCTGATTTCCTGAACTAGATGCATAAATGACTGTCAAAAGCAAGTGATCAAATGCAAGTCGCAGTTGGTAAGCAAATAGTTAAAAACTGAACCCCTACACAACTCTACTACACATCTCAGTCATCGTAATAGGCTGTCTTAGTCACACTCAAGTTGTCATGCATCGACTCAAAAGCCATTCAATCTACTAATCACATCCATAGTGCCAATACGATCAATCATCAAGCAAACAGCAGTGCTTGGAGCCCTCAAATCTCGAGATTTGGACAGTGGACTAGGCTCCAAGCACACAAACAGATCGAATGCAGTCAAAAGATAAACATCATCCCCCCCTACACGTAAGATCGACATTGCCCTCAATGGAGAAGAGGAAAGGAAAGGGGAACGATGTTACCGGTGTGCACAGACTGCAGGGGACTGTAAATGGACCAGTCGGCATGGAACGGACTGGAGAGAGGACCAGTCGGGAACACAGGCAGAGCTAAAGGAAACCAAAAAGCTCAAACACATACGTTAGGTCCAATGGTCAGCCCAATAGTACAGCATCCAAAATGAAAAGAAAAAGAAACAAAAACCGACACAAAACAGTTTGCATGCTGACAAAGGCCAAAAACACTCAAAACATGCCCCTAGGGCCCTCCAAGACTGGAGAAGTCGATCTGGTTCATGAGGTCGTCGTCGCCATCCTCCGGCGGCTGCTGTGGTGGTGAATGATCCCACCGGGTGGTCCAGTGGTGCTCCTCTAGAGGGTGACAAGCCTGGAGTAGGTGCTCCGAGTACTCCATCAGTCGGCGGCCTCTATCTCTCTCCCGCTCGATGAGAGCACTAGTGACTCCCATGTGGGTCTCCAAGCCGCCAAGGCGCTCATCAACTCCCGTCAGCCTGGACCGGTACTCGGCCTGGTGGGCCGAATACTGCTGATAGAACTGGACCTGATGGTCCATGAGCTGCTGGTTATGAAGACCGAGCTGCTGGAACTGGAGTCCCATCTGCTGAAACTGCTCGGTGAAGAAGTCCATCGACGGGCCAGAAGCCATCGACGGACCAGAAGAGGACTCGCCGCTCACCGGTCTCCGTCGAGGCTGCAGGTCACCTGGTGGATAAAGCTGGGGCTCCGGCTCATCGGCATCCATGGCCCCGTCATCATCATCATCATCCTCCTCATCCTCCTCCTCGGCGGAGTAGTCATCATCCTCCTCGTCCTCATCAAGATCCACAACCTCCTCAGGGGGCATAGAAAGCCCATCCACCCAGGTGCGGATGTCATCAGTGGCCAGGAGGCGTGCGCTGTGGAGCACGTCCCGGATGAGGGGTGCGGAGCCGCCCTGTGCAGAAGCATCGTGAAGCCCCTCGAAGCTGATACCGAAATGGCGAGCCAGCCGGGTGATCAAGGGACCACAGAAGAGGTGGGTGGGATTCCCGTGGCACCGGGAGAAGGTGGTGGCCACGAAAGATCCCAAGTGGAGCATGTGCTCCGGATCCCCCATCGAGTACATGGCGTACAGCACCCGCTTCGGAATCTTATGCGAGCCGGTGGCGTTGGGGACGATGGAGCGGGTGATCAGCAGGTTCAGAATGTGCCACTCCGGCCTGAGAGTGCTGACGTAGGTCTGGCCAGCCTCGAAGAAGTCATCCCGATAGGCGACCCTGACTACACGGCTGTAGAAATGATCCTGGTTTCAGTCGTTCGGGTTCGGGAGCTCGACCGTGTGGCCATCGAACGGGTGGTACTCGATCCCCAATGCGTAGGCCAACCCGTCAATGGTCAGCTCCCATCCTGAATGTCACCGCAAAGGCGTCGCCGGAAAATGGTCGGAAAACGACCGGTGGGTCGCCGGAAAATGACCGGCGGCGGTGGAGGCGGCGGCGGCGGCCGGCGGCGGCCAAAGAGGAGAGAGGGGAGAGGATTTTGAGAGTAGAGAGAGGAGAAATTTTGGAAAAAATGAGGGTAGAGAGAGAAATGATCGGGGGTTTCCTTTAAATAGGGAAAATCCCCGGTCGGGTCTCAGAAATACCCGGTCGGGTATCTGTGAGTCCTCGACCGGGGTTTGCTAAACGCAGCGTTTCATGTGCAGTAAGATACCCGGCCTTGGCCAAAAATACCCGGTCGGGTAATTTTTTGCCTCAAGGTCGGGTATTTCGGGTGAAACGCTGCGTCATGGCCGTTGGGAATCCCCGGCCTCTAACCAAAAATACCCGGTCGGGTATTTTTGGGACGAGGTTGGGTATTTCCCGTTTTTCCCCCCTGAGAAACAGAGGGGGGCCCGGGCGTGAACCAAGAATACCCGGTCGGGTATTTTGGCCCACGACCAGGTATTTCCCCCAATTCGGCCAAAAACTCATTTTGTCCAAAATTTCAACCTCTCCTTCACGAAAACACCAAATCGAGGCATCAACGACGACCGAACTTCACTACAGACATGCAACTGACTTGACACGACAAAAAAAAAAAATCAGAAAAAAGGGAAAAGAAAATGCAAACCGTGGTGGGGTTGCCTCCCCACAAGCGCTTCTTTACCGTCTTTTAGCTGGACGCCCATGGCGGAACTAAGGGTCCGCGAGTTCCACCACCAACTCCGCACGTTCGACCTCGTCTCCTAGGTAGAGTTTGAGACGATGGCCATTCACTTTAAACGGCTCAGTCTGCGGGTTGGCAATCTCGATAGTGCCATACAGGAACACCTGGGTGACCGTAAACGGTCCAGACCACCGGGAACGGAGTTTTCCGGGAAAGAGCTTCAGGCGAGAGTTATAGAGGAGAACTCGATCACTAACATGGAACTCTTTCGGACCCCGCAACCGGGCATCGTGCAGGCGCTTAGTGCGCTCCTTGTACAGCCGGGTGTTCTCATAGGCGTGGTAGCGCCATTCCTCCAGCTCCAACATCTGCATTTTTCGCTCAACACCTGCAACACTAACATCCAGATTTAGCAGCTTAAGGGCCCAGAAGGCCTTGTGCTCTAGCTCCACGGGCAGATGGCATGCCTTTCCATATACAAGCCGGTACGGTGAAGTACCAATGGGAGTCTTGTAGGCAGTGCGATACGCCCACAGAGCATCATCGATCTTGGTGGACCAATCTTTGCGGGACTGATCCACCACTTTCTCCAGGATCCGCTTGAGCTCCCGGTTCGTCAGCTCGGCCTGGCCACTGGTCTGGGGATGATAGGCCACAGACACCTTGTGAGTCACACCATAGCGAGACAGTAGTTTATCAAATTGGCCCTGGAAATGGGTGCCTCTATCGCTTATGATGGCTCTAGGTGTCCCGAACCGGGAGAATAGCTGCTTCAAAAAACCACAAACACGTCTAGCATCATTAGTGGGCAAAGCTTGCGCCTCAGCCCACCTAGAGACGTAGTCAACAGCAACCAGAATATAGGTGTTACCAAAAGATGGAGGGAAGGGGCCCATGAAGTCGATACCCCAGACATAAAAAATCTCACAAGTTATAAACACATTCTGGGGCATCTCATCACGGGCAGAGATGTTACCTGACCTCTGGCATCGGTCGCACCTGCGTGCGAAGGCGTCTGCATCCTTGAAGAGCGTGGGCCAGTAAAAGCCCGACTGGAGCACCTTCCTCGCCGTGCGGTTTCCTCCGTGATGACCGCCAGTAGGTCCCTCATGACAGTGAGATAGAATGCCCTCCATCTCACTCTCCATAACACAACGACCCCGTCGGCTCCGATCCGAAAAAGATGAGGGTCATCCCAGAAATAGTACTTCAGATCAGAGAAAAACTTCCTCTTGGCGTGAGTGGTCATCCCCTTGGGCAGCTGCTGGCCCACCAAATAGTTCGCAAAATCAGAATACCAGGGGGTGACACTCTCCACCAAGCACATCATCATCAACCTCTCATCTGGGAAGGAGTCATCAATCTCCTCCACGAGGTTGTCCGCAGGGGGTGCGTCCAACCGGGAGAGGTGATCAGCTGCAACATTTTCTGCTCCCTTCTTGTCCCGGATCTCAATATCAAACTCCTGCAGTAGTAAGATCCATCGTATGAGCCTAGGCTTGGCATCGGCCTTGCTCATCAGGTATCTAATCGCGGAGTGATCTGTGTACACGGTCACATGGGACAAGACCAGATAGGGGCGAAACTTATCGAAGGCAAACACCACTGCAAGCAGCTCCTTCTCTGTGGTGGTGTAGTTCTCCTGGGCATCATTCAGATTCTTCGAGGCGTAGTAGATAGGTCGGAAGTGTTGATCTCGCCTCTGCCCCAAAACAGCTCCGACAGCAAAGTCACTGGCGTCGCACATCAGCTCAAATGGTAGGGACCAGTAAGGAACAACCATTTTAGGAGCCTGGGTGAGCTTCTCCTTCAAGGTGGTGAACGCCGCTGTGCAAGCATCAGTGAACTGGAAGGGGGCATCCTTCTCTAGAAGCTTAGTCAGGGGCAGGGCAATCTTCGAGAAGTCCTTGATGAACCGCCTATAGAACCCTGCATGGCCAAGAAAACTCCGGATCCCCTTAACAGATGTAGGAGGAGGCAGCTTGCTGATAGTCTCGATCTTTGCTCTGTCCACCTCAATCCCCATCTTGGAGATCTTGTGCCCAAGAACTATGCCTTCTCGAACCATGAAGTGACACTTCTCCCAACTCAGTGCCAGGTTCGTTTCTTCACACCGTTTAAGAACAAGTTCCAGGTTATGGAGACAGTGAGAGAAGGAGTCTCCATAAACTGAGAAATCGTCCATAAACACCTCCATGATCTCGCCGACCAGACGGTCAAAGATGGCGAGCATACATCGCTGAATGGTGGCTGGGGCGTTGCATAGCCCGAATGGAATCCTCCGGTAAGCAAATGTGCCGAAGGGGCAGGTGAAAGTGGTCTTCGCCTGGTCCTCCGGTGCAATAGGGATCTGAAAGTACCCGGACATCCCATCCAAGAAGCAGTAGAACTCGTGCCCCGCCAACCTCTCTAGCATCCGATCAATGAACGGCAGCGGGAAATGATCCTTCCGAGTGGCGTCGTTGAGACGCCGATAGTCGATGCAAACACGGTACCCAGTCACCATGCGCATCGGAATGAGCTCGTTCTTCTCGTTAGGCACCACGGTCATCCCACCCTTTTTGGGCACCACCTGGGTGGGACTGACCCACTCGCTGTCAGAAATGGCGAAGATGATCCCCGCGTCCATCAGCTTCACGATCTCTGCCCGAACCACAGCCTCCAGGTTCGATGTCAATCTCCTCTGCGGCTGCCTCACTGGCCGCATCTCATCCTCCAGCAGTATCCGGTGCGAGCAAAAGGAGGGGCTGATCCCCCGGATGTCTGTGATCTTCCATGCTAAAGCTCGCTCGTACTGCTTCAACAAGGCCACCAGTCTGCTCTTCTGCTCGGGTGTGAGGGTCGAGCTGATGATGACTGGCAGCTTATTCCCCTCCCGGAGAAATGCATACTCCAAATGAGGAGGGAGGGGCTTAAGCTCCAGCTCTGGTGGTTCCTCCAAGGAGGTGGTGATGCGGGCGGAGGATGAGATCGGTTTAAACAGCCTGTCGCCCTCCAAGAAGGGGCCACTCTCCAGTGCGGCCAACTGCTCCGCCAGCTGCGGCTCCTGCGATGCCTGCTCACCTAGCAAAATACAACGCTCAAGAACATCATCAGTACCCGCACTCGTGATGGCGAGTGCGGTCTCAAAATCGGTAAGCACATCACAATAATCTATGTCATCATGCAAATGGGAATGTTTCCCATAGTCAGACACAGAAAAAGTAGCCTGCTCATCACCAGCACACAAGATCAATTTACCACTATGCACATCAATAAGCGCCTTGGCGGTGGCGAGAAATGGTCTACCTAAAATTAAAGGCACATCCACATCCTCATTTATATCCAAAATAACAAAATCAACAGGATATGTGAATGCACCGACATTAACAAGCAAGTCCTCAATGATACCCCTAGGATGCACGATAGAACGATAAGCTAACTGAATGCTCATCCTAGTAGCTCTAGGTTCACCTAGTTCTAGCTTCTTAAACAATTTATAGGGCATGACATTGATGCTAGCGCCTAGGTCCGCCAAGGACTTTCCTACATGCAAGCTGCCAATAACAAGAGGGATAGTGAAACTCCCTGGGTCTTTGCGCTTCTCAGGCAGCTTGTTCTGCAGGATAGCAGAACACTCCTCGCTGAGCATCACTATCGAAAGATCCCCAATTTTCTTCTTGTTGGTGAGGAGGTCCTTCATAAACTTGGCATACTTGGGCATCTTCGACAGTGCCTCCACGAATGGCATGCTGATGTTGACCTGCTTCAACATTGCCATGAACTTGGCAAACTCTGTCTCCAGCTTATCTTTATGAAGTCGAGTGGGGAAGGGCAGCTGGGGTGTATGCTCCTTAACCACAGGCTATTCTCCCGGTTCGGGACACCTAGAGCCATCATACGCGATAGAGGCACCCATTTCCAGGGCCAATTTGATAAACTATTGTCTCGCTATGGTGTGACTCACAAGGTGTCCTTGGCCTATCATCCTCAGACCAGTGGCCAGGCCGAGCTGACGAACCGGGAGCTCAAGCGGATCCTGGAGAAAACGGTGGATCAGTCCCGCAAAGATTGGTCCACCAAGCTCGATGATGCTCTCTGGGCGTATCGCACTGCCTACAAGACACCCATTGGTACTTCACCGTACCGGCTTGTCTATGGAAAGGCTTGCCATTTGCCCGTGGAGCTAGAGCACAAGGCCCTCTGGGCCCTTAAGCTGCTCAACTTGGATGTTAGTGTTGCAGGTATTGAGCGAAAAATGCAGATGTTGGAGCTGGAAGAGTGGCGTTACCACGCCTATGAGAACACCAAGCTGTACAAGGAGCGCACTAAGCGCCTACACGATGCACGGTTGCGGGGTCCGAAAGAGTTCCAGGTTGGTGATCGAGTTCTCCTTTACAACTCTCGCCTGAAGCTCTTTCCCGGAAAACTCCGCTCCCGGTGGTCTGGACCGTTCACCGTCACACAGGTGTTCCCGTATGGCACAATCGAAATTGCCAACCCGCAAACTGAGCCGTTTAAAGTGAATGACCATCGTCTCAAGCTCTACCTGGGAGACGAGGTCGAACGTGCGGAGTTGGTGGTGGAACTCGCGGACCCTTAGTTCCGCCATGGGCGTCCAGCTAAAAGACGGTAAAGAAGCGCTTGTGGGGAGGCAACCCCACCACGGTTTGCATTTTCTTTTCCCTTTTTTCTGATTTTTTTTTTGTCGTGTCAAGTCAGTTACACGGCCGTGTTTTGCCCTTGCCCTCCCGTGTTCTGGAATTTCACCCCTTGTGCTTGCGGCATAAAAAGCACGGGCGGCCTGGGGGTCAGAACACGGCCGTGTTGTGCCCCCATCCCGCCCGTGTTTTAAAAGGGGGGGGGGAGCACTGTCTCGGCCTTTAAAACACGGGCGGAAAACGGCCAGAACACGGCCGTGTTTTGCCGCCCGTGTTTTAAAGCCCCCCCTATAAAAGCGAATTTTCCAGCTGCCCCCCTCATTTCTCCCATTTTTTCAGAACCCTAGCCGCCTCCCCCCATTTTCCCTCGCCGGAAATCGCCCTTTTCTTCCCTCTCTTCGATTTTTCGGCCCTATCTTGCTCCCTCGACCTCCAAATCAAAAACCGCGACCTCCCCCACGCTCCTGGAGTCGAGGAGCACATTCCCTAGAGGTTTGGGCGAGTTTGGCCGAGGTTGGGTCGCCGGCGGTGAGTTCTCCGACGAGCCTCTGGTGAGTTTTCCGGCGACTTTGGGGGCTTGGTACTATTTTCTTCACCTTTCTCAGGGTATCTCCTTGCGTCTCCAGGTGTGTTATCCTTGCCCTGTCTTGTATTTATGGAGAATCGATACCTAGAGTTAGGTGAAGAACTTGTGCTTGTGCAGTAATTTGCGAATGATTTGGTAGGCCGATGGGTTTCTTTGCATGCTCTGTTTTATCTTGGGATTTCAGTCCCTCGGCCTACCATTTGCATGTGGGAATTATTTACGGGTTTGTGATGATTTTGGATGTGGTTGGTTGCTTGGTGATTAATTGGATTGGATCTGTTGTTTGTTTCCCGGGGGCCTAGTCCACTGTCCAAAATCGCTTGATTTGAGGGCCCCCAGTGAATTTGGCTGTGTAATTTTCGTGTGATGGGGATGTTTTTTCTCCGGGAGTCTAATCCACTGTCCATATCTTCCGATATGAGGGCTCCCGGTGTGATCTTGACTAACATTGACCCCGTTTGCTCGTGTTCCATCTTGTCCATTCTTGTGCTTTGCAGGGTCATGGAACACTACCTAGAGCAGTTGAGCATCACCCAGCGCCATGCACTGCGGACTATCCGCACCCGCACCATTCCCGAGCACCTGTACCTTGATTTTGCGGTGTTCGATGAACTTCACGCCCGGCCGCAGATGGAGGCCGCTGTGCAGGCTTATGGTTGGCGGCGCCTGCTCTGTCTCGCCGAGTCGACCTATCAGGAGCTCATTTGGGAGTTCTATGCCTCCTTCCGCCACAACCAGAGGGGGAATGCCGACCATAGTAACGTCGTTCAGTTCACACTTGGCGGGGTCGAGCACTCCATCAGTTACTGGGAGCTCGCCAATGCACTTCGGGTGAACTCCCCCCACTCCAGCGACGGGGTCCTGCGATTGGACGTCACCGATCCCACAGATTTTCCATGCCAGGCATACTTCCGGCGGATATGTCATCCCGACTTCGTGGACGTGGAGTACGTCGCCAGCCAGACGAGAGGCTCTCTCCTCAGGCCTGAGTGGCGCATCCTCAACCACCTGATGACCAGTTCCTACACCCCCAGCCGGGGCTCGGCCAACCGGGTCACCCTCCGGACCCTGTTTTTCATGGAGGCGATGGGTCGCTCTGAGGACACCATCCAGCTGGGCTCGGTGGTCGCCCGGACATTCGCGAAAGCTGCTGCCAAACGGGATCGCGCCCTTGTCTGTGGCCCGGTAATCACGGCCCTGGCCCGCTACTACGGGGTCGACATCACTGGGAGGACACTGGTCCACGGGCCCACTCCACTCAGCGAGAACAGCCTCCGCGCTCAGCACCTGGTGGCCCGCAAAGGGCGTCTTCGCTGGATTGCGGGCCTTCCCCAGCCACCTGAGCCCCCCGCGGGAGACCAGCCAGAGTCCAGCGCTGCTGGATCACGCCGGGTTCCTCGCCGTGCTACTCCTCGTGACCAGGCTCCCGCGAGCCCCGCCGCTGCCCCCCGGTCTCCTCCTCCCGTGGTGGTGCCCATCTCGGATCAGTTGGCGGCCATCGCTCAGCAGAACGAGCGCATCCTGGCCGGCCAGGAGCGCATTCACACCCGCCTGGATCGCGAGCGGGACCGCGGCCGTCGTCTGATGTCCGGCCAGCACTACATCATGCCATACCTGGGCATGGACCCGAGCGCAGTTCACTATCCTTTCGTCCAGTCCCCGGGGTATGAGGACCAGTACCCACCACCTGCCGGCGATGGTGGCGATGACTTCTAGTGGAGAGAGTACCCGGTTCTGACCGTGATTCCTGTTCCAGACTGAGACTCCATGTTTTTGTTGTTTCATTTGGATTTGTTTTTTTATTATTTTGGATTGTAGACTTGGAACTTCGGTTCTATCACCCAGTGTGTCTCTTGTGTGACTTTAGCTTTGTGCCTCGGACTGGGTCCCCTTCCAGTCCTCTGCTATTGTCTGGTCTGCCTCTCGATCTCCGTTCCTGGTTTCACGGTAACATCGTTCCCCTTCTCTCTGCTCCATTGAGGACATTGTCGCATTTAAGTGTGTGTGTGTGGGGGGGGGGGTTCTTTGTATTAATTGGAATGGGTGTATGGGTGCTGGGAGCCTAGTCCACTGTCCAAATCTTGATATTTGAGGGCTCCAAGCACTGCTGTTTGCTTGATATTTGATCGTATTGGCACTGTGGAGGTGATTAGAGAATTGAATGGCTTTTACTCGATGCATGACAACTTGATTGTGACTAAGACAGCCTATTACGATGACTGGAATGTGTAGTAGAGTTGTGTAGGGGTTCAGTTTTCGACTGTTTGCTTACCAACTGCGATTTGCATTTGATCACTTGCTTTTGACAGTCTTTTATGCATCCAGTTCAGGGAATCAGAATGTGAGATAGAGCATATAGGTAGCCATGTGAGATTTGAGCCTGCTCGTTCTTTCTTGTGCGATAGATCCCTCTTCCATGAAATGTAGCATTCACGTTGTCACTAGCTAAGATGATGGAGGCGTAGGATTAGCCCACGACCAAAATGACTGTCCTGATGTGTCATATCCCTTAGTCAGCCCCCTTGAGCCGTGTGTT
The DNA here is from genome assembly GCA_946122785.1 of Linum tenue. Taxonomy (NCBI): domain Eukaryota; kingdom Viridiplantae; phylum Streptophyta; class Magnoliopsida; order Malpighiales; family Linaceae; genus Linum; species Linum tenue. Next base: position 62,001,379 of record CAMGYJ010000005.1, read on the forward strand.
GTCCTTTCTTTCGGTTTGTAATGAAAAATCACCCTTTGCATCTTTTAGAAGGTTCCACAGAGTGGTTTTTGTATGCTTTCTGCTGTTCTGCTAAATGTAATGTGAGGGTTGGAGGTAGTGCTTAAAAGTTGGGCGTGTGTTGGAAAAATGTGCAGAGGTGGTGGTTCTCTTAAGGAATGAATAAAGAAAAAATAAAGAAAAACAAAGAAAAAAATGAAAGCAAAAGAGAGCCACCACCAAAATTCTGAATAGTGCCCATTAAGTAGTGTTTTCTAGCAGTCTGGCTTGGAAATGCTAACATTCATATAACCTCCTTCGCTCTTGTGCCTTGAAGAATTTGATTAATGCAGAATAGCAGAACGAAAGTTACTGGTTTGCTTGATTGTGGTTTTGTTGGGTCTGGAAATGTGGAACCTTGTGCTATAACTGCCACCACCCAAAAGGCCTTTTCCCCATGTCCAAGACCCTAGCCAGTCATTTGAACCTGTGTCTAAGACCTCCGGATTAGTTAGTGGTGACACCCTCTTATGTGAACTCTAGCATTTAGAGGCTGCATTCATGGTGAAGAGACGTTAGGGATTGAGAGAATAAGCATGCGCATTTTTCGCATCAATTTGTCCTGACCCCACTGGTCGAGAGTGAGCGATTCATTTTCTCATTTTCTCTATGCTCTTTACCCCGGTGAGGACCTAGATTGCTCGGTCTTAATTCTGATATCTTGAGCTTTATGCATGAAGTGACTGTTTTGAACAAGTGGTTGAGTCAAGTCTATGTTGGTTAGTGAACAGAAGGGAACTCTTTCTTTGCTCAACTTTATTGCATTCGAATGTCAGCTGTGGTGGTTGTCTAGGTCGTCGTTCGAGTTGCCGTGTGTTGATGATCGAAAGCCAGTATGATCCACGTGTTTTGTGCCGATATGATTTGTCCTTAAGCCTGCTTGATTGAAATGTCTCGAGCTTACCTGGTGTCTGACTTGGTTTGCTTAGGGACAAGCAAACGGTTAAGTGTGGGGGAGTTTGATAACGATGTAATTGCATGATTTTACACCCCTATTTCTTATCCATTTGCGGAGCATGGTTGTGTGTTTTGGCCTATTTTACGCCGGGTTGTGCTACTTTGTCCTATTTCAGGTCCCAGACGTCAAAAGGAAGGCCAAGCGCGAGTTTCGGATCGTTTGGAAGTCGTTTGGACAAGCCAGGGCCAAAACACGGGCAGGAGGCCCTCAGAACACGGCCGTGTTCCTGACCGTGTTTTTATGGCCGAGACTACCCAAGGGTGGCTTGAACCACCTAAAAAACACGGGCAGGCCTGAGACAGAACACGGCCGTGTTATGCACAGAACACGCCCGTGTTTTCATGATGCCCGTGGCCGTGTTTTTAAGCCAGATCCAAAACACGGGCGGGCTGGGCCAGAACACGGCCGTGCCCTCGACCGTGTTCTGGCCAGTGATGCCCTTTTAGGCAGATTTCAGCCAAATTGAGAGGGGATTCGAGTTTTAGAGAGACAGAGCGATTCCTAGAGAGAGAAAGCGACAAACAAGAGCCTCCAAGTTCCCTAGCTTGATCTTCAACACCATTGGAGCTTGGCTTGAGCTTGGAGAAGTGCCGATTCAACGTCCAGGAGCAGAAATCCATCTTCACAGTATGATTTCCGCGTCTGATTATGCTTTTGCTTCTTTCTCCATGGAGTAGTTCTCCCATTCATTTGGGTGTGGGAAACCCTAGTTCTGTATGTTAGGATTGATTGTATGAACCCAAGTACTGATTCTATGATTTGATTATATTCGATTGAGGTTTGAATGATTGAATGACTTGAATCCTGATCACATTCCTGTTGTTTCTGCTTTAACCTAGAATGAGAATATCTGACTAGGTTGATAGAGCATCCTTGATTGAAGGTAGGGAGTTGGTGACTTTAGTCGAGGAACCAACTCACTATTCTGTACCGGTTTTATTCCGGTAGTGGAGGTTTTGTTCTTAGGGCCTCAATCTGTTTACTCCGGTGGAGGTTAGTCGCCCGCTAGAGACTCAGATTGAGAGGGTCTGAAGACCTTTAGTCGAGACTTCAGACTGTTTGAGAACCTTCTGCAGTATAACGATCATAGAAACTGAACTTGGTAATTACAATCCGGCTTAACTGCAGACTAGGGGGAACCATATCCGGGTGACCTCTCTTAACCTGAAAACAACCGTTTAGTTGCTTTGCTTGCTTGTTAGTTTAGACCTTCACTAAAGTTTCATTTCTAGATAATACGAATTCACTGAGTAGTCATCACATCTAGGACCCGGGTTGACATTAAAACCCAAACCCGCTATACTACGCTTTAGGAAGTGGTTACACTTGGCCATTTTCTAGAGTGACAGTAGGAGTGAGTCACCGTCATAAATGAACGAACCTAGAAGTCCCCCCATAACGATTGGTAAAATTTAGCCTCCACACAACACTACTCTGGGAGGTGGTGGTGTTGAACTTGGAGTAGAAGAGTTGGGATTAGGTTTGGGAAAGGAAGTAGTGGGGGAAGAAATTATGTTCGCACTTGTTGCCAGAAGCCATCTAACCCTATACACGTGGGCAACGGTTTCGTCATGTCAAGTTTGATGGCTAATCTGGTGAACTTCCCATGTTCTAGCTTCTCAGTGTGATAGTCGAGCCTGACCGTCCCCCCAATAAGATTTCCCAAGGCAAAGAGACCTTCTCGGTGATAAAAATGGACCGGTAATTCCGGCAATTGAACCCACGCTACCACCCTCCGGTGAGGCTGTCTGTAGTTCGAAAGGCCGGCGACCACTGATGAACCACTAGGTAGTGGTCTAGGATAACCCAAGGTCCACCCATTAGCGCCCGAAGATAGTCCTGATCATTGCCAAAAGTGACCAAGAAGGTCTAGTTCTTTAAATCCATGATGTCAAGTGAACCCACTAACCGGCATTGCCAGCAAAGTTGGGAACATAGATAAGTGACACGCTAAAACACAACACCAAACTGCGACCAAGTGTAATCGCAGTCCGGAAACGTAGTAACATGCAAGTTCTAATGTCAACCCGGGGTCTAGATCTACTGCCAACTCCGTGAATATCTATTATCTAGCCAACTAAGTCAAGTGATTGTTGATTTAAGTAAAAGCAGTAAGAAAGCAGGAAATGGTTCAGTTTTCTGAAGCAAAGGAAGAGTCACTCGGGAATGAGTCCCCCTAGCTCCTTAGTTAGGTTCCAGTTGTGATTACTTTTGGTTGCTTTACTGCTGATTATACTGCGGAAGATCCGACAGTAGCTTGGAATCTCTTAAGCTGACCAAGCCCTCTCAGTCCAACTACCCTGCAGACGACTAGTCTTCACCAGCATAGAAAGCCGAGGCTATGAACACAGAACTCCACTACTAGAATTAGATTCCAGTACAAAGCAGTGAATCGACTAACTCTCGTATAATCGACTCAATACTACCAATTGAAGAAGCTCTAACAACCTAATCAGATTCTATCTATCTTAGGTTGCAGCAGAAATCAATAAAAGGTGATCAGACTTCAATTGACTCATTCAAAACACTTCAATCGATTATAATAAAGCAATATCACAATCCCAACGTAATTACAATCAAGATTCCTAACATAAGGAACTAGGGTTCTTCATACCCAAGTGAGAGAGAGTTCTACTCCATAGAGAGAGAGGGAAACAGAATACAAAACAGTCATACTCATAACAATGGGAAGAATCTGCTCTGTGATGTTAATCTTCACTCCTGAGGATGCAATCTGGGCTTCAATGGTGAGAAATCCACTCCAAATAGCTCCTAGGGTTTGTTCTTCGCACTTTCTCTCTCTAAGACTCTGTTTTTTCTACCAAAAAGTCGATTCCCATCCTTTGGCTCGAAATTGCCTCAAAAACCCGATTCTGGGCGAATTACGGGCTGAATTACTGTCGTAATCATGGTTTGCCCATAAATCGCCCAAAACGCGTGTTTTACTTAGCTCTGAGGTAGGGAATTACGGTCGTAATTTCCTAATTACCGCCAGTAATTACTGAATTACGACCGTAATTAATGTGACACTTGCCCGTAATTGACTCTGCGACATGAATTCTGGGAAATTAGGTTCGGCATTGCATTTACGGGCAAGATAGGACCAATTACGACCGTAATTAGTCAGGGTCTACCCGTAATTTCCATCCTGAACCGCCAAATGACCCGAAACTTGCGCCGATACACCTCTTTACTTGCTAGGACCTGAAATACGACAAAACAACACAACCTAGCGTAAAATAGGCCAAGGAACAACAAATTCGAGCTAAAATGGTCAGGGAACAAGAGTGAAAACATGTGCAAATACGACGCTATCAAATTCCCCCACACTTAACCGTTTGCTTATTCCGAAGCAAACCAAGTCGGATACAAGGTAAGCTCGAACCATCTCAGTCATGCAACCCTTGGGGGACATATCACATAGGCACGAAACATGGGAATCACAATGGCTTTCAAACATCAACACATGAATAACTTCAACCGCAACCTGGACAACCACCACAGAGGACATGAGTGCAGCAAAATCGAGTAAAGGAGGAGTCTCTCTTCTGTTCATCAACCAACATAGACTTGACTCAACCACTTACTCAAGACAGTCACCTCATGCACAAAACTCAAGATATCAGAATCGAGACCGAGCAATCTAGGTCCTCACTGGGGTAAAGAGTGTAGATAATATGAGAAAATGAATCGCTCACTCTCGACCAGTGGGGTCAGGACAATTTGATGCGAAAAATGCGCATGCTTATTCTCTCAATCCCTAACATCTCTTCACCATGACAGCAGCCTCTAAATGCTAGAGTTCACATATGGGGTGTCACCACTAACTAATCCGGAGGTCTTAGACACAGGTTCAGATGACTGGCTAGGGTCTTGGACATGGGGAAAAGGGCCTTTTAGGTGGTGGAAGTATTCATAGCACAAGGTTCCATAGTTCCAAACCCACACAATCACAGTCAATCAAACCACTTACTTTCTTTCTGCCATTCTGCATTACTCACATTCTTTAGAGCACAAGAGCGAAGGAGGTTATATAAATGTTAGCATTTCCAAGCCAGACTGCTAAGAAACACTACTTAATGTGCACTATTCAGATTTTTGGTAGTGGCTCTCTTTTGCTTTCATTTTTTTGCTTTGTTTTTTTTTTCATTTCTTAAGAGAACCACCACCTCTGCACATTTTTCAAACACATGCCCAATTTTTAAGCACTACCTCCAGCCCTCACATTATATTTAGCAGAAACAGTAGAGAACATGTAAAAACCACTCTGTGGAACCTTCTAAGAGATGTAAAAGGGTGATTTTCCATTGTAGACCGAAAGAAAGGATAACACACGGCTCAAAGGGCTGATTAGGGGATATGACACATCAGGACAGTCAATTTGGTCGTGGGCTAATCTTATGCCTCCATCATCTTAGCTAGTGACAACATGAATGCTGCACATCATGGAAGAGGGATTTATCGCACAAGAAAGAAACGAGCAGGCTCAAATCTCACATGGCTACCTATATGCTCTATCTCTCATTCTGATTCCCTGAACTAGATGCATAAACGACTGTCAAGAACAAGTAATCAATCCAAGTCACAGTTGATAAGCAAACAGTTGAAAGACTGAACCCCTACACAATTCTATTGCACGTCTCAGTCATCATTATAGGCTGTCCTAGTTACACCTCAGTTGTCATGCATTAAGTCGAAAGCCACTCAATTCACCTATTAAAACCATAGTGCCAATATGATCAAGCAAACAGCAGTGCTTGGAGCCCTCAAATCTCGAGATTTGGACAACGGACTAGGCTCCAAGCACACATTTATACGTTCCAATGAATACAAAGACCCCCCCCCCCCCGCACTTAAATGCGACATTGTCCTCAATGGAGCAGAGGGAAGGGGAACGATGTTACAGGGAAACAGTGGTCAGGAACGGTGACTGGATGGCAGACCAGTCAATAGCAGAGAACTGGACAAGGATCAGTCCAACGGGGACAGAGCTAGAGTCAGCAAAACACACAGACATAGGGTGAAAGAAACCATAGTACCAAGTCTACAATCCAAACAAACAGGACAATAGAAAAGGAAACACAATACTGAGTCTTAGTCTGGAAAGAAAGACAAAAGCAGAGCCCAACTCGATGGGCAGCAGACAGAGCCAGCTCAGTTCTTATCGCCTCCGTCGCCAGCTGGAGGCGGGTAGAAATCCTCATGCCCCGGGGAGGCCTCCCAAGGGTTGCTAACAGCAGCAGGGTCCATGTCCCAGTAGCTCATCATGTAATGCTGAGCTGAAATGATGCGGCGGCGACCTTCACGCTCACGGTCGAGTCGGGCGTTGATGTGCTCCTGGCCAGCAAGGATCTGCTCGTTTTGGCGGGAAATGGCTGGCAGCTGCTCAGCAATGTACGAGGTGGGCGCAGCAGCAAACGGGCCGGCAGCGGAAGTGGAGGCGCCAGCTGCTGAAGGTGTGGTCCGACGAGTGGTTCGACGAGCTGCAGCATCGCTCGCCTCGGGGAGATCCTCGCCCTCTGGTGCACGAGGAACAGGGCGAGGAAGTCCCCGGATCCAGGTCACGTCCCCGTCGTGCTGCAGTATCAGCTGGCGCCGTAAGGTGTCCCTCGATAAGGGTGTCGGTGGCAGTATGACAGTGAACCCAGAGAGGTTGATGTTGAAGTACCGTGCCAGGGCAGTGACCACCTGCCCACAAGCCAGAGCACGACCACAGCGAGAAGCCTTGGCGATAGTCCTGGCGATGATAGAGGACAAATGGAGATTGTCTTCCTCCTAGCTGAAGGAGTGCAAGCAGTGTAAGGTGCGGAGCTGAAGATGACTGGTGGAGCCATCGCTGGGGGTGTAAGATTTCCCCAACAGCTGGTTGAGGATGCGCCACTCTGGGCGCAGCTGAGTAGCCGTGGTGTAGCCCGGTGTGAACACAGCGCCTGCGAACTCCGGAGGTAGATCCTCTCGAAGAATTGCTGGTCCCTAAAGATGGGAGAGTCGTTCTGTTCGATGGCTAGGTGGCAGGCGAATGGTGGAAGGAGCCCCAGTCTTCGATCGAAGTCATCATAGCTGAGGGAGTAAGACTCCCCGCCAAGTCGGAACTGAATGGCGTTGCTGTGCTCGCCCGCGTGGGTCCGGAAGTGCTCGAAGGTGGAATAGAACTCCCAGAGGAGCTCTTGATAGATCGGCTCAGCGAGGCAGAGGATGCGGCGCCAAGAGTAAGCGCGGATGGCAACCTCCATTGCCTCGCGAGCACCCAACTCCTCGAAGACCTCAAAATCAAGGTAATGGTGCTGAACGACTTTGCGGCGTCGGATGTCCCGCAGAGTCTTCCTCTGGTCGGCGTCGAGCATGTTCAGGTAAGTGTTCATTGTTCTGCAGCCAAAAAGTAGCAAAAACACAACAACATACATGGAAATTTGTCAATGGTGAGTTCACAATCATCCGCACCCGGGGCCCTCGAATCATAAAATTCGGACAGTGAGCTAGGCCCCAGGGGAGGAAAAAAAAACATTCAAGACCATTCACCATCCACACAAGATTAAACGCACGTGGAGCCCTCGGATAATAAACCCGGACAGCAAATTAGACTCCAAGTGGGACAATCACAAACATAGGCTGCCCGGTAGGCCAACCAAAGTAGGAACAACAAAGCATGCAACACCGTAGGCCTACCGAATTCATTCAAGCACAACCCAACCCTCGAATTCCCTCACTTAAACCCGAAATATCAATCCTCCACAATTCACAAGTAAAACTAGAGAAGCACACCTGGAGGCACAAGAAGATATCGCGGGGAAGGTGAGGGAAGAGGGGGACTCAACGACGATCGCCGGGAAACTCGCCGGGAGGCTCGCCGGAGTTTCATCGCCGGCGGCTTCACCACCTCCAAACTGACCCAAAACTTTGGGGAATGAGGGCCCGGACGCCAGGAACGCAGTGGTGCTCGCGATTTTTCGATTGGAGGCCGGAGGAGGGTGATCGGGTCGGAAGAATACCGAAGAGTCGTGGTTTTCCGGCGACCCAAACCACCTCCAAACTTGACCCCACTGATATAGGCTTGTACGCGCCGACGAGAGCAGCACGGGAGTGGTTTCGGATTTTAATTTGGAGCTCCGGTGAGGGAGTTATGGGCGGAAAACCACCTGAGAAGAAAAGGAGGGCGATTTTCCGGTGAAGGAGAGAGAGAGGGAGACCAGAAAAATGAGGAGAGAGAGAGATTTTACGGGCGTCGCCCAAAATTTACATCTCCGGGGGCAATTACAGGCAGAATTACGACCGTAATTTGCCCCTACTCAGCCCGTAATTTTAACGCCGCGAGCCAACTGCTCCCCTGTGCTAATTACGGGCAAGATTACGACCATAATTGGTCTGATCCTGCCCGTAATTTCACTGTCGAGACAAATCCCCTCTTCTGGCTTAATTATGGGCAAGGGCATGACAAATTACGACCGTAATTGGTTTCCCCTTGACCGTAATTTCACTGCCGTGAGCCCTGTTCTCCAATTTTTAAACCGCAATTTCGAGAAGCCAAAACCATTCGTGCCCCGGCTCGAAAATAGACACTACCACAGACAAAAATAGACCATCCGGGGCACGAAAAAAATTCCAGAAAGACTCCAGACAAACTCACAGACTCAAAATCGACAAAACGAAAAGGGAAAAATGGACAGAAATGCAAACCGTGGTGGGGTTGCCTCCCCACAAGCGCTTCTTTACCGTCTTTAGCTGTAAGCTAGTAGAGTGGATGCTCAATGAGGTGAAGGAGCAGGTGCCTCCAAGAGCGGATCCACATCGCTCTTGAGGTACAGCTTTAGGTGGTGGTCATGCACACGACGAATGTGGCCACCAGCACTCGTCGACTCGACCTGGCCATCCGGCAGGATGCAAGCGAGTGAATACTCGGATGGCCAAGGCGGTTGAGGCTCAGGAGGCGGGACCAGCTCATAGTGATCTCCGGTTTTCTTGAGAGCAGGCTTAGCTACCTGCAGCTTCGGCCGCCACTCCGCCTTGATCTTATCTTTTGGTAACGGAGTGGATGGGAGTGGCGGCCAAGATATGTGAGAGGGGTCCTGCAAAATGGGAGGCACAGAAGGATACACGACAAAATCGTGCTCCTGGTGAGAAAGAGCATGCAAAGGCGATAAAGCATGGAGAGTATTAACAATAGAAAAGGTTATTCGCTCCTCGCCATACCTCAAGACTAAGGTCCCATCATGTACATCTATGAGAGCCTTGACGGTGGCCAGGAAAGGCCTTCCTAGTATAAGGGGCACTTCTGTGTCCTCATTGATGTCCAAGACAACAAAATCCACAGGATAAAAGAATTTGCCAACCTTAACCAGAAGGTTTTCCACTATGCCCCTAGGATTAGATCGGTAAGCTAATTGAAGAATCATCCTAGTCGCACGGGGTTCGCCTAGGCCTAGTTTCTTGAACAATTTATACGGCATGACATTTATACTAGCACCTAGATCCGCCAAGGACCTCTCTACATGCAATTTACCTATAGAGCACGGGATAGTAAAACTACCTGGGTCCTTCTGCTTCTGCGGAATCTTGTTCTGCAGAATAGCGAGCACTCCTCGCTCAGCTCCACAGTGTCCAGCTCGCTAGCTTCTGCTTCTTTGAGAGAAGATCTTTCAGGAACTTCGCATACTTCGGCATTTGAGATAGTGCCTCCAGGAAAGGCACTTGGACATTCAGCTTTCTAAGCATGGACATTAAGTTCCCGAACTCTGCCTCGAGCCTGTCTTTGTGCAACCGAGTAGGGAAGGGGAGTTGTGGGATATACTCCTTCACTACTGGTTGCGGCTTAGGCGCAGGCACCTCAACCTCCTTCTCTGCTTCTTCTTCAACCGCTGGAGATGTTGAAACAAGGGCCTCTCTCTCTTATCCCCGAACAGGTGGATCAGCAGTCATCTTGCCACTCTTGGTTGTGATGCCATTATAGTGGGCATTCGGGTCCTTCGGATTAGGAATGGTATGACCTGGCAAGGTACCTGGAGCCCTCTGCGCCACTGCTTGAGCCACGCTCCCTAGCTGGGTTTGGATATCCTGCAAGACAGCCTATGTGTTCCTCTGGCCAGCTTCAAGAGCCAGGAATTTACCCGAGGCCTTTTCCATGAACTGCTCGATAGTGTTGAATTTCTGAGCACTAGAACTGGCAAGAGAATCCACCAGATCCCGCAGTTCAGCCATCAGATCGTTCTGCAATGGGGTTGTAGGGGCTGCACCTGGCTGCTGGAAAGGTCGCGGCTGTGGTTGAGCAGCATGCCCCTGCATGGGCTGGTAGAGAGACTGCTGCTGCTGGAATTGCCCCTGCCTGGGCTGATATGGCGGCCTCTGGAAGCCTGGCGGTCCTTGGGAGGCTGGTGGTCTAGGAGTGGCCCCAGCCTAGGAGAAGTTGGGATGCTGGCGCCACCCCTCATTATATGTGTTACTGTAGGGGTCATTGCGCCTATCGTTATTGATGAAGTTCACCTGCTCCTGGGGTGTGGTCGACTCCCTCATCGCCTGGCAGTCTTCCACCGTGAGATGGGTGCTCTCGCACCACTGGCAGAGCATCGCCTGCTGCTGTCCTGTACCTGCAATCATTCCCGAGCGATCGATGGGTGAAACCAGCTTCGATACCACCTGCACCAAATCAGATGACTAGGTGGCTACAGCATGCACACCCCGCCCTGGTGCTCGCCTCAGATCTCCTCGCAGTTCCCCAATCATAGCCCTGCTCTGCCATCTCTTCAAAGATTTGATTCAGCTGTGGCGGCGTTTTGGTGAGCATATTCCCGCCACAGACCGAGTCAATCAGCTGCTTGTCTTCCGGGAAGAGGGTATGGTAGAATGTGCCCAACTTGAAAGCGTCTGTAAAACCATGGTTGGGACACTTGAGGAAGAGACTGGTGTATCTCTCCCAAGCATCCTGGATGGTCTCATCTTCATCCTGAGTAAAGTGGGTGATTTTCTTCTGCAGGTCCGCCGTCTTGGATGGGGGATGGTAGCGAGTGAGGAACTTGTCCGCCAGGTTGGTGAACGTGGTGATCGAGCCTGGAGGTCGAGTGTCTAGCCACTCCTTGGCATGCCCCTCCAGAGTGAACGGGAAGTACCTCAGCTGGATGGCATCGGCTGGGATCCCATTTATCTTGATTCCATCGATGAGCTCATGAAATCACCTCAGATGTGATCGGGGGCACTCCTCCTCCTTGCCACGGAACACCACCGAACCGCGCAACATAGTGATGACCAAGGTGCTCACCTCAAAGTTGTTCGCTAGCACATGAGGGTGCTGAATGGGTGACCTCATGTCCGCGGCTCTGGCGGTCCAGTAGTATCCCATGGTCTGCTCCTCAGGAATGACCGCATCATTGTTCTGTGGGTCACCCATCTCTTCTTCGTCGGCGATTTGGAACTGTGCTAGTGCCTCCTCCGCAGCCAGTCACGCCTTTAGAGCCCGCTTGAAGTTCCTACAGGTCCGTTCAAGCTCCTGGTCTAATGGTAATAGTTCTCCCGACTGGCTACGGGTCATGCACTACCTACACACAATCAGCAAAAGCAACCCGTGAAGGCACACAGGTGGAAGAGAGAAAAATGCAGTAAAGAAAAATCTAGAGTAACAAACTTTCACGTTTCCCCAATAACCTAGAGGTTCCCCGGCAACGGCGCCAAAAACTTGACACGCTAAAACACAACACCAAACTGCGACCTAGTGTAATCGCAGTCCGGAAATGCAGTAACAGGCAAGTTCTAATGTCAACCCGGGGTCTAGATCTACTGCCTACTCCGTGAATATCTATTATCTAGCAAACTAAGTCAAGTGATTGTTGATTTAAGTAAAAGCAGTAAGAAAGCAGGAAATGGTTCGGTTTTCTGAAGCAAAGGAAGTGTCACTCGGGAATGAGTCCCCCTAGCTCCTTAGTTAGGTTCCAGTTGTGATTACTTTTGGTTGCTTTACTGCTAATTATACTGCGGAAGATCCGACAGTAGCTTGGAATCTCTTAAGCTGACCAAGCCCTCTCAGTCCAACTACCCTGCAGACGACTAATCTTCACCAGGATAGAAAGCCGAGGCTATGGACATAGAACTCCACTACTGGAATTAGATTCCAGTACAAAGCAGTGAATCGACTAACTCTCGTATAATCGACTCACTACTACCAATTGAAGAAGCTCTAACAACCTAATCAGATTCTATCTATCTCAGGTTGCAGCAGAAATCAATAAAAGGTGATCAGACTTCAATTGACTCATTCAAAACACTTCAATCGATTATAATCAAGCAATATCACAATCCCAACGTAATTACAATCAAGATTCCTAACACATGGAACTAGGGTTCTTCATACCCAAGTGAGAGAGAGTTCTACTCCATAGAGAGAGAGAGGGAAACAGAATACAAAGCAGTCATACTCATAACAATGAGAAGAATATGCTCTGGGATGTCAATCTTCACTCCTGAGGATGCAATCTGGGCTTTAATGGTGAGAAATCCACTCCAAATAGCTCCTAGGGTTTGTTCTTCGCACTTTTTCTCTCTAAGACTCTGTTTTTGCTCCCAAAAAGTCGATTCCCCTCCTTTGGCTCGAAATTGCCTAAAAAACCCGATTCTGGGCGAATTACGGGCTGAATTACGGTCGTAATCATGGTCTGCCCGTAAATCGCCCAAAATGCGCGTTTTACTTAGCTCTAAGGAAGGGAATTACGGTCGTAATTTCCCAATTACCGCCAGTAATTACTGAATTACGACCGTAATTAATGTGACACTTGCCCGTAATTGACTCTGCGACAGGAATTCTGGGAAATTAGGCTCGGCATTGCATTTACGGGCAAGACAGGACCAATTACGACCGTAATTAGTCAGGGTCTGCCTGTAATTTCCATCCTAAACCACCAAATGACTTCCAAATGACCCAAAACTTGCGCCCATACACCTCTTTACTTGCTAGGACCTGAAATACGACAAAACAACACAACCTAGCGTAAAATAGGCCAAGGAACAACAAATTCGAGCTAAAATGGTCAGGGAACAAGAGTGAAAAATGTGCAGATACGACGCTATCAATAAGCATAAGAAACTGATCTACCTAGCTGACGGACAACCAGTGTTTTCTTCCACAGGTCACAAAGGCGTTTTTTGAATTTTGCAGATATCTTTATCTCCGGCTCTCCACTTAAAGATCCCGACTCTATATCATGTTCGTCTACGAAGGTCCATCGATTAGCCTTCGAGGTAGGATTTTGCGCCGATCCAGCCAAAACGTTCTTGTACGACAAAGGCGGGCTCACCGTTGGTATGGTGGTCTACTGAAGTTGCGGAATCAAAGGTTGTATAGCTAAGTCTGGCGGCCACCATGCTTGAGGCAGGGTGAAACATTTTGATTCTTTTAACAAACTGAAATACACATGGCTCCGGATCCGATTATAAACAATACTCAAGGTTCGATCAAACAATACAACCAAATCATTTCCAACAAAAGTTCAAATAAAATGCCCTAAACACTTGGGTGAACTCAAACCTTAAAGTGTCAACCTTATCTCCAATACATACTCAAATCACAAAGTGCAAAAACTTAACTAAATCTAACTCTGGGTCTTAACTGAGCTCTTGGATACCTCGTCAATGTTGGTGCGGCCGTTTGCCTCGCCCTGCCTCTTCTCGTGATCCACATCCGCTAACCCTTCCTCAACCTGGTGAGTGAGAAGGAGTCAGTCTCGTCGTTACTTTCTAAGGTCTTTGCCTAAGCAAACCTTACCAACACATTATTAGAAATTACTTCCTCTTACATGAAAGTCGTTCTCGCTTCCATCCTTAATACTTTAGTCCTTAATAACTCATAGAAGTTCTCTACTTCTATCTTAACATATATACTTACTAATAGGGTTCACCGCATTACGTATCGCCGTCCGTTGTCCCTTTCCTCGAGGCAATGGTACTGCATTACGTATCGTCGTCCAGTAGTGACCCGACCATCTACTGCGTTCAGTAGTGGTTGAACCGTCGGGGTTTCATCTTACCATTAACCCTACATTACAAACATACATATCACAACGCGTGCATCCACCTTAAGCAGGCGGTGGGATGCCTCACACATAATCGCAATTCTTACACTGAACATACTCAAATCAAAAATTAACTAGCATTGCTTAAAGTAATTGCATAAATTAAAAAACCTACGATTGAGATATTACCTCTTTACACTGAACATTCTTAACCAAATCCCTTCCTCCTTCCATGAGAAACGTATTGTTGGTTTATTAAGTATTAATCAAAAGAGGACTAGTCTTTCCCCTTGCTACCCACGTGAATTCACGCATGCATTGGTTTACAATGTTGATTCTAGCATCACCATAGCCCTATCTCAAATCATACCTCAATTACTCGACTTGTTCATTACACAATTAAGCCAAACCTCATGTGCATCATTTTCACCAACCCGAAGCCCCCGTCGCACAACAAATCCCATGATAAATGACATCTCATATCCAATTAGTAAGCTCAATGAAGGATTGGGTTATTTAGTCGTAGTGCAAGCGGATGGAGAAGGCAGGCGGAGCAAGACTCCGATCTCTACTGGCAACGACAATGATGATTTTGGAGAGGCTTGAGGGAATTTGACGAGCCGAAAAGAAAGGGTTGAGCGGAAGGTTGTGATTTGTGGCAGCGGAGGAAAAAACAAATGGAAGTTATTCTCCTTATGCTCATCTAAATGGTGCCGAGTGAGGGTGGGGTAACTAGGTTTAATTGATCCGGGTAATTTTGGAAATTTCACAGTGATTTTGATTCAAAACTCAGTTAACGTTATACCGTTTGAATTGAGAGTTCACATTTTTAGTCCTCATCAATATTACGGTGAAATTTGACAAATTTATTCAAGGGTATAATAGTTATTTTGATTTTTGGCAAGAGCAAGGTGTAACATTTCCTCCACCCTTACAAAAATTTCATCCCCGAGATTTAGAATGTGTGCTTGGCCTTTGGACTAAGACACCTTGCATTTGATACCACTTGACTCGACTGGGATATCACATCCCCCCCCCCCCCCCCACAAGAAAATTTTCGACCTCGAAATTTGTTCATCGTGATAACTCAAAGTCTCACTTGTGCTAATCCTTCTACTACTGGGATTTATACGTCCTTTACCTTGTACGAACTGCAGATATAAATCTTTGCCTCCAATTCATGTGATTCTTGTTCGACTGATAACTCACCCATTTCTCATAAACCACTTACTCAGCTAGCTACTTGTTCAATGTGACTATGCCACTGTGGCACTCTCCTTTCATAAACGCCTTTGATACTATAACGGTTTCTTAGCTCATGTTGTTCTCAATGGATTGTCTTGGGTCTCTACTCAAATTCTTAGGAAACACTAAGGAAATAAATTGTTACCCAACCCTATTTAAGACATGACCCGTCGTAACTTCATCCCATAATGCACCCAGACCTTGAACTGCATTCTCAATATCCTGACTACTGACGCCTCTACTTGAATTCTCTAACATAGATATCTATAGTGAATGCTTGACTTGCTTAATGGCTTACTCATAAGTCGGTTCCTAGGTATTGCTCCTTCCCCCCCTTGTAGGCCTCATTATTCTATTCTTGGTAACTCCACTTGATACTCAAACTCGTTGCCTAATTCACCATATATGGTGCCTTTAGCATGAGTCAATCCCTTATACATCCCTATTGATGTTCTTAATACCCCTTTCGAACCCTAAGGTTAGTGATGGAGGCCTATACTCTTCCTTGTAAGGTCGGAAACCCATTTAATGTAACTCTTATTTGTGGTTGACCACGTAAATCTCCCATGTCCTTGTATATTTCAAATTTGCATCTTCTACTTCCTTTCTTTGGTGCCTCGAGTTATCCTTTAACCATCAACTGAATGGTCCCTCCTCGTCCCCTTTCCCTGCGATAAAAAATTCATGATCCTTCCAAGGATCATGATATTCTCTTGGATTTATTCTACTTCAAAAATTTCCCTTGCTTCTTTAAGAATTACACTCGTTATAGTCCTTTAGGTTCCAATATGTCTTTCCTCCCTTAAATGCCTTGAACCGTAAGGATTTCATCTCTGACATATCGAGATGAGCTTAATTCCACCTTAAAGTTGACCACTGAGCTTCTCAATTTTTTATGGGCTCCTGTAGTCCAACCTTTTCTCCGCTGGCAATCACCTTAAAGCCTCCTTGTTGTCCTTCCTATCTATCATTCTCCCTAAATCCTTCGTCCTGTCGACTACCACCTTTTTACTATAACTTTCATTATAAATTGATGGTGCCCTCCTTACTTCCTTAATTCCAAAACTCCTTCATTGATGTTTGGTACTAGCTATGATACCCAAACTCAGTTCGGTAGCTACTCACCATTCCTTAGAGTCAGCATTTCCACTAGAAACTTTCTATAGGTAGACTTGACACATGACACCTACGAATTCTACTCACGACGGTGCTTGACCATGACCTTAATTTCTTAGCTCAGGTTCACAGTGGCTTAACTAAGTGAATATGATTCATCCTGTTACACCCTGCTCTTTCTAAAAATCAAAATGATTATTTTAACCTTGGATGAATTCATCAAGTTCCACCGTAATATCGAGGAGGATTAAAAGCGTGAACTAACGGTTCAAATAGTGTCGAATTTCGATTTAAAACGACAAAGTTATGGAAGTAATTTGGATTTTGGAGGTTGAACCAAAACCAAGTCAAAGAGCTGGGCCGAGTTAGCCCGGGTCTAGTCCTTGGGGCGGCCCATTCTGGAAAATTAGTGTTGTGGGCTAGGTTAGAGTTTGGAAGAGAGGAGGGGAGAGAATTGGGCCTATTCTTTAGAGAGCCCCGGTCTGGAGACAAGTTAAAGGAAAGAAAGAGTTGGGCTCCAACCCAGTGTGGGAATAAAAGAAGGGGCAAGAAAAAGAGAATTGGGCCAAGGGCTGGTGGTCTGACAAATGAAGGGAAGGGAGAAGTGGGCTTAAGCCCAGGGTGGATTAAAAAGAAAGAGAGGAGAGGGATGGGCTGGCAGCCCGTTAAAAGAAGAAGGAAAGAAGAGGGACGCGCGTCCCTGGGTGAATTCGGCCGGAGGAAGGAAGAAGAATGGGAAAAGGGTATCGGCAGTCGACAGGGGTTACTGGTGAGTGTAATTAGGGCATTAAATTGGGGTTTAATTCGTTTTAATTTCTTTTCCGTTACAAGTGGGCAAAAACCGAAGATTAAAGGGGAAGAGGAGATTGCAAAGGGAGCACTCTTTGTTTTCGGAGGAGGCAAACAGAGCAGCGGCAGAACGTGGAAGATGGTGAGGCGGGTTCATTGTAACGGAACAAGGAAAAGAGGGAGAGCGGGGTCCGGGGATGCGAGAGGGAGCCAAGGATTTGGTGACCCGGGCAAGAGCCGGCGTTGAATCCGACGTCGGCAGGTAGGAAGACAAGGCTAGGGCGATGGAGAGGCCGCGAAACTTCCCTCCTAGACTACCCAGGGTGTCGGCAATCCATCATTGGCCTCCAAATTGTGCCCCAAGAGGGGTGTCGAAGGTGATGGCATCGGCGGGAAGCTCCTGGCGGCGGTGGCAGACGGCGAACCGGTGCTCGAGGAAGAAGAAGAGGATTCGGAGGAGTGCGACTGTTGTGGGTTCGAATATGGGGAGGAGGATGACGGCGATGGTGGCTGGAGCACGTTCGTCGATGGCAGCGTTGAAGAGGTGAGACCCTTTCCCGTTTTGTTGGAGTGCAAGGGCATCAATTGGAAATTTGATGAATAGTTGAGGGTATATTGGTCTTTTTTTATTTCGGGTCAGTTTGGTAAATTTTAGTAAGTCTGGGACTGAGAAGTAATTTTTCCATGTGAAGGGTTAGTTCGTAAATACCAGTTATTAGAGTACCTGATGGAAATAAGTCAATTGGACTAAAATGTCAAAATCAGAAAGTGGGAATTGGATTGTTGGACTGAATTGTGCAATTCTGGAAGTTGGGGCCGAATTAGTAAAACTCAGGAATTTTGGGTACCATTCTATAATTTGCCAATTTGAGGAAAAAATGTAATTTTTCATAGAAAAGGTTAAATGGAGAAGTATGGAATTGGGATCAACCAAATTAGAAGTTGTTTGATTAGTTACGCTTAGAGAGAAGTGAATTAAGTTTTGTCTAAATACGTAATAGGAGGAAATGCGAAAGGAGGGGAAACGCAAGGAAGTTGACCGTGCAATCTCGGAAAATGGTGTGGATCAACCGACAATTAAGAAGAGTCGTCTTTTCGAGGTGAGTGTAAAGGGGGTAAATTTTACGCCTTACGGTATTTCAGTTTTTGAGATTGACTGCTATGTGCTATACTTGCCTTTGTGTGTTTATTTGATGCATGTGATTGCGTGTGATTTGTGCTTCCAGTTATACATATTATACTGCGTGCTTTATTTATAAGTAAGTTAAAGTTTTAGAACACGTTTTCTTTTAAGAAGTACTTCACCTTCAAGAAGATGAAACCGTTTTAAGAGTTTTTTGTCACTAGAACTGATGAGGTCATCAAAGCCAAACACACTCAAGTTGAAGGGCCAATGACTCGAGCTAGGGCTAAGGCTTTTCGGGATCAAATTGCAAGTTATTTGGCTAAGGAGTTGGAGGGCTTAAGCTTGAATTTGCTAGAAGGAAAGTCTATCACACTATTGAGCTATGTGGATCACAAAATTGGGCTCAAAGGGAGGGAAGGAGGGTCGACCATGGAGAAGGAGTCTCAAGGTGTGAATGAAATCAACAATGGATAAAGATCATGGTGTGAACACAAGGTGTGAAATGAATTTCAAGTGGGAACACAAGGGGGGCGGATTGAAGGCTAGGTTCAAGGGTAGTTGTTGACTTAGTATTTTCCTTGTTTGTTAAGGTTTTTGTTTTCCTTGTTTGTTAAGGGTTTTTTTTTTTTCCTTTTTCAAGTAGGATTTGATTTTCCTTAGTTGTTTTGTGTTTAGATTCGTGGGTCTATAAATAGGAGTCCAACCAATGTATTTTTCATTCAAGTTTTCAGCAATCAAATACAAGTGAGTTTGTGTGAGTTCAATTGTGAACGTTTTTGCTTAATCTCTCCTTTGAGGATTCGGGAGAATTGAGTGGTCTCTTATCAACTAGAGAACGCGTCTAGTTGTAGCGAGGATCGACTATATTGATTGGCCTTATCCACAGGTTCGAGATTGTTTGATTGGTTTCATATGCCAATTGGACCTTCTCACGAGTTCGGATATGTTTGATCGATTTCCGTGACTATCCTTTATTTTCGTGTCATTGAAGAAAGAAGAAAACAACAAAAGAGTTCGACGTTGCGCAATTCTGATTTGTGGTCCAAGTTTGGGTGGATTCTCGAATTAGGATCATATCAAGTGGTATCAAGAGCCTGGTTCAAACGCAGCGGAGAAGACAAAGATTCTTGGAGTTCTTGGTAGTTCGGGAAGCATTCTTGGAAGTCTTGAACGTCAAGAAAGCAAATCTTGAACGCTCTTGAGTGTTTCTTATGTTGCAAAGAAGGTATCTTGAAGACAAAGCATTCGTGGGCTCTTCTTTAGCAAGAAACCATGGCAGAACAAGCACAAGATGTGGTGGCACAACTTCAGCAACTCGCTGCACAACTAGCTACGGTACTTCAAGAACAAAGGGAGACAAGGGCACAAGTTGAGGCATTGCAAAGACGTGATCAAGAGCAGGCCCAACAACGAGAACAAGAGCCACCCCAAGGCGAGTTTGCAAACCCTAACCCTAGGGAACGACGAGAAGAAAGGAGAGTTGTTCGAGCTGTTCAACATCCAATGTTTAAGAATGTTCGTCGACATAGGCCATTGGGAGGCCATCGTGGTGCAAGGAGAGACTTCCCCTTCTATGACGAGGAAGGGTATGAAGAATACGAGTATGATGGAGGTGCTTACCGAGATGATGATGATCTACGAGGATTGAAGATAACAGTACCATCTTTCAAAGGGACAATTGATCCAAAAGCTTATCTCGATTGGGAACACAAGATGGAGCTGATTTTTTATAATCAAAACTACTCGAAGAAGAGGTAGGTGGCGATGGCTACCATTGAGTTTACATATTATGCCCTAGCGTGGTGGGATCAATTGAGCACGAAGAGAAGAAGAGATAGGCGCAGGCCTATTGAAACATGGGATGAGTTGAAGGCAATCATGAGAGATCGATTTGTTCCAACCTATCATCAACAGGAAATGCACCAAGCATTACAACTTCTTCGACAAGGCAACAAGAGTGTTGAGGATCGAGAGATGGAGTTGTTAATGATTCGAGCTGATGTTCGTGAAGATAGGGAAGCCTCTTAATCGAGAGATTCGTAATGTCGTGGAAATTCAATAATTTGTGGAGGTAGAAGACTTGGTGGCTATTTGCAGCAAGGTGGAGAGGCAACAGAAGAATAGGAGGTTTCTACCCTCTACAAGTACTACAAGGCCTACACCAGCACCTACAACAAACCCTAGGCCGAGTATTCCTACAAGAGAAGCACCAAAACTCGGGCCAAAGGTGGAGACTCCAAACCCTAGCATCAAACAGGGTTCATCTTTCAGTGGAATTCAATGTTTCAAGTGCAATGGACGAGGGCATATGGAAAACCAATGCCCAAACAAAAGAGTATTGATCTTATTGGAGAATGGTGAATATGTGTCCTTTGGTGAGGAAGAGGAAGCACTAGAAGAGAAGGGTACATCAAATTCTGAGGTAAATGAGGCCCTTGAGATGGAGACACCCCCGGGCAGATTGTGTGTAGCTCGAAGGGTATTGAGCATCCAACCAAAGGAGGAGCTTGAGCAACGGGAGAACCTCTTCCATACGAGGTGTGTAGTGGATGGGAAGACCCCTTCGGTTGTGATTAATGGAGGGAGTTGCACCAATTTGGTTAGTGCTACTTGTGTGAAGAAGTTGGGGTTGAAAACAACGATTCATCCAAAACCCTACACTCTTCAATGGCTCAATGAAGGTTGGTCAATCAAAGTGGCTAAACAAGCCTTATTGAAGTTCTCCATTGACAAATACAAGGATGAAGTAACATGTGATGTGGTGCCAATGCAAGCTCATGTTCTCTTTGGGAGGCCGTGGCAGTTTGATCGAAGTGCTCAACATGACGGCGTCACCAACAAATACACGTTAAAGCACCAAGGTAAGAAGATATTATTGAAGCCTCTATCTTCTAGAGAAGTGTATGAAGATCAATTAAAAATGCAACAAATTCGAGAGGAAGAGAAGAAGGCTCAATCCGCAAGGGGTGCAAAAAAGGGTTCGAGTAGCTTGGAGTCCAAGGCATTATTGCTAGCTCGACAAGGAGACATGAAGCAAGCCCTCTATGATCGAGTTCCTATTATTATTGTCCCATACAAGGGATTGCTACCCAACCAAGAGCTGATTCAAGATGTACCACCTAGGGCACGAGTGGTACTAGAAGAGTTTGAGGATGTCTTTCCCGAAGAAGCACCAGAGGGATTACCTTCAATCCGCGGGATAGAGCATCAAATTGACTTCGTTCCTGGGGCTACCATTCCAAACAAGGCAGCCTGTAGGACGAATCCAGAGGAGACAAAGGAGTTGCAAAGGCAAATTGATGAGGTTATGGAGAAAGGACATGTTCGTGAAAGCATGAGTCCTTGTGCGGTTCCTGTCATCCTCGTGCCTAAGAAATACCATACGTGGAGGATGTGTGTTGATTGCCGAGAAGTCAACCAAACAAACCGTTAAGTATCGTCATCCTATTCCTCGATTAGATGACAGGCTTGATGATTTACATGGGTCTAACATGTTCTCAAAGATTGATCTAAGGTCTGGTTATCACCAAATTCGTATGAAGGAAGGAGACGAGTGGAAGACAGCATTCAAAACAAAGCATGGTCTCTATGAATGGATGGTGATGTCATT
The DNA here is from genome assembly GCA_946122785.1 of Linum tenue. NCBI lineage: Eukaryota > Viridiplantae > Streptophyta > Magnoliopsida > Malpighiales > Linaceae > Linum > Linum tenue. The sequence goes on from CAMGYJ010000005.1 coordinate 62,023,266, forward strand.
CGGCTTAACAAATGCTCCAAGTACGTTTATGAGGCTGATGAATCATGTGTTGAGAGCATTCATTGGAAAATTTGTGGTGGTCTACTTTGATGACATTCTGATCTACTCAAAGAGCATGGAAGAGCACCTTGAGCACTTGAGGGACGTGTTGAAGACTTTGAGGAAGGAGCAACTCTATGCCAACCTCAAGAAGTGTACATTTTGCACCTCAAGCGTGGTGTTTTTGGGTTTTGTCGTGAGTGCTAATGGAGAGGAAGTCGATGAAGAGAAAGTAAAAGCGATTCAAGCATGGCCTACTCCTACCAACATGAGTGAAGTAAGAAGCTTTCATGGATTGGCTGGCTTTTATCGACAATTTGTGCCCAACTTCAGCACCATTGCGGCACCATTAACCTCAATTATCAAGAAGAATGTGACATTTTATTGGGGAGAAGGCATTCGAGCTCCTCAAGTACAAGCTTACTCATGCTCCTGTTCTGATGCTACTAGATTTTAGCAAGACGTTTGAAGTGGAGTGTGATGCATCAGGATCGGGAATTGGCGGTGTATTGATGCAAGAGAAGAGGGCCATTGCATATTTCAGTGAGAAGTTGAGCGGAGCTACGCTTAATTACCCAACTTATGATAAAGAGCTTTATGCGCTTGTTCGAGCTTTGGAGACTTGGCAACACTACTTGTGGCCAAAGGAATTCGTCATACATACTGATCATGAGTCTCTCAAGTATTTGAAGGCCCAACATAAGTTGAACAAGAGGCATGCTCGTTGGGTGGAGTTTATTGAATCATTCCCTTATGTGATCAAGTACAAGCAAGGCAAGGAGAACGTAGTTGTTGATGCATTATCGCGAAGATACACGTTGATCACTACCATGGATGCAAGATACCTTGGAGGATTCTGATTTTTGAGAGATTTACAAGCTTTGTGAGAAGCATGGATAAGGGAAGTACTATCGACATGAGGGCTACTTGTTTCGTGGTAATCAACTTTGCATACCACGTACTTCACTTTGATAATTGCTACTACGAGAAGCTCATGGAGGAGGATTGATGGGACACTTTGGTGTAGCCAAGATTTGAGTTGCTTACAAGAGCATTTCTATTGGCCTCATATGAAAAGCGATGTGGAGAGCTTATGTGCTAGATGCGTGGAGTGCAAGCAAGCTAAATTGAAGGTGCAATCGTCTGGATTGTACACTCCACTACCCGTTCCCTTGTTACCGTGGGTTGATATATCTATGGACTTCATATTGAGGCTGCCAAGGACGAAGAGAGGTCGAGATTCTATCTTTGTGGTGGTGGATTGATTCTCAAAGATGGCACATTTCATTCCATGCCATAAAACTGACGATGCGGTTAATGTGGCGGATATGTTCTTCAAAGAGGTGGTGTGACTACATGGGATGCCATGCACCATTTTTTCTGATCGAGAAGCTAAGTTCTTGAGCTACTTTTGGAAGACGTTGTGGAGCAAGCTTGGAACGAAGCTCTTGTTTTCGACTACTTGTCACCCTCAAACGGATGGGCAAACTGAAGTGGTGAATTGTACTCTATCTCAAATGCTTAGAGCCATCATCAAGAGCAACATCAAGACATGGGAGGACTGCCTACCTCATGTGGAGTTCGCTTACAATAGAGCCGTGCATTCGACAACAAAGTATTCTCCATTCGATATTGTGTATGGGTTCAATCCTCTTACCCCATTGGATTTGACACCTTTACCTTTGAAGGATCAAGTAAACATGGATGGAGCTAAGAAAGCAAAGTATGTGAAGAATCTCCATGAGAAGGCTCGGCTAAATATTGAAAGAAGGACGGAGCAGATCTTGAAAAACGTCAACAAGCATAGAAAGGCTCGAAATTTTGAAGCAGGAGATTGGGTGTGGGTGTATATGAGGAAGGAAAGGTTCCCACATCAAAGGAGATCCAAGTTGCTGCCCAGAAGTGAAGGTCCCTTTCAAATCATTTCAAAGGTTGGAACGAATGCGTACAAGCTTGATCTACCAGGAGAATATGACATAAGTGCAACCTTCAACGTTTCTGATCTTGCACCATTTCTGGATGATAATTCGGATTTGAGGGCAAATCCTTTTCAAGAGGGAGGGACTGATGAGGTCATCAAAGCCAAACACACTCAATTTGAAGGGCCAATGACTAGAGCTAGGGCTAAGGCTTTTCGGGATCAAATTGCAAGTTATTTGGCGAAGGAGTTGGAGGGCTTAAGCTTGGATTTTCTAGAAGGAAAGTCCATCACACTATTGAGCTATGTGGATCACGAAATTGGGCTCAAAGGGAGGGAATGAGGGTCGGCCATGGAGAAGGAGTCTCATGGTGTGAATGAAATCAACGATGGATAAAGATCATGGTGTGAACACAAGGTGTGAAAGGAATTTCAAGTGGGAACACAGGGGGGGGGCGGATTTGAAGTCTAGTTTCAAGTTTAGTTGTTGACTTAGTCTTTTCCTTGTTTGTTAAGGTTTTTGTTTTCCTTGTTTGTTAATTTTTTTTTCCTTTTTCAAGTAGGATTTGGTTTTCCTTAGTTGTTTTGTGTTTAGATTCATGGGTCTATAAATAGGAGTCCAACCAATGTATTTTTCATTCAAGTTTTCAGCAATCAAATACAAGTGAGTTTGTGTGAGTTCAATTGTGAACGTTTTTGCTTAATCTCTCCTTTGAGGATTCGGGAGAATTGAGTGGTCTCTTATCAACTAGAGAACGCGTCCAGTTGTGGCGAGCATCGACTATATCGATTGGCCTTATCCACAGGTTCGAGATTGTTTGATTGGTTTCATATACCAATTGGCCCTTCTCACGAGTTCGGATATGTTTGATCGATTTCCGCGAATATCCTTTATTTTCGTGTCATTGAAGAAAGAAGAAAACCACAAAAGAGTTCGACGTTGCGCAATTCTGATTTTTGGTCCAAGTTTGGGTGGATTCTCGAATTAGGATCATATCAAGCACCAGTTTGTTGCCATTTGAGATTTACAGATAGAGCAGCAGTTATGCTCTTGAGACTTTTAAGATGAGCAGCAGTTATACTCTTGAGAAATTTTAAGATGAGCAGCAGTTATGCTCTTGAGAATCGTGGAAGAAGAGCCTTCCACGATAAGTTTAAGTTTAAGGAAAGGTTGGATGGTTTCTCATACGTATGAGTTGGGCAATTGGACTAGCTAGTGAGGGATCCCCGTGTCATTCAAGTATTTAAGTCAAGATTTGAGTTTGAAGAATGGAGAGTAACAGTAACTTCCATACAGTTTTAAGAGTTAAGATTTTAAGATTGGAAGTATAAACAACTTCCACCAGTTAAAGTTAAGTGTTTAAGCAAAGTACTCAAGTATAAGAAATTTTAAATCGTAAGGGCGTTGACTGACCCCATCTAACTCACCAGTTCGAAGAGCTAGAGGAGGAGCTAGAGGAGCAGTTAGTGAGCAGCCAATTCGAGGGAAACTAGCTAGAGGAGGACGATACGATCATCACAAATGATGTTTAGTCAGAGTTTCACACAAGCAGCAACACTTGAGACTAGTTAGTTATCATGTTTTATGATTATGAGTATAGACTGGAGATCAAGTTGAGTTTTTAAAGTTTGAGTTAAGTTGCTCACGTGTTAGGGCGTTGCTTTGAACTACAAGTGTGCGTTTTCAGTATTTTATTTATGAAAATTTTTCTCGCTGCAATTTAAGATTTGAGTATTTTATTTATCAATGGCATTTTAGTAAAAGTCGTACCCGTCCGGGTTAGGGTGTTTCACATCCCTAACTAGTTTTCTCCTCTGGATGACCTTGATTTGTCCCTAACTAGATGTCTTCTCCTAATGACATCCTACCATGTTATACCCACTCATAGTGGTGCACTTTGGGTAAAGTAACTTACCGCACTCCACTTGCTTGGGAATGCTTTCCTCATCATATCCCTTTCTCCACTTTCTTGAGCTTGATTTATTTACACTCATTTCACTCCTTGTCTAGGGACTTACATGTCCTTCCACTTTTCATACTCTCCCCAAGGTTACTAATGACTCTTCCCCGTCATGGCCTTGAAATTGGGATCACATCGAACTTTCTCTTACCTTCCCACTCTCTCTTTGTATGCTATGTAAGTCCTCCTTATCATATCCACTAAAATTCCTCATCAAAAGTTCTACTTGCTTTCTCTGACATTTACTAGAACTTCCCTCGAACTTTATACCTTCTTGTATGTCCTTGGCTTGCTTGTTGACTTTTCTTAGGCAAGATTCGAGATTCTAACTCTTAACCTACCTTGGCCCGACGATGCTCCTCGTGTCCTTTGGATATTGGACCTCACGTGACTACTGTAACTTGTAGGGTCTCTCCAATCCCTCCTCTTACCTCGGCATTAGTTGGCGTCAACATTAGCCTCACATACTTAAACCTGGATACCCTATCAATAGTGCCACTTAACTTGAATTTTGACTATTGTGGCACGTACCACCACCTGGTAGCTTATCTAAACTTGGGCAATGGGGAATGCGGAACTCATCACCATCCGACTCCATGCCTATCTCGCTACTGCGGAACGTATTTTCATCCGATAGGAATCCCTCTTATACCTTATCATCTAACTTGCACTTATTAGCTACATAGTGCGCTTGCTCCTTCCTCATTCTTTACATCGTTAATCTCGATGGTTGACTCCTTCCTTTCATCGACATTACTGTGGAATTTCACAAATTTACCCAAGGATATAATAGTCATTTTGACTTTTGGCAAGATCGGGGTGTAACATAGGGGACTCGCCGTCGAGGGGTTTTCAGAGGGAGAAGACGAGAGCATTTTAGAAGAAATAAGGATTGACTCCTAACTTAAGTCTCCTTCATTTTATACTAGCTTATAACCCGGCCCGTTGGCCAGAATATTTATATTTGATTTTTTATATTTTTTTATGTTACGTTAAAGTCTATCAAATTGTTTAGTTTTATTGACAATCTTTCAATCGAGATGATACATAAATAAACGTCGAGAGGTTTTCAGAGGGAGAAGACGATAGCATTTTAGAAGAAATAAGGATTGACTCCTAACTTAAGTCTCCTTCATTTTATACTAGCTTATAACCCGGCCCGTTGGCCGGAATATTTAGATTTTATTTTTATATTTTTTTATCATATTTCTATCGAGATGATACATAAATAAAGAATATATAGGTCGAACATTCAGAGAAATATCCTCATCATTTGAGAATATAAAATATAAAAATGTATCATTGATCCCATTTTGATAATGATAATTCAGCCTAGTTAAAATGTTATTAGTTAGTTGATTGTTAAGAAAGATAGAGTATAAAAGCTCACTGGAATTCCCACATGACCCATAGATAGTTTGAAACTGAATCTAAAACCTCACAATCCTACATAAATGGTTCAATGCTCTCATTTTTGGGGCAATATGCCACTCAATATAGTCAAAAGTGAGTTTCTACGTAGAAATGTTTTAGTGATCTAGAAGCGTAAAATCGTAAGTTTTTAAGTTTTAAAGCGGAGTTTTTAACTACATAAGTTATAAAAACTGAGATTTTATTTAGAAGCGTTTTAGTGACCTATAAATGTAAAATCGTAAGGTTATATGTTTTAAAACGCGATTTTGACTACATTGATGCCACTAATCAAAAAGAAATTGAGAGTTGTAGGTTCAAGTCAACTATATACTAACAACTCAGCTAAGAGGGGACCATCAAAACTTGAGAGCAAACGACAAAATTGGGTTACCTCCAATATACTAAAAGACTCGATCAAAGTAATAAGACGCAAAATTAGACACTCTTTATCTATCAGTTCAAGTAGGTTGAATAAAGAATCGACCTACTTCATTAAATCAATAAATGATTTCTCGTTTTAAGATAGAAATATGTTGTGGTAGCTGCAAAAATCATAAACCTAAAGATCCAATAGCCACCACTCTCCATTGAACGACCAGATTTTTTCTACTCTATCTTCAATCTCAAGAAGCATATGTTTCAACCGAACATTCAATTTCTAATCCTCCTTCTTCAACTCCATTTATGCTATTTTGATGGACCTTCTCTCTGCGAACCTCAATTTCTCTTCCAATTGGGGTTCTTGTCAACTCGCTCTTCAACTCCTCAATCCTCTTCCTATGTTTTGCCAACTCATCTTCCTCAGGGGCAGTTGTAATAAGTTCGCTAAAACCAAACATCATCTCCAATTCCATCAATATGATCATCTCCCCCCTTGTCTGCCTTCACCTACTTCAGTACACTTCCATGCCCTTCAATACCCTCTCCATTTTCATTAATATCCTCATCATCTCTCACTTCTCTCTCTTCAACTGCTCCAGTATTGTTTCTATATCTTTCAATACCCTCCTCAATTCGATCACTACCCTTAGCAATTCCCTCTTCTCTACCTTAACCTACTACAATTGATATTTTTTCCCCGCCACTTCCATTCTCAGACTCAGTCCCAACTCTTCTACTCCAAGTTCAACACCCCAAACTCCTAGAGTGTTGCATGAAAGCTCCATTTCTAACTAATTCTAAAATAATATCAAAATTTGATTAGTGAGTTGGGCCATAAGAATAAAAATTAATGAAGAAAATTATGGTTGCGGAGAACATTGGTTATGACAAAATCAAACACGAGCGAAAATATTGTAATTGAAAAGAAACCTTTTTTTCTAATTTTGATTTTATTTTATTATTTCAATAGCTAAGCAAAAAACAAAAATAAAGTATTGGAAACAAACAACAAAAAAGTAGACAGGGCTCTAGGAAAGTACAACTGCCCCTATTCTACACAAACATCTCCTTTGCTTTCAAACAAATATAATACCCAAGCCATCATTCAAATTCATTTCCTATATTTTATAAATCATTCATAAACAACAAACTTAGATAAATCGGGAAGGAAATAATAGCCTACCAGTTCAAGTCGATGAACCTTATATGAAGATAGAAACTCATTGAAGTTGAAACCTAATAATAGAAAGAGGAGAAATGACGCAGGAGATCCCCGAGCTTTAAACATCGTATCAGACAATAAGATCAAAAGAAATAGATATTCGGCATGTTCTGCTCATGAGGCAATGTGAAAATAAAAGTCGTTTTGTTATTAATCAGAAAGATAAAACCATGAGACAGAGAAGAAATGAATGACTTACATGTGCAAAGCGATTAACCTTGGTCGAAGACCGAAAACCTATTAAAGGTCATGCCTGGTATAGGAAGAGGAGTAAAGGCAAAAGATGTAACTGATGAAACATTGTCTTCAGCAATAGAAGCAACAAAATAGTTCTTCTGGTAGTATAGCGGGGACAGACAGAACCATTGGGTGATGCTAGTGCAGAGGAATCGAGCGAGATAATCAAGGCCAGACCATAACTACTTGATTGAACTCCATTCTATTTTTCATGGATTGATATGAGAGTTGAAATCTTCTACTTGCCCAGCTTAAATCCCAAAGAACAAAACGGCAGTGCCAAGAGATACCGGAATATTGATTTTCAAATGCGCCTTTATACTGGGAAGTGAAAGCAAGCAAACTATTGCACGATGGAGAGAATTTTGAAGAAATTAGAAATAGATAAGAACAAAGATAAAAAAGCAAAAAATTTAAATTTATATTGAAAAATGCAAGGACACAACGCGTAGTAAAGGAAATAGTTTCTTCCATGTTAGCCAATTATCAATTTACCTTTGGCGATAATTAAGGAGAGAGCATGAATTTAAAATGGATCATATTAAATGAAACTCTACTATGAAAATTGAAGTATTAAGCACCATGAAAATACATACGATAGACTTAAGTGCGCTTGTGAATTATGATGGAAAAGTCCTATGCTTTTCACAGTTTAAATACATGTATGTTTTGTATTAAAAAAGGAACAACAAATATATTTAGTATAATTGGTTATGACTGTTATCTTTGTTTAAAGAGAATCGGGTTCGAGTCTTGATATTGATATTTTTTAAATAAAATAAATAAATAATTGTAAAGACAAAAATGTCCTTTCACTATCGTTGCAGGAAATTTGAAATGGAGAAAAGTTCACAAAACTCTGCTATATATTATTGGAAGATTGATGAGAATCCAATATTAAATCAAGTATATAATCAATGGACTTTAAGTGTCTATCAATATAAATTTAAATTAGCTAGATGGATAATGAAGTTCTAATTTGATGGGACCAAATTCCCATGTTATTAGCGGCTCAATTTCACTTGATTATAGATGGGAATTGAAGCCTTCATCATTTTGTCATAATGTACCAACTTGTATTCTTTGTTAGTTTTTTCGTTAATTTCATTTTAGAATTTAAATTACTTGTATTTAATTCGAGCATAATTTATAGCTTTAGTCACTAATCAATACGTGGAGCTAGATGTGTTACAAAGCAATCTTTTAGTTTCGCCACTTCTTGATACACATATTAAGTTTTGTAGTACTTAAAGTAATTCGTAAGGAAATATTAGATATATAGCAACAATTGTGGTTATAATATTAAATTGTTGTAGTATGTATTTATCTACTCAAAATCCAATGTTGTTCCTTCAACTAACAGGTGGATGAATGGAGGTAAGAGGAACATAAGGCTCAGAAGAAAGAATGTAGGCAACAATTATTACCCAACGCATCCGCATCTCAAGGCACTCAGCGATTCGAATGTGATAGAACATGCCATCATATGGTGACTCACATGTAACTTTGATGATATCAAGAAATGAGTCTAGCTTCATAGACAAATTATGTGATGATTGAATCTCATTTTCTTTTAGTAAATTTTTGGATGGTCTCTTGCATGCCTCTATAGTTAACATACTTGTTTTTCAAGGTGTCTAATGATGTTCACGGAGGCACCCCGTATTTGCCCGGACTGTTGGCAGAGGTCTCGGGATTTGGCCCGACTGGCGACTACGGCATCACTAAAGGTGGTGACCGTGGAGGGTGTTCCTCTTCATAAAAAAAGGTGTCTGATGATTTATTTTTTATTATGGCAGCTGGTGGCTACTTGTAACTGAGCATCCAACATATTAATTTTTTTTATGGGAAACATCCAACATATTGCGGAGAACACACTCCCTATTGGAGGGCTATTTGGGAGGGGTTTTTTTTTGTGTGTGTTTGATATTTTATATTATTATTTTCGGTCTTGTAATGTGGTTCTCTTTGTCTCCTCCTTAGCATATTTTGGACAAAAAAAATTCATTTCAAAATGAATACCTAAATAACTTATAGAATTCATTTATACAAAACATGTTAGATTTCATTTCAAAAATTCACTAATTTTTTTTATCCATCTAATTTCTTCTCTAATAAAATAATTTATATTAGTTAGACCATTAGGGTTTTTTTTACTTCGATTTCAAACAATCTACCATCATTCAGGTTTCACAATCAAAATTCACCAAAATTTTAAGCTAAGCATGTTTCTAGGTTTTGCTTCTCAAGAAATGATAGCTTTGTTGCCTTCAGAATATCTTTTTTGTGACAACAACCACATGAATGGAAATGGAAGTAAACATATCTTTATGTGTTTAGCTTGACCTGAAAGAATGAGATGTTGAATCACTAAATCAGTTAAACTATTCACACAGTTTGATCCATTTTCCTCTATTCGCCATGATGTCAATTGACGTTGTGTTTCAAATTTGAGAATCTGACTTGACTTCCTTCAAACGAGTGATATCTATCATAGACAATCATAATAGGGAGTAGAAGGATAGAGGAAGGTCCAATTTGTACATGGTTCCAACACACAGAGCGATGACAAGAAAGAGGGAAACATAAATGTAACGATTTTGATGGTGGAGATGGAAACGAGGAGAATTTGTCACCAATGAAAGATTGGCGCCGCCGCTGAAAGAAGCTCTCCAACACAAGGAGATCTCTTGTTGTTTCCTTTATAGATGGAGAATGAAGGCAGAGGTCACTTGTGAATCTGTCTCATCCTTTTGAGAGGACGAAAGACTAAAGAATATAAGGATGGTGGAAATAAGCAAAAGAACTACGAAGCGTGCTAAGGTAATTTAAAATTTCAACTTTAGATTTATAATTATAACTGAGAAGGCTGCTAAACTAGAGGAGGGTGAGAACTTTACATTTAAAGTGCAAAGTTGTAAAATGAATTTTTTTGTGAGATGGATGTTTTTTTTATGGTTAATAAAAAATTCTATTAAGTCCTAGAGGTTGCAACCGCAAAACCTCTTTTCAAATCAGTACATATAGGCTTGGCGCCCACTCTTTACAGTACCACCACAATATCTAAGTACTACCACAATATCTAACAACTAACTATAATCTATCAACTATAGCAAGGGGAGGGCCACCATCTGAAAACATTTTCGGATCCACAATGATCTTGTTAGCAAGTTGCAATGGGGTCAAAACACCTCTTCTATATAACCTATGACACCGCACACGCCAAAAATGATTTAGCACAAGATTCCAGAGCAACCTCCGCACAACTCCACTACCACCCTAACTCCAAGAGACAACCCACTACAACGGCTGAGGGCAATAGCTGAACAAATGGTCTCGCATTTCAAGTTTGCTTGGGCATAACAAACAACAATCATCATTGATCACCTTCTAAAGCTAATAGCTTTTCCTTAGTCACTACCATGTCCTTGGTGACCAACAAACTATGCTGTGGATAATAGAGTCTCGTCCAAAGCAAATCCGCCAAGGGAACTGCTCCTGCATGATGCTCAATGGCAGAGCAGTCAGCTACTCAGTCACTTGCACAGGACATAAGACTTGTGTAAGGGGTGATCATAAGCTCTATAGACCTACCCCTTCCGGACGAATTCCTTCGAAACATAAAAAAAATAGAATGGACCTCACGAAATACAGCTAAATAGAAAGGGTTTTCTAGTCTATCTGTTTCTATTTCTATATTCTATCTCCTTTAATTTTTTTTTTCCTTGTTCTTTGCCATAACGCCCATTCTGGGATGAGTTGGAAACATTTATTTATGTGCTGAATAGAGGGATCGATTGAAAAAATCAGAACCAAACGTATTCTCCCCTAGATCCGGGAATAGCGACATGGACTAAATGCCCTGTCCAAAAGCCCTTGCCTGCCTATTCAATCAAGGGCGATCAAAAAACCTCTTAACAACCTTATTTGATCGAATAAGTAATTCTCAATCCTTACCGAGGGAAAACCGGATAACGGCTCAAAACAAGATGTCCTGATTGTCTCTTGCGCCACCTTAACAGAATATCGCTTTCCTCCATTCCACAACAAATCAGTCCCAGAAATAAAAGGCCTTGAAGTGTCTAGGTACTTCAGTACCTTCCTCCAAACCCAGGACCAAGTCGAGGTAGTAGACAACTCCAAAATGGACTTTATGTTAGTTTTATATTTTCTTATCCACGCCACCCACAGAGAGCCCACTTCCATCAACAGATTCCAGAGGTGTCTAAGTATACAAGTCTGGTTCCAGGTTTTGAAATCACGAATACCTAAGCATGCTTCCCTTCGTGGTTATGCAACATATGACCAAGTAACAGGAGCATGCTTCCGAGCACCTTCCACACCAACTCCCCATAAAAACGGATTGCAGATGCCTTCAACTTCCTTCAATACCTTCATAGGCAAAATAAACTTAGTCATCCAATACTGGAGGGCACTTCTGATGAGTGATGACATATTCGATAAGTTGAAGATGCCCTGCAAAGCTGAGATATCTAGCTTGCCAACTTGGCAACTTCTGATGCGCAAAGTGATCTTCTCAACAGGGACTTGTCAATCCAATGAACTCAGTCGCCGAATAATCAATGGAACACCCAAGCAACATACCGGTAACTGGTCTAGTGGAAATCAGTTGTTCGAGAAATATATAACTACTCCGCTATTGATATCATAGCACAAAACAAGTTGCATTTCTGCACATTGCATTGAAGTGCAGATATACTATAGAACTTATTAAGCAATCTAAGGATCCCTGCTACTCCTCTCACTGAATCGTTAGTGAATAGCAGTAAATCATCTACAGAGTATAGATGTGTAAGAACTAACGCTTTGAAACGAGGATGAAAAGATATTTGGCACTCATTAATAGCCCTAGCAAGCAGACAAAAGAACACTTCCATTGAAGATGAAGAGTAAAAGTGGATCACCCTGTCTAATCCCCATTCCCGGAGCAATATATCCACACATACCCCCCATTAAAAGAGACACTAAACATAGGTGCAGACACACAAGCTTCAATAAGTTGGATAAACTTCAAAGGAAAACCCATGGCTTGAAGAACTTTGAACAAAAATTTCCAGCTAATTTGATCAAATGCCTTCATCTAGTCCAGTTTTACAACACAACATGTTGTAATAGTAGCCTTATGATAATATTTCACAAGTTCCGTAGCCATTCAAATGTTTTCACTAATTAGTCTCCCCTTCACAAAAGTTGATTGTGCAACTTAATAATCTTAGGCAATACCAGAGACAATCTATTTGCTAGCAGTTTAGAAATGCCTTTATAAATTTTATTGCAATAGGAGATCGGTCTAAATTCCTTCATTCTTTCAACAATTTGAACCTTATGGATAAGAGATATTACCATTAAATTCACTCGTTGGGCATAACCTCGGTATTGAAGAATGTCAGCCAGAACTGTGTCTTCAACCTTCTTGTCAACCACTTGCCAATCAGCTTTATAGGAATCCGCAGGGAACTCGTCTAGGCATGGAGCTTTATCATTGCTTATTCGTTGAAAGACCTTTTTGATCTCCTCTCTAGTAACTGCAAGATCAACCATGTCTCGATCTTCATATGATAATTTCCGGTGCATAAGGTGATCAAAGAAAGACATAGGAAGTCCTGAACAACTGCATCTCCTTTCCAAGCAAATTCTTGTGGAAATCCACTACAACCTCACTCATTTTACCTAAATCTTTTACATACTGTCCATTCTTAGTAATTAGTCTTGTTATATGTTTCCTATGATTCCTCGACTTCACTGAAGCATGGAATTTTTTTTGTGTTCGCATCTCTCTGTTTAACCCATTGGACTCTCGATTTTTTGTGATAAAAGTTCTCATCAGCAAGTTGCAATTGCTTGCAGAAACTTGCTAGTTCCTGCTCTTGTCTTACCAATTCCTGTCTCGGATCCTGCAACAAGGATAACTGAGCTTCTTCTAAATTACTTTCTGCCTCCTTCGTTCTTTCTGAGATCTCAGAGTAGCAAGAGAGATTCGAACCTTTCAACCTTTTCTTAACCTCTCTAAGCTTCCCATATAGAATCTGATAAGGCTCCCCCAAAACTTCCTCCCCTAGGCTTCCAACAACAAACCTTGATATGTAGGATGTTGCCTCCAAAATTGAAAGAATTTAAAAGGCTTCAGGAGGGAACCAACAACTGGTTTGGAGTCCATTAATAACCCAACAATGATCATACACTTGTGAGATGAATGTTATATTTAATTAATTTGTAGGTTTTAGAGTGAATAATATTTTTTACTTAGGAAAATGTATAAAATGTGTTTGTTTTTATTAAAACTTAAATTCGGGAAATTTTATAGAAAGTAAAAGTGGAAACAAACACACATAAAGATGCAATTTGTAAAAGGTGATGCATTGATAGGTGAGAAGTAAATAAAACACAACAAGGTGAGAGGAAACGAGCTCCCAGTGAGGATCGAACTCACGACCTTTCGCTTACGAAGCGAACGCACTACCACTATGCTATGGAAGCAATTGATGGTAAAATGCATGTAGAGATCATAAAGTACATGTCATAAACAACCACCGTAAACTCTATCAAGAGGTTGAAGGAGAAACATCTATGGGAAAATATGTGGAATCACTTTGATCGTGTACAACGTTCGCATCGACCGTTGACCTCTACCTGCTAGTCCCTGATTCTCCCTCCTCCCTACCTTTGGTTCAATTTGGATTTGTTTCTTATTGATAAGATAATTGGTTGGATTTACTCTATTTTTTTAATCAATAAGGGAGCAGTACAAGGGGAATGCCCGATAGCTAATAACATCAACCTTCAATAGATTTGGCATAGAAGAACGAGACATGTCAGCACCAGTGTCCTTAGAAAACTATCCAAATTAGGCATAATTAGAGGTTTTTTCTTTAATAAAAAACCAGAGTTCTTATGCAATACATGTGCTCTAGGAAAACAAATCAGAGAATTCTTTAAGAGTAAATCAAACATAATAACAAAACGAGTACTTGGACTCATGCATATGGATCTTTTTGGTCCAAACCAAACTTTGAGCCTAGGAGGAAAATATTAAGCTTCTGTTCTTGTAGATGAATACTAAAGATTTACATGGATTATCTTTCTCAAACATAAAGATGAAACAATTGCAGAGTTTATAGCTTTTATTACAAAAGTACAAATTGAAAAGAATTGTCAGTTATGAGAATTAGGAGTGACCATGGACGAGAATTCGACATTCATCCCTTTGAATTATTCTATGACAATCTAGGAATAGATCATAACTTCTCAACACCCATTATTGCACAACATAATGGGGTGTTGAAGAGAAGAACAAACCCTTAAAATAAATTGGTCAGACAATGCTTCAAGAATTCAACTTAGCTCGAAATCTATGGGCAAAGGCAATAAATAATGACTTCTATATTATAAACGTACTTCTTATTATAAGTAAACTATAAAAGACACCGTATGAACTTTGAAAAGGGAAGAAACAAATCTTAGCTACTTTCACCCTTTAGGCATTCCATGCTTCATCCTAAATACAAAAGACCGCCTAGGTAAGTTCGAACGCAAGTAAGACCTTACTATCTTCATAGGATACTCTACTAGAAGTAAAGCGTATAGGGTAACCAAAAAACAAACCAGCAAAATTGAAGAGTCTATCCATGTCAGGTTCAATGAAGTCCATCAAGATGACGATGATGATCTCCTGTCACCTCCCAACCAAAACCACCAACATCATAAAAAAAACATTGGAACATCTCTCCTTAGCTGAAGAAACAGAACCTTCCCAACTAAATGCATCACCACACATTAAAGAGGCACCCTCCTTCTTTAATTATAGGTGATCATGCTTTCATGGGAAAAAATTCAAGGGAAAAAAACTTTGCCAAATTCAAGGGAAAAAAACTTTCTTGCTCCCATCTCAGCACATCATGCTTTCATGTCTTAAGCAGAATATAGAAACATCAAAGAGGTTATAATAAATAAGTTTTGGAACCTAGATACGCATGAGTAATGAAATCAATTTGAAAGTCCTCAGGTTTGGGATCTTGTATCTCGACCTAAAGATTCGCCTGTCACTAGAATAAAGCGAGTGCTTAGAAATAGTATGATGAAACATGTAAAATCACTAGAAACAAAGTACGACTTGTAACTAAGGGTATGACCAAGAAGAAGGCATCACCATTGAAGAAACCTTTGCACCAGTAGCCAAAATAGAGGCGATCTGGCTACTTTATGGGTTTGCGAGTGCAAACAATATTGAACTCTATCAAGTAGATGTCAAAACTACTTTTTAAAGTGGACAATTACATGAAAGCGTCTATGTAGAGAAACCTCCATGTTTTGATAGTCACTTCTTACTTTATCATGTCGACAAGCTTAAGAAGGGTCTTTATGGTATTAAACAAGCTCGTCGATGAGCGCCTATGCACTTTCTTGATAGAAACTAACTTTTCCCAAGGATCTATCGACAACACTTTCTTTCTAAAAAAACTTCATCAAAATTGTTGATTGTTCAAATCTATATAGACAACATAGTACTTGGAGCAACATTAGAACAACTCTGCACTGTGTCCTAGTGTCTCATGCAGAGCACATTTGAAATGAGTATGATAGGCAAACTCACCTTCTTTCTAGGAGTTCAAATCCATCAAACCTCCAATGGCACAATGATTCATCAAAGCAAATATGTCAAAACCTGGCTTGATGAATATTAGATGTCCTCTGCTAAACCCTCTAGATCTCGCTTTGTTGTCTCACTTCCCTTTGTTGTCTCTACTTCACCTAGACCAAAATGGGAATGGAAGTCCTGATGGTGAAAAACTCTATTGTGGTTTCATCGGATCTCTACTCTACCTTATTGTCAGTGGTCCATATATTATTTTCAGCATATGTTTGTGTGCCTGATTTCAAGATAATCCAAATTAAAGCAATCTCACCTAACTTTTATGAAACAAATTTTGCGTTATCTTGTGCGCACGCACGCACTCGCAAACACACACACACACACACCTTCTCTCTCTCTCTCTCTCTCTGAATCTGGCACCCATCAACAAACTCTCTCGATCTTGTTGGTTATACATAGACTTTGACTTTGCCGGCAGTAGGACAGAGCGGAAAAGCACTTACAACTGTCAGTTTCTAGGAGTCGCACCTGTCTCTTGGTCCTCCAAGAAGCAAGCATGCATTGCCTTATGTACTACTGAAGCTAAGTATCTTGCTGCATGAAACTGTTGCACTCAGCTTTTGTGGCTCAAGCAACAACTACTCAACTATAGAGTTACAATCCAACACTTGTTTATTCTCTGTGACAACTCTAGTGCCATTAACATGAGTATAACTCTAGTGTAACACTCTAGGACTAAGAACATCAAAGTTAAATATACTTCCTACTTGACCTAGTTCAAGCTTGTATCATCACCATCTCTCATGTTCCTACTTACCGACAAGTGGTTGACATATTCTTGGCCATAAATTGTTTTCCAAATACTTCTATAAGCAATTATTCAATTTTTAATTCTAAAAATATGATGGGTTACACAATATTGAAATGCATTTTGTTTGTTTCTTCTCTAATATATATTGAACCTATCGTGATAGAAATTTTTAGTTTAGATCTTATTTTGTGTGAGAATATAATGTGTTAAGCGACATTCTTTTTCAATTATGAAAATAAAATGTGTTCCACACTGGTGAAATGCTTGTTTATATTAATTCTAATTTACATTGAAACCTGCCATTCTAGAAAACTTTAGTTTAAAGTTTGTTTTTGAGTAACTTGAATCATCTTAAGAAACTGTAGTTATTAAAATATAGTTTTTATTTATTATTTGATAATTATAATATTTTTTATGATAATAAAATAAGAAACTCCAACTCTCCAAACGTCAAATAATGACTACAAATAGGTTGAAATGAACTCGTCCCTCATAATATAAGTGACGTGACTACAACCATAAACCAATTCAGTGATTAGCTTTATTCTATATTTCTATTCTATATATGACCACTTTTAGGTATAAACACTAGGGGTAGGTAATGGGTGGGTTGGGTGGATTTTGGTGTAAACCAGACTCACTCGCTTACTAACGAGTTGATACAATTGTAACTTGCAATCCACTCACACACTGCTTCAGGTTGGGTTGGGTGAGTGGCCGATAAGTGTGGTTGGGTTGTGGGTTTACCCGCAAACGCAATTCTTCAACTAGCAATTAGACAAGTTGACTAACATTTATAATAAATTCCTTGCAGAGTAGTAAGACTGCATCAAGTTAGACACTTCCCACCAATTTTCCTCCAATGAAGATGTCTAGTACTTGTATAAAATCTTCATTACTTCATCCACCAATTATATAGATAAATTTTGCAATTTTTTTACGAGTTATATACAATTAAATTATGGGTTAATAGCATTTTGTACCCCTCTATTATGGTAAATTATCAAACATACCCCTCTATTAAATTTTTGCACAAACATACCCTTCTAATATTGAAACATAACAAGTTTACCCTTCCATCCAATTTTCTGTTAAGTGACCGTTAAATGGACTGTGAAATTACTCAAATGCCCCCTCATTTACCCTTAAGACTCCTAATTTTGATTTTAATTATTTTATATCTTAATTAATTAATAAAAAAATCAAAACCCTAAACAAATTAACTTTGAAACCCTCCACCTCCCCAGGGATTACTGGATTAGTCCCTCTCGGCGGCGGCGCCTGCGCCTGTAACACGCGGGACTTAGAATAGATAAATAGAAAATAGAGGGATCAGAAGAGATATTTGTCAAATGTATATAAATGTGACCCGTAACAACCTAACGGTCACTTGGTGAATAATAACAACTTTTCCCTCTCACTTCTTTCTCTCTTCTCTCTACCTACTTTCCCTTTCTTCTTCTCCGACGCATTCCTCCGCCGAGAGCCTTCGCCGGTCCAGAGCGTGACAAGTTGGTATCAGAGCCATCTCTCGGCCATGGCGACGACGGTGCGGCAGCTCGACGATCGCCTGAGCGCGTTTTCCACTAGGACGATGGAAGCAGAGTCTGCGTTTCACAATCAGATCACGACGCTGGAGGATCAGAATCGAGCTCAATCGACTCAACTGCAGGAAATCATGGCACGAACGGAAGGTCATTCACAACAATTTGCAGTGATTAACACTCGTCTGGAAGGAATGGAGGATCGTTCGGTCGCGCGATTTGCTCAAATGGATCAGAACATTCAGGAGATCATTCGTCGACTGGAGGTTCTTCATGTTCGGCCGGAGGCTGCTGCCGAACAGCAATTAGCTCGTCACGAGGGCCGGGGTCTCTTACCTCTGCCTGTTCAACGGCCAGGGGCGATTCCACCAATACAGCAGCGAGGCTTTGCTCAGAACCATCCAGATGCAGAGCAAGGTCAAGTTTTAGGTCATCAACGAGGTAATGATCAGATTCAGTTGCCTCGCATTGATTTTCCTCAGTTTCGGGGAGATAATCCTAGGGATTGGATCAGGAAGTGTGAGAAGTTATTCGACATTTACGCAATTCCTGATGAGCAGAAAGTGCGAATGGCTTCCATTTACTTTGATCGCCGTCCAGATATTTGGTTTGAAGGTTGGAAACTGGAGCACAGGGATTGGATTTGGGATGATTTTGTGCGGGATTTGTGTGGCAGGTTCGGTGATCGGGAATTTGGCAGCATCGTGGAGGAGTTCAATAAGCTTCGCCAGAGAGGTTCGTTGGCCGATTACCAGGAGAAATTCGAGGAGTTAAAGTCGCAAATGGTTCGTTATAATCCAGCCTTGGGGGAGCAATATTTCATCTCCAGCTTTGTCAGTGGATTAGAGGAGGAACTTAGGCCGGTGATCAAGATGTGGCAGCCGGTAACTCTAGCTCATACATTCCAATTGGCACAGTTGGCAGAGACAGCAAACGAAGCTAATAGACGGAAATGGCGACTTGGATTGGGCAGTGGCATGAGTTCAATGCCACCAGTGGGACAGGGTACAAACTCTGGTGCTCGAAAATGGGAAGGGCCTAGCAGTCGCCCTAATTTGGGGAAACCACAGGCTTCGACCAGTAACAAACCTAACTATGCCAAAGGAGCCTGTTATAAGTGTGGAGACAAGTACTATTTTGGCCATGTATGTGATACTAAGAAGCAGCTGAATGTGATACAGGCTGATGATGGAGAGATCTTGGCACCAGAGGACTGGAGTGTAATGGATGAGGAGGACATGGATGAAGCTTTGACAGAAGAACAACAGCCTGAGGTTGTGGAGGTGTCAATGCAAGCCCTAAGCAGTGGGGGTCTATCCAATTCACTAATTGTTAAATGCAAGGTTAAAAATGAAAGGATATTTGTGCTCATTGATACTGGCAGTACACATACCTTCTTGAGTGAAAAGAAGGCTAAGGATCTTAAGTGCAGGTTGGTTCAGGCAGAGACTCCATTGAGAGTTAGGTTGGCAGATGGGACCATTCTGTTGAGCAAGATGGTCTGTAAGGATTTCAGCTGGGAAATGCAAGGTCACAAATTCATGTTTGATATGAGAGTCCTGAGCTTGGGTACGAATGATGTAGTTCTGGGGTTAGACTGGTTGAAACTTATTAGCCCAGTCAAGTTTGATTTCATTAACTTGCAGCTGTTCTTTGACTGGGAAGGGTAGGAAGTGTCCTTGCAAGGAGTTCAGGACATGGCACAATGTAAGGCCATCTCTGGCAAGACCTTACAGAGGATGATCAAGAAGACTAAGGCCACTCTGGTGGGCCATTTGTTCAGCATTTCTGTGGAGACTGCTAATGCAGGTAAGGTTCCTGAGTTCTTAGAATCAGTGGTGAATGAGTTTCAGGATGTCTTTGGGAAGCCTAAGACCTTACCACCAGCTAGATCCTGTGACCACACTATCCTCTTGTACCAAATGCTCAGCCTGTGAACCTTAGACCATATCGTTACTCAATTCCTCAGAAAAATGAAATGGATAGATTGGTGAAGGAGATGATGAATTCCCAGTACATTCAAGACAGTAGAAGTCCTTATGCATCACCTGTACTGTTGGTACTCAAGAAGGATGGATCATGGAGGTTCTGTGTGGATTATAGGCAGTTGAACTCTCTTACCATCAAGGATAAATTTCCAATTCCAGTCATTGATGATCTGCTGGATGAATTGAGGGGGTCCAAGTTCTTCACTAAACTGGATTTACTGTCAGGCTACCATCAGATCAGGATGCATCCTCAAGATCAGCACAAGACAGCATTTAGAACTCATCAGGGCCACTATGAATTCAGAGTAATGCCCTTTGGGTTGACAAATGCCCCTGCCACCTTCCAGGCCCTTATGAATCAGATTTTTGCTCCACATCTGAGGAAGTTCATCCTGGTTTTCTTTGATGACATCTTGGTGTATAGCCCTGACCAAGCTAGTCATAAGGATCATCTGGCTATCACATTGGGAATCCTCAGCCTTGTATGCTAAACCCTCAAAATGTTCATTTGGTCAAACTCAAGTGGATTACCTGGGTCACATCATCAACCAGGAGGGAGTGTCTACTGATCCTGGCAAGGTGGAAGCTATGGTGTCCTGGCCAGTTCCTAAGAATCTCAAAGCATTAAGAGGATTTTTGGGTCTTACAGGGTACTATAGGAAGTTTGTGAGGAATTATAGCATTCTGGCCAAGCCTCTAACAGATTTGTTGAGGAGGGACTGCTTCAAATGGTCTGCAGCAGCTCAGGGGGCTTTTGAAGTATTGAAGGCAGCTATGGTGCAGGCTCCAGTACTGGCTCTTCCAGATTTCAGTCAACCTTTTGTACTGGAGACAGATGCCAGTGATATTGGCATTGGAGCTGTGCTTTCTCAGGGAGGAAGACCACTGGCATACCACAGCCAGGCTTTGGGACCAAGGAAACAAGGCCTTTCCACCTATGAGAAGGAGTACCATGCAGTCCTCATTGTTGTGACCAAATGGAGGCATTATCTGGAAGGGAACAGGTTTATCATTATCACTGATCATGAGAGCTTAAAACACCTGTTAGGCCAGAAGATTCATACTCAGATACAGAAGAAGGGATTAGTGAAGCTGCTGGGTTTAGACTTTGAGATCCAGTACAGGCAAGGAAGGCTTAATAAAGTAGCAGATGCCCTATCCAGGCACCCCAACTTTGCTGATCAGGGGTCTTGTCAGGCCATCTCAGCTACTTTACCAGCTTGGCTTGCTGAGATTGAGAACACTTATGAGGGAGATTTTGTGGTGCAGGCATTAATGATGGAGGCTTCAGTTCCCATGGTTGGTCCTAAATTGTACTCAGTGAAGCAAGGCCTGTTGTATCATAAGGCTGCTTTATATGTGGGATCAGGAGGAAACATGAGGAAGCAACTCATGCAGCTGTTCCATGATTCACCAGTAGGGGGACATTCTGGGTTGCAGGCTAATTACCAGAGGTTGAAGAGGTACTTTTGGTGGCCTGGATTGAAGAAGGAGTTGCAAGAATATGTTCAATCATGTGATATATGTCAGAGGTGTAAAACTGAGAATGTGCCTTACCCTGGTTTGCTGCAGCCCTTACCTATTCCAGATCAGGCTTGGAAACACATCTCCATGGACTTTATTGAGGGCTTACCTAAGTCACAAGGTAAGGAGGTTGTGTTTGTGGTGGTTGACAGGTTTTCCAAGTACAGTCACTTCTTCAGTTTAGCCAAACCCTACACTGCTGTTTCAGTAGCTCAAGTCTTTTTTGATGGTATTTTCAAGCTTCATGGACTGCCTCAGACGATTGTGTCTGATAGGGATTCTCTGTTCACCAGCACTTTCTGGTCTACCTTGTTCCAGTTGCAAGGGGTCAGGTTACATTACTCCACTGCTTATCACCCTCAATCAGATGGCCAAACTGAGAGGGTGAATCGTTGTCTGGAGGAATATTTGCGTGGAATGGTGCATCATAACCCCCAGCAGTGGGCGGGCTGGTTGACCTTGGCTGAGTGGTGGTATAATACCAATTACCACTCCAGTTTGCAGGGTACTCCCTTTGAAGCCTTATATGGCTATGCTCCTTCCCAGTTCTCTCTCACCAATCCTCTTTCCACTGCTGTAGCAGCTGTGTCTGACAGGCTTCAGCAGCAGCACAGGCTTATTGGGGTCTTAAGGGCTAACTTGGCTAAGGCTCAGAATCGCCAGAAGCAGATGGCTGATGCTCATCGCACTGAACGTTCATTTCAAGAGGGGGAGAGGGTGTATTTGAAGCTCAGACCTTACAGACAGTCTTCTGTGGTGACCAGGTTGAATCAGAAGCTTTCTCCAAAGTTTTATGGACCTTTTGAGATTGAAAGGAAGGTTGGAAGTGTGGCTTATCGTTTGAAACTTCCACAAGGGTCTGCTATACACCCTGTATTTCATGTGTCTCTCCTGAAGTGTGCTCGTGGCCACCAGTATCACACACAGGCTGTTTTGCCTGAGCTGGATGATCATGGCAGTTTGAAGGTGGAACCAGCCTTGATCCTTGCTCGAAGAGTTGTGGCTAGGAACAATGCAGCAGCTACACAATTACTGGTACAGTGGACGCATCAAGCAGAGGAAGATGCGACCTGGGAATATCTGGATGAGATCAAGCAGAAATTCCCTGAGTTCCAGACTTGAGGCCAAGTCAGTTCTGAAGGAGGAGGGAGTTGTAACACGCGGGACTTAGAATAGGTAAATAGAAAATAGAGGGATCAGAAGAGACATTTGCCAAATGTATATAAATGTGACCTGTAACAACCTAACGGTCACTTGAACAATAATAATAACAACTTTTCCCTCTCACTTCTTTCTCTCTCTTCTTTCTACCTACTTTCCCTTTCTTCTTCTTCGACGCATTCCTCCGCCGAGAGCCTTCGCCGGTCCAGAGCGTGACAGATTGGTTCGATATAGAAGGGACCGTGTTCAAGATCCTTACTGTCTTTGATGCAAGGAATAGGCTGAAGTCAAGGCGTTTTTGCGAAGGGGAGGGTTCGGCAGAGGAGCTGCGGCGCGGAGGTGATGTCGTGCGAGGTAGAAGAAAAGGCTGGTTCTTGCATCCTTTCGTCGATAATCCCGGCCGTTGTTGCTATTTCAGATCGTGGGAGATGGCAGAGGATGGCGGAGCACTCGTCCTTGCCTCTCCACCCGCTGGTGACTTGGGGATCGGTCACGGACGAGAGGGGAAAAGGGACGTTGCGGCTATTGCTGCTTCTTCCTTGGGTTTTAGCTTTAGGTTTATTTAATAAGAGAGAGAGAGTGAACCGAGATGAAAGTTTAGGTTAGGGTTTTATTTGAACATAAGGGTAATTTTGGAAATACCATGAAATTTTGGGCTCGGGTGTGACCCTCAACGGCTTAGGATAGGGTGAGTAACCACCTAGGGACCGTCGATCTTGGCCGGACTGATCTTGTGGCTGTGATTGATACGGTGATGGTCAGGGGCATTTTTGTCCGATATTCCATATTTGAATTAAATGACTTTCCCTCTTTGTCTGTTGCGAATCTTTCTGTGCGTGAGTTGGATTGGGTTTTTGGAGAGAGAAACTGCGAGCAGCAGCTGAGAAACAGGGGACGGCGATTCTCCATAATTGGTCGACGGCGATAGAAATTGCGAGCAGCTTTCTGATTCTCCATAATTGATCGACGGCGATAGAAACTGCGAGCAGCAGTTAATCGAATCGAGCTTTCTGATTCTCCATAATTGATCGACGACGAGGTTAGATATTAGTTTTTTTTTATTCTTCCTGTTTAGCTAATCGAGTTTTCTGTTGATCTCTGGTTTCGTTGGAGGTTTTTCATTGCTGCTAGTCGAGCTTGTTCATGTTTAGCTAATCAAGCGTGTTTGAGTTTCTCTAGTTTCGTTGTTGGTTTTGTAGAATTTACTTTCTCTGAGTTTCTTTGTGTGTTTTGTTTAGTTAATCGAACTTGTTCATGTGTTATGTTCTTTGTGTTTTGGTGTTTTTGCAGTATTCTGGTGAGATGAGTTACGTAAATTGTGGCGATGCTGTTCCATTTGATAGATTTGGTTCTTCAACCAGCGTTGTAGGATCTAGTTCATCTAGCATTGTTGGAACTACTTCTTCATCTATCGATCTTGGATTTGGTCATTCAGCTAACTCTGGTGAATCAGGAGGTAAGATATACAAATTTGTTTGTTTATTGAAGTTTGAATGTGTTAGATACCATATGGTACCATGGTGGTAATTACTGGTATACGATGAGAGCTGATACTATAGTGTTGTGTTGTGATGTTATTGTGCTCTGTATTTAAGTTTTACCATATCATACCGTGGTGGTAATTACTTGTACCATGTTTGGAATCATCGGTATAGTGTCGTAATTTGATTTTACTATGCCTTACCATGTGGTATAGTGTGGTAGTTTCAAGTTAAAGGTGGGGTTATGTGTGATAATTTATTTTACCATGTCATACCATGTGGTAAAATATGGTAACTTGATGTTATCATGTATAGTTTGTGGTATAGTGTGGTTTTTTGGGATTTTGTTGCTGCTGTAAGTGATTTTACCATGTTATACCATGTGGTATAGTGTGGTAATTTGATTTTACCATGCCATACCATGTGGTATAGTGTGGTAATTTGATTTTACAATGTCATACCATGGTGGTAACTCTTGTATCATGGCTGTAATTATTGGTATACATTGCGATTTCATACTGTTGTGGTGTGGAATCCATTTTACCATATCATACCATGGTGGTATTATATTTGTACATATTTAATATGTTGCTTCATAATGTTTGTAGGTTTCAATGGTATAGATCCTACTGTTCGTGATTCTTGGAAGGACTTAGAGTTCAATACACCAGATGATGCATATAATTTTTATGTTGATTATGGGAATCATGAAGGTTTTGGTGTGAGGATTTATAACCAATCAGCGTGTCCGAAGCTCAATGGTGGTTCTTCAGCTGTGTATTATATCAAGTATTGTTGCAATAAGGAAGGTTGGAAAAGAGGTAGCGAGAATAACCCTGATAATGCAGGTGTTGTTGATACGACGGTTCGTGTTCGTAATGTTCCAGAACTCAGGGGTAGATGTAATGGTGCTTATATACGACTGAGGTGGTTTAAAGAGTTTAAATGCTACAAACTAAAACACAGAATGACTTATGGTTTTTTGCTATTTTACAACATGAAACCATAGCTTACCACACATTACCATATGGTAAAAAACTAAAACACAGAAGGACTTATGGGTTTTTGCCATTTTACAACATGAAACCATAGCTTACCACACATTACCATATGGTAACAAACAAAAACACAGAAGGACTTATGGTTTTTTGCTATTTTACAACATGAAACCATAGCTTACCACACATTACCATATGGTAACAAACTAAAACACAACAGGAGTTATGGTTTTTTGCTATTTTACAACATGAAACCATAGCTTACCACACATTACCATATGGTAACAAACTAAAACACAGCAGGACTTATGGTTTTTTGCTATTTTACAACATGCAATCATAGCTTACCACACATTACCATATGGTAACGAACTAAAACACAGAAGGACTTACGGTTTTTTGCTATTTTACAACATGAAACCATAGCTTACCACACATTACCATATGGTAACAAACTAAAACACTAAAACACAGCAGGACTTATGGTTTTTTGCTATTTTACAACATGAAACCATAGCTTACCACACATTACCATATGGTAACAAACTAAAACACAGCAGGACTTATGGTTTTTTGCTATTTTACAACATGCAATCATAGCTTACCACACATTACCATATGGTAACGAAGCAAAACACAACAGATTCTACACTAGTTCAGCAACGCATGGTAACAATTCGGTAATTTAGCGAGTTTACTACAATTTTCACATGAAGAGTGACTGAAATACTGTTTCTAATGTTCTGTGGATGGATTTCGAAGAAAGAAATGAGGTTTTACCTTGATATTTTGTGCGAAAACGATTTTTGAGCCTCGTTGAAGTTGGAAACCCTTCGTTTTTCGACGAAGAAGCGAGAACAGTGTATCGTTGAATGATTCTTCGAAAACCTTTGCGAAAATCGTTCAATTTGATGTTTATTTTGTGCTGTGATTTTGGTGAGAGAATTGAGGATCGGGAAGAAGATTGGAGAGTTAGAGAGCAGAGGGAAGTGGAACTGTCGCTTGAAAGGTGAGAGAAAGAAGGAGAGAAGGCGGGACGGTTGTCGTTGTCACGTCTGCAATTCAAATTGTCAGAGACGTGATTACTATTTTGCCCCCCGCGTGTAGTTAATTTGCATGATCTGACGGCTGGAAAGATGGTGCGATGGACGGTGCGATGGATGGTTACTGACAGTTACTGAGGGGTCGGTTACTGAGGTGATCCGGACCCACTGTCAACATATGTGCACTTTTTAAATAAAAAAGAAAAACATATGTGCACTTTTGCTAGGATGGCTCTGTTTAGCGATAGTAAGCGTAAAAGGAAGACTCATCCAACACTACCAAATAATGTCATGTTTCAGTGTAGGGATGGCAATTTCGACCTGACCCGTTTTACCCGACCTGTTTGACCTGTTTTGGGGCGGGTCCGACCCGCCCCGTAGGTGGGGCGGGGCGGGCATGGGTACTCTCATAGACCCGACCTGCCCTGACCCGCCCCATTCTCGACCCGTTCTTGCCTAAATTACACTTAATTTTAGTCAAATTACTTAGGATTTTCCTTTTACTAAATCAAATTTTAGCTGCAATAAAGATGTAAATTAGTGAAAATCTCAATTTCTCCAATAATTTAACTATATTTATCATAATATTGTTTGTTTCCATGGTCTTATAATAAAAATAACGAACATTTCTAATATTTTTCATATAAATTGCTTACCCATTGGGTCGACATGCCCCAACCCGTGACCCTTGATAAATTACCCGACCTGGACCCGACCTGCTACGGGGCGGGTCTGGGTACCAAGAAACCCGCCCCGGACCTGCCCCATTGCCATTCCTATTTCAGTGGACTTTTGTCATAATGGTCCTTGTATGCATATCGAAGCTTCATTAGCTCGAACTTACTGAATAAAGACTTGCAAATACTCAACGACATCAAGTGAATCGAATCCCTGAATACGACATTGTTTGGGATTATCTTTGAGAACCTCTTGCCCAAGTATTAATGCACGTGTCTGAAGCATCTCGCCTCGTATATCCAATAGCCCTTTTTTTATAGACGAACTTGTACGTCAAAAATGAACTGCCAATGTTGGAGCCACTGGTGGATCCAAAGTATGTTCCGGAGGCATAAAACGCGGCCATAATAATCATATCACCCTGATCATGGTGCACATTTGTCTTTAACCGATGATGTCTGTACGATTGTGAACCAACCAGAGCAATATCCACCACTAAATTTATACCCAGACAAAAGAAAAATACTTTCATACTGTTCTTCCTGCGTCAAGGACTCTTCTCTGAAAATAAGAGGTAAAAGTATCAAATGTTTATGTTTAACTACGAGAGGATAACTGTATATAGTTTTGCCTCAGGAAAAAGATACAAGTTCCTTTCTTTATTACAAAGGCCAGAATGAGCTAACGGTTCAAACATTTTTACAGGGAGTCAAAAGAGACCACAAGGAAGCAAAGCAAAAAAACCAATTAATTTAGAAATCAGCAGTGCCCGTGGCAAAAGCAATTTGACATTAAAAAGGTTACCTGGGAAGAAGAGAGGATCCTAAGGATGAACCACCAAGAATAACTTTCCAACTCTAGCAGAAACTAATGTCACATAATTCCCAGTTCCAGGAATACCGATTTCCTTCCCGGCGAAGAAAATAAATATGCAAAGTTCACACAAGTCTGGCAAGAGATGATATGGTACCGATTGCCATTACCATCCATTTAAAAGCAAAGCTCTTTATCTCTATGAGATTAACCGCTTGATGCCAGTTTTCTGCTCTGCTGTCAGCTTGCTGGGGAACTTGATATTGAACTTAATTTTTAAAGCCCCGCGCCTGGAAGGCTCCTTTGGGATGGGCATCCCCTCACCTTTGACAGACTCTTCATATGTTGGGCTTATGATGGCGTTGATGGGGACAGTGAGAGCCCTCCCGTCAAGGGTTGTCACCTGTGCTGTGTAGCCTGTGAGTGCTTCCACTAGAGATATCTTCTGAGTGATTACTAGGTCGTTGCCATCTCTCTTATACACTGGGTGAGGCTTCTCGTCGATGATGAATACCAGGTCAGAGGGTATCACCCCACGTTGTTCGTTACCTTTTTCTGGAAATGTGATTTTTGTTCCTTTCTTCCAACCTGGCTTGATCTCTATTGTAAGAATTTCCTCAAGAGTCGATGGTCTCCTGTGTCATCGGGGCAATTTGAAAGAAACAATTTTAGCATCTGTAATATCCACATATCAGAAACGATACGACAGGAAAACCTATTCTGCATTCCAATCTTGACAGACAAGTACACAACTAAAACAAAGGCGGAAACAAGTAGGTCAATAATTACCAATTAAGGTTGCACATATTATACTCTCGAAATGCAAGAGAAATTCTTTTGGGGTTTGTTTCTTAGTCGAGTTTCAAGAATATGCCAGTACTGCCACTACACACATATCAACACTAGTAGTTCAAGCAAGTTTGTTCCTTATGTTAACAGATGATAGATGGTAAGAAGTGTGCTGCATAATTTAATACCTAAAGAGCTTGAGCTAACTAACAAATAACTTCAAGCAGGCTTATATCACTATTGTGTGATGAGGATAAAAGTGTGGTGCTTTCATTGGCATGATCAGGATGACCACCATCATTAGTTATTCAACGTTAAGAAATTAGTTGCCTTAACAGAAAACGAAATTGTAATGTCTATCGACAAATAGAAGACGTAATATGACATGTGGAACCAATGTCATGTCTGCCTGCTAAGCTCCATGGTAACTTAGACTCACACACAAAAACTTGGTTTTTTTATCAAGTCAGTTGCATTTCAAGCATCGTGCATAACTAATATCCCTTTGCATTACATTCCTGTGACCAATAGCTGAGCAAACCACAACAATAACAGCACTGCAAAAGGCTGGATCTTTAACTTTCTACGCCCTAAGAAGGGCAGGAGAGTTCATCTTTGAAGGTGAAGCTTCAGAACTTCTAATGTGAACTCTAGATTGAACAGTAAAGTAGACACTTCACCGACCCTTTCCAGCGCAGAATTACCAAAATAGAATACTCAACCGAAAAATTAAGAGCGATGCGTTTAAAGGGAATGATGATGAACGCAAATAGCAACTAAAATGAGCTACGGATTCTCCACCTAATCGAAGCAGTACAGCTGGGGAGGTGTAGAAGAAATAACTCACCCATTGTGATC
Organism: Linum tenue; assembly: GCA_946122785.1. NCBI lineage: Eukaryota > Viridiplantae > Streptophyta > Magnoliopsida > Malpighiales > Linaceae > Linum > Linum tenue. The sequence goes on from CAMGYJ010000005.1 coordinate 62,052,736, forward strand.
AATAACGTCCCTCGAGATCTTCATCTTTTTGGTGGTGCCCTTATACAATTCCTCCAAACTACACGGCAATGTCCGCTCTATAGCAGCCCCTTTCCGTGGAATACCGGAGGACTCGCCGGCAGCATTCCTAAAGGAAGAGAAGATATCGTCCCCAAACATGCCCCTAGGGAACCCTGAAGGTCCAGCTCTTGAGCCACCACCCATGTCCCCCATCCCATTAAAGGGACTCGAAAACCCGAAAAACTCCGAGAATATATCATCTGCACTTCGCGGGTTGAACCGAAAAGCACCCGAACCCGCCTCATGTCCGAACCCGCCATGCGACGCCGCGCCTGGTGGAGGCACCTGCCCCTTCAAACCTTCCTCTCCGTACTGATCATAAATTGCCCTCTTCTGTGGATCGCTTAGAACCTGTAAGAAAATGGCAATCGCCAAATGAAATCAAAGAATGAATAAATGAAACAGATGGGATGTGGCAAGAGAAGAGAGTTGCTTGTGATTTTGGATTTTTTACATCGTAAGCTTCGGAGATTTGCTTGAATTTAGCTTCGGCTTCCTTCTTGCTATTAGGGTTCTTATCCGGATGCCATTTCATAGCCAGCTTCCGATATGCTTTCTTCAAATCATCTTCCTTGGCTCCACGGTCCACCTGTAGAACCTTGTAGTAATCCACTCCCATTCTCGTTTTCCTCTTCCGTCCACCTCCCACCTCCGCCGCCGTGGTGGTTACTATCTTTCCTTCTCCTCTGTCGTCTCGTCGTATGTAACTCCCGCTTCTTCCTCCTCTATCAGCCGAAGCCCAAAGAAAGCTCCGGTAACACCAGAAACTGTTTTTATCAATTAACAAATGGCGGACAATGGGTCGGACTTCTTCGGCCTAGGCACTTTCTGCCCGCGACCTGCTCTACTTCTTTTTTTATGGAAATACATGTTGGGATTCGAGGCCCAAATTTGATAGATTCTCACGGGAAGTGTTGTACTCGTGCGTTGCTAGGCCCAGCCCAAACACGGTTCATGGCCCCATGTTTAGGCTGCCATGGCGCCGCAGTTAGATTTTTTTTTTTTTTTTTTACATCAGGCGTGGCAGTTAGATGCTAAGGTGACGCCACGTAGACTTTGACTTAGAGAATCAATCAAGTTCAAGGTTGTCAAACCGATTTATGCTGACTAGCTTCGTACCCGGCCTGTTGGCCGGGTGTGTTTGATTTCCAATACTATTTATATTAGAAATCAATAAACAATTACAATACATTATGAATTTGAGTGTATAAATTATAACTGGAAAACCTATGATCTAAATTTATAAACTTATGAAATTCAAAAAAAAAATATATGATTTTAGAATAATTAATTTAAGTTAATCTTTTTTAATCTTGCAATATTTTGTATTTACCAAAAGTGAAAATTACTTGATCTCCTATTATTGATACATCAAATTAAAAGCCAAACCTAGTGAGCAAGCTTATTCGATAACATTGAGTGATGTTCTACTTATCGCTAATTATCATTTTTAACTCTGGCACAAACATTAATACTAATGATAATACACAAAGTTTAGATAAGTTACCGATTCATAACTACCCACTTTCTCCACTTGAACAGAAAGTACATTACGTCTTCCAACATAGAACAGTTAAGTGTATATCAAATTAAGGAACATTAAATTGAAAGAGGAACATACAACATTTAAGTGTATAGCAAATTAAGGAACATTATATGAGATTGAAGAAAAAACAATGTAACCTACAACGGTGGCAGAAGGCAACAATGAGTTTACAATTAAGGTACAACAAAAACATAAGGCATGAAGACACAAACACTTAAATCTTAATCATGCACGGAAATAAGGGCAACAAATAATAATGAGTAAACCCAATTAGAGAAGCACCAAACACTTAAATCTCCATAAGAACGGAAAACCCCAAGTCAAATCCAAGTGGAAGGAACATAAAAAAAGATCAAATGCAACGACGGGAAGGGAAAAAGCAAATGGAAGAAGCATTGGGGGAGAATTACATATGGAAACGAAACCCTTCATAACATGATTAATATGGCCGCTGGAACACCGGTTGGAGCATTTGGCGGGAAGAAGACTGGAAATCGTCGCCTCGTCGGAGGCATATGGCGATGGTGGATGGGTAGGATGCAGAGGGCGGACACATGGTTGGATGCCCGAAAGTTTGCGAAAGGGGTTTTTATGGGCCGATGAGGAGAAAGAACCGTTGGGAATGACGGTTGGAAGAAGGAATATAGTGGCTGACGTGGATAGCTTGTATGTAGAAAAAGGATTACGTGGCATGGGCCAAAATCGGAAAGTCCTTTAATATTTTTATAGATATAGATAGATAGATAGATAGATAGATAGATAGACAAGTTGGTTTGAGTACCTCCAATAACAAATAAATTAAATAAACATGACATATTTTAAAGCAATTTAACTCATCGTCATTCATATATAATCAAATTATTTTCTCAAAAGAAATATATATTACCAGATTATCAATCTTTATCTTCAAATCCTTTTTTGACTGGTTTAATTCGATTTTGGCTTCTTCCCAAAATCGCACAACCGGAATGTATTTCAACCATTTAAATGATCGGAGCAAGTTGGACTAACCTACGGGATACCGATTTCCCAAGGTTGTTTTGTTAGTGTAATACTTGCCGGTTGAACGTGGTTCAATCCGTGTTGGTTGTAAAATATATGTGAATAGTACCGGTTTGTTTGATATGAATGATTTTCGGTCTATAAAAATGACATGACATTATTTTAGTGAATAAATCAATGTAAAATTAAATTTTGATATATTTCATAAATCTAAAAGTTAAATGTTGTTATTTGATGGAATCAAGTATAGAAGTTTGAGGGTTGACGTTAAATGTTGTATTCAGATATCGAAATTTTATTATTTTGTTTTGATATGTGGTATTTTATTTAAATATGAGCATAGGTTGTAAGTAAATTGTCTTCAATTATATTTTATAAATACTTAAATTCATTTGATGTTGATAATTTTCATGTTTATTAGACCACTTAAATCGAAACAAACCGATTATACTACCAGTCAATCATTTCATTTGCTAAATCAGCGTCACGGTAACAACATATTTTCTAACCTTGCCATACACTATCTACACATTATATAAAAGTGGCAAGGAAAAAACTGGACCCCCATTTCAAAATTCCTGGCTCCTGAGCGTTTCACTGGGGGTGTATTTTTGGAAGGTAAAATCTGTTACGTGCGGAAGTAGAATGCACTTTGAATTTGAACGAGCCCAAACACTTATCAGCCTATTGATCGTGCCTTGACCACCGCTTTGCCAAAGCTTTCCATCGGACTCGCCTCACAGCGTGCTCAACCTCACTCACCACACACCAGTTACCACCTATCTCTCGAAGGTCGTCGCCACTTTCTAACCCCATTACCCTCTTCATGTCTTCTACTTCCTCGCTCGGCCATAATCCTATTTTTCACCAGCTATCAATTCTCCGATCGGCCATAGTTAATAGTCATGTCCTTCACCCGCTACTAATAGGGATGACAACAAAACCCGAATCCACGGGTACCCTACTCGACTCAACTCGATCAATGCGCGTAAGACCCATGTTGACGGGGTTCGGGCCGGGTTTGGGTTTAAACCTGGTACACTATTACCGGGTTGGGTTGTGTTTGGGTTTAGGGATACCCGTCCACACTTATTTCGTCGTCCTACTATCCTCAAACCCTACCTAATTCTAATTCCTCAAATCTAGCTCTCCCCAAACCCTACCCTAATTTTATTTCATACCATAATAATGTTTCATTTGTCCCAAAAGAAGTGGGAGGGATAAATTAATAATTGAAGTTGAACACATTATGTTTGTTGGTTTGCTGCTCCCTCACAAACAAAAAGGGAATGAACGAAAAACAAAGAAATGTTATGTTTGTATTCTTTTTGCTATGTTTTTTTTTATTTCATCTTGATTCTCCTTTTTATGGATTTTTGGAAATAATCACATGTTTGAGAAGGTTCAACTCACTTTGCCCAGGTCGAATTATGTTGAATACTCATGGGTTTGTGTTCAATTTAATTCTCAACAAAAAAAGATAAATTAGCAGACACTAAAACGGATAAAACTCGCTCACGGCCCAAAATTTCGGCAACATCATGTTCAACTCTCTTTGATCAGGTTGAACCGAGTTTGTAACAAATTCACAACCGACCCAACCCGCCACTTACAAAAGCGAATTAAACTCACTTCCACACGAGAACTTGTAAACACCGATTTCAAGTCATTTAGATCAGGTTGAATTAGCTACTTGAATATCCATAGGTTTTTTTTTCTTTGATTACCCATGAACCTCAGTCTCACGTGCCACTTTGTGACAGCGGGTCTTACTAAAATTGGGGCCACCTGCAATCAATTTCTACGCCAACAGGGATACCCATAGGTTTGGATTCTCAACCAAAAGGAAAACGAAAAATAAAAAAACACTAAAGCGAATAAACTCACTCCCTGCTAAAAACTCTACAGACCGAGTTGAAATCGCATTGACTGGTTCGAATCGAGTTTCTAATAATTCACACTCGGCTAACATTGTCATTCTCAACCAAAAGGAAAAGGAGAAATAAAAAATATTAAAGCGGATAAAACTCGCTCTCGATCAAAAACTCATCAACACCGTGTTCAGCTCGCTTTGACCAGGTCGAATCGAGTTTTTAACAAATTCACACTCGACCCATCCTACCAACTACAAAAGCATATAAAACTCGTTCTCGATACAAAACTCGTCAATACCATGGGGTTGGGTTCAATTATCATTCTCAACAAAAGGGGAAAATAGAAATTTAAAAATACAAAAATCGGGTTCAATGTCACTTTGAACTGGACAAATTATGTTGAATACCCATGAGTTTGAGTTCAATTGTCATTCTCAACAAAAGGGGAAAATAGAAATTTAAAAATACAAAATTTGGCAACACAAAGCAGATTTGATATGGATTTTCAGTAGCAGTCTTGGGACACGGTGGATGGGACAACTTAGGATTTCACCGAGAGTGTTTGGAGAAGTGTTGTGCATTATTGGGCGAATGCAAGGATTGTGCATAATAGATATGGTATGGATCTTCGGTAGTAGTCGTGGCAAACGGTGAAAGAGGACAACTTATGATTTCGTCGATAGTGTTTCGAGACAGGTAATGTTGCAACATAGAAAGCAATGAACAATAGATAAAAACTATAATGGGAAACCTAATAGGCAATAGATGTAGACCCGACGGACAATAGATGAACACATTAGTCATAGTATGAGAGAGTGGGGTAAAAGATGGACATGAAACTTGCCCACTTGCACTTGGAGGAGTGAGAGAGACACTAATGAATAGTAATTCACAACCTAGACTTTTATATATTAATTAATAATAATAGTTAATTAATTAATTAATAGGAACTTGTTGTTGTAAATTTTTTACCACAAAAATCCACGGGTACCTATGAACCCACGGATACCCAACGAGTTTAGTTGGGTTTGAGTTTTCCAAACCCAATAAGTTTTACCCCAAATTTTTTTTTATGAATAAACCTGTAGGTTTGGGCTTGAATTTGACAAAACTCGACTTATTGCCATCTATAGCTACTAATGCGCTCCATCCTTAATTCTATTTTCAATTCCCATGTGTAATGTCAGGGCCCTCCCATTGTTTCTATGGTGAAGAATTTCCTGCTTCAATTTTCTCATTCTCGTGACAGGTTAGGGTTTCCATTGGCCGCTGTGTTTCTTTGTTCTTTTGCAGTGGATACATTTGCGTTCCATTTCCTAGGGTAGTTGTTATATAATGCTCCACGACACAATTCTACTCCTAAAGCCTCTCTCTCGATTCCTGCTTGAAATTAATATATGCCCTTTCAAGTTTCAACTGCCACTCCTTTTGCTTCTTCATCGGGATTGGTCTCCATCCGTCATTGTATAACCCAGTGAACGGGGTTGGATTTCTATGAGATTGAGCTGTTCATGCTAGCTCCAATTTCAGCGTACTTCAGGACTAAGGTCAATACTATGCGAGATACCATTCCTTGAGTGTGTGTACTGCACCCGCTGGGCATGGAAACGCAGCCTCCACACAGCTGGGCACGACAGCGAGACGTGGAGGATTACCGTCGTCCACGAATTCGAGTAGGCAATGTAGTCAAAAACGAGTTTCTACGTAGAAACGTTTTGGTGATCAAGAAGCGTAAAATCGTAAGTTTTTAAGTTTTAAAACGGAGTTTTAACTACATAAGTTATAAAAACTGAGATTTTGTGTAGAAACATTTTAGTGACCTAGAAACGTAAAATCGTAAGTTTTTAAGTTTTAAAGCGCGATTTTGACTACATTGCGAGCAGGTACCACGTTTGTGCCTCTATATCTTAGAAGTTACAAGTCTATGAGGATGATCTGAGAAACCCTCAATGGTAGCCGCCAGGTGGGTACGGGATAAACACGTACTAGGTCAAGCTGAATAGGACTTACACTCATGCTCAAGGCAGGGTGTCTGTCCATACTTACTCTACCTTGATCATGACCATTCAGATATTGTGCTAGCAGTTCACGGGGTGAATTTGGTGGTGGAGTGTGATTACAAGTTGTTGTTTGATGATAAATTGGGAAAGAGGAAGACTGATGGTGGGTGTGTTCACATTGATTTCACAGCTACTGGTTTGGTTCTTGATTCAGAGTGCGGAGTTTTGATAGAAACCTATTTTTTAGGGTTTCAATTATTATTTATGCCAAGATAATTATTATTAGGGAAAGTAGTCTTTTAGTTGTATTAGGGTTATTATTAGGTTTTCCTATCTTTCCCTATAAATATGTACGTGAGTATTCAGTCATAAAAAGCAAGAACAGTTATTCAGAACGTATCTCTCCAAAACCCTAATCCTCTATCTCCTAATTTCTCGTTCTCTAGCTCTCTAAGGCTTCGGCCGATTCTATCTTCTATTCTTCTTCTTCCCCAAATTCCCAATCCTCTCAATTCTCAATCCCAATCCCCAATTCTATCATCAAATCCCTAAATTCCCAATCAACCAACACTATCGATAGAACCCTAGAGATAGAGTTCTATCATTTGGTATCAGAGCCAGCATGAGTTCTTCAAGGCTCATCGATCCGACATGGGCTCGCATAAGACAGAAGATCGAATTCACATTAGCCGAGCTCAAGCAGTAGGCCCGGTATCGCGGGTGGACAGCGGCGGCAGAGGAGGAGGGCGGATCCACCGCGGCGACTGCCGCAACGCCGACTCCGGCGCAACGCGAGGGCGAGGTGGCGCGCTAGTGGGTGGCGGACGCAGGCCCTCGGAGCGTTGTGGCTGGAGCGCGACCGCGCGAGGTGCCGCGGGTTGTGGCGGCGGCCGACGAGATGGTGGGGCTGCCCGAGGCGAGGGCCAGGCGGGCGATGGCGGGGGCGCACTCGCGTGAGGCGCCGCGGGTCGCGGGGGCGGCCGACGGGACGACGCAGCTGCAGGAGGACGGCGGGCGAGGCGCGACCCTCTGCGCGGCGTCACTCGACCAGGAAGGAGCGCCGACGATGAGGCAGCGCAGTGGCGAAATGTTGGGGCCGGCGGAAGCGGGCGTGGGCTGGCTGTTGTTTGCGCTTGGGAAGCTGGCTCTAGCCGGAGAATCAGATTTACCTAGCCGACGGGCGAACACGTCGGAGAAAGAAATAGGGAAAGGGCAGACGACAAAGGAAGAGGTGGATATTGGCAACGTTCGTTCAACTAACCCTAGGCCGCCTCCCATGACTCACGCCACACTTCTTTAGGCCGGACCATTGGGCCAAATTAATTGGACTTGGGTGGGATCCATCTTGGGCCAATGGGATCAACAAGGTGGACCGAGACAACTGAGGTTTGGGCTACCAATGGGCTCTCTTATTGGATTTACCTTGCAAGGAGACAACTTCAAGAAAGAAGCAAACAAGGAGGAACAGTTATTCGATTCTTACTTTTTAGAGTTTGAAAAGGAGGGTGGAGGGCCACTTGGCCACGGTTATGACCCTAGTTGCGACCCGAACCACGTGGCAAGAAAAGAAGCAATGGAAGTTGTAGTTGCTAGTGTGAGATTCATTCGAGTAGTGGAGCACGATTGGAGGAAAAGGAAGCGCAAGAAATGGAGGAGGCAAGGCGCGGTAACATGGGCAATGTGAAGGAGTGGGTCGAGTCAGTAAACCTTGAGGGCAAGGTTGGTCTCAAGGGGGAGGGGATGATAGAAACCTATTTCTTAGGGTTTCAATTATTATTTATGCCAGGATAATTATTATTAGGGTAAGTAGTCTTTTAGTCGTATTAGGGTTATTATTAGGTTTTCCTATCTTTCCCTATAAATATGTACTTGAGTATTCAGTCATAAAAAGCAAGAACAGTTATTCAGAACATATCTCTCCAAAACCCTAATCCTCTATCTCCTAATTTCTCGTTCTCTAGCTCTCTAAGGCTTCGGCCGATTCTATCTTCTATTCTTCTTCTTCTTCCCCAAATTTCCAATCCTCTCAATTCTCAATCCCCAATTCTATCATCAAATCCCTAAATTCCAAATCAACCAACACTATCGATAGAACCCTAGAGATAGAGTTCTATCAAGTTTTGAAGTAGGCGGAGAAGTATCCAAGTTATAGTCTCAATTTCGCAGGGCATTCGCTTGGGTCTGGTGTTGCTGTGATGATGGCGTTGGTGGTGGTTTTGAATTTTGGGAAGTTGGGAATGTTGAGAGGAAGAGGGTCAGGTGCTTTGCTATTACGTCGGCTAGATGTATGTTGTTGAACTTGGCTGTTAGTATGCTGATGTGATTAACTCTGTCCTGATTTAGGCAAGTGATGATAAACTTACAGTTCACATGTTATCATATTAAGTTGTTGAACGATAAATTTGTAAGAAACTAAATTGCCTTCCAATTTTCTTGACTAATCCCATTTCCATACATTTGAATGACCATAGGATGATTCTTGCAACGAATCCAACAATCATGAGCCAAAATTGAGTTTGATATAATGGTTCATTTAATCATTTTTATGTGTTAGTAAATTTGTAGAAAAATGACAAATAAATGAGTGCAGATTAATTTTATTATGCATTTTGATTCATTAGATAAATAAAATTGTTAAAACATGAACCAAAAGAATTTAGTGTATTGGTTGAGTTGAGTTTTTCTTATAACTTATAGTATGTAATTTATTCATAATATTTGAGATGTTTGAAATCTTTATATGTGATTTGGAAGTTAGAAGTAGCCTTATCATTGCATTGGATGTATATATTGAATTAAAAAAATTTTAAGAGGTGTTGTATTGTTTTGTCTAACAAGTAATAGTATATTTAATACTTTTAATTAAAATAATAAAACATTAAAGATACATTAACATTAATCATCATCAATTCTTTGGAAATATTACATTCTCTCACTCTCGCTCCTACTTCCACTTCACGAATCAATAACTAAATTAATCAGACCAACGGGTAGAGTCCAAAGCTAGTTCTATTTCAGATGATGTGTTTAACTTTGTTAGGCCTATTTTTTTCTTCATCGTGTAATCCGCTATATAGTTTCTTAAAGTAGGGAGCTGGAGTGGCCAAATTTTCCATATGCTCAACAAAAAGATAACCAACAGAGCATGACGATATCATGTAATAGTTTATGGTTCATCTATACATGTTTCCAATGACGATACCCCAATCCTCAATAGCAAGCAACGCCATTAATTTCTCCAACGTCGACATTGGAAATCAATGAATAGCCAGGATTGAGAGGGGACTTTGAAATTAACACATTGAAGTTGCCTCATAACTGGGCCTTGCCTGGGCATACATGATATTGAACTTCAGAATGTTGCCTTGCTGTGTAATGGTGGTGGAGGGTGGCCACGGAGAGACATGCGTGGTGGTGTGAAGATAAAGTTCCCTTGCGCAAGTTCGAGATGGATGATTGGGGAATGTTTAGGTTCCACATGATGCAGTACTTGGTGTATCGAGCTTCCTGGGAGGATTCACTTAATTCAGTATGTCGAGCTGCCAGGACTGTGCAAGGTGATTCGCTTGGTAGTAAATGATGCATGCTAGTCACTTATATCTGGCAAAAAAGATGCAGGCGATACCATAATGAGCCAGATCGTTATGTTTAGACTCCGCAGGATATGCGATTGTTGGTTCTAAAATGGTGGTGTAGAGAACGGTAGGAGTTTTTTTTTTCTATGTTATTTCTTCTTCAGGGTGACCACTATGGTAGTCCTTTCATTGTATTGGTTCTCGAATTGCAATTTTACTTAATAGTAAAAGGTAATTGATTCAACGGGGAAAAAAGATTTCCAAAATAAAAAACACAATTTTGAAGTTCGAGCATATTGAGCACAGATGAGGTGCCTGGACCTCGTTTGGTTCAATATATAGATCAGTGGATGATGTCTAGTTGTGATGAAATAGTATCCATGTTATCATAAATTAGTGCTCAAGTTGTGATGAACTAGTATTAATTTTGTTCAAAATTAGTATTCAAGTTGTGATAAACTAGTATCTGTGTTGTTGTGAAGTAGTATTCAAGTTCTAACGAACTAGTATCAATGTAGTTCTAAAGTAGTATTCAAGTAGTTATGAACACTTAGAATGAATGTTAGCTCTGAAGTAGTAGTCAAGTAGTATTTAAGATTTCTGAACAAATATCCATGTTGTCATGAACTACTATTCAAGTTGTGAGATAAAAGAAAGTTGGTGGTATTAAATGCCAATTTCTCTCGCCAGCTAGCTTCCACCTAAAATCCTCCCTATGTGGCCCACTACATTAGTTGTTAGTATTCAAGTTGTGATGAACTAATATTCAAATTGTGATAGATAAAAAAAAAGTTAGTGGGCATTAAAATACAATTTCTCTCACCGACCGGCTTCCACCTAAAATCCCGCCTACGTATCACCATCATTAATCAAGATCTACTTAATACTATTCAATTTGTTATATTTTGTCAAACATAAGACCTTATAACATCATATCAGTGTCATATCATATGATATTATTACTATGGTATAGTGATAATATCATGATTCTTAAAAGCGTGCCTAGGCACTAGCCTAAGCTTGCCTATGTGTTAGGCAAAAGGAAAACCCCTCGCCTTGGCCATAAGCAGCAGAGATGCGTCTCGAGCATGTTATAGCCCCTGCGGCACCTAGTCAGTACAGTATTATGCCCCAAAACAAGATCATTGTGTATCGTTCTACCTTTTGACCTGTTAATAGGTTAGAGAGATGATCATCTTTACTATAGCTTCTTCATTGTTTTTATTTTTTGTGCTTCTTCTCTCTCAATCTGCTCTATTGTTTTTCAGATTATTCTTCCTTTCCCATTTCTCCATACTATGTTTTATACTTTACCATGTGTTTTTTATGAGAGTTTAAAAATGAGAGGTAGATGTGATAATATTGGTTCAGAAACTTGTGATTCTAGTCAAGTGTGAAATATTTTGCTATGTTTACATCCAACGGTTTACTTATATCCAATTCTTAGTTTTCAGTAAGCATTGCATTGCATCACGAAGTTATGTTTTAAGACAAGGGAAAACATGGTACGTTTGAAATAAGCTGACTAGTATATTATCATCATGCGCAAGATAAGTTAAGCAAATATGCTTAGTTTATAAGTAAGATCATGTTTTACCCCTCTTTTAGGTAGCAACCAGTTATCACTTCACTCTCCATAGTTAGGGAGTTCATTATGTATGATCCACACTCTTGGGCAATAGGGAGGATACGAACCACACTCCTAGTTAATAAGTAGGGGTGGGCAATACGCGGTTTTGGGTGTATTTTGGTTTCAAATTGACCCATCCGCTTACTATTGAGTTGGCATAATTATGAGCCGATATCCACCCACATTCTACTTTATGTTGGGTAGGGTGGGCAGCGGATGATTGTGGTTGGGTTGTGGGTTGACCCACAAAACAATTCTCCAACTAGCTATTAAGAATGTTGACTAACATTTATAATAAGTTCCTCACAAATTAGTAAGATGGTAGCAACTTAGAAACTTTTCACTTTTTATCATGTGTATCCGTGTAGTAGTTGCATCAAAAGTTATAATTGCCGGGGGTTTGGGGAATCCCCTGGCAATTAGAAAGGTGGGGCACTTGCTTCGTCGTGAAAACCCCAAAATTGCCTTCTTAATGGAAACAAAAAAAACAAGAACATGAGTGGGAGGCAGTCAAGCAGGAGTTAGGATGGGAGAATGGAAAAGGTATTGGCTCTATTGGAAGAGCAGGTGGTTTACTCATGCTATGGAGTTCAGAGGTCCAGGTAGTGGTCAAATCGAAATCAACCAATCATATTGATGTGTGTGTAACAGATGGAGAATTGCAATGGAGGCTGACAGGGATATATGGATGGCCAGAAAAAGATAACAAGCATCTTACATGCTCATTATTGCGCCAGTTGAAGGAAATGACAGACATTCCATGGTTAGTCTATGGGGATATTAATCTGATCCAGGGGTATGAGGAAAATAATGGTCTCAATTTGGCCAATGTGCAGGAGATGGAAATGTTTAATGACACACTAGAGGACTGTGAGCTAGAGGATTTAGGCTACTACGGGAAAACATTTACCTAGGATAACAATCACACTGATGACACCTTCCTAGAGGAAAGACTGGACAGGATGGTGGCTACAGCAACATGGCAAGAACTCTATCCCCATGCCAGGGTCTATCATTTGAGAAGATGTGGCTCTGACCACAATCTTATCTTTTTACAAACAAAATTGGTAACACAAGATGTCAAATGGGGGTGGCAGTTCAGATTTGAACCATTTTGGCAACAACATATTGAGTGTAAATAGGTAGTAGCTGATGGATGGGGAGAAGGCCATAATTTGTCAATTTTGGATAGAATCAGCAACTGTGAAAGGAAGCTCCTAACTTGGAGCAAACAAACTTTTGGAGACCTGAGATATCGAAGACTGAAGTTAGAGCGAGCTCTAGATAAGCTGAGTAGGAAGAGAACTAATGGAGCAGTGGTTATTCAAAGAAAAGCCATAGAAAAAGAACTAAATGATATTATGAGGCAGGAAGAGCTTGTGTGGAAGCAGAGATCACGAATAGACTGGCTGAAGGGTGGTGATAAGAACACAAGTTTCTTTCACCGTAAAGCTTCTGATAGAAGGAATAGGAACACTATCAAAAAGCTGATGGAGGCAAATGGAGTGGTGAAAGAAGGGCAGAAGGAGATAGAAGATTGCCTAACTAGCCATTTTAAGCTGTTTTTTTTTTTTGTGCAGGTAATGTAACCCCATCAAACAGGATCTTGGAGGCCATCCCAAGAAGAGTCACTCAGGAGATGAATGAGGAACTCTTACAACCTTTCACGCAGGAGGAAATTTGGGGAGCTTTGAAGAAGATGGGACCTAATAAAGCTCCAGGGGTGGATGGTTTAAAGCTTTATTTTTTCAGAAAAATTGGGATGTGGTAGGAAGGGAAGTAACGGTTGAGTTGCAGAAGTATCTCTCGGATGGATGCTTTCCCCAAGCTCTCAACCACACACTAATTTCTCTAATCCCTAAGAAGAAAGTGGTGGAATCCCCTGTGGACTTCAGGCCTATAAGCTTATGTAGAGTTCTCTACAAGATCCTTTCTAAGGTACTAGCGAACAGGCTTAAGGGGGTTTTAAATGAAGTGATCTCGGAATTCCAAAGTGCTTTTGTCCCTGAACGATTGATTACATATAATGTGATGGTGGCATTCGAGTGTTTTCACTCAATGAAAGGAAGAACAAGAGGGAAAAAATGATTTATGTCAGCCAAGCTTGATATTTCCAAAGCATACGACAGGGTGGAATGGAATTTCTTAGAGGCAGTAATGAAGAAGTTGGGCTTTCATGAGATATGGGTGGCAATGATTATGCACTGCGTCACTACTGTGTCTTACTCAATCCTAGTTAATGGTCATCAAACGAAAACCTTCTTCCCCACCAGAGGAATCAGACAAGGTGACCCCATCTCACCCTATCTGTTTCTCTTTGTCGCAGAAGGGCTTTCAGCACTATTGACTAAAGCGGATAGAGACAAGAAGATAGAAGGAATTAAAGTCAAGGGTGGAGCACCAGTGATCAATCACTTGTTATTCGCGGATGATAGCATTTTATTCTCTAAGGCTACCAAGGAAGAGTGTGAGCAAATCAGAACCATCCTAAACCTCTATGAACAAGAAACGGGACAACAGATTAACCTAGTCAAATCTGAGCTCTCGTTCACTCCAAATGTTAAAGAGGATAAGAGGCAGGAACTTGGAGCAATTATGGGAATGAAAACTATGGACTACCACTCCAAATACCTTGGACTACCAACTGTAGTGGACAGACAGAAGAAGGCTGTTTTCAGCTACTTGGTTAATCGTGTAAGAAAGAAAGTCAAGCTATGGAAAAGCAGATTGCTATCTTATGGAGGGAAAGAGGTACTCATTAAGGCCGTGGCTCAAGCCCAAATGAATTACGCTATGCAGGTCTTCCTGGTTCCTATCACAGTCATTAATGAAATTCAGAGCTTGATTTCGAACTTTTGGTGGGGGCAGCAGAATGAGAAGAACAAAACACACTGGGTGGGATGGAAGGAGCTATGCAAACCTAAAGAGAAGGGAGGGTTAGGGCTCAGAAGCCTACATGAGTTCAATCTAGCTCTCCTAGGGAAGCAATTATGGAATCTGATTCAAAAGCCCAACTCTCTGTTGGCGAGAATATTTAAAGCTAAGTATTATCCCAACTGCGATGTTCTGGAAGCTGAATTGGGTTACAATCCCAGTTATGTTTGGAGAAGCGTGTTAGCCTCACAAAGGATTTTAAAGGAAGGGTCACGATGGAGGGTAGGAAATGGACACAAGATTGATATTTGGCAAGATAAGTGGATTCCATCAACTCCTTCCCACAAGGTGGAGTCCCCTATATCACGTTTTGCTCCTACTACTTCGGTTTGTGAACTAATGGACCTAGAGGATAGAACCTGGAACTATTCACTGCTTAAACACTACTTTAACCTTACTGATCGCCAGCACATTCTGAAGATTCCTATCCCTAGGCAACCTGCTGAAGACATGAGAATCTGGTGTCATGAGAAGACAGGCATTTACACGGTTCAATCAGCCTACCATTTCTGGATGGAAAAGAAGGAACAAGCACAGGAAGAGGTTTACATCCCAATAAATTGGAAACAGATATGGAAACTACCCATACCTCCTAAAGTAAGGGTGTTTGCGTGGAGATGGATCAAGAACATCCTACCTACAGGAGCTAATGTTCTGGACAGAATCAAGAAAGGTTGCGATGAGTGCCCCTTATGCGGTTTAAGGGAAACTCAGGCACATCTTTTTCAGGAGTGTGGGTGGGTTCGACGGGTTTGGGGACCTAGTACCCTAAATTCTTTATTCGAGAAGGGACATGAGCTTACTTGTGAGCAGTGGATGGCCGAGATCCAAGAAACGACCCCTGTGGATCAAATTGGTCACTTCCTCGTGGCTCTCTGGTTCATCTGGGAAGAGAGAAACTGTCAGATGTGGAATAAACGTAAATCGGAAGAATCTGAGATTATGGGTAAAGCGGAGAGATGGCTTACTGAGTATATGGAGCACCAAAAGGTGGAACGCGGCGAACAAGGCAAGAAGGATTACCACTGGGAACCCCCACAATCGGCTGATTTCAAGGTGAACGTCGATGCGGCTTGCTTCGCAGATCAGGGTTCGGGCTTTGGAATGGTCATCCGCGATAAGAGCAAAGCATTCTGCTTCGCTGCGGTGCGACGATGCCGAACCTAGTGGCCTCTAGATCTGGCTGAATGCTTGGCAATCAGGTGGGGATTGGATTTGGCTGTGGAGAATGGTTTCGGAAGGTGTGAAATGGAAACAGATTGCCTGGGAATTGTTCATCTGTTGAATCGAGAGGAAATGGTAATGAACAAGCTGGGTGTCGCCTGCGAAGAACTTCGATATCGGTTGAAAGAAGTGGGCTCGGTTAGAGTGTGATTTTTGGGCCGGTCAAGTAACCAGGCCGCCCATTTGATGGCCCGTACTCTTTGTGAGTGGGATAACACTGAATGTTGGGCTTCAAGGCCCCCCAATTTTCTTATTTCTCAGCTTAATGCTGATTCCTGTACTATTTATACCAGTTAAATGAAATAATACAGGTATTATTATAAAAAAAAATTCATTGTTCTATCAACCAATTATGTAGATAAAAGTGACGCATTTTTGTTACTTTGATACAACTAATGGTTTATAATTTATATCTGATGGACATTACATAATATAGTTACCACTAATCGTAGTAAGAAATATTCTTTATTCTCCGCCTTTGAATGTCAATGGTCAATGTGTAGTGCAGATAGAAAATGTGAGATAGTAAAATCAAGAAACAACTTTTTCGTGTAAAATATGGTGCGGGTCATTCAAGTGGTCTGCAAACCACCCACCACCCACAAAGATAAGTGATGGTTGGAGAATTACAATCCAAGCACATCAATCACCCATCCCACTACGATTCATGTTATTTGCGGATGATTCAAATTTGAACCGTGGATTAGCCACCCATGTGCTCACCCCTAGTAATAAGGAGGTCATGTTTAAGTATGTTGGTATCCCATAGTCGCATAGAGCATGTGATACCTTGTATCCATCCCATTTGAGAAAATCTTATTATAAGTAGGCAAGATGGTGACTTGCTATTGTGGTAGTTAAGTTGAGTTAGGGACCCCTTTCAAGAAAATCAATTTTTTAAAATACCAGCATCACATGACTTATTGATAGAACCCTATTCTAAGTGCTCCTAGGTTGGGTTAACGAATTGGGATAGGGAGATTTTAGACATTGTAAAAGAGATTGGAAATTAGAATTCGGAAGAAGAAGTTGTGGAATAAGAGGGAAAGCTCGAGACAACCAAGGAGGGAGAGAGAAAGATAGATTTCGAGTAAAGAGAGTTAGAGGAAGTAGGTTTAGGGTTTAATTCTGATTATGCCAAAAACTAGTTAGTAAATCTAAAAAGTTACCCTACAAGTAACCATACTTTTATCATATTCCAAGATAATCAAATAATTCCCAAATAACTCCAAAAGTACTTAAACAACTCTCAAATAAAATATCAAAGTCTCAAATATATGCATAAGAATAAATAGAATGTTAGTAGCACAACATATAAGATTTCTATCATTCCCTCCTCATTGGACGCAACCTTGTCCTCAAGGTTGAGCCAATTCACCCTGGTTTGCCCTTCTTTCCAACTCCCCACAAGCATCATCAATCCAACTTAGCACACTGATGACCCACCGTGAACTTATCATTGTAGTTGGAGCATCATCTTCCTTGCATTTTCTGTTTGATCTACGCCGGATATAATCTAACGAATCCCTTAGGGGGAAAATGCAGCACCGGTTGAGCCACCACTGGTGTCGCATCTATCATCGATGACACCACCCCCAGTGTTTGCCGCCTATGATGATACCCAGTGGCAGAGCCACGTTGTTGGCAGGAGAGGCTATAGCCCCCCTCAACTCTCAAAATTGTGTAAATTTCACAACACATTTGGATAATGGAGTAGGTGGTAAGGCTTTAGCCCCCCCCCCCCCCCCCTCGCCAGTTCAAACCTTTGAACGTAAATTTTTTTAGCCCCCCTCATTTAGATTCTGGCTCCGCCACTTATGCTACCCCGGTGCTTGCTGCAGAACTCATTCCTTCTCTGCCACTAGCTATAGTGCCACCTTTAACTCCCACACACGACTTATGAAATCTTCCCACAGTGCTCCTCCAACTTGCTATTTCTTCCTTCTAATGTCCTTCTAGTCTCAAAGCAACTCATAAACAGTTATACTCAAAGATTTTAAGGTCACAACTATCCTCTGGTCAGTGACCCACCATGCATAAGTCAACAAAGGTCTCCTCTGGCATGCCTCTGCAAATATTCCTTGCTTGAGGAATTTTGCCCTATATTCTGCTACTGATCACGTCTGTCTCAGAATGGCCACTTGCTCAAGAGCATAACCATTTGACTTCCCGAACTGGAATCAAAGTTCTTCTTGGAATCTTGCCAAAGTGATCAATGTCTCTATCGCCGCATAAGATCTCTCCAACCATTCCAACCACTACAACGCATCTCCCTCCAAGTAGAAAGATGCCAGATGCGCTTTTCTCTCCTCGCTCGTCGAATGGTTCTTGAACCACCTATCAACAGTATACAACCACAATCCTGCATCTACCTGACCATCGAACTTAGGAAACTTGATAACAGGAGGTTTGGCTCTAAATACCATATCATCCTCACCTTCATAGTTTTGACCGTAACCACCATAACTGACAATTCCTTATCGTGGATGACCCTTGCCACCTCCATAGTTGCGTCCTCGACCCCGCGACATTATCTGGGTGGAGGCCCAGTCATCCTCCTTTTTTCCAAATCTCATGAGGTCATCTAACCTCATTCTGACGCCACACCCCTGCCAGCAGCGCTTCCACACCCACCTCGATCAGTTTGGGAGGTAACCTAGGGCGGGTATCGCGATCTGTTGGGCCATGAGAGCCGGTACCAAATCTGGTCTAGCTATTGGGCCATTTACTGTTTAGCCCACACGTTTATTAGGGGCGGTTCCCAGGTTGAAGTTGTTCCTTCTCGGTGCTACAGGCGACATCTCCACTGCTAGCGCATCCTTCTCCCCGACTAGCTCTGGCGAGCCTCCTCCCATGGAGGCGGAGATTGATGCCTTGCCATTCATCATTCCCTCCCCATCCATGCGACCCCCTCCTCGGCAGCCGCTCGCTGCGCTATCTCTACTACCACGAAAATCATGAGCAAGTCTTGCATATCCTTCATGCCATTTATAAGGATATCCTGCCTCATTAACCAGTACTTGCAACGTATCTTTCATGACCTTTTTCTCCGTGATTTTCTTGACCACCACCCCTTTAGAGTGTTTCCGACTCATCTGCGACGTCATGAGCTCTATCATTTCTAGTATCTTGTCATGGGGAGTGGTATCCCCTCCCTCATTATCATTCACTGTCACCGTCGCTTTCTCTGCGGCTACCTTCTCCTGTGCGGCCTTCTCGACAACATTCTCCTGTGCGGTTTTTGCTCTTGGGGCCATTTTTGTCGCAGTCTAGGTTCGAGCACACTCTGGTACCACTGGTAGAACCTTGATGTTAGTGCTTCTAGGTAGGGTAACGAATTGGGATTGGGAGTTCAATTAGAGATTGGTCTACATAGGGATTGGAGAAGAAATTGGGAATTAGAGTTTGGAAGAATGAAATTATACCGGAGAACGTACCGGAAAAGTCAGCTGTAGGATATTTGATGACAAAATCTTGGTTTAACCGTAGTTCAACCGTTAGTATCGTTAAATATTGCCTACCAGTTTAGCCTCTGATACTGGTATTTCGTGGTTGTACCGCCGGTACGGTACTGTTTCCATGGGGATAAGAGGGAAGTTGGCGGCAGCCAAAGAGGGGGGAGATAGATTTCAACTAGAGAATAGGTTTAGGATTTAATTACGATTATGCCAAAAACTAGTGAGTAAATTCCACTTACAAAATATTTATAATCCTGATACTTACCTTGTAATTATCCATACTTTTATCCTATTCCGAAATAATTATATAACTCCCAAATACCCCAAAAGTACTAAAACAAATCTCATATTAACTAAATATCCAATTCTCAATACGTACATAATAATAAATAGAATGTTAGTAACCCAACTAATCATGTTTCTGTTACTCACACCTAGGGGTGGGCATTGGGTGGGTCGGGTGGATTTTGACCATAAAATGCACCCACCCGCGCTTAAACGGATTGATAATTTTTAACCCACCACCCACCCACATTTAGTCTCGGGTTGGGTCGGGCGGATGGTGGATGATGCGGGTGGGTTTGTGGGTTCACCCACATCACAATGTATATAATATAAAGGAGTCAACTTGACATGATAATAGGTGAAGAGAATCATCGAGGGAAACAAGAAGTTGAAATAGGGCGAAAAATGTCGAATTAGTTCTTAAATTGGATAGAAATTCTATTATGAAAGAGTTTTCTACAGATTGAGACGATTATTAGGTGCAAGGAACTAAGGAAAATAATTCCACAAAGGAAAGAGCGGTGATCTAGGCTCAAGAATTAGAGGAAAAAGTAAAAGGAAGAAGAGAGGATCTCTATTTGGAAGGTTGATTTTGAGGTTCAAACTCTAGGAGCAGTCCGAGTTTATATCTAACGTCTTCATTCTCCTCTCTCTAGCACCAACGACTTTGATCTTTTTGTTGTTGGGTTGAGCCGGTCACCCGCACATTCACCCACAACCCACCCACCACCCGGCGGATGGCTCCCAACGCAACCCGTCACCCATCCACAAACCCACCCACTTAACGAAATTCGGGTCAAATGCAGGTGGATCGGCCCAAACCCGCGGATGATCCGCCCGCATACCCAGCCCTACTCACACCCACACTCAAGAGTTGTAGCAACATCAAAGCACGCTAAGGAATTCAACCATATTACCACGAGACGGTAGACTTCAGAGGACATCCAACATGTATTAATTGGTTATGTTTTTAGTTGGATTTGAGACTGATGCACTTTTATTTAGTATTTAATTTGTTCAACCATTTTTTTTTTTTTTGACAATTTGTTCAACCATTTTAAGTTAAGGCGTTTTTCATATATTTTGGATTATTTTTATACAATGTTTCTGCTTTAATTTCAATTATTTAGTGTTATCATTTAATAAGAGGATTTTGGTAAAACTAGTATCCAAGATAGTCTGGTTTGTACGTGGCCACCGGACCGTGCCGTCCACGGGCTAGCACGACACGGTTAGAGCACGGCACGAGCACGGGCACGAAATAAATGGGCCAGCCCAGTACGAGTACGAATAATTTATGGGTCGTGTCGGGCCTAAATTTTATGGGCACGGCCACGACACGGTATATAAGTGGGTCGTGTCGGGCCTAATATTTTCGAGACTTTATTGAGTATAAGAACGGACATGGCATGAAAATAATATTTATTTGATAGAAAATAAATATAAAAAGAATTATAGGTTCAAATATTACAGAACACAAGTAGAAAAATAATTATTTGTTGTTGTTAGAAGTGTCATAAAGATATATACGTAATTACTAACATAAGTAAAAAATGGACAAAAAATTAAACAAAGTCAAATCACACTCGAAATACTTCCAATTTTCTTTTCCCCCTCATTTGTCACTTTTCTCAAACATTATCGGTTAATACTATATTCCCCCGTCCAATTTTCACCTTCTTTTTCATTCTCTCTTTTGTTTTCATCCTTTTCATTAAACACGAATACGAGCATGGCACGAGCACGAATAGGCTCGGCACGATTCGAACCGTGCCTGGGCCAGGGTCGGGCCTAGCAAAATTGACAAATGAAAACTGACGGGCCGTGCCAAGCACGACACGAAATAAATGGGCCCGAAGCGTGCCCGTGCCGTGCCGACCCAAGCACGGCCCAGCGCCCATGTACAGTCTGGTTATGCATACTTGCTAACTATATATGAGCCTTTGATTTAAATTTTTAAGTGGGGCTGGATTTAAGGGGTGAGAATTTAATGTTTTTTTTATTTTTTAATCGGATTTAAATTTTGAACAGATGAATGGGTTAGTTGTGATCTACAAAATGAGATTCATTTTTAATATATTTCGAGAAATTATTTTCATACCACTTGTACCATTCGTGATCGTCTTGGTACCATCTTCTTTTTTAACTCAAATATTGCCCAAAAGAAACGAGTTTATCCTGATATATTGGATCTACAAATTTATGAGAAAAATAATTTTAGGACCAAATATACCACTATGTACCACCTTGATATATGATGGTAACTGGTTGTAGACGACGATGAAATGTGTTAAATGACCGTTAATATATTCATACTATTATGTACACAACCATTGTACACTATGATATTATTTATACTACCATAGAAACTACCATACCACGTGGTATGGAATGGTAATGAAGTCTCAAAATTTTTTCCAAAGTATTATCAAATGGAATGTCATTTTGAAATACATAATTAATCTAATTTTTTGTGATAAAAAAATAATTGCAATTTAAAATGAAAGAGTTATAGCACGTTCACATTAAATGGGGAATAGCTAGAGACCTTTAATATATGGTAAGTGCAGGATTATGCATGGTTATTGACCATAAATACAATGACCATAACTACAACCCGTTTAAGTGAGGGTGTGGTAGAACCTTCGTGCGAGTCATGTCAGTTGTTTTCACGACCTAACTAACTACCCCATTCCAAGCCAATTATAACTTGAAATGCCGTTGCTAATATAGTGGTGACCAATGTCGTATTCCACGGGTTTTGATACCCTAGGTTACTTCTCAAGCTGTTGTTATCTAGCCAATCTGTTTAGTTGGGTTTTTAGAGGTCAACTGAAAAAACTGGTGGAGAAAGCATGTACTTTGGGGTAACTCCATCGCCCTAAACCTAGGTTTGTGATGCAAATGGCTAGCTATATTGGGTTTGCAGGATGAGGTGTGGAACTCGCTAAGTGAGGGTTTCAATGATTACTCGCCTCCTCCTAGTATGCTCCCAGAGACCCATTGTCATCTCAGTCAAAGCTCACATACTAACGAATATTCACTAGTTCCAATAAGTTCAACCTATCTTGCACTCTAAAGCGATGAATCGATGACACTTGCATCGTCTTTAGCATTGTCTCAGGAAGGCATTCATCCATCAGGGAGTTTCGTCGCCTCGTCCACTTAAAAGAACCCTAAGATCATTCATCTACCTCCAATTAGCCTTAAGGCGCTCAAATCTAGCATAATCCTAACATTTCCACCTAGTTTTGTGACTCAATTGTAGGCTAGTAGGGAAGAGTTGGAGAGACAAGCCACAACCTAATAAAGCATAAATGAAGCATATAATCACTGAAACAAACAAATTCATTCACAAACCCAAACACAATTACATCCATAAAGGAGGGAAGAAGATACATGTATAAAAATAGAAGAAGACTTGAATTGGGGAGAACTCTCTTCCTTCTTAACACCTCCTTTTTCACCTTCTTCTCTTCTTCTCCTTCCTTCAGCTTCTCTCTAGTTTCTCTGTCTCAAACCAAAAATTTCTCAATTGAAATTAGCTATCTAATTCAGGGGGAGGAATCATCTATTTATAGATTTTAGGATCTCGGCCAAGTTCACGAGCGACCTGACAAAGTTCGCGGGCGTGATCTAGGAAAGTGAGGTTGCGATCTCGAGTCATGCCGTTTTACGCTTCGATGGCTAGAAATTTTGCGGTCCGACTTCATGGTCGTGATCCGTGAGTCGCAGCCCGACTGCATGGTCGCGATCTGTGAGTCGCGACCGCCATCTTTCTCATGGGATCTGATGCAAAAAGTCGTGAGCCGACTATCAAAACTTTCTATTTCTTCCTTGTGTGATACTCGAAGAGTTCGCGCCTGAAGCCTCCTTCTTCACGGTCATAATCTTCACTCTGAAGGCTGCGATCTTGGTATCCAACTTCGGGTCCTCTGTTCCTTGTCGTGATCTTCCATGCCCTCGCCGTGATCCTTAGTTTTTGCACATTTCTCTGCACTTGTGCTCTCTTTTGGTACCTAAAACATTCATATCGTCTAATACACCCTAAAACGCTAATGTTTTCTCCGAGTAACGAATAAGGGGTATAATCGATGACATATTAACCATGAACACCATGAAATAACTCGAAACAAAACTAAATATGAGTTTTAAATAATACAATTTTGGGTGTTTTCAGGATGTTACACATTTTTTTATAAGGGTGATAATATTCATTTTTATTGTTAGGTTTACACATTTATGTGTTAGATAATATTTATGAGCAACTTCTGTTGTGAAAACTTATGTTGTGAATATACCATATACCTTCCTAAAAAATCTTATAATTTTCTTTAAAACTTCATAGACCGATTATCAAAGCTTTTATTTCAAAAGAAACAATTCAAAAATTCCTTGCATTGCACATTTTTGGGTAATTGTTTCCATTCAATAACCTCAAACCTTGAAATCTTCTTCAAATATCCAATATTCAAACAAATTTTAAAACGAGAAATGGACTTGTCGAAAGCTCGATGATAGTCTTTGCTCGTTCGTCGTATCACACTATTCTATCCACCCGAGTAAAGAATAACTTTGTAGGGAAATTTATGAATTTGGTTACTATATTTTAAAATATTTATTTTTGAAAAAATATATTAATTATTATTTTGTTCTCGACTAAAAGGTGTCAAGTTTTAATAAAAAGATGTGAGAGAAGGAGAGAAGAGGAAAAGGAAAGAAATGGGCAACTGTTTAAATTCATACTCATGCTTGTCCGGAAAGGAAACGCAGAGGCAGAGGCAGAGGCAGAGAAAGTGAAAAGAGAAGAGTCCTCCATAGACCAGTCACTGGGCTGGCAGCAAAGAGGTAGAGAGCTACATCAAGATTATCCGCCATTGTTCCCTCCCTTCTCCCCAAAACGACAACCATTCTCTGCCAACACCGAACCCTTTCTCCCCTCTCTCTCCATTCGGCCATCTCTTAAAATAATTTCTCCCCACAATTTCTTCCTCCTCTTGGGAAAGCTCGACCATGGCGGAGTTAGGCGGAGGAGGAGGTGGGCGACAGCAAGTCTGGGTTTCTCCCAATTCGTCGGTGGTGGT
Source organism: Linum tenue (assembly GCA_946122785.1). NCBI lineage: Eukaryota > Viridiplantae > Streptophyta > Magnoliopsida > Malpighiales > Linaceae > Linum > Linum tenue. The sequence goes on from CAMGYJ010000005.1 coordinate 62,077,408, forward strand.
GGAGGCTTGGAGAGGGATAGTCAATTGGCTTGGTTTCCTCTTGCAACTATGCATTCAAATCCTCAGAGGAACCCCATCAGTGGCCCAAATGTTGCTCTCTTATGTTGGGTTCAGTCAATCGCTACTCCCAGCTGCTTCTCCTTCTCGCGACGCTTCTTCTACTCCTCTTCCTCATCGCTCTTTCAAGCGATTGCCCGTCGTCGAAGTTCCCTTGCAGGAGACCGATATGTCTCCGCCGGCTGCCGGCCGAATTTCCGCCCGGGCCGACCTCGGCGAAGGCGACGGTGCTACCATTGGCGATCGCCAATTAGAGAAGCTTACAGTAGGTGTTTTCCTTCTTTCTTTGTTTGACTTCGGTAAATCATAAATGGGTTTCTGAATCAGAGCTTCTGTGCCGCGTTTTTTGTTTGGGCAGGTGGTTCTTGACTTGGACGAAACGCTGGTTTCTGCATACGAAAAGTCTAACCTGCCACCAAATCTTCGAACTCGAGCTATAGAAGCTGGACTGAAGTGGTTTGAAATCGAATGTATCTCGGATAAGGTTAGCTAACAAGCCCTTTGTTTCTTTACCCAGCTTTCCTGCAGGATTGAAATATGAAATCAGGATGCGGGTTTGTTTTGGTTGGGAAGGAAATTGAAGGTAGGAAGAAGATCAACTACGTTACAGTGTTTGAGCGCCCCGGTTTGCAAGAGTTCTTGACACGAGTTGGCGAATTCGCCCATCTGGTTTTGTTCACGGCTGGTCTAGAAGGCTATGCAAGGCCTCTTGTTGACAAGATAGACATTGAGAATCGTTTCTGCCTAAGACTTTACAGACCTTCAACTGTCAGCACGTAAGGTTCCTTCATTTCTGACTGACTGACTGGCTTATTACATTGTCTGTTGTTCGTCTAAAATGCTGATAGAATGTCCGGCCTTACAACTGCAGGGAGCACAAAGAACACGTAAAGGATCTGTTATGCGTATCGAAGAACCTGCGTCGAATTGTGATTGTGGACAACAATCCGTTTAGTTTCCTGCTCCAGCCATTGAATGGGATCCCGTGCGTTCCTTTCTCTGCAGGACAGCCTTACGATCATCAGGTGAGTGGCCTTTTGCGTTGCACAGAACTGAGTGCTACAGAATACAAGAGAGGCTGAGTGAGTGTTCCTTTTTGATGTGGTGTAGCTTCTGGAAGTGGTGCTCCCCATGCTGAGGCAACTGTCGTATCAGAAGGACGTTAGACCATCGCTTTACCAGATGTTCCACATGCCAGAGTGGTTCCAAATGCATGGGATTCCTACTGCGTTGACGTGAGATCGCCAGACAAGCTACTTTTTGTTCGGGAGTCCATGATTCTTTACCAGCGGGATTAGGGTTGGCATTTATTTATGAGTTGTGGTACCCTTCCACGATGTTTTTCTAATGGTGAATCTGTGAATGAATGTTGGCTAGACTGCGAAACTGGCCTTGAGGGGTTAAAGATGTTATAGCAAGGTTGTAAGAGGGGCCAGTAGGGGGTTACAAGGGTTTGGGGCGACTTCCGTTCCTTTTCATGGTTCCGTTCAGTGCAGCGGCCACTTTCTGGGGAGCAATTCTTGGCCACTGTCGAATTCCCACAGCACTTTGTAGAAGCAAACCAACAGATATCAATTTTTATCAAGCTTATTGCATCTTCAAAATTAGTTCGAAACTGAGCCCGTACATGAGCCAATCACGACGAAATCCATCAATCGAAAGGAAGAAAATTTTGAATACATCACTGCCACAGTGCCACTCTCTAGCTTGGGGGCCAAAATTAGCCTATCAACATTCTTCTCACAGGAAAACCCACCTTAGTTTATGGTACATGTCCAGAGTGCTTCAGACTTCCAAAAGGGTTCCTGCTCGTATTGGTTTAATACTGGAGGAAGTTGTTTAGTCTTCCCAGTTGGATTCATTTGAAGTACAAGATGGACCTACACCACAAGGAAAATACCGGAATACAGGATATCAGAAACAGCATGTGAACAGAATAACTGATATAGCTTACAACCGATATTAGCTTACTGGCTTACTTACAGTGAACAGTTAGGATTATCATGTATTAAACACCAAAGTTTGGCAATCCCCAAAAATTTCACAACTAGATAACCATGTATTAAACACCAATTAATTGTATTCCGCAATACCAATAATTCCATCAAGAAGGGGTCCGTAGTACCTGCATAGTGCTTACCGAAGGCAAATATTGTGTCCCATTTTCAGAAAATCCAGCAACAATAATACCCGCCATCGCTGCCCGTCCGGCGTCCGCCACGCCCCATCCCCGATTGATGCTGGTCACCTCTATGAAGTATTATTGGTGTTGGAGCGGCCCCCATTCATCTGACTGAGCATGGTATTGGCGCATCAAAGCCCTCCCTCGATACTGGATTAATTTGTGAACCGCCCAACAGTGGGATTTCCAAAGCTGCCACACAAGAAAACAACATTACCAATAGCATCTTCGATAAATGACAAGCAAAAAACAGATCCTTCCAGCACTCGACATGGTCAACGGTTGATAACCAAACCCGTAGTAATCCAATATCAATAAACTTCCCTAACTCACGCGCTATTCTATAGTGAATGTGAAAGATTTAACCTAGCTACAAGAATGCTAGAGTTTGTGAAGGAAAATGAGAGTAGCCTTGTGGGAAATCGGCAGAATGCCTCTTCCTCTGTTGCATTTCACATATATATGAGTGAACACTATACATTAACGATAAAGAGAAACGATTACTTAAACTAGCTAATGAGAAGATGCCAAGTGGCTAAGCTACGTTTAAACTCTCTATTATTTACAATCTACCAATATTGCGTCGTTGTGGCTTTGTGGAGTGTTTACCGCTTTAAGGTAAACGACGCAGTTTTGAGGTCACCCAGCTGTGTACTACGCAGAGTGAAAGGAAGCCCTGCTTAGTTCATCCGTTCTTCATTCTGCAGCACCCCTGAAGACCTACAACAGCTGGTGATCAGGTAAACCTCATTCACACCCTCCCTCAAGCTTGCACGCTTATGTCATGTCATGCACTACTAGCTTGGACAGAAGATACTGAAATCTGTCAACAGAGAGGCCCTTAGTGAACAAGTCTGCTAGTTGTTCGAATGTGATGTAGAGAAAGAAGTCTTTAAATCAGTCTCTCACGAATGACATGACAATCAACTTTTATATGTTTTGTTCGTTCATGAAAAACTGGGTTTTCTGCTATATGTATAACAGATTGGTTGTCACAAAACACCTTGACTGGTTGCTGATGGTCATTCCCATAGAACTTCAATAGTGACTTCAGCCATTGAACTTCACATGAGAGTTAAGCTAAAGCTCTGTATTCTGCCTTTGAAGAGGACCTTGAAATAGTTTTCTGCTTTTTGCTTTTTCATGTAACTAATGAATTTCCCAGAAAAGTGCAGTATCCAGTAACTGACTTCCTTGTACCAAGGCAAGTAGCCCAATCAGAATCACAATAACCTCTCAATTCTAGTGTAGATGAAGATGGGAACCATAAACCCTGACTTTGACATCCCTTCAAATACCCTAAAATCATGTGTAAAGCCTTCATGTGAGTAGTTGTGGGTTTGTCCTGAAACTGACAGAGTTGTTGAACGGGAAATGTGATGTCTGGTCTTGTTGAGGCCAGGTATTAGAGTTGTCCTAGCAGATGCTTGTAGTGAGAACCATCCTCTAATGGAACTCCATCTGCTGCTGAATGAACAGTCTTCATACTTAAGGGTGTTTTTGCATGTTTACTTTCCAGAAAATCGGAATTTGCCAATAGTTCTAAACAGAACTTTCTCTAATTCAAAGAAATCCCTTCACTTGATCTGGAAACTTCCATTCCCAGGAAATATCTCATGTTGCCTAGATCCTTCACTTTAAATCCCTTCTTCAATTCCTGCTTCACATGCTCAATCTCACCCAAAACTGGACCTGCCAACAGTATGTCATCTACATACACAATCAGGGTAACTGAAAGCATTTTGAAAACTGAGTAATCATCAAGGGATTGCTCAAATCCCATGTGTTTCAAATACTTAGACAGCTTGATGAACCACTATATGTTGGCTTGTTTAAGTCCATAAAATGACTTATTGAGCTTCAGAACTTATCCTTCCAAGTGACTTAGACCCTTCAAACCATTTGGTACCTCCATATAAACCTCCTCCTCTAAGTCACCATGGAGGAAGACATTGCTTACATCCATCTGACGTAAGTGCCATCCTTTGATGGCAGCAACAGCCAAAAGCAGTTTGACTTAATTCGGTTTAGCAACATGAGAAAAAGTGTGAATAAAATCAACACCATAAGTTTACGTATACCCTTTTGCTACTAATCGAGCCTTACTTCTCTCTATTACTCCATCAGGCAAAAACTTGGTTTTAAACACCCATTTGTTCCCTACAATCTTCTGACCAACAGGTGGATCAATAGGAGTCCAGGTGTTATTTTCATCTAAGGCACCCAACTCCTCTATAATAGCTTTATTCCAACGATCTTCCTTAATGGCCTGAGAGTAGGTTTGAGGATCAGGTTGAAGTGAGATAGAAAGGGTGAAATGTTTGTGGTTAGAAGATAAGGTGTTGTAATTGAGAGAATGAGAAAGAGGGTAGGTTATTCTGGCATCATGAGAGCCAGGAGTGCCATTAGTGAGAAGGATGTATGAAAGTCTTGTAGATAAGTAGGCTGTCTAGAAAGCCTAGGAGCTCTCCGAAGGGCAATAGGTAAAGAGTCATGACTTGTAGAAGTGGAAGGAGAAGAGGAAGAAGTGGATGGAATAGAAGAAGAAGAAGGTGTAAATGGTGAAACAAGAGTCTGAGCCACAGGTGTGGATGAAGGAGATGAAGGAGGAGTGGAATCTGTGTCTGCAAAAGGATATGATGGATCTGTAGTTTCATAGTAATTATGATCAAGAGAAAGAATTGGGGAAACGGGCAGAGAAGTGGAAGAAGAAGGAGAAGAAGAATCCCTACTCTCAGGAATCATAAATGGAAAAGAATCTTCAACAAAATACACATCTCTACTGAAAAAGGTAGTGTGAGTCTCCATATCATATAACTTAAAACCTTTGACTCCAAAAGGATATCCTACAAACACAGCCTTTTTGGCTCTTTTTGCAAACTTCTTCTTATGTTCATCGAGAACAGTAGCATAGGCAAGACAACCAAAGGTTCTTAAAGAACTATAGTCAGATAGTATCCCATATAAGCATTCAAATGATGTTTTATTTCCTAAGATAGGTGTAGGAGTTCTGTTGATTAGATATGCAGAATGCAAGACCAGGTAGCTCCAGAAACTGGTAGGGACTCCAGATTGGAACTTGAGTGCCCTAGAAACATTCAAAATGTGTTGGTGCTTGCGTTCTACCCTGCCATTTTGTTGTGCAGTATTAACACAACTCATCTAATGCAAAATGCCATGTTCATGATAGAAATCTAGCATGTTAAACTCCTGCCTCCTCATCAGACCTTATCACCTTCACAGTTTTGTCAAACTGAGTTTTTACCATGCTACAAAAGGATTGAACTAAACCTCGTGCTTCAGATTTAAAGCTTATTAAAAACAACCAAACACATCTACTATGATCATCAACCACCGTGAGAAAATATTTGAAACCATCATAGGAAACTACATCAACGGGCCCCCAAATGTCAACATGAACCAGGTCAAATGTTTCCTTTGCAATAGTAATACTCCTATTAAAAGGTAATCTTTTCTGTTTAGCTAAGTGGCATATCTCACAATCACTCATCTGTAGCTATAACATCACTACATTTTTTGGTAATTTCCTGCAGTCTTGGAAAGGAAAGGTGTCACAACCTGGCATGCCACAACTTTGAGCTCACACTGATGGTCACTCCAAGAAAATATGGTTTGAGATTCTCCCCAGGTGCAACTGACTCCCCAAGAAAGTAAAAAGTCCTCTACTTACGTGGATTAAACCAATTCTCTGTCAAGAGATTAGGTCCTGGATAAAACAAAAGTCGGATTCAAAATGTAGTGAGACTGGGCTATTACTAGTTAACTGACTGATAGAAATCAGATTATAGCTAAAGGATGGGACTAGAAGAACAATGGTAAGAAATAAGTCACAAGGTAATTTGACTATGCCAGTATGAGTAACCTTTGCTTGTTGGCCATTAGGAAGGGTAACTGACATATCCTTAACTTCTCTACATCTAAGGAAAAAAATGCATAGAACACACAATGTGGTCACTAGCACCAGTATCAAGCACCCATACATCTTTACTCTTTGAAGCTGTATAGGTGGAAAGAATAGTAATACCTGACATGGTGTGCCCCTTAGATGTAATAGAGTTAACCATCGAAGAAGATGATTGTTGCTGAGGACTTTGGAGTAAAGCCTTCAGGCGATAGAGTTCTTCTATGGTGAAACCAGAGAAGTGTTGAGAACTATCTGGATTACTCCTTGGACTGTTGGGTGAAAATTTTCCTCCTCCTGAAGATGTCTTCTCAGCTGGGTTGACATCCACAGAGCCTGCAAAACACCTATGGTTTCCTCCTCCTTCTTTGTTCTTTTTCTTAAGCTTCCAACAGTCTTGGATAACATGGTTATCCTTCTTGCAGTATCTGCAAAATAATCCTCCTCCTCCAGTTTGTTCTTCCTTAAATCCCTTATCCTTAGAAGGTGGGTTATGAGGAACCCTAGAAGCAGCTAGAGCAGTTGCAAGAGCAATTGTCTCCTCAGATTTGCCAGTGTTAGCACTGGCTCTATTCAACTGACTCTCAAATTGAATCACAGAACGGTAAATGTTGTCCAGATCAGGATGTGGTTCAAGCATCAACATCTGAGTCTTCACATGTTGATACTTTTCATTGAGACCCAGCAAACACTTGATAACCTTCTCTCGTTATTTGTGCATCATAACAGTTTCATAAGTCCTTGAGGCACAATCACAATAAGAAATAGGTAAATAACAATCACGTTCATCCCACAACAACTTCAAATCGGTATAGTACTGTCTAATAGATAGATCCATTTGCTTGGTTAGGTCAACCTTCTCTTGCAGGTTTGCAATTCTTACATAATCGCCTTGATTGAACTTAGATTTGAGATATTTCCAAGCCTCAGATGTTGTTTTGATGCTCCTGAGACTAGGAACAATATCTTCTGCAAGAAAGATCTGAATCCAACACACAACTATGCCATTAACCCTATCCCAAGTGCCATAAGAAGGATCAATAACTTCTGGTACCTGAATCGAACCTAGGTCAAAACTCAGCTTGTTCTTGGTGCGTAGAGCAACCTCCATAGACTCGATCCAGAGAAGGTAGTTTTCATCATTGAGCTTGAAACTTTTCACCGGCAACGATGAGTTGTCACTCGGCGCCAAGTAAAATGGGTTGTTGTAAGGATCTTCGTAACGAGGAGGGGGAACAACTTCCTTCTCACGCTCAGCTCCCTCTGTGCTACCACCTCCTTTGCTAGACATTGTTGAAGATCAACAGCTCTTTGACGATGAAACAAGAAGAAGAAGAAGAAGAAGAAGAAGAAGAATAGGGTTTTTTTAGAACAGAAAGGGTAATCAGGAAATCCGTAGCCACCCAGGCTCTGATACCATGTGAAAGATTTAACCTAGCTACAAGAATGCTAGGGTTTGTGAAGGGAAATGAGAATAGCCTCAATCGGAAATCGGCGGAACGCCTCTTCCTATGTTGCATTTCATATATATATGAGTGAACACTGTACATTAACGGTAAAGAGAAATGATTACTTAAACTAGCTAATGAGAAGATGCCAAGTGGCTAAGCTACGTTTAAACTCTCTATTAATTACAGTCTACCAATATTGCGTCGTTGTGGCTTTGTGGAGTGTTTACTACTTAAGGTAAACGACGCTGTTCTGAGGTCACCCAACTGTATCCGTTCTTCAATCTGCAGCATCCCTGAAGACCTGCAGCAGCTGGTGATCAGGTAAACCTTATTCACAGTGAATAAAGGAATGAACAACGGTTTCTGTATCTTCTAAGAAAATAGGGCAGGCATCACCATTGATCAATGTTTTGAGAACTAGAACTGCTCGTAGCGGAAGAAAATGTCTCGCCATTATCCAACAATAGATGGTTGAGTTCGATTAAGTTTCAAGGACAATAGATGGTACCCCGTCTTGACCGTGTATTTTCCAGCAGAGAATAATGACATATCAGCTTGTCTGAATGATTTGTAAGGAAGAGGGATGGATAAAATGAGGATCCCAAATCTGGTGTAAACAGTCTGCAAATGATCATGTTTCCAAGAATTTGTGGATGAAAAAATGAGGTCAGCGACAAACACAAAGGGCATGTGCCAGTTATTTATTAAAATTCGAACATCATGACTTGTTCCAATTCACCACCGAAGACCATGTGCTAGGAAGGCTACTTGCAAATTTATTGTGACAGACTTATGGCCATGTTAACTAGTGAATTTCGTCTTCTTTATCTTGATCAGCCCACCAAAAGAGGGACAATTGTCCATTCCACCTGCGACAAGTAAAGGAAAAAAGACGGAAGGAAGACATAGCATAAATAAAGGATGCTAACCCTATAATTTGATTATCATTTCCTTCGCAACAAGTGACATCTCCTTAACCTTCCTCGAATTAATCTGTGCCGCCAATCCTTCCTCCAGGAAGCAAAACGACTGAGTTTTGCACCTGTAGAAATGTATAGCTAGCCCAAGGTACTTGTCATTAAAGTTCGTTTCGGCTACTCCTAATAATGACGTTAAGGCTGCTTGTTCTCGAATAGGCAAGTTAGCACTCACACAGATAGAGGAATTCTGAAAATTGACTCTTTGGCCACTCACTTGGCCATATTCCTAAAAGAGATATGCAACAGATTAGTGCATTCGGGGATAGAAGCTTGATGGAAAAGGTAAGTATAATCCGCAAAGATTAGGTGAGACGTGATAGGATCCGACGATGAACTCAAAGACCATGCAAAGTATTAGCATTTAGTTTTAGAGAAATTTTCCCGTAAAGGCCTCAGTGCAAATGGCAAGGAGTAGGGGAGATAATGGGTCACCTTGACGAATCCCGGTCTGAGGTTTATATAACCATGTGAGCCTCCATTGACGAGGACCGAGAAACTGATCGTCAAAATGCAAGCTTGAGTCCAACGTATCCATTTTAGGGGAAAAATCCAATTCCTACAAAATATCAAGGAGAAAGGATCATTTGTCATGGTTGTAGGCCGTCTCCATGTCCAGTTTCAATGTCATTCACTTGTCTCGACCCTGGACCTTTGTTTAATGGAACTGCATAAATTCCTAGCCTGTAATAGACCGGCCACGAAACAAAACCATTTTGGTGCATGCTAACCAAGATTTGGCAGCATCAAGCTCAGTCTAGAAGCAAGGACTTTGGCTATTATCTTTTAAAATACCTGATATTGCCCAATAGGTAGCAGTTTACGCATTATCTCAGCATTGGAAATCTTTGGAATAAAAAAAATCCAAGTGTGGTTAAAGTTGTGCAGCAATCGCCCAGAGGTAAAGAAATAGAGGACAACACCACCAATATCATTGATAGTGATGTCTTAATGATCCTTAACAAAGTCATTGTGAACCCATCAGAATCGGGCGCTTGATAGCTCCTGATGTCACATACTGCATGTTTAGTCTCAGTAGTTGAGACATATTATGCCAGAAAAGCATTCATATTATTAGTACCTTTGTGTGGAAGCCCCAAACCTTGAAAAAAACATCAAACAATATTATTGGGGTAAATTGCATATGGAAATAGGTTGTGGCGATTCCAACCATATCTTCATCATCATTGTGCATGATTCCAACCTCATTTTGGAGGGGGGCGCCTTGTGGTCAATAACTATGTATAATCCAATCAGAACCCGCCACATCAGCACCTCTTCTCTCTCCTGAAAGCCTTTAATTCTCCCCTTTAATCTTTAATGGACGATTTCTCACTCGTTTTAAGTCAAAATTTAATTTTTTTGCACAGTTAGATCAGATTAATTGTGCTCGTCAAAATGATATCCACTTTTATATATTTTTGGAACAAAAAATTGAGTCATTTTTTACTCGTCTATACCATATGGTATTGACTGGTATTGAAATAAGAGCATACCTATGGTATGAACAAACCAAGACTGTTGGATGGTTGGTAGAAGTATATTAACTATCATTTACGACTTTTAACATGGTGTACCACAAGATACCACTCCGTACCAAGGTGGTATTGTGTGGTATTTTTTGGTCCTGTATTTTGTTCACCCAGAAATTTGTAGATTCAATAGATCATGATGAACTCGTTCCTTCTGTGCAAAATTTTTCAAAAACGAATGAAAACTAAAAAGATACCATATGGTATGTAGTTGGTACCGAGAGGCACAAAAACATTTCTAAAAAAACATTGAAAATGGATATCAATTTGTAGAGCACAACGAACTCGTTCCATCTGTGCAAAAAAAATAATTGAAATCTGAGTTAAAACAAAAAAGATATGGGTCATTAAGAAAACAAGGGGGGAAATGCATTTAATTCTTCACCCTTAGATCTGGATTTTCTGAATGCAGAGTCCAAATTTAGTTAATGATGGATGCATAACCCATGATTATACACTGTATCTTGAGTCATCTTGGAGACCCTTAATCCAGTTAATGTGATGACACTAAAGTGTTGCGATATGAAAGAATTTGGTGTTGGCATCCCCTTCCAAAGCCCACATAACATGACAGTTGTACCTCCGAGAGTTTGAGTTGTTCCCAATCAACTATTGTCGCCTCCCTTACCTCTTTAATTGCCAAATTAAATTCTTTGACTCTCCTAGCAAAATTGGAAGTATCAATTCTTGCCCAAGCCACGAAGCCGTGGCATAAAAATTTGTGTTGATTAAAGGCCCAAAATTGTAGCTTACAATGAATCTCTGATAGCGACTCGTGGGACGTGGGCATGTAGCCCATGCAACAGCGGATGTCGGTTTGAGTAGTTAAGCCCAATCCGCGTTACCTTTCGTGGTAGGAGTTATTATGTTCATTTGTTTTCCTGTTTATGTTCGGATTGCAAGCCTCTATTTATGCACTTGTTCGATAAATGAAAGGGAAGCAATTACCAACAAACAACCCTAATACGACCATTATGCGCCTAGCAGGAGAACCTTCTAACTCGGGAGTAACGAGTTGCTATCAATTTGTATAAGAGCATGGCTTTCAACCTCAATGCTTACTGTGCGGTGGCGCAACGAATCACAGTTGCCTGTCAAGAGATGGGAACACGAATGGATGCTTTAAAGAAGCTGCTTGCGGGGCTTGTCCCCGAGACTCAACGCGATGTCAGAGACGGTGGATTGCGGAGCGATGGCGACGCAGCCAACGTCAACGCCAACGAGTCACAGGCAAACCAGACGGCGGAGATATCTCTCGCCGTAGCGATTGGAATCTCCGGGTCAAAAACCCTAAGATTCCAGGCTCGCGTAGCAGGAGTGGAAGCGATTGTTTTGGTCGACAGTGGATCGACCCATAACTTCGTGTAAGAGACGAAGGCAGAGGAGATGCGCTTGCAGGTACAGCCGATTGCACCGTTACGTTTGTCATTAAGGTAGCCAACGGCGAACCCATGACCTGCCGAAGCAAGTGCGACAACGTGACCCTAGACATGCAAGGATCGACAATAATGGTTTCGTTGTTTATTTTACCAATTCGTGGACTCGACATGGTTTTGGGGGTTCAATGGCTGGAGGAATTGGGGCCGGTAACGGGTGACTGATGGACGTTGTGTATAAAATTTAAATGGAGAGACAAGGATTATTGTTTACAGGGAATTGTCGTGGGTCTCAAACAGGTTTCGTTAGAAGAGATTCGGAACGAAGAGGGAACCTCCTGGGCGCTATTGTGTCCTCTGCAAGCCACCGAAACGAGATGTGAACCACCACATCCGGTTAAAAGAAGGGGTTGATGCCGTGAATGTGCGACCGTACAGGTATGCACACCAACAAAAAGCGGAGATCGAGAAGCATGTGCAGGAGATGATGGCTGCTGGTTTAATTCGTGCGAGTTTGAGCTCATTCTCATCCCCGGTCTTACTCGTTAAAAAGAAAGACGGGACGTGGAGATTCTGTACGGACTACCGAGCATTAAACACGGTCACCGTTTGGGATCGCTATCTGATACCTACGGTAGACGACATGCTCGATGAGTTACACGGTGCGAAGTACTTCACCAGATTGGATATGCGCGTAGGGCTCCACCAAATCCGAATGGACGAGGCAGATGTGCATAAAACAACTTTCAGAACACATAATGGGCATTATGAATACTTGCTTATGCCTTTCGGACTGTGCAATGCGCTATCCACCTTCCAGGCCACTATGAATGATTTATTTCGGCCAGTTTTGCGGGTATATATATTAGTTTTCTTTGACGACATTTTGATTTATAGCAGGTTGTGGGAAGAGCACCTGGAGCATGTTAGGACCACCTTGGTGAACCTATGCCAAAACCTGTACTACGTCAAGTTCTCAAAGTGTGCGTTGGGGGTACAGGAACTCGAGTACTTGGAACATCTTATTTTCGATCAAGGGGTTCATGTGGATCCTAAGAAGATATGAGCGATGACCGAGTGGCCTGTACCGACTACTGTAACTGCTCTACATGGCTTCTTGGGGCTGACTGGCTACTACCTCAAGTTTGTTAAGAACTATGGCGACATCGCACGACCACTCATCGATCTCTTACGGAAGGGCGGCTTCAAATGGTCCCCAACGGAGGATCATGCCTTCGCAGCTCTCGAGGAGGCCATGGTCTTGACTCCCGCCTTAGTGATGCCGAATTTTGAGTTACCATTTGTCATTGAAGCCGACGCATCATGCAAGGGAATAAGAGCGGTTTTGTCGCAACAGGGTCAGCCAATCACGTATATGAGCAAAATGTTAGGGTCGTCAAAGGAAGCTTGGTACACATATCAAAAGGAAATGTTCGCGATAACGACGGCAGTTCAACAGTGGCGACCATATCTACTTGGGCAACAATTTCATATATACACCGACCAGCGGAGTTTGAAATATCTTTTGGATCATCGGGTTGCAACAGCTGATCAACACAAGTGGGTGAGTAAGCTAATGGGGTTTGATTATGAGTTGCATTACAGGACTGGGTCGAGCAACAAGGATGCCGACGCGCTATCTAGGGTCCACGGGGGAGAGCAGTTGAATGTCATCACCTGTCCAATCGCGACAGTGTGGGATGAGTTAAGAGTTGCGGTAGGTAGGAATCCATATCTTCATACAGTGAAAGCTAAGGCGTTGTCCGAGACACCGAGTCAGTATGAGTTTCGCGCGGGCCTAGTGTACATCAAGGATCGGGTGGTGCTACCTCCGTTCGCCAGTCTCGTCACCACCGTGTTGCAGGAATTCCACGACTCACCCATGGGAGGGCACTCCGGAGCTCAATGGACTCTAGCGAGAGTGGCGCGATATATTTATTGGCCACAGATGGCAAGGGTCGTTCGCGACTACATATCCTCGTGTGATACATGTCAATGAGTCAAGACGGCGACACTATCCCTAGCAGGGTTACTCTAGTTGTTGTCGATCCCATGTCAGGTATGGGAAGATATTTTGATGGATTTCGTGGACAGGTTGACAAAATATGCTCACTTCATGAGACTTAGTAACCCTTATTCGGCTCGAGTCGTGGTTGCGACATTCATTGATTGGGTGGTGCGGCATCATGGTATACCAGTGTCCATTGTTTGTGACCGAGACACGATTTTTGTGAGCCATTTTTGGAAGGAGTTCTTTTCCCGGACTGGTACCCATATTAACATGAGTTCAGCATATCATCCTCAATCTGACGGCCAAACCGAGGTGGTCAGTCGCTGTGTCAAGCAATATCTTTGTTGTTTCGCTCACTCGCAACCGCGGCGGTGGGGCATGTTCTTACCATGGTATGAAATGTGGTATAATACATCTTACAACAAGTCAATCGGGATGCCCTTTTCAAGGCCTCGTTCGGTCGAGATCCGCCAAGTATAATTCCATATGCGAGCGGAAGTAGTGGGGTCGGCGCTGTGGACCAACTCCTGGAGGAACGGGATGCCATTTTGAAGCAACTCAAGACCACCTTGGCGATAGCTAATGAGTATAACAAGCGTACGACGGATGCGCAGCGACAGGAGGTGCAATTTGAGATCAACGACTGGGTCCTTCTTCGGCTACAACCTTATCGTCAACATTCATTGTTCGTCGAGCATCGCAGAAGCTAGCAGCTCGCTGTTTCAGGCCTTACCAGGTAGTTGCTCATGTGGGTGTTGTTGCCTATCGTTTGGGGTTGCCGAAGGAGGCTAGACTGCATCCAGTCTTACATGTCTCGTTGCTCAAGGCTTACCGCGGAGCACCTCCTGCCGAACCCGTGATGGCGCCATCGGTCAGCAAGGAAGGAGAGTTGGAAGTCGTCCCTGCGGAAATCCTGGACCATCGTTGGCGACGGCAAGGGGGCAAGGTGGTGGAGGAGTGTCTCGTTCAATGGTGCGAACTTAGTGTAGATGATGCTACTTGGGAGCTGCAGCCAGAGCTGCGGGATCGCTTCCCTAACTTTGACCTTGAGGGCAAGGTTGTTATTTCATAGGGGAGCAATGATAACAACTCGTGGGACGTTGGCTGCACCCATGCAGCGGCGGGTGTCGGGTTGGGTAGTTAAGCCCAATCTGCGTTACCTTTCGGAGTAGGAGTTATTATGTTCTTTTGTTTTCCTGTTTAGGTTCGGATTGTAAGCCTCTATCTAAGAACTTGTTCGATTAATGAAAAGGAAGCAATTATCAAAAAACAACCCTAATACAACCGTTTGCGCCTAGTAGGAGAACCTCCCAACTCAGGAGTAACGAGTTGCTATCAATCTCCTAACGTCACATGTCGATTTGATGATATCCAGTGCTTTTAAGAAACAATTTGTTTAGATAATTGAATCAAAAGCATCCGATGATCATAACCAAGGTCATTTAAGTGGATTACCTTGAGATCCGACCATGTGGAAAGAGCCAAAGCATTGCACATACAACTACCCAAACACTGCATAATATGATTGGATGCTAAATGCCGGTTGGACCATGTAAACGATGAACCTTGATACCTTAAATCATATAAGACAGCTACACTAAGTTGTTCCAATGGTGCCAAACTGCCAATGTAGGTTGATTACCACCAATTTTTTCAGCAGAACTCACCAAGCTATTGAAGTCACCAATTACAAACAATGGTAAAGAAAACAACGAGAGAAAACCGAGAATTCTATGGAGTTGGTCTTGCTAAAGCTATACATCACATGACAGGTACACAAATAGAATAACAAAGGACCCTACTACATGAATGGAACATTTGACAACACACATAAATGCATAAATAAAATGCACTATACAAGACACGAAGGCAGCCTAAGTTGCCGCAATACTCCCGCTACCACTTGACATGTTGTAGCAAAGAACATCCCTAAAACCCATACTAGCTAGTTTACCACAGACAAAGTCTTCATCTCTTCTTGTTTCATGAGATAAATAACACTAGGATGAAAGCAACAGGCGACTCCACCAAGCATTTGGAATTGTCAAGGATGAGTCTAATTGACTCTCTTTTACTGTCACACTAGAAAGTGACCAAGTGTAACCACAAACTAATGCGTAGTATAGCAGGTTTAGCTTTAAATGTCAACCCGGGTCCTAGATGTGATGACTACTCCGTGAATTCTTGTTATCCAACTGTTTAACTGTAGTGAAGTTTTAACTAATCTAACCAAGCACAAAGCAACTAAGTTGTGATTCAAGTTCGAGAGAGGTCACCCCGATATGGTTCCCCCTAGATTGTAGTTAAGCCGAATTGTAATTCACCAAGTCCAGATTTAATGACAGTTATACTACGGAAGGTTCTTAATCAGTCTGAAGTCTCGACTAAAGGTCTCTGAACCCTCCCAATCTGAATACCCGGCGGGCGACTAACCTCCACCGAAGTAAACAAACTGAGGCCCTAACGCACAAAACCTCCTCTACTGGAATGAATCCAACACAGAGCAGTGAATTGACTTCTCGACTAAAGTAGTCAATTCACCACCTTCAATTTAAGGGTGCTTTATCAACCCAGGCAGATATTATCTTTCTAGATCAAAGCAGAACTATTGGAATTTGATCAGGATTCATGCAATTCAGAAATCATGCCTCAATTGAATATAATCAATGTCAAAAGATCAAGTACTTGGGTTCATACAATCAACCTAACATACAGATCTAGGGTTCTTAATACCTAGGTGAGAGAGGGAGTTACTCCATAGAGATAGAAGAGAAATCAACTTCAGATGCAGAAATCATTCTATGGAGGATGATAATCAGCTGGTTGTTAATCAGTGTTTCTCCAGGCTTCAATCGAGCTCCAATGCTGTTGAATCTCAATCTAGGTCACTTTGGAAGTTGGGTTTGTCACTTTCTGTCTCTAAAACTCTTTTCACCTCTCAAAACTCGGACTCCTTCTCAAAGACTCAAAATTGGTTTAAAACCTAGCTTTTCCCAATTACACGGCCAGGCTGCACGGTCGCGTAAATCTCCAGCCTACCCGTGTGAACCCCAAAATGTGGTGTTGCACTTAGTTGCTCGTGGGGTGTCACACGGCGGTGTGAAATCCGGTCTTGGCCGTGTGAACTCTCAGGAAACCTTGCACGCCCAAAAAGGCGCCTTTCACAGGTCCTACAGCCTTGGCCGCATAAAAGGCTTTGCACAGCCAGCCCGTACGGCCGCGTAGAATGATGTCCAGGTCGTGTGAACTCTCCAGCTTCCCCTCGATTGTCCCAACCCCGTCCAATCGATCCCAAACACGAGTATAAACCTTCATCCACATACTAGGACCTGAAAATATCACCAACAAGAACACCCTAGCGTGAAATTGGCTTAAAACGCGAGAATCTACTCTCAAACGGTTCAAGATTAGTGGGAAATAACATGTACAATTAGCGGCTTATCACTAATCCTCGACAATTTAAGACCATGACACTCATGGAGTGGATTGGAACCAGTCCGGGCTGGTAGCTGCCACCCTTTTAGTAGAAGATAAATCCTTATTGGGTTGATCAGTGATCAACCTAGCACACTTGGCTGCAGGATAAGCATAGTTGGGAACAAAATACGTATCCATCAATCCAACTTCCCCGTTATCAGACCTTGCTTCAGTGGACATATCGGATTAGTGTTTGTTGCTTCCGACATCAGGACATAGACTGAAACTGAACTGTCACATGACCAGAAGAAGGCCTACGAGTGTCCCCCCAAATCGAATCACAAGAACTAGAGGTTTGAATGCTGAAGTCTTTTCCAACATCCCTTGGAGGAGGAACTAGGAAGCAACCAGTCCCTTGCAAAGAAGAGAAGCGCTGAGGATCACCCTTGAGCAACCGAAAACTTTCCATAGCTCAAAGGAGCAACACAAAAAAGTCTTCTAAGGACATGCGTCCCCAATGTATTTCTATGATGCCACATAGGAAATAGAACTGAGGTATGAGTTAAAATTTAATCAGTGCCATAAAATTACATTCGTGAGGTCAATGTGGCGAACCGAAATTTCATGAGGAAGAGAAGTCAATACGTCAAGGATTGACTGAGCTTTGACATACAACTCACCAATGACGTCAGACGAATTCTAGGTGTGGGGAGTTCTCTTGCTAAGGGCTAAACCTAGTCGCAACGCAAGCTTCTTGGTAAAGCACTCATAGGGGATGCCCTAAATTTGCAAACTCACCGAAACCCAGAGAAGAGCAGCCGCCAAGTCGTAAAAAGGCGATGCCCATGACGCCATGGAAACCATGAACTTCAAGAAGATCCAAGGAGTATCATCCACAATCTTTTTTTGCATATATTCATGCAGAGTGAAGACAAATTGAGTGAATCCAAGGAGTATCATCGAAATCTAATTTGGAGATCGGGAATCCCCTTTGCATCATCAAACTCGAACTGAAATCATCTTCAGTGTATGAAGCATCGGAGTCACTCCACTTAGTCGTCCAACAAGCAAATACTCACCACTCGAACACCAACAACCACGTCTTCATGCGTGAACTATACAAAAACCGACATATCGATGCCCAAGTGAGAGCAAGCTGAGGAGTTTTTTTTCTTTTTCTTTCAAGGTCACATCAGTATTTATGGTGGTGTTAGTTTAATAATTTAGGAAGTTCATTTTATCAAAACACAAGTGGGACACTTTCTTCCAAGCGATTATATAAGCTGGAGGAGGGCGAAAAATATGAGTTCAACATTAGGATAAGAGAAAGAGAATGATGGCGATTCAACTGAACCGCACATACACAACGAATCACCACTACCACTACCAGCAATCCAAGCCTCATAGCCTCTTCTCCACAACAAAACGACAAACCCCCAACCTCCAAGTGAGAGCAGCCTCCGAAGCCACCAACGGGCGGCAGCTAATACTTTCCGGCGCTGTCAAGCCGATACCGCCCAAGGACGCTGCCATTGCTATCACCTCCGAAGGGTTCACGCTCCTGGACGTAAGGCCAGAATGGGAGAGAGAAAAGGCCAGAGTTCCCGGGTCGGTTCACGCCCCGCTCTTTGTTAAAGACCAGGACACCAGCCCTGTAACTCTGCTCAAGAAATGGGTTCATTTTGGGTACATCGGTCTGTGGACGGGCCAGAACTTCACGACCCTGAACCCGGATTTCCTCCTGCAAGTCGAGGCTTTAGTTCCCGATAAGAACTCCAAGCTGCTTGTAGCTTGCGGCGAAGGGCTAAGGTAAGAGAGGAGTTAATTATTACTAGTGTACAATGCTCTGACAATATTGAGAACATTTGAGACGACTGAGATTATAACTGGCAACAATGGCTTTCTGTTCAGGTCAGTCATGGCAGCGTCGAAGCTTCACCAAGCAGGGTACAGGAACCTGGGATGGCTGGCCGGAGGATTCAACAGATCAGTCGATGGGGACTTTCCTGCCATTGAAGGGACAGAAAAGCTAGAGTATGCCACAATTGGTGGTGTTTCGTATTACTTCCTTCAATTGCTCATACTCTTGCAAGCTGTAGGCAAGAGCAATTGACTTCGCTGCAAAATCTGGATTTCTTGTATTTGATTCCACTTTGTACTCATCCGTTCCAAGTGAAAATGAAAACACAGTGATGTGGAAGGCACATTCCCTTCAATGAAACTGCAAGAAAAGAAGCAAAGGCAGTGTATGGACTAAGCTAAAGCAACTAGCTTCAATGGAGGATGAATCCCAACTGATTTTATATCACATTTCATTCGGTTTCTGCAAGAACAGACAGCAACAGTAATCTAGAAAGACATCAGTCACCGAATTTCAGATAAACCCACAAGTTTTTCCCCTAGATATGAAGTTGAGAGAAACGACTATAGAGGCGACTAACAAATTTTCCATGTAAACGAATCACACAAGCAATAAGCCTCCTTCTTCCCCTGTGCCTTCTTTCTTCTCATTCAGACCTGCTCGCAAACCTCTCCACCTTGCTATCATTCAGATTAATCCCAACCATGGCTTCCCCAAGCCCACAACTGATCTCAGCCAGGACGTTCGGGTCGCTGTAATTGGTCACCGCCTGAACAATTGCACGGGCCCTTTTGGCCGGATCCCCGCTCTTGAAAACCCCGGAGCCGACGAAGACGCCGTCGCAGCCCAGCTGCATCATCAGCGCGGCATCGGCGGGAGTGGCGACCCCGCCGGCAGCGAAGTGGACGACGGGGAGCCTCCCCAATTGCTTGGTCTGCATGACCAAATCGTAAGGGGCGGCGATCTTCTTGGCGAAGGTGAAGACCTCGTCATCGTCCATGTTCCTGAGAACCCTAATGTCGCCCATGACGGACCTGACGTGGCGCACGGCCTCGATGACGTTGCCGGTGCCGGCCTCGCCCTTGGTGCGGATCATGGCGGCGCCCTCGCGGATCCTGCGGAGGGCCTCGCCGAGGTTGCGGCAGCCGCAGACGAATGGGATGCGGAAGTTGTGCTTGTTGATGTGGTTGTCGTCGTCGGCGAGGGTGAGGACCTCGCTCTCGTCGACGTAATCGACGCCGATGGCCTCGAGGATTTGGGCCTCGACGAAGTGGCCGATGCGGGCCTTGGCCATGACGGGGATGGTGACGGCCTGCTTGATCTCCTTGATGAGCTGGGGGTCGCTCATCCTGGCGACGCCGCCCTGGGCCCTGATGTCGGCCGGGACGCGCTCCAGGGCCATGACGGCGCACGCGCCGGCCTCCTCGGCGATGCGCGCCTGCTCGGCGTTGACGACGTCCATGATGACGCCGCCGCGGAGCATCTGGGCGAGGCCGACCTTGACGGAGAAGGTGGATGTCTTGGTGGTCTCGGTCAGGGCGCCGTTTCCGTACACCGCCACAACGCCGGTTCCTTCCATCGTGTGGTTTTTGGGTTTGGTTGGAAGAAGAGGAGAGAAAGGGGATAGGCGGCGGAGAAGGAAGGTGAGGATGGCAGGGAAACGGAGGAAGTAGGATTTATAGTGGGAGCCAGTGGATGGGAAGGAAGGGAGTGGGGTTTGATCAGACGGCTGGGAGAGAGGATTGTGCCAAATTGTTTTTTTTTTTCTTTTCTTTTTTCTTTTTAGTAGGCGGTGGGCGAGTCCTGACTCCTGACTAAGCCGCGCTACTTGGGGATGTTGGTTTGCGTTTGGCCACGTCATTGAAAGGATAGAGGCAGGCAGAGGCGAAGGAGAGAACCAGAAAAAAAGGCTGCACTGTGGAAGGAAAGTAATTGTTGCATCGGCTACAGTGAGCGAGGTTGGGCCGGGCTCTCTCTGCGGGCTGCTGCGTTGCATTGCATTGCATTGCATGCACTTGGGGTTGGGAATCCAGGTTGTCGTTTTGTCCGGAGTGGTTGTCGTACTGGACGTTAGGGGATCAGGCGAGTGAGTGGGAGATTTTGTTGATGCTATTAAGTGGGGCGGAGTGCCGAAACGAAGAGCGCGGTGGGCCGTTCATTTGCAATCTCCCCAGAAATTTCCTCCTCCCCACAAAATCTCAGTGGTTAGTCAAGCACACACCCCTAAGCGTGAAAAAATAATAAGTGAAGGGACAAGGAACCCGTTTCCAACTTCTCTTTCGTTGTTTCATTCACTCACTACCAAGGTAGTCAACCCGTGGGTTGACCCGGACCCGATCGAACTAATGGGTAAAGGGTTAATGGGTCACCCGGTTTAGCCCGTTTAGCCTGAAAATATGAAAAGAGTCATTATATTGTACTTTACTTGATAAATTATATCAAATGTCATCTAACATATGAGTAATAACATATAACATTACACCAAAGTAACATGTCGTACTTAGATCCAACATATAGTGAAAATTCACACACGCTTATATAACATCAATATTCAACTAAGAATTCCAAAGATTGAGTTAGGCGAAAAGAAAAATCGGAAAATAAGCGCATTTCGCAAACTAAAGAAAAAAATGACATAATTTGACCTCCAACTCGATACCTTATAGCGGTCGACCCGGCGGGTGCGTACGACCCGTTTTTCTCATCGGATCAAGATCAAAGTGGGTCAACCCGTGGGTCGACCCACGGGTTGACAACATTGCTCACTACTCACTAGCCATTGTAAATTTGTAATGGCAATGGGACAAGACAGGGTTGAGGCAGGTAAAGTATACGGCGAATAATTTTTTATATGTGTACGTTGAGATCGATGGACTTATACGAGTATGTGATTTAAAAAGTAAAAATAAAACATTAGAAATAATTTTTTATTAAAAATATAAGAAATTATAACATGATAAATATAGTTAAATTATTCAGAAAATTGAAGTTTTCACCTATTTATAGCTTCATTATAATAAAAATATGAGATGATAAAAGTAAAATTATAAATAATATAAGTAAAATTACATGTAATTTAGACAAAATAGATCTAGGATAGGACGGACCAGAACATGTCAGGTCGAGGAGAGTAGTCATACCTGTACGTGGGCACCGAGCCGTGCCGCCCACGGGCTGGCACGGCACGGTTAGAGCACGGCACGAGCACGGGCACGAAATAAATGGGTCAGCCCGACACGGGCGCGGCACGGTATATAAGTGGGCCGTGTCGGGCCTCATATTTTCGAGACTTTATTGTGTATAAGAACGGACATGACACGAAAATAATATTTATTTGATAGAAAATAAATATAAAAAGAATTATAGGTTTAAATATTATAAAATACAAGTAGAAAAAGAATTATGTGTTGTTGTTAGAAGTGTCATAAAAATATATACTCTTTATACGTAATTACTATCATAAGTAAAAATGGACGAAGAATTAAACAAAGGCAAATCACACTCGCTATACTTCCAATTTTCTTTTCCCCTTATTTGTTACTTTTCTCAAACATTATCGGTTAATACTATCTTTCTCCATCCAATTTTCACATTCTTTTTCATTCTCTCTTTTGTTTTCTTCATTTTAATTAAATACGAATACGAGCATGGCACGAGCACGAATAGGCACGGCACGATTCGAACCGTGCCCGGGCCTGGGACTGGGCCTAGCAAAGTTAACAAATGGGCTTGCATGACACGACACGAAAACTTACGGGCCGTGCCAAGCACGGCACGAAATAAATGGGCCTGAAGCGTTGTCGTGTCGTGCCAGCCCAAACACGACCCAACGCCCATGTACAGTCATACCCGCCCCACCACTATACACATCCAAAACAGGTAAAAACATGTTTAATACCACGAATTAGGTCAAAATTGGCGTGAGAAAGATTGAATAATACACATCCTAGCACAAATAGTACACATTGTAGCACAAATCGGATCGAATAATATCTGCCGCACAGATTTAATACCACGAATTAGGTCAAAATTGGCGTGAGAAAGATTGAATAATACACATCCTAGCACAAATAGTACACATTGTAGCACAAATCGGATCGAATAATATCTGCCGCACAGATTTAAATTGACATCCCTATAGTCTTTTTTTTTTTTATAACCCAGGGAACCTCAGCCCCACGTGCAGCATGAGCGACAGCGGGGCCTACTAAACCACTGGGGGTACCTGCATACTAACCGGGGCTTTCTGCTACCAACATCGGGGAGGCTTCGCCTCCGATACCAAGGGTGCCGCCGGGAACGCACAAGTGGCTCCACTGGGAATCGAACTCAGGACCTCTCACATCCAGAGCTCAATTGGACCAGTGTTTTCACCACTAGGCTATATTACCTTTGGCACATCCCTATAGTCTTCTCTTGTAGTGTCTGGTTAGTGCCGGTTTCCAATTGTGTTTCGTTTTCATTTTTCTTGGTTTGTTTATTAAGGAATAATGATAAAATAAGAAAGATCTTCTGTAGTTTAGTATGACTAATTGACTGTCTCATTTTTTAAATAATTTATCACATTCATTGGGAAAGAGAAAGGGGAATCTGTGTTCTCCTCTGATATAATCCTTCTAGGATCGCAATGGATGAGTTAGAGGTGGATAGTGCATATCCGTTACCCTACTTAAAAAATAGTTCAAATTTTATCAATACTCATATTCACATAAGAAACGGGTAGAAAATAAAAAACATGCCCATATCCATTCGGGTTTCGGGTATCCACAGTTATCCATGGATAATAATTTTTCTTCATAACTCCAACCAATATGTTAACAATCCCGCGTATTCTCATATTATGTAAGAGAAAAATACAACAGTAATTCACTATAATGAAGAAAATTAATTAAAACCATACAATTTCAAGAAAATACTATATTTATATGCTAAATATTAAATATGTTAGGGAAGACAAAATACATATTATGTATAATCGGGTGAGTTGGGATTGGACAATAAAAAATCAATGCCCACTCATTACCCGCAATATTCGGGTTCGGGTTTACCTGTACCCACTAAAAATCTTTCGGGTTCGAATTTTACCCTATCCGATTATATCAAATTCTGGCGAATATCCACGATTACGGATATTTTTGTCATCCCTAATCCCTCCCCACAAGCAAATATCTTCTACGAAAGCCAGCCAGTCAGTGGTCACATGTATCTGGAGTGGGCGGCGGCTACTCATTTCAATAAAAAAAACAAGCATTCACAGCATACCTACCAAATCCAGAATCTGCTAGCGGAGTCCCGCATTCCTCAATGTTTTACTTTTATCTAACGACTTCTTAGTTCTTACCTTTAAACAAAAACAAAAATAAGGGAAGCGGAAGCTGATCATGTAAATTAGCAACTGGAAGGACATGGGGCATCTAGTTTACCCCTGATGACTATTGCTGCCAGCCAATGCTATGTGCACAAAAATACCCTTTTGGCTCTTGTCTTGCCGCAGCAGCTATCCAACATGTCCTCAGCCTGGCGGTGCGGGTGCTTAAACTGTATAGATCTTCCTCACCTTCTTCATCTGCCGACGGCAAATAGGGCAGCTGCCTGACGCCTCAGCAATCCTGCACCCAATCATAACAATTCTATCCTTAAGGATCCCCAATGCTTTTCAACACTTAACAGATCATGAACATAAGCCAGATGAAGGAGCGGGAAGACCTAGGATGTAGAAGAGCATAACATGACTGATTCGGCAGATTTTGATTCCTACTGTATGTTCTTTCGAAATTGAAATTTCGGATGTTGAATGTTTTTTATTAAGAAGGAAATTCATCTAATAGTTCTAGCTACTGACACTCGTATATATCCTCCTCAATCAAGTGCCAATCATATTATTTGTGCCACAGATAAGGCAGATTAAAATAATATAAAGTGGACAAAAGCAGAAGTTACCTTGTTCCGCAAGCAAAACAAGCAACACAATGACCGCAAGGCAGGAAAAAGCAATCTCTTGGAGCATCGAAACAGATGGCACACAGCCGCCTTGTGTAGCTGCTATTTTCACCATCTCTCGATGATTTCCCCCCTTCTACAGAACCTCCTGCCATAAGCTCTCCAAGATCGTTTTCTTCACTTGACACTGATTCATAAGATGAGCCCCAACTTGAGAGATCGTCATCTTTGTTTGAAAGTAGGGGGGCTCTACCGGGTTCTAACCCCCCACCTCCATTTCTTTCTCCGTTCATGGACCGAAACTTGTTTAAGACGTTTAAGCCCACCAACATGAGTGCTGACATTCCAGCTACAGCCAGAAAAAGCCAAGTAAACATATAGCATGCACCAAAAACTACCAAAAGAAAAGTAGAACAATCAAACATACCAATACCAAGTATATATATTGCCCATCTTGGTTCATAGGACAACTTGACATGCCACTCTTTTCCAGGCGATACCTGAAGCAAATTAGAAGATGTTTAGCGATTTATCAATAGAAGTCAATTCTACTGTTGAAGTTCAGAATTCAATCAAAGAAGAAAATCCCATTTTCAAAAGTAGATCTCAGCATAAAACATTAGTCGAACCTGTTCAGTACTAGGAGAAGTTAAAAGTACAGGATTTTTGGCGAGGAACAACACCGTTAAACTACACAGGCCACCTGGGAATGCACACTTGTAATAAGCTCCACTTGTGTCGTACAGCAGAGCTCTTATTGTGATTTTTAAGTGGACCTGCCCAATTGAAGTTTGAAATTAGACAGGTGTTAAGCTGCAAAGGAAGAGAGAACGGAAGCTCTAAATACTGCTTTTGTGCCATCACTGGACAAAGTTGACAACTTTCAAGAGCACAAATCAGTAATAGATTTAGGGTTAAGTAGCCATTTCTAGAAATATTTCTAATTCTCCTCCTAAGATAACTCAACTATTATCTGCCATGAACCTGAGAACGGAAGTCTAGCAGGCACTTGAGAACATAATTCTAGCAGTCTAGCATGCACTTGGGAATTGAAGTAACAATAAGTAACCCCATTCATCATCTCATGCTAACACCTTTAACCAACCAAGAAGACTGTCTCCTGAATGCAAAATGCACCTTGAATGCAAATTGTCCAAGTTGGAACTAAGAAAAGATAATACAACAAATAGAGCCAAAATCCCATGTTGTTGTGGTGCTGCATCAGGGAAAATAAGACATCCACAGATATGAACCCATCGAATTCGGCATCAGATCAAAGGTATACCAAACTACCTGCACTTTGTAAGAGTTCAGGTTGCCAACACCAACATAGTAGAGTGAAGATCTGTTTATTCTCTGGAAGATAGCACCACTTCCTATACCAAAAGTGATTGAATAGTGGTAAACAGCTTGTTGGAAAGGGAAGCAACACAGCAGGCACTTCCATAAAAAAAATTCTAGCTTACCATGGATAACCTGCCACAACAAAGTAACATTAGGATATGCTGGCTCCTCCAGCCACTGGTTGAAGTCTTCTTCTCCTGAAATTGCTTGATTTTCAGAGCAATGTGGAAAATCCAAAAGCAATTGGGTCTAGAGTCTAGACAAGTGAACTAACGCTAGAAGCAAATTCAGAAAATGAGAACTTATTCGACGTGACGGATGTCTGTTGAAGTGAAGCAAACTCTTAATGTGTTTCTCCAAGAGGAAACGATGTGACAAAAATCAATCAACCAATTTCTACTCGTGATAATACAATACCAGAAGATCTTGTAACATGCCACAAAGATCCGCCTCAGGGAACATGGTTTTCTATAGTAGTAAATACCATAAAACGGACCTATCATCAACTAGTAGAGAACCATTTCCCACCATGGATCAGTTACCACCCTCACTGAGTCCTCCAAGAGCTAGGCTCTTTTAACTAAGCAGTTGATGTTAGACAAAGCCAGTCCGGTAACTCAAAGTGTTTTCACAAAAGAAGGTACTTCTATTAGAAAGATGTCTCACTATTCATTTCTCTTAGATGCAGCATCATCTAGATTAATAGATGCATCGAACAAGCATTACTGATTGCCTCCTCCCATTATGTCAAATAAAGGCTCTTAACCATGCTTTTTCATTCTATGCAATGCCTAGTATCAAATTTAGAAAGGTTCATTAATTTGCTCCAAGTAGAGAATAAGTGATCTTGTAAGTGAGCACAAAACAGAGGCATGCCATTATCAAGAAAAATCCAGAAAGAAGAGTTTCGGTGTACCTTGGGCAATGACAAGGAAGACAGCAGAGCTTGAGGAATTCACAGTATATGAGATATTGATCTCGGAACCCTCGTTCAGGTGATAAACCCACTCCTGAAAAATTTGAAGAACATTAAATACCAGTAAGACCTTCAGCGACTCTGAAATGGGCAGCTTTATGAACATCACTGATTGCAGAATAAACTTGCCTCGTGAGAATTAGAAGGAACAATTCCACTGTGAGAGTCTGACCACGTTTCTACAACATCGAGTGGGGGAGATTCATAAAATCCATACAGCATCAGACCAGGACTAGAATCATTCAACTCTTCTACCTAGTGCAAGCCAGCAATTTACCATCAAACAGCAATACATAAGATGGAACAGAACACCACAGATGAAAATGGCAGCCTTACCTTTACAGCCTGCACGAATAAGGGATTAGGTTCAATGAGAAGCGAGCAATTAGGTCCTAACTTCAGTCTCTCAGGGCCATATACTCCAAAAATCAAAGTCATGGAAACTGCAAGCCGGGAAAATCCATCATAGATCAAAATCTAGTATGCAATTGCCTATCTCCGCCGCTCTGGTCCTCCAAACCGGAACAAGAGCAGCCGAAAGACCAGAAATTATTGCAGTAAGAAGGAATAACAACGAACACTTGGGGAAAAAAGGATCATTCCGTGAATACGAAAGAGCTTGAGGAAACGAAGACTAACTGAAGCACCAGAAGGTGAGGACGACGGTGACACAGGACCAAGTATCATCTCCGAGCGACGGAAGGCCATTGGTTTGCGGCGAATTCCTCCCTGGATTAGAGACTCCAACCTCTTCCTGCTGGTGCCCTATCTCCGGCTCAGGAAAACGGTGCGATTCCTGCTCGCCAGGATCCTCATCTTCCTCCTGAACTTGCGAGGAAGAAGAAGGAGAAGATTCCCTCGTCGAAGTCTGTGACGCCGCCCCGGAGGGTACTTCCGCCGTTCCGGAACCGGAGGTAGACGGAGAACCACCGTTATCCACATCGATTGCAGAATGAGAAGGAGAGGAGTGAAAAGAGGGAGGAGGTGAAGTGCTAATTGATCCTTCCTCCATTGCGAGGCAAGTAGTAGAGGGAAAAGGGAAACCGATTGGAAGAAAGAAACTGCAGCAGTCAACCGCAAACCTCGGATGAAAAACTGATGAGTGGACTGCGCGCTACTGAAGAGTTCCATTGGGAAAGGAATGGATGGTCAGGTCCGGGTGACTGCAAGACTCACCAATCAGTCCGCAACTCCATTTCTCCCCAGCAAGAATAGTTGTTGCAGCAATTTGCAATTTGGCAGCTAGTATCTCCTCGCCTGTGCCAATTGCCAATGATTTTAGAGGTTAGTTACATTTCGATCTTATGTTTATTAACATTTTAGTCCTTGGATCAGCATTTTTCGTTTGTTAATGGGCGGTTTGGTTTTGGTGATAATTAAATTGATACATTGCTAGCAATGTATATAAGGGGTCGTTTGGAAGTTGTGATTGTTAAATAGAAGTATTGTTGTCAATGCATGTATAACATTATACATGTATTGTTGAATTTGATGCATTGTAGAATACAACGTTTGGTATGTGTGATGGGTCCGGATAGTATAACAACATTGTTTTTGTTGTTATAATAAGGGTTAATACCTTAATTTGGCCCGAACTATATACATACTTTCTACTTTGGCCCGTGGTATTGGAAATTGTTATTCTGGCCTGAACTATGTAGCAAACTTCCTCATTTGGCCTGGAGGCGGGTTTGACCGTTAAATTAGACGGTCAAACTTGTTGACCGTTAGTCAATGTACACCTCGCCTGCCACGTCAGCTTTGAGGACATAATTTTTTTTATTTCTGAATTTTGTTTTCTTGTCATTTGCTAAAAATGGACCCTTTTAAGTTCTTTTAATTATTTTTTTATTTATTTATGATTTTTATTAATCGAAAGAAAAAAAATTCAGAAATAAAAAAAATAATTTTTTATGTTCTCAAAGCTGACATGGCAAGTGAGGTGGACATTGACTAACGGTCAACAGGTTTGACCGTCTAATTTGATGGTCAAACCCGCCTTCAGGCCAAATGAGGAAGTTTGCTACATAGTTCAGGCCAGAATAGCAATTTTCAGTACCACGGGCCAAAGTAGAAAGTATGTGTATAGTTCAGGCCAAACTAAGGTATTAACCCTTATAATAACAATAGAATTCATTAAGGGTAAAAGGGTCAATTAACAATAAAAATAATAAATACAAATTAATCCTACGCATTTTTCCGTTCGCTCTGAACAATCAGAGAATCCTCTAGAGCATCCATGGAGCCGAGCGAGCCGAGACCTTTCTTCAAAGAAGAGGAGGCGCCGCTGCTGCTATTGCTCTCTCCGTCTTCTTCTTCATCCTCTTCCTCGTCGCTGTCGTCGGGAGCGCCGACGGAGGACGAGCTATCGGAAGAATCGTCGAGGGATTTCCCAGATCCAGCCATCGCGAGGCCCAATCGACTGTGGTTGGAGATCGAGATCGAACCTACTGATCCATCTTCTCCTTCCTCTCCCTCCACAAGAGATGAAACAATATGCTTCAGTAGCAACCGCTGGGTCTCCGCCTGTGAGAGGGAGTAACCCGCCGCTGCTGCCGCCGCCGCCGATTGAGTAGGCGAAACGTCGATGGTGAAGGTATGACCCACTAAGACATCCATCTGATATTCTGCAGCCTTATCCTTCGGTTCTCTTCCGATTGTCGTTCTCAACTCTTTCCAGTGATCGGCCGCCGCCACAGGAAACGCAACTACAGACTGTGATGCCGGAGCTCCCGATCCTTCTCCTCCGATTGCAGCCCGATCTCACATCGTCTCTCCCAGCGCCTCAATGTACCTACTGTTTAGATCAATTTCACCAGAGGTCTCGGGATTGTCGACGTGGTCGGAGTTGCCGAAGCTTGGATCGGTGGGCGATGTGTTCGCCAGTCAAGATATGGGACTGCTGCGTCGGTGTTGGCGGTGCTACATCATATAACTCGTCTGAGTCGATTTCATCAATAATCGACATCACCCTGCTGTTCCGACAACCTTTCTTTCTCAATGAACGATCCCCCTCCTCCCCTGCCTTCTTCTTCTCTTCCTAGGAGAAAGACAGAGTTTAATTTAGCTTCTGCTTCTTTTCTTATTGCTTTGTCAGTGCAAATGAAAAGTCAATTACATATGTTTTCCTTATTGCATCTTAATAATTTTTGCAAATGAACTCATTTCTTTTTTTTTTGTGGGGCAAATGAACTCATTTCAATTTCACTGCGGAAACACCAATCTAGTTTTCTTGTAATTGCAATTAGTGAGTCAAAGTCAATTTTATAATTTCCTTAATGCTAACCACAAATATTTTGAAACAAACCATATATACCACAAAACATACCATAAATATTTCATAAACACACCATAAACTTCTTAATGCAAACCAGAAACATAAAAAAGCAAACCATAAACGTCCTAATGCATACCACAAATCTCCTAAAACAAACCACAAACCTCACAAAGCAAACCACAACATTTACGAAAGCACACCAGAAACCTCCTAATGAAAACCACAAACACAGTAAATCAAACCACAAAAAAACTTCTTAATGCAAACCAGAAACCTCCGAATGCATACCACAAATCTCTTAAAACAAACCATAAACCTCACAAAGCAAACTACAACATTTGCGAAAGCACACCGGAAACCTCCTAATGCAAACCACAAACACAGTAAATCAAACCACAAAAAAGCAAACCAGAAACCTCCTAATGCATACCACAAATCTCCTAAGACAAACCACAAACCCCTCAATGCAAACCACAAAGTTTTTGAAAGCAGACCAGAAACTTCTCAATGCAAACCACAGACACGATAAAGCAAATCAGAAACTTCTTAATGCAAACCACAAACACGATAAAACAAACCACAAAAGACATACAAAAATATGAGAAACCAAACCATAAATCTCACAATGCAGACCATAACATCCGGTGGTCGTTGGCCGTTGACCGGTCAACGAAGACCATTGACCGGTCAACAAAGACCGTTGACCGGTCAACGAAGTTCGTTGACCAAACTCTGATGACCGTCAGTGAGTAGATTCCGGCGCCGATAGGCATATTCCGACCCCGATGACTAGATTCCGATGCCGGTAAGCATATTCCGACCACGGTGAGCATATTCCGGCGACGGTGGCATATTCCGCTGACAAAAAAGTATATTCCGGCGACAAAAAAGCATATTCCGGTGACCAGTTCCGGCGACCAAAAGCCTAATTCCGGCGACCAAATTTTTTGGCCAAAAATAAAAAAAATATTTTTATTTATTATTTTTTTGTTATTATTTAAATATATTTTTCATAATGACAATTATACCCCTGCTTTGATTTTACACTAGGTCAACTCATCTAATAAAAAGTCATCACAACCCTAGCTTCCTATTGGTTGGAGACTAGTGTTGTTACAATAACAACAAAATATGTGTTGTTATAGTAACCGGTCCCATGTGTGATTGTGTATGTCATATCAGCTAAAAGCTTAGATATAACAATCACTTAATTTGAGTGATAGTTTCTGTCACATCACATAAACAATCCATATATTGTTTCTACTAAAAAAACAAAAAAAAAATGATGCATTCTAAATAATACATGTATAATAACAATCGCAACTTCCAAACGAATCCTAAGAAAATTGGTGTATTGTAGTTTACACTGTTTGGTTTCGGTGATAGTTAGGGTGCGCCTATGGTGACATGCATGTCACCGTAACTTGTACTTTTCGGTCGACCTAATCCTAACAGAGGTCGCCCGAATACACTAATGTGAGCACCCTGATGACTTATCACGGTCGACCTTTAAAATGTAGTGGTCGAACGTTTGTAGTTTAAGTTATCATTGTTGGTCGACCACAATAAAACATCGGCCACCCTTTTCATTGGCGTCAGAAGCAAAATGGTCAACAGTAAATGTATATAGGTAGACCACTTGATGGTGGTCATTAACTAAATGGTCGACCATTTACAGAAAGAGGTCGACCAGATAGAAGAGAAGTGTTGTATTCATTTATCCATCATCATTTTACGTAAAATGGAGATCAAGTGTTGGTTTCGCGGTCGACCTAATTCGGTATGAGGTCGACCGAATACAGGAAAATCAACCTATGCCATGTGTCTTTTTTGCTTATGTATGTCGATGTGGGTGGTTCTTTTGCTTGTACAAATTACGTTTCAAACCAACAGAATCAGTAATAAATAATGATAACAAGGACTCATAACTTCATAACATAAAAACTAAACAAACTAACAAGAAATACAATAAAACACAAATCATAATTGTTCACACATAACTAAAATATAAACCACATAATATCAATCCACAATCGTTTTTAACACTTAACAACAAAAACACACAATCTAAAATCGTCGAGTTCCTACTCCTGTCCCCTCTCTCCCTCATCCACATTTTCTTCATTGGTGTTGCTAGCATTATGATAGTCGGATATGGTGGGATGCATGTATCTTCCACTTAAAGATCGAAACTCATCTCGCATCTCATTCATGGTCACCTGCAGTGTGCTCATCTGGGTGGCCATTTTCCCCATGAAGTCGTACATGTCAGTCATCTGGGTGAAAATCTGGCCCATGTAGTCGTACATGCCAGCTATGCCCTCCCACATAAGCTCTAAGGTGACCGGTGGAGTTGAACTCTATGCCTGCGCCATTGGCTCGTCTCTGGCTCCTTCATCAGCATCACCAGCATCATCCTCATCATCATCGCCACCATGGACACCATGAGCATTGTGTATTCGGACATACTCACCATTACGCAGCTCAAATCCCATCTTTTTTAGAGATGAAACTGCATATAACTCATGCCTTGAGATTTTTAAGTCAACCTCACCACTTAAATCCACATTAAAATGCTCAAATAGCAAAGTCAAGATTATCCCATAGGGAAGATTCCTGTTTGAACTATCTACAGCAGTAAGCATGTGGTTAAAGATCAAGTACGACAAGTTGACCTTCTCATTTGAAAGTAGGTTGGAGAGGAGCTCCATGTCGAAGTAGGTGACTGCCTCCCGATGTCCACCCTTTGGCAGAATGTTATAGGAAGAGCATGTGGTGAAGAACTTTGGCTTGAACTGTCAGCTGGTTAATCGTTGGCCTACTGCGATCCTGAGCATCTTCCTCTTCAGCAAGACCATATACAATCTGAATTTGCTAGATTCTCAAGAAATGAGTTTCATTCCAAGCACTGTAAGAATTGATTCTCTTCCCCTGGTTTGGAGTCTCCAGTACTTCTGCCAACACATTCTTGCTGATGCGCATCTCCACCCCATTCACATAACTTTTAAATGCATGAATCGATCCATTTGCATTATGCTGATAGACGATATTGTTGTAGAAGTACTGTACCATTTTTGGATAGTATGGTGCATTGAGAGATATCACCTTCAGCCACTCTTCTTCCACAAATAATGCTAGAAACCCGTAATTTTCGAAATGAGAATACGCATCTATCGTCAATGGCCTTCCAGGAGCCACCTTGCAGTTGTGCATTTCAAATTTGTCACTTTGCTCCTTGGTCTGGAACAGAGTGGGGTTGAACTCTTCCCATTCAGAACTTGAGGCAGCCGACTTTTCTGACTTTCTTTTCTTTTTTCTTCCAAATATCCTGATATCAAACAAGCGACAATTTACGTTAGGCACATTTTCGAAACAATAAGAATCGGTCGACCTGTCTCTAAACAGGTCGACCTATACACTACATGCATAGACAAAATAGAACAATGATAGGTCGACGTCAAGATGATCACTAGTCGATCTCAACTTCATGAATCAGAAAATAACACAACTATATTAGCATAAACAGACGAGACAAAAACAACCCAGGTCGACCTCAACCATCCTCGGTCGACCTCAAACATGAAGCACAACCTAAACCGTAAAACTTGCACAAATTGTAGAGAGAAAAAACATTAGAGGTCGACCTCAAGATCATCACTGGTCGACCTCAGTTGCATCAATCAGAAAATAAACACAACTATATTAGCACAAACAGACGAGAAAAAAACAACCCAGGTCGACCTCAACCATCCTCGATCGACCGTAAACATGAAGCGCAACCTAAACCATAAAACTTGTCCAAATCGTAGAGAAAAAAACGTCATAGGTCGACCTCAAGATGATCAATGTCCGACCTCAATTTCATGAATCAGAAAATAACACAACTATATTAGCATGAACAGACGAGACAAAAACAACCCAGGTCGACCTCAACCATCCTCGGTCGACCTCAAACATGAAGCACAACCTATTAGCAGATGAGGATGAAACAGAATGGAGGTTTTGGTGTTTTTCCTATGGTTTTTTGTGGAAGAAGAAGAAGGGAAAGGAGAGAAAGAAGAAAGGGGTTCTGGTTGTGGTTGTGGTTGTGGTAGAGAATGAGTGGAGTGTGTTATATAGGGGAGTAAAGGGGATGAGAGGATAAGGTTTGGGGGGATTTCGAGGTGCATTTAAGCTGAAACAAGGAAGCGATCGACCATGAGTATAAAATGGTCGACCTCTTGTGATCTGGTCGACATTTTCTTTTGTCATGTCGACCGTTTTCTCTGTTCCACTCAATTTAAATCGACAATTAACTACGCTTATATTATGAAGATAATTTTAACATACATAGAAGCGAAAATAAAACACTGCAATCATAGTTACAAAAATTAAAATCCTAAAAAAAATTAGGGGTCGTTTGGATGGATCAATCTTAAAATGAGTCAATTTGATCAATTGTCTCGTTTTATAAACGAGACAATTAAAACGAGTCAATTCGAATTACCTGCCCCCACCCCAGGTAATTGAAATTGACTCAAAACGGATCAATTCAAAATAACTCAGGTAGATTGATCCATCCAAATTTTTTGCTGGCAAACAAGGCAATTTGGTACAATTATCTTAAAACGAGACAATTGTGTCAAATTGATCCGTTACAATTCCTCATCCAAACGACCCCTTAAGAAGAAATTTAAACTCTTTTTTTTGGACTTTTCTTCGGACACTTAGGGAGAAAATGTCCATATTTCTCACATTTGAACACTTTCTTACACTTTTGCCTGATGCAGTTCGTGCATACTTGAATGTTCTCTTGGTCTTCCCAATTGTTGGGTCTTTCACACTTGGAAGAGGTGCTGGAGGGTTTGCAGGTGCACTAGTATCCATTCTCTCCCTCGTGAACTCAATTGCCCATTGAGTAAGGTTATCCAACGCTAAGGAGACATGATTAAAAGCAGTTTCATCACCACACGCGATGTCACACAAACGCTTACTGATAGACCGATAATTACACATGTTTTCACCCCTATTCTGAAGCCGTTTGAGATGTTGATTCTCGTGTTTTAAGCAGATTTCACGCTAGGTTGTGCGTTTATGTCATATTTCAGGACCCGGCGTTGGAATCGAGGCGGAGAAACGAGTTTTGGGTCGAAAGGAGCGAAGTTGGGACGAAGTGGGCTGCAGGAGGAAAATACCCGATCAGGGGGTCAAATACCCGACCGGGTATTTATCATTTTGGCAGCGCCGAGAAGCAGAGAGGGGCCAGGGCGTGAAGCATAAATCCCCGGTCGGGGATTATTGGACATGACCGGGGATTTTTCCCTGAAGCGAAACGGTGCGTTTAAATAATACACGGTCGAGACCCAAAATACCCGACCGGGTATTTCGACCGGGTATCGCGACAGGCAACAGTTTTAAGGGAAAAGAAGGCTGAAAATCAAGGGTTCCGAGTTTTAGAGAGACAGAGCGATTCCTAGAGAGAGAAAGCGACGAACCAGAGTTCCCAAGTGCCATAGCTTGATCTTCATCACCATTGGAGCCCGGCCTGAGCTTGGAGAAGTGTCGATTGACAACCAGGAGCAGAAACTCATCCTTCACAGTATGATTTCCGCGTCTGAATCTGCTTTTGCTTCTCTATCCATGGAGTAGTTTCCCCATTCATCTGGGTATGGGGAACCCTAGATTTGTATGTTAGGTCTGAGTGTATGAACCCAAGTACAGAGTTTATGAATTGATTATATTCGATTGAGGTTTGAATGATTGAATGACTTGAATCCTGATCAAATTCCTGTTGTTTCTGCTTTAACCTAGAATGAGAATATCTGCCTATGTTGATAGAGCATCCTTAATTGAAGGTAGTGAATTGGTGACTTTAAGCGAGGAGCCAATTCGCTATTCTGTACCGAATCCAATTCGGTAGTGGAGGTTTGGTTCGTTAGGGCATCAATCTGTTTACTCCGGTGGAGGTTAGTCGCCCGCTAGAGACTCAGATTGAGAGGGTCTGGAGACCTTTAGTCGAGACTTCAGACTGTTTAAGAACCTTCCGCAGTATAACTTTCATGAAAACTGAACTTGGTAAATTGCAATCCGGCTTAACTGCTGTCTAGGGGGAACCATATCCGGGTGACCTCTCTCGACTTGAAAACAACCGTTTAACTTGCTTTGTTTGTTTTTTAATTTGGACTTGCACTAAAGTTTCACTGCTAGATAACAAGAATTCACCGAGTAGTCATCAAATCTAGGACCCGGGTCGACATTAAAACCCAAACCCGTTATACTACGCTTTAGGAAGTGGTTGCACTTGGCCATTTTCTAGAGTGACAGTAGGAGTGAGTCACTTACACTTTATTGACACTCCCCCTTGTCTTATCAGTCGACCGACTTTCTCTACCACATCACCTCCAACTCTGCGATTGCAAGATAGTGTCTTTGCATTTTGGCTCAATCAAAGCTTGAAACACGTGGAGGGTAGTGCTATAAATCCCTTATGTTTTATGACTGTAAGCATATGTCTGCATGGAAACCCCTTCGTTTCAAACAATGCACACTCACATTTTAGATGTTAAGTGGTCGTAGTAAATGTTAACCTCCTTATCCGACTCTGGTTCATGCAGTTCTTCAGAATGAATGTCTCTGTCCCATTTATTTCAGTTCTTGTCTTCGTTAACACATAAGAAGCTTCATTCTCTAGTTCACACTTGAAGATAGCAAATGTACGATGTGTGTAGATACTTTCAGCTTGCAGTTCCCATGTGCGAAGAGCATGCTTGCAGACCAACCTCGTGTGCTTAGAAGAATAATCATAATGCAACTTCGTGTAACACATCCCTTCCAGTGCTTCATTGATGCCTGAACAAAACGTTGCAAGCTGTATTGAGTTCCTACATACCCATTTATCCAATGGTTACATGACTCACTTCGCGAGGTTGATTGAAGTTCACCGAAATAAATATCCTTCAAGTATGCCTCTGCCCAATGTAATTTGTCAGCGTACAAATCCCGCAACCACTTATTTGCAGACAAACCATGCTTAGTAATCAAACGTTCCCAGTGGCTCTCAAAATCCTCAGTTGTTATACGTGATTTCGCCAGGTGGGTAAAGGCGCTAACGAACTCTCTATTATGAATAGTTGTTGTCACATTTGTCTCGATATGTCAAATACACAGTCGATGCGGCACTCCAACCAGTATAGTAGAAATGGCGCCACACATAGACTTGCATCCATCTGTGATCACTGAAGTCGGCATCTTAGAGTTCATACATTCCAAAAAAGTATTCAACAACCAAATGTAGTTGGGTATTGTCTCGTTATCCAGCTGGCCAAAACCATATATGATGTTACGGTGGCGGTGATTTACACCAACCATCATAATAAATGGCCGATTGTACTTGTTCCGGTTGTAGCATACATCAAACGCCAAGACATTCCCAAAAAAATGGTAATCTGCTCTGGATGTGGAGTCCGACCAAAAGAGAGTGTGCAATTCACCTTGATCGTTGGTTGTGTACTTGAAGAAGTTGCTAGCATCAGAAGTATGTTTACTTTGCAAGTAACATAATTTTTGGTTCACATCTCCTATTAGAACGTTGTCAACTGTTCGGGATTTCTGAACAGCGTTATCCAAATCCTTTGGAGTGTACCCCATATTCTCATATCCTCCAACTGTATTCTTAATGAACTAAACAATGTGGCGTTATTTTATTCCTTACTGTCGCATCCCTATCGCCAAAGCCCTGTCTTCTTCACTCACATTTCGATGGGACCGAAGGAATTGAGTTTCTTCTTCACTGCAGAAATGATGTGAGTGCTTCCTCTCAAACTTAGAAACAACCCACATTTTCTTTGTCCGATCAAAGCGTACAGTATACGATGCCTTGCAAGAATGTCTTGTCATCTTACGATGTTGCCGTGTCCGACCTTCTTTATCTACATGCCTCTTCTGTCTAATTCCCTCTCTTGAACATACCATTGACCTTCCAATTACTACTCCTCGACGATTCCTTCGAAGATCTCTACGTCTAATGCTAAACCCTTTCGCTTTAGCATAGGCATCATAAAATTCTTCTGCATCTTCTAATGTTTGGAACTCCATGGAAGGAATTTGTATTTCATATTCAGTAGCTTCTTCATCATCCATAAATTCTTCTTCAGCACCCTCAGTTTCCTCATCGTCCCCAATCACTTAATCATCTGTATCATCTGCATTATCCATAGTTCCTCCTCGAGCATCCTCAGCTTCCTTATAGAAGTTAATCTCGTCAACATCTCTATCATCTGTATTATCTATATTATCCATCCTGTAATGATCAGAATACGAATTGCATGTTAAATAAAATCAAAATTAGGTCTCGTCAGGTCGACCTTATCACCAAATTACATAGTTGCGGTCGACTGGGATCAACTATACTATCGACCTTATCACAGATTTACACAGATGAGGTCGATCGTAAGGTTGAGGTGGTCGAACTAATTAGGAAAAAAGTGAACCACAGATAACTGTTAACCAGCACATACGACACATCGAAGCATACCTTAGCAAACAAGGTCAACCACTTAGTTAAAAGGTCCACCAGAGTAAGAATAAACCGCCACCAACTCACAACTACAATAAGAGCGATGAGATTACAACTTCACTCCAACAAATTGCATAAATCGAAGTATGAATAAAGTCTGAAGACTTCCATTAATTTTAGAGAATGTAAACGAATTCCTTATCCTTAATAGTAAAAGGAACACTTATCCTAATTGGTCAACGATACATAAAATCATAATTCGACAAGGACAAGTACGCAAAATCCTAATTGGACAAGGAGAAGTACATAATAAGCTAATTCGACCCATTTAGGCCGACCTCTTTACATAAATGGTCGACCATTTTTTATAAAGACAAAACCGACAGGACTGAATCCTTATTCGACATTGTTTAGGAGCTAAGTAAAGGTATCATAGGTCGACCTTAAGCATACGAGGTCGACCTGTGCTCTGCCTACGGGGTTGACCGCTTTGATTATGTGGTCGGCCTATTGTTCTAGACGATTGAAATAAATGAAAAACATTCAATATCCAAAAGAAAACAACCTCGCAAATATAAATTCAACGTATTCGTCTACTACATGCTTGAAAAGATTTTCTCGTGCACGATTTTCAAAATTTGTAGCCAGATACCATGGAATCTCCTTTGGAGCGGGTAATTATTATTTGTTTGACGATATACTAACCACTCTATCCAAATCCTTGGATCCATAGCGCATCCACTGCATGACGTGCACACCACACTTGGTACTATTCCTTTGCCCTTGAACGCGTAGCTCTTTGTAATTGAAATCTCCAAAATTTGGTACTGCTACATTGCTTATGCGCTCCAGTTTGAAAATATCATGCAATTTGGACAACTACACACCAATAACAAATATTATATGCTTCTAGCATAATACGTGACACTTAGTAGTCAGAAAATTATAGGAAACACTTACCAATTTCTTGCAGAGGTTTGATTTACGCTTACAATTCGCTTCACTAGTTGAAGGTAGTCTGTCAAGCAAAAATGCGGTTTTTTGTTGGACATTGACGAGATACAGAAACCAATGACGTGCTTCATCATCTGGAACTGACATAAATATCTGGCAACGAAAGACTCAGTATATGTTATAAAAATCGAATACAAACAAATGCACTTTGGAAGTTATAAATGAGATAGAGACATTGACTAACCTTCTGACATGCACTAAAATTCGGCATAAACACCACACCATCATCCATCAACTTGTTACGAATTCGTTCGGTCTTCATGTTAGCGCGTACCATTTTCTGCACCATATTTTAATTGAGATTAATTGACATGATACATATTAATAACTAGGTTATGACAAATAAATAAACATTACGGCTCTTACCAAAAATATATTTGGCAAATACCATGCATTTGGCTTTTTGACCTCATGTTTTTCAGACATTGTTAGTGCCCTTGCACACAAATCCACTACCTATCATCCAACAATCAACCACAAAATTCTCGTAAATTGTAACATAAATAGTGCACAATTCATATGAAAGTTTTAGCACTATAGTACTTACGGATGAGCAAATCCAGCTACTCTCGCTAATGACCCAACTCAAATATTTTCGTTGCAAGTTTTCAGTAAAAAAGTCAACGGTCAAACTGCAAAAACCAAAATTACAGAGATGTCAATTGTGATTTGCATAGTACAGGTCAACCTATTCACAGTCAAGGTTGACCTCATTGGCTAAACGGGCGACCACATGTACTACTTAAAAAAACGTCTCTTTCACTCGTCACCTGTAGTTGAAGTTAGTGCAGCACTGGAGGTTAAGTGTCTGATTATTGCAGGAGCAATCTTCATTGAACTCTATCTAGTAGTTCTACTAAGAAAGCTTCTTTGAAGCAAGATCAGGTACCCTTATTTATATTATTATCTCTAGCTTCTCTATAGCGAGCTATACTATATAATTAGTTATACATGTCCCAATTCGTATCTCCAACCTTATCTTTAGCAACAACATAAAACAAGTCTTCAATTGGATTTTGCAGATTTTTTGTGAATCCTTCTAGGTTCTCCACTTTCATGACCTACAAATCATAGTTAAAATTAAAGTTACATATGAACACAAACACACATTATAGATGAATATGTAACGTAAATTTACTCCATGCTTTTCGAAAGAACTCTTAGATTCATCTTCGTCGCTATCAGCACTAAATAATCCTTTTCTTACTAAATGATCCTTCTGTGGAGTGGTGTAGGAGTCACTTTCATATCGAGGTTTCTTGTACTTAGGAGAGGAACCCTTGCTGCCAAACGTTGTTTCACTCTGTCAAACATATAAACAAAACAAATTAGCACTAATGATAGTAATACTAATATATTCACTCACATGTGAATATACTTGTCTACCTTTAACTTGTGCTCTTTCAATAAATCGTCTATGCTCTGGTAGCAATTTGCAGAGTCATCATGGTCTTCCTCCTCTTCATCAAAGTCAAATTTCTTTCTTGTATCATCTCTTCCTCCATTCTCCATTCGTTCTGATAGCACCTTCTAGCCTCTCAAACCCATCATGCATCATCCCAGTCATATCTTTCAATCGAACTGAAAATTGCTCCACTGTATCACGAATAGACTTCTGATAGTCATTGAATTCTTTTTGACACACCACCAGCTGCTCTTGTATGGCTTTCAACACTTTCATGATTTCACCCAAATTGTGTTGTTGTCCCTCATCATGTGCCATCATCTAAACAATTTAACGAAAAAATCAAATCATAATTCAATTACAATTTTCTGCAATTGACCAAAAACAGAGACGTGGTCGACCTGACATATTATTAGGTTGACCTTAAAGACAATTTGTCACTACCAAAACCATTTAGGTCGACCTTTGCTCTTCATAGGTCGACCTATCCAGCATGAAAATACCAATTTACCAACAAAAGCAAGTATAAAATTACCACGAACAACGGATAGGTTGACCAGACAGATTGACCGGCCGACCTCTTAAGCACAACATAGTCTTACAAACAAATCCAAAGTCGACATTCAGGATGAACAACCAAAACAAACAGGTACAGTCGACCTTGATAAACATTAGGTCAACCTATT
This sequence comes from Linum tenue, assembly GCA_946122785.1. Lineage (NCBI taxonomy): Eukaryota > Viridiplantae > Streptophyta > Magnoliopsida > Malpighiales > Linaceae > Linum > Linum tenue. Next base: position 62,119,330 of record CAMGYJ010000005.1, read on the forward strand.
GGTTTGATCTTCCTTGCCTCGTAAGTACAGAAGTCCGAATGTTGTGCCCTAATTTCAATTTAGAGCAATTGTCAAACAGAGGTCGACACCGGATTGATATAAGCTCGACCTAATGGTATTATGCACGCAACAATACATCAAATTGGATGGTGTAAATTACGCATTATAATTGATGACGGCGAATGCTACATTAGGTCGACCTCACCTTAGACGTGGTCGACCTCTTGCAACACGTACAATAGCAACCGCAAAGGATCTTCTTCACAAAGGCTCTAACCGTAAAAAAAAAACCTAATTCAGAGTTTCTGTGGCGGTGAAGGTGACATATATTCGTATTTATAGATATTTAGGACGTGAATGGGTCGAATTAAGTGGTAGATAAGTTAGGGTTACCTTTCTAGTGTGGGAATCCTTATCCAATACAGATACGGTGTGCACGCGGTCGACCTCGTACTTATGCGGTCGACCTATTAAGTGCAAAATGGTCGGCCTATGAGGTATTTGGGTCGACCTTTCATTCTGTTCCCTTCCCAAAAAGGTCGACCATTTTCTATAGACGGTCAACCGCATCGTTGAACCTCACAAAACTGAAACAGCAGATTAGGTCGACCGAAAAGTCCATGTTACGGTGACATGCATTTTATCGTAGCAATAGTTATTGTAGTATTTAAGTAGCATATATTACTTTTTGAGTGAAATGTCACTTTTACCTGTTGTTTTTCATATAAAAAAGAAACACACATAAAAAAGGTAGGGACATTGATGGAAGAAGAAAAAAAATCCAAAAATCTCAAGCAAACAATGCATTTATTGTTTGTACAGAAAATTTTAAAAAACTATCATTATAGACAATACATGCATTGTAACTATACCAACCAAAAGACCCTTAGTTTCTGTTGGCTGGCCACTGGATTTGGGCTCGCTGATGAGTAATGATTTGGATAGTGGGTTGGGAGATTTGACTTCTGAGCAAAATGATTGGTCTGGATATTCAAATACGGTGGATTTTGCCTATGCAATTCTACTCTCTCTCCCTCAATTCATTTGATATTTTAATAATGTTTACAAGTTCTTTTCCATCAATCAACGGATGGGTTACCTAAGCCATTTGTTTAGCCATTTGGTACCAAATGATTCAGAGTTAGTTTGATGGGTTAGTTGGTAATGTGCTATTCGTTGGATGAAATAACTCATAAATTCTAAATGGGCCAGACTGGTGTACTCCTAGAGTATATTATACTTCAAGTACTCCTAGTAAGATATCTCCATCTAGAACATGAATTTAATCGAGTTTGGGTATGATACTATGTCCTAACCTCTAATGGATAAACCTCAGGTCCAGATTATCTAAATCCAAACCCAAAATTCAATTTAGTGGAAAACAATAATTGATCGTTGAGATCTATTGGAGCTCATCAAAGTACATCTAACGACCATGTAACCTAGAGCTCAAGTTATATATATAAATGAACTCTGAGCCAACAATGAGAACAACCACTAAAGAAAAGAGTTACAAGACTAGTTAAAAAATTATGTCAAAAGGGAGGAATAGTCGCTTTTGTTGTTTCAAGCGATTCTATTAGGTGACTCAAAGATAATAATGTTTAATAGTGTTTGGTTTCAAGGTGAAATTCTTCCTCTTGCGTTAATTTGCTTTTTATTTTTTTAAATCTAGAAATGTTAAGAAAGAAAACAATCCACAAAGTAAAACTCCACCCTACCAACACCCAAAAACCCACTGTAACAAGAACCAGGCATTAAAATCGAAAGATGCCAACTCTAAAAAACTATGGAAAGGGCCAAACTGTGGGAATCTCCATTAAGAATTCGAGGAACTGACCTAAACACTACACTAAGAGGAATGGACGAGACTAGCTGGACACAATCACGTTGGATAGGACCACCGAAGGTATCGTACGAACTGCCCTTATGGATATGACAGATGACAACTTCGAAATCTTCTTCCACAACCACCCTCTCAATATGGCGATTCATCACAAAAAATGGTCGCACGGGTTGCAACTAAGTAGGCTAGAGCTTTTCAAGAATTTATCAAATACATTTCAAATGCAATATGATAACTGGATTTTATAGTGTATGGCTCATTCTTAGTAAGATTCCATATAAACCAATCCTTTTGAGGAGTCCTTGGGATAGGTAGTGATCTTATGGGCTCAACCGATTTTTTATAAATAAAAATAAAAAAGCTTAGAAACATGCCACTACTTACAATCTTCTAAACTTAAAAGCTAGAAAGATAGAGAGTGATAAATCTGTAGTAGGAAGACAAAGCTTGAGGGGAGGAGAGCCCAAGAATACACCAGATGATTTTTTTTTTTGGTAGTGAAGAGGAGCGAGACGGCGCTCCAACTGTTAACTTAGAACAAGTCTGGGGGTCTGTATACCCAAAACATCATGAAAAATCAGATGGTTGAGTGTCAACGTCGGGACCGGGAGAAGGTGCTCGCCAATGCTGAAGGAGTGCCCCAATGACGCGAGGTAATACACCACCATGTTCGCCTCCCGAAACACATGTTTAAGGTTGATCTCCCACTCTCTACCCATGAGTCGACGAATCTGGGAGATGACATTGTAGTGCGGACTCCCTGCTGCTGGCTTCTTGATCAGCTCCATTGCTGCCTTCGAGTCCGACTGAACCTCCACCTTCCTCGCTCCCTCATTCCAAGCAACTCTCAAACCGATACAGATTCCCATGAGCTCAGCTCTCGTTATCGATCCTCCACCCAGGTTAGCCGTAAAGGCTTTTATCAAGTGTCCATCCTCCCTCCGAATAGCTCCTCCCGCAGCGGCGCTTCCCTGGTTATAAACCACTGACCCATCCGTGTTTAAGCACTCCCATCTCGCCGGGGGTGGTAGCCAGGCAATTAGCTCGTTCCGCCGCGTTGCCACCTCCGTAAAGACCCTCTCCTCCTTCTTCCAAGCTTTAACAATCTGGTCGCACCACCATCGTGCCTGCTGCTGTGTCTCGGCAACTGCTGCAAGCTATTTTTCGAAGACCCATTTGTTCCGATGCTTCCATAGCACCCAGCTCAGGACAGCGAACAAAGTCGCATCCAACTTCTTTCCACACCCCATCAGATAGTGGTGAAGCCAAGCTTTCATCCCCTCTTGGAAGAAAATCTCATCATGCTCCCCATCCAAGAACTCCGCCCAAACCGCCCTCGCGTAAGAGCAGTCTCGGATCACATGCAGCGTCGATTCCGGCCTATTTCCACACAGGAGGCAGGTGTCATTGGTGGTGAGATGCCTCCGTTTCCGCTCCTCATTTGTTAAGAGTTTACGGTGAGCCGCCAGCCACAAAAAGGCTCGGATGCGATGGGTTGCTGGAGTACGCCACACCACTCTCCACAACTGCCAATGATTCCCTAGCACAACCTCCTTGACAAGTAATTCATAAGTCGACCTGAGGAAGAATTTACCTGAGTCCATTAGTCTCCAGATCGGGATATCAGGTCCCTCCTCCTGCGGTACCGGATGTAACTGTATATGTTGCACCACACTTTGCGGCAAGAAGGCTTGTAGATATGGAGTGTTCCATTCCCCATTCAGAACAAGTTCAGCCACCGTCAAAGATTTTGCTTCCACCGGAAGCTCTCTCGCCAGCTCAACAAGTGTCGGTCTATCCTGTAGCCACTTATCCTCCCAAAAGCGCACAGTCGTGCCACTCTTTATGTTCCACATAATCGCCTTCGGGAGCAAGTGCAGGACGCGGAGTACCCCACGCCACAAATTGGACATGCGTCCTGTCGTGCGTGGCTGCCACCCTTCCCCCTTCCTCCTGAGGTATTTCGCTCGAACAACTCTCGCCCACAAGCTGTCTGGTTACGAAAGCAGCTGCCAAGCAATTTTTACCATGAACGCTTTGTTTATTGTCGAGGCGCTCCGTAAACCCAAGACGCCCTCTTATTTCGATCTACATATCGTCGACCAGTCCACCAGGTGAATTTTCTTGCCCAGCTCTGAACTGCCCCAAACAAAGCTTCTTATCTATGTAGTCACGTATGCTGGCAGGTAAGTACGATGTCTGCATAGTATACGCTGGCAGGGCAGAAAGAACTGACTGTGCTAGTGTTATCCGTGTCGCTAAACTGAGAGAACTGACCTTCCATCCAGCTAACCGGGAATCGATTCTATCAATGAGGGCTATGTGAGTAGCTTTTGAAACCCGATCATGAATAACCGACACTCCCAAATATCTCCCCAAATTCTTCGTTTCCTGAATTCCCAGCGCTTCACTGATAGCATCACCCTGGGTTTGAGTAACATTCCCTGAGAAGAAGACTCTCGACTTCGGGCGGCTGACTTGTTGACCTAAGGCGGCACCAAAGCGCTCAAGACATTCGTTAATCACCTCCACCTATGCCACCGATGCCTCTCCCATCAGAATGAGATCGTCCGCGAAGAACAAATGCGATAATTCCGGGCCGTTTTGAGACAAGCGGATGGGTTTCCATGACTGATTCTCCACCGAGGTTTTGATCAGATTCGTTAATACACCAGATGATTTAAAGTGTCAAAAAAGAGATCCAAGACTTGAAATTATAAAATGAATTAACTGTTGCATTAAAGAGGCCCGGAATCCTGCTATTACATTGAAGAGAATTGAGGGAGGAATCCCAACCGCTTATCAAGGTGTCAAAGGAGATAAACGAAAATAAATTTCTTCGTATTATGAAACGCATGCTTCACAATGTTTAGGACTCAAAGCTAGGATTAAGAACTTTTTTAATGTTATCCATGGTTCTTCACATCCATAAATAACGATTTAAGGGGGCCATTAAAAACCATAGAGCGCCATAAAGAGTTCTCTTCAATGAGTCATTAGTCACATTTAATGTCTCATCATAAACCTTCGGCCGGCCGGCCAAATACCTCCGGCAAGGGAGGCCCTCTAACACAACCTTAAATGGCTAGATGAGGAAAGAACATGGATCGTCAGACCAACATGATTTAGAAAATAAATGTGCAGTAGACAAGATAGGGGAGATGGTTACAATGAAAGAGAAGAGAGAAACAGAGGAAAGGGGAATAGTGGGGGAGGTAGGAGATGCAGTAGAGAAAAATCTGCAGGGCTGAATCCATATCCCCCTTGGAGATGATGGATATTGAATTATCAATGTCCTCCTCCCGCAAACCATCGACACCGTGTTGTGGCACTTTCCCACCACTATCACTGTCCGACGATCCCAAGCTGCGATCAAATTAAGGTATATATATCATTTTCGTAATCAGGATATGACATACTTTTGATTTTACTCAAGGTACGATAGAACCATTCTCACACACATGTGTGTGTGGATGGTTCTATCGTACACCAACATTTAGCTTTTGTACGATAGATGTCACTATATATGTTATGTTCTGACAAATAGGTATGGACATGCATGCATGCATGCAAACTGCAAACTTACAGAAATAGAAGAGGAAAATTTGGTCGATCAGGGTTTGAGCGGTTCGACCCTTGGTGAATCTAAATTAGTGTCAAACTATTTTCTAACATGATGTTGTGTAATTCTCTAACGGTATATTTTGAGGGTGTTTGGTGGAGCACGAACATCCTATTTGGATATTAGTGAAAAGAATGAAAAATTATATGTGTTAGATTTTATGGAAAATTTAATTTGCCAACATATTTCACGCATTTGGTTTATTGAACATTAATTAATATATATATATAAAGCAAAACCTCACTTACTGTTCACTAAGCTTTTTAGGTTGCTCTTACTTTTAGGTGTTAGTAAGTTAATATCCGGTTAGGTGAAGGTATGTGGGGGCTTAGATATGTTGTGCTTATTTTTAGGTGTTTATAAGTTAATATTCGGTTGGGTGAAGATATGTGGACTTAGAGGATTGATGGCAATGCGGCGAGCGAGTACCTCAATACTCATATTTGTCCTACATCAAGTGCAGATAAGATTAGGTAATATTTGTATGGTAGTTGGTTGGGGATATCGCCCATTGTTATGTATAATTTGAAGAAAATATTTATTTGTCACGATAATATCAATGGAAAATATTTCATAAATGGAAAATAAATATAATAGTTAGATTAATTGATTGATATTAGTTGTAAAAGGAAGTCTTTTCACTTATTTAAAGTAGCATTTGGTGAAAATATAATCTAGAATAAGGAAAATTAGGAGAAATACAATTAAATAATAAAATAAATTAAGATGGAGTGGGTCAAGAACGGGCCGAGGCAGGACGGAAGTAGTATCCATGCCCCGCCCCACACTATTTTTGATCGAGTATTACTCGCCCCAGTGTGGATCATGTTGAATAATACCCAATGGGACGGGTTCAAATTGTCATTGCATTATCTTTGGATTATGGGTTGTTGCACAATATAATAGAAGAACAATAACCAAAACCCAAAAGATAAGGGCAACGACGCAGTTGCAGGCGGGAGGAAAGAAGAGAAGAGACTCATTCATGGTCGATGGAATAGAATGAGGAGCTACAAGTTTGAATGGAAGCTAGAATTAAGAACCTCTCTCATCACTACAAAAAAGAGTAGGTTTGGGGACAACAAAAGTCATCCCCGGAAATAGGGAAAATCGTCCCTACAGTTTTTGGGGACGACTTAGTCGTCCCCAATTTGTGGTTCCCTATACTCTTGTCCTCTATTCTTTTGGGGACGACAAAATCTAGGCCGTCCCTATTAGTAGGGACAACAGTCGTCCCCGATACTTTTAAGTTGTCGTCTCTTTTTTTTTTAATGAAAGACAACATGTCGTCCCTATAGCTATAACAGTAACGACAATAAGTCGTCCCCTAAACATTATTTTTAGGGACAAACTATTGTCCCACATAATTGATTTCATGATTGTGTTGGACCTATGTAGAGTTAATGTATCGTTCCCTTTTCTTTTTTTAGGGTCGACATGTCATTCTTATATGTTTCAAATTGAAGTCTAAAAGTCATCTCCTTTGCAATTAGGTGGCTTTTGCCAAATGGTATTTTGGGACAATATGATGTCTCTTTTTCTCTTTATAGGATCAACACACCATCTCAATTAATCTGATAAAAAATTGGATATATAATAATAATAATCATCATACATTGAAATTATTGTCCCCGCGACAATTTTTTTGTACCATTAATTTACAAACAGAACAAATAGAAGAAGGAAAAAAGTTACACAAAAATCACAATAGATGCCCCTTATTCTACTATCGCTCTCAATCGTCACCGTAACGCCGCAACCATGTCTAGCAACCACATATACCACTCCTGCGTAACATCACCCGAGCAATATCCGCAATCTCACTTATAACTTCATCGTCGTCAATTCTGAAAGAGAAAACAAAAGAGACATATTGAAGAAATATAGATCTAAACCTAATGGTGTATTAAAGACCGAAAACAAGGGGGGAAATGAACTAATCTAAATCCTACCACTTCTGGGCGGCCATTGTGGAAGAGGAGAATGGAGCGCGGGTGGACAAGGGATGATGAGTGTCGATGCCAAGTGAGAAAGGCAGAGGCTGGACAGAAGGAAGGGAAAGAAGACCATGCGGCCGAGAAAAGGAGAAGACTGAAGTCTGGAATGTTAGCTAGGGTTTATGTTATCTAAATTTATATGGACGTTTGAGATTACTGTATATACTAATAAACGGCTGTGATAGCTTGAATTGTTTATATATCTACGTTTCTTACTTTTTTGGTCCAAGGAATTCGTATTCAAATAGGGAATTGAGGAATCTTACTATTAATTATTAAGCGTTTTAATTTTCATTCGATCCACGTACATAATCTTCTGTTTTTATTTGACTAGTTTAGTGTATACTTGTTTCTAAACTACTATGTGTACTCTATGTTGTGGCTTTTAGACATGAATGTGGTTGTAATCTATGTTGTGGCTAGGGGATAACAAATTTTCATCTTTAGGGATGATTAGTGTTTCCCTAATTTCTGTCTTTTAGCATGGATTGTAAAATCTTATAGAAGGTTGCACTCGAAAATTCAACGAATAGATATTTTATGTTAAATTGTGGTTCGATCATTTCGTACTGCTAAAAATCACCTACCAGATAAATTCCGATAGGAGGATTTATTGTTCGGACTGCTAGTACAGTAGAATCTTACAAACACTGCTTTGGGTATGAAGAATTATCTCTATGTAACTTGTGAAGATGACAAATTATCCCTTAGCCTATGCCTTGAAAGATGAGTTAGTGTCTCTAACTTGCAGGGACGATCATCTCTTACGATACAAGCCATTCTTAATAATCTAGGAATTTCTGGGCTCATTTATTTTTAGTAGTGTATTAATTAGATTGTATTTCATATTATTTGGGATATTATTATTGTTTAATTATCTTAGTAAAATTTGGATTGTTTTCTAGTATGTTTAGGATTTAGTTATCTTTTCCTTGTAGGAGAGGTTTCATGTTCTAGATAGGAAAATGTAGAGGTTTCTATGCATATAAATATGTACTTTGTCTTTCGTTTAATCATATGAGAAGATTGGAACCCATATAGCTTAGTAGTTTTACCCTTCACATCATCTATATTTCTCTTCGTTCTAAAACCATTCTCGAGTTCATTTGTTCGATTCGTGAGACACACGTTGCGTGGAAGCTCTATTCCGGAAAATCCGCGTAACACCATCTTATGTCAACCAATGGTTCCCTATGCAAATTGTAGGGACAATCAACTGTCTCTCCATTTGTGTCGTCGGGGACGACTATGTGGTACCTATGTCAGTTTAAGAGACAAATACTCAATTAGTTGTCTCTTAATTTGTGTTTTCCGGGACGACTACTGGTAATCTATATATTTAACAAGTTGGGACTATTAGTTCTCTCTTAAGGCGTGTCTTTGAGAATGCTGGTCAACCGGCTCAAGATAGGGTGCATAACCATGGGTTATGCACCCATCAATAACCAAATCTGGACCCTTCATTTAAAAAATTCAGATCTAAGGATGGAGAATTAAATGCTATTTTTATTTTCACTAGTTTTCTTAATTGACCCATATCTTTTTCGTTTTAACTCGGATTTTAATTTTTTTTGCACAGATGGAACGAGTTCACCGTGCTCTACAAAATGAGATCAATTTTCAATATTTTTTTAGAACAAAAAATTCTGGCCTCTCGGTACCAACTGCATACCATATGGTATCTTCTTCGTTTTTAATTCGTTTTTGAAAACGTTTGCACAGCAGGGATGAGTTCATCATGATATACTGGATCTACAAATTTCTGGGTGGAAAAATTACAGGACCAAAAAATACCACACAATACCATACAATACCACCCTGGTACGGGGTGGTATTGTATGGTATCTTCTTCGTTTTTAATTCGTTTTTGAAAACGTTTGCACAGAAGGGACGAGTTCATCATGATCTATTGGATCTACAAATTTCTGGGTGAACAAATTACAGGACCAAAAAATACCATACAATACCACCCTGGTACGAGGTGGTATTGTGTGGTATACAATGTTAAAAGTCGTAAATTATAATTAATATACTTCTACTATCATGTATTCAACCATCCTACAGTATTGGTTTGTTCATACCACCATGGTACGTTTTTCAAAACATAGGTATGCTTTTATTTCAATACCAGTCAATACCATATGGTATAGGCTGGTAAAAAATGGCTCAATTTTTTTTGTTCGAAAAATATATTAAAGTGGATATCATTTTGAAGAGCACAATTAATCTGATCTAACTGTGCAAAAAAATTAAATTTCGACTTAAAATGAGCGAGAAATCGTCCGTCAAAGATTAAAGAGGGGAAAATTAAAGGCTTTCCATGAGAGAGAGGATGCTGATGTCATGCTGATGTGGACGGGTTACTCATGGTTACTCACCACAAGGTTACTGACCTGATCCATTCCCTGGTCAACCTAAGTAATTTGTATACACTGTTTAGTAAAAAACATGTTAATTTATTTGTTCTATGGTCAATTCAATATTTAAATTATACCAATAATTAACTGGATGAAAATCAAGAAAATAGTTTGTATCAGTTCTACTTCTAACTTGTGCTCTCCGCTAAACAATTATAGAGTTAAAAAAGTCCGTCAGTAAAAACCAAATCAAAATTGAGTGATAATGGTGAATCACACACAATCTTTTTTCCATATCAATCTTATAGGTGCGTTTCTACTGAAACTTTATTTTTTGGGGACAATTGAAAATCTCTACACATTAATAAAAAGTTATTTTTTATTTTATGGGGACGACTTGATACACTTGTCCCTTATATTACTTAACATCATATTTGCCAAGACAAATTGTAATAGTCGTCCCTAATTGTTGTCCCTATAGCTTCTTAATTTTGTAGTGCATTAACAAAATGGATAAACGGTAGGTAGTAGGAAGGGGTTTGGAGATGGATGACTATGGAAGAACGCTGCTAAACACGTATAGATGGATGCTAGGACAAATGTTATCAAAAGGGAAGTTATGGAAACAAAGTTGGAGAAGAAGATAGAGAGATAAAATTTTCTCCATAAAGAACTAAGCAAATATCTTACCTATCCTTTTGTTTCAATCCAAATTATCGAACAAACCTACTATGAGGCTTGGTTTGATCCTTGTCTTTTAAAACCTACTGTCCAAACGCCCATGACAAGCCGCGATGGAGTGCGGCCACCCAACCTAGTTATTTTCATTGGAAGAGATGAGAATTTTCTATGAAAATAGTTGAACCTTTGATGGCCCCAAATTCGAAGACGTCAGAACAAACAGATTATCTGCATAGATCTTAGCTTCTCTCCATCGTGCACCAGTTTTTATTTCGTCGCTAAATTTTCTACTCCCTCGATAGCTTGAACCTTCAATCAACAACGTTCCCCCCTCCATATAGCTTCCCGTTGGATCTATGTGCAACGCTGTTTTGAACCTCATGTATCTATCGAGGAATGGAATTAATCAATCAAATAAAGGCAAAATCCCCAAACTAGGAATACCTTGCATGTCACTGTCTCAATAGGATTGGTCCCTTAACATTGGAAGGAAAAAGAGTTAACGAAACAAGGGAAAATGAGAAAAAATAAAGCTCACCATCGGCACTAAGCCACTAACTTACTAGAGTAGGGATTTTGATTGGAGAATCCAATGGATCCACGAGAAACAGTCTTTGTTCTAACACAGTCTCCATGAATCGATACCGAAGAGAGAGAAAGTTAGAGATATGGAGAGCAATATTTTCCTTTGAATGAAATTGGAGGGGAGACATTAGGAATTAGAACTACCCATCATAGTCGACAATGATTGACATAGGAGATATTAGAGAGAATGAATGAGATGTGAGGATTATAAAGAGTAAGATATGGAAATCGAGTAATCAACATATGGGTTGGAGAAACACGTAAGAGACAAGTCTCTCAAGATATCCACCGCATCAGCCATGTCTTGTTGAAAACTTGAGATCCATGTGTATTACCTTAGAAAAATTATAGTCATTAATACAAGCATAATTATATATATGCACATATCGAGCTTCATTTCTTGATCATTATGTCCAGGATCATTCTTTGGCTTATTTTGCACTAGGTTGTGATTATAGGTTATAAATGATTGGTGGGATATTTGGAGGTGAAATTGGGACAAAGGCAGCAGAAGTCACAGTCTAGGTGCACAAGTAACTACTGCCACAGCCGGGAAGTACAACAAGGAGGTTGTGAGATGCAACAAGGTTGAAGGTCGAATTTCCATGTCACGGCCTAGCTTTTCCAACTCACGGTTGCGAAAGTGACGTTTGACAATGAGCCCAAGAGAAATTTCCAAGTCACGACTGGGAATCTCAAGTCATGGCCACGACCGTGATGTCAGCACCTTATTGGTGACTTCCTGCATATCGGCCAGCTCGATATCACATCCTGTTTTGGTTTGATCTCATAGCCTAACTCCATGTCACAACCATGACTTTGGACCATGAGCCGGGAAAAGTAGGGGATAATAGCATTTGGATGGGCGATTGAAAAGAGATCGAGCTTTAGACTGAGAAATGATCTAAAAAGAGCCTAGAGAGAAGTGACGAAGAACCCATCGCTTCCTAGAGCCATCCTACCACCATTGGAACTCAACCCAAGCCACGAGGAGTGAGGAACAACAAGGAAAAGCAGATTTCTGACTTCTACACGATGATTATGTTGGTTCTCCTATGTCTTACCTTCTATCTATGGAGTACTCTCTTTCTCACTTGGGTATGAGGCACCATAGTTTTGTATGTTAGGATGAATGATATTTGAACCCTATGTTTGTTAAACTTTTTGCTATTTATCTAATTGAGGTATTTCCAGGAATTTTATGAGTTTTGATCACTCTGTCAGTTGTTGCTTTAACCTAGGATATCAATAGAGCACCTTCAATTAGACACGGTGAATCGATAACATGAGAGTGATTTGATTCACTATGTTGTACTAGACTTTGATCGAGTAGTAAGAATCTTTTCAGTATTTTCTTGGTAGCCTATTTCGATTGAGGATAGTCTCCCTCCAGGTAGTCTATGTTAGGAGGGTTTGATATGCGTTAGTCGAGATTCCAAACTACTCTAGGACTCCCCCGGTAAAAGTATCGATTCAATCAAGGGAAGTAAACAACATTGGCATGACGAGGAACTAAGGGGGAATCATTAACGATTGTCTTTCTCAAACTGGAATTCGAATCAATTTAATTTGCTTTGTTTCATTAGCATTAGTTAATCGATATCACGATATGCTAGCTAGATAAAAGATAAGTTCACAAAGTAATAGTAAACTTGGCGCCTCGGGTTGACAATTATTACTTTACTTCCACTACACAACCCCTTTTCATTAGTTATACTTGGCCAGTGACTCCAGTTTAACCCTTATGCAACAGTATTTCCAATTTAACTTTAATAATATTCACACATTATAAAAATACTAAATAAACTAAGTATTTTCCAGCCATGTTTGCACTCTCGTCCATATTTTTCTCAAGTGACTTTTCTACTTTCAATCTACTAGTAGTTGAATTTTGACCCTCAAATAATAAGAAGCTAATTTAACTCAAAAGTCCATATTCATGAAATGATCTCGCCATGCAATTAAATACCTGATGTTATTTAAGAAAAGAGTAATTGTTGTTTGAATTATTATAACCAATAGTGATCCTATGTTTAACCCTTTTGTGCGGCAACAAATTGTTGTTTGTGGAGAAAATATTGTTTGTCGCTCAATTTTAACCAATCATAACACCCCTACCCGAGTAATTGTTGTTTGTGATTGAAAATAAACAGTAATCAGTCATCAAACCTTAAGCCATCAAGTACATGTAAGTTGTCATCAGCCCCAACCCGACGCTTCTCCACTACACCTTCCTCAACAAAAATAACAAATGTGACACAACCCTCCACAATTGAACAAAACTATTAAAGTTCCTCCAAACAAAAAAAAGAGGAATTGTTGTAACACAATCAGTTAAGTTTATCAACAATTAAACTGATTTAGCTAGCCATTATATATTACTGACTTGACATGCATTGTGGAAGATGAATACAAACAGGGTAATGTACTATGTGGTGAAACAATATTTCTACTCAAAATAATGATCACAAACATAAACATGGATTGTACAATGTCGATGATGAAGTCCAAAAAGGAAAAGACATTATCATCCGACGACAATCAAAAATCTTCCCGTCGTCTCTTACCGTCACTCACTCTCGGACGTGGCTGGAAAGTTGTCGGTCTCTTCAAGCGAACATGGTACAAGCTCAGAATGAATTATCTCAGAGTTTGATTTGTTAATATATTATTGTAATTTTACCATGATCGATCATAAGGGGATTTACTAAAGTTAATTAGCTGAGGGAGTGAGAAAAGGTAAAGCATGTATATATATAATTGTATTTTATTATTATATATATTTTTCTTTTTCAATGTATGTAACAGTGCTCGATGGCTTCGAATAAGTCGGGTATCCTCAAATCTTAACAAAAGAAGAGGGAGTGTGAAGGGAATAATTTTATTAGAAGTAGAAAGAGGGAGATGGATAAAAAAAATGGAGAGGGAAATTAAATAAAGAAAAATAAAAGAAAATGACGCCAAGAGGGACATCTGCTCACTGGGGCGGTGTTGCATTGAATTAGAACGTGGAGCATAGAAGGTGACATGTCGTTGACAAAAGAGAATGTAAAATAAGACGAAAGACGATGGCAAAAGATGGTACAGGATTCGAGCCCTTCTTAAGATATATTTGTCGAGAGGTGCAATCAGATTTTAGAATGACGATGGTGGATAATCTTTGATATTAGGAGTATATTAGGTTATTATATGTAATAACATTAGGAAGGTGTGTTAATTATTGTTGATTCTATTCATATGTTATTTTATTAGAGAATCCATATGCCTGTGTTCTAGGTTGTAGATTTATATTTTCTTTTTTCTTTGTCACCCTTTATTTTCATATGTTAGAAGCTAGTTGTGTATAATATGAAATCACACCTTATATTAATCCAAAAAACACATACATTATTTTATTCATTCTCACATTCATAGGGGAGCTAGCTGTATATATTCTAATAGTGATTGTGCTCACATTTGTGAATTGTGATAGAATAGGTTGAGTAATATGCTTGAATACTCAAATTACCAAACTAAGATCTTGTTTGGGTTTTTGCATTATTCTTAATCTCAAGAAGCAAATGTTTTTCTCTAACATATTATGCAAACTTCCGTGTTTTCAAGTTAGGCAAATCATGTACATTGTTACAAAAATTTACAAAAAATAAAATTTCAAAATCGGAGAGTTCAACCATTGTATGCATTCAGTTTCTTCTTGAAACTATGAAGCAAGCTATTCCTTACTCTAGGAGTCGTTGAAAGTACCCGCTTTCTAAATTCAAGTACTTAGATGGAGGAATTTTACAATGCTTTAAAGCATTGGTGCTTTATTTTTATTTTTTTCCTTATTGATACAACTGAAAGTTGTACGTTTTACATTCTGGTAAAATTTCAGGGTTATACCTATACTCTCTTCTAGAAATCCCTTTATGGTACAAACTAAAGTTGTGCCACAACATAGAGGTACAAATTCTCTTACGACACAAATTCAATTTGTACCTTTAACATTATGATACAACTTCAAGTTGTACTTTAAAACACCAATGCTTTAAAGCATAGTAGAAGTGCTCATCCCCATGAATTGTCGGGACGCTATATTGAATCTTCTTCCAATTCCTTGATTTGTAAACCATTGTCTTCACCATAAACATCATATTGTTTCACTCTCTATTTCATTTTCATAAATTACCAAGCTACCCTTCTTATGAATGCTTTTTCCTTGTTTCGATTATTGGGTGGTTCCATTTTCATAGTTGACAATGTCATCGGTCTCATGATCAAGATACAAAATACCAAGTTCTTCAAGCATAGACTTCTCAAACTCGAGAAGAAAGATGATATTTTGCTTGAAATTGGAAACTGTTGTGTTGAGCTACGCAATGAAATGGAGAAAGCAGAGAATGTAAGTTTTCATTTATAAGGAAGGGATGGAAATTGACGCCCCATTTGATGGCTTCGTGTGGATTTAAATTAAAATTAGACATAGGAATGAGTTGGCTGGTCACCAATCCTTTTAATCCCATAATTGCATATCCATTGTAACATTTGTATGCACACATAAATAGAGATTATAGGAGGAATGATAAAAAAAAAAAATTAGATTTACAGTGAGATGTCCAAGTATAATTCGCTTACCATTAGTTATAACACAAAAAGGAAAATCAGGTATTGTCTTTAATTAGCTTAACCACTTAATTTTGGAGAGATTACACTCTTGAATTTTGCAGTGGGAATAACATGGAATTGTTTTTGGTGTCCGTCGCATTCCCGTAGGCTAATAGACATGTCAAGTCATGAACATCTTAGAGAAGCCTAAGGTCAATATGGTTTACCAGCTACCCTACATCTTCCGGGCACACTACACAACGTAATCGAAGGACAACATTAGGAGGAATACGATCTAGTGCTCTATAAGATCATTGAGAAGAGGAGGCGGAAGAAAAGCTTTCTGGCAAGTGGGAAGACCCATTCATCATCGCTCACTATTTAGGGTCTAACACCTTTAAGCTCTAAAAAATGGATGATGGTGGACTGTTGTAGGATGTCAGTAACATGCATGTTTTTATTGTATTAAACTATTATTTGGAATATAAATGTTTATTAGGCTCTGAATTTGTCTTTCTGTAAGTTTTGGATAATGAAATTGATTAGGAACACCAATATTATGTAGCAGTAGATATTGGCTATTTTGTGGAATAAATTAAAATGACAAAAATATTTTTGTCACAATATTTGTTTCATAGAATGTGAACTAAAAATTAAAATAACAAAATGTGGGCTAAATATTCGTCAGAACAAAATATCGCATATTGTGACATATATGCTTTGTCATAATAACTATAAAAATGTGACAAAAATACAAATATGACAAAAACAATCAATATTATCACAATCTAAAGGTTCATCACAACAGGTGCCCGTAAATAACGTATATTGTGACAAAATCGAAGTATTTTCTAACAAAGATATCACCTTAATTTTTCAATTTTTTTTATTATCATAATAACTATTTATTGTGATGAATACGTTCACAAAACATTTAACACTATTGTGACGGAAACTAATACGTTGTCACAATAGATCTATTGCTGCAAGGTTCTTGCAACGAAACTTTGTGACAAAGAATTTTGCCACAAAAGGAATGTTGTGATGAAATAGACAACTATTATGACAAAAACAGAGCGTCATAATAGACAAATAATGTTGTAGTTAGGGTGCACAACCGGTTCGATAAACCCGAACCGAACCAAACCTGAATTAAACCAAACCAAAACCGAAATAATGCTATTTGGTTCGGAACTAGGAAGGGAAATATGGATATTTCGGGAACCAGGGTTCTTAGAACTGAATCGATTTTCCAAATTTTCGACCGAAAAACCGAATTACTATAATTGCAAGCTCCAAATGGTGGATTTTTATGTTTATAATTTTTTCAAACTTAAATATCATGTTAGTGTTTTATGACTTATGTGTTGAAATGTTTGATTCTATCATTGATGATGCATATAATTGCAAATTTATTGTTTATACTAGGGTTAAAAAATAATTAAAAAGGGAGAAAATACAAGTAGTCTCACAAATTCGGTTTTGTGTGAAATTCTTAACCAAACCGAATTATAATTTGGTTTAGACCGATCGAACCGAATTATAATTCGGTTCAAATTCAGTTTGAGGTTTGGGGGAATTTGTGAACCAGGTATTCATAATTTCGGTTCGGTCGAAACTGAACCGACCGAATGTCCACCCCTAGTTGTAGTGAAGAATGCTTTAGTGGAAGGGATAGGGTTACATTATAGAAGATGCATCAATGCATATCATTGTTGCGATTGAGATGTATTGATCATCCATGAGGAACTTTCTTATCGATTGTGTATCCTTTACTTATCTTGTCATTTCGTTTATGATTTACTTTATGATATATCTCTGTAATTACTAAACACAGGGAACCTCAACTCATCAATATCTGATGTGTCTTTGTTTGAGCATTAAATAATTGGTTATGAGTAGTTATTATTAGAAGACCTTGTGGAATACGATCCTAGACATATCTATGAATTTTATTACTTTGATTGCATATCACACGCATGCACATCGAACACTTATCAACAAAAAACTACACTTCATCATTAATTCGCCCTTGTTCCCGATTACAAATTTTCCTAAGATACCTTATGCGCGAGTTCCCATCCACTACCACGGTAAAGCCTTGCTAAGCAAAAAGGCACAACGACCAAAAACCAAACATTTACCTCGACGGAAGAGCATATATCTTGTCGACTATAGTCTCAAAGTCTCGTCAATAGAGAAGCGCATATGCCAAAGGCCCAACATTATACTCGGTAGATGAGAAAATGTCTCACCCCCTACCCCGGCGAAGCCTTTCTATGCGAGAAGTGCATGGGCTGAAGGACAAACATTTGAATCAACAAAGGAGCATATATCCCACCCATTACTATGGAGAAACCTTAATAAACGAGAAGAGCATGGGCCGAAGCCCAATCATCTGACTAAGCATATGATCAAATTGATGCCCATTATCATGACAAAGCCTCACTAAGCGAGAAGCATTCATGTCAAAGCCCAGCATCTGACTCCGCGTAGAGAAAACATCCCATCCACTATAGTGTCAGTTTTGATAATTGAAAGACACGCGGACTAGCAATCGAGTATGGCATTTCTTGACTATATAAATGCCTTGAATTGACTATCCAAAGATCACGTTAAATTGGAAGTGCTCGTACCATTGTGTGCCCAATCCAAGAATGAAGTTAAGAAGAAATAGACACAACTGAAATTAATGTGGAGGGAGTGGTAGATGTGAGGAACAACGATTAAATTAGAACGCTCGAGCGGGCTATTAATCCAAACATAAGACAAAGGAAAGGGGACAAGTAAGCTCAAACAAACAAACCCATAAATACAATCTAACCTTACACCTAGTCACCCGAAAGGCCACCACCCTATGTCTGATCTCCGAAGGCCCACCTCTTTGAACCTCACCACCTTTGTCTTCACTAAAGACCACAAGGTCAGAGTGCACCAGCTTTGCTCCATCAGCCGCCATATGGAAGTGGTTCAACACATCCATATATACATCCATGGTGTTGCAATTCAGCTGGGGGGGGGGGTTCTTTTCCTTCACCATTTTAGGCATGATGTAGATGGTCTTGAGCTTAACATCCTCCATAATATTCTTATGCTAGTAGGTGCATGAATTCAGATGATCACACATGGACGAACGTGCCTAGGCAAAGTCTGCGTCAATGTGTGCCAACTTCTCTTGGACATCACAAACTAAGGCTTTCATGACTACCTTCTCCATTTTTACTTGGTTTTGGCTGGCTGTTAGGGTGTCGATGATCGTAGCTTTGGTGGAAAGACGGGAGGTAAAATCATTCTCGACCTTCTCACGCTCATCTTTCAAACATGTGGACAACAACCTTTCCACTTCCCCCACCCGTATATTTTGCCTTGTCCAATTAGGTGGTTAGGCCACCTACTTCTGCCTGAGCAGAGTCAAGCGCTGACTGCAGATAACCTGAATTTCTAGTAGTGACAACTGCCTTCATTTGTTGTTGCATCTGAAATACAATTTTCATAAAGAGGAATTGTGTGTGCAAAGTAGATATTAAAAGACAAACATATGAGAGCAAGATTAAAAGAGTGTTGTTGCATGGAACATGGACTAAAGGAAAGCCCTAGTGAAGTTGTTGGTAGCGATGGTGGGGGGATTAAGAAGCTCATGGAACGCTCTTGCCACATTCAAGACGCCCTTCAGATGAGTGATGGTCGAGGGGTCGCCAAATAAAAAGAAGACACCTTCAAATTTTCGCTCCAAGTCCCCGAGACCGCACATAGAATACACCCCAACAACGCTCAATGGACCAACGACACTCGAGAATTTATGGGCCACCATCCAAGTACCATCTTCATCTTGGCACAAATGGTTTGCTTCAACTGATGGGGACTTAGCTTGTAGAGCTTGCATGCTTTGACTTGCGTACCATCCCGATAGTAGGATTGGTTGGGGTAGTATGTGTTTTGTGCACATCCTCTGCCATTTCTTTTCACGCCTTACCCTCCATTCACTGTTTGGCTGTAGGAGTGAGCAAGTCAACTACAGAAGGATGAAATAACGCTTTCTCAACCTTTCTCATAGGCCTACTCATGGATAGAGTCCCATAACCGAAGTCTTCATAAAGAAATTCAAAATTTTAAAAAACAAGAAAGTTATATTAAAAAATGGGGTGGAGATAGGATGTAAGCGCATAGAAAAGTATCACGAGTGAAAAGCACGAATATGCTCCCCAAGTGGTAAATCTCGCCCAAGACACGCGCTTTCCTCATATCTCAGTGGCGCCTCATGCCTATAAAGTTCCCAAGAATTAGGTTCTAGTGCGCTTGTTGATCATTGTCCAGACCATTGACGTGATTAAAGGTCTAAATTATGCCCCGACTGAAGATAGTTGTTGCATAATCACTGTCATACCTTCAACTAATGAGGTGGATGAAAAACAAGATGTGAAAAGGAGCATTTTCGCTCCCTTTCTCTTAGTCCTACTCAAGGTCATTAGAGTCTCATAACCGAAGTTTGCATAAAGAAATCAAAAGTAAAAAAAAAAAAACAAGAACGTTATATTAAAAATGGGGCGAGGATAAGATGTAATAGAGTAGAAAAGTATCATAAGTGAAAAGCACGAATGCGCTCCCTAAAATGGTAAAGCTCGCATCTCATTAGTGCCTCATGCCTATACACGTCACAATAATCAGGTTGAAATACACATATTGGTTGTTGTCCAGACCCTCGGTGTGATTGAATGTCTAAATCATACCCCGGCTGAAAATAACCATTGTGGCTTGATTGCCGTCATACCATCAACTTGTGTGGTGGATGAAAAGAAGATGTGAAACCATGGCCTACCAAGCTTTGGCTAACCTATCACATAAAGTAGCCGAAGCCACCCTTTTCCCTCTTTTTGATGGACTAGTTGGTCCTACCCTTCTTTATCGAATAAAGCGTGTGAAATAAGTCCATGCTTGGCAAACCTAGCTTGTGACATACTAGTTTGAAAGCGCACGAGTGGAAGATGATGGAAGAAAAAAGCTTACAAAGAGGGCACTGCATTAGGAAAAATGTCTTGATAATATCGGATTCCAGTAGAATCTTGAGGATGAACTTGAACAACTCCATGTAGACGCACATCCAGTTGGACAGATAGCTGCCAAAGCACCCCTCAGTAGACGGGATGACATAATCCCATTCTTTCGGCAGTCAGAGCACGTTGATGTACATTAACATTTTGTTGACATTCGTGCTGGTGGGAGAATCTGCGCCTTGCACCAGTACACTATAATTTGGTGGATAGCCACCCCACAGACTGTCAATCCCTCACCCGATAATTGGCCTTACCAGGAAATAGGTTGATAGTTGTCAGCTTTTCCAAGTTAAAGGCTCCCTCGTCTGATTTTTTTTCTCCGGGTCGGTAGTAAATTCAGAACTCCCGGAGGTACCCACTTCTTAATAGGCGTATGGGTGGTGCGACATGCCCGGTTGTAGCTCTTATTATTCACATTTCACCAATATTATAACAAGCATGCATATCTTCTCACCTCGCTTTATATTGTCGTACCTTTTCCATCCAAACAACATTTTACTTCTCAACTTACATCCCCTAAAATTTATAACCTCCTATCCATTTTAGACCCCCCTCAAATTGGTTCCTCCTATTTGTCAGACAATGGCGGGATTGTGAGAGTCCATCAAGTGTTCAAGGTCAGAGAGACATCTAATTCAGAAAACCCAAACTGAGCCAGTCCTAAACCACCCCTAATCAACATAGGATGGCAATTAATACAATAATTAGAAAAATAAAAAACTATCTTTAGGAGACCAAGGTATAATTGAATTAACCAAGGTATAATTTTTTGAATCGAAAAATCGTATCCCAAAATCGAGCTGAATGTTCTGTTCCACGTTTTCTACCTCACCCATTACCCAACCTATAGGCCAAAGCTCCAAACCTAATTGAGCGCCCTCGGCTCTAACCCATCACAGAGAGTCGAGAGAGACATTCAAAGTTATATATTTGCTCTCTTAAGAGCAAGAAACCCATGATACATCAGAGTAGCCATGTGTGATGATCCCACATCATAGATAGGGATGACAACAAAACCCGAACCCATGGGTACCCACCCGAACCAATCCAGTCAACGCGGGTAAAATCCGTGTTGACTGATTTTGGGTCGGGTTCGGGTTTAAACCTACTACACTATTCACCGGGTTGGGTTTGGGTTTAGGTAAACCCGCCCATGGGTACCCGCCCACACACATATAATCTTTTCCGGTATATTTAATATTCTAAATAATATATCTTCATTAAACAACTAATATTCTTTATGTTTGTGGAGACATGTATAATTTGTTCTTTCTAATTGTTTAGAATGAAGTTGATATAATGGAGTGGAGAGTGAAGAAACTTAGTTGACAAGGAAGAAACTTTCAATTAGTCTTGTGGTTTATAGATGTTTATCTTTAATTTTGAACAATTTGTATTGATCATTTGCGGTTTGCTTGTATGCTTTAGATAAGTGTTTTTTATATGAATAATTTGTATGAGAAAATTGATGTTAAGCTTTTATTTTGAAAGAAACTTGTTATTGTAAATATTTTACCATAAAAACCCACGGGTACCCATGAACCCGCGGATACCCAGCGGGTTGGGTTGGGTTTGAGTTTTTTAAACCCAACGGATTTTACCCCGGGTTTTTTGACGGATAAACCCATGGGTTTGGGTTTGGGTTTGACATAACCCGCCCCAACCCGACCCATTGCCATCCCTAATCATAGAGAGTAGAGAAAGATATCGAAAGTCATCTCTTCTCTTGCCAACTTTTGTTGCCAACTCACCCTTGTGCAACCGTGAGAGTTGGATCATGGTTGTCACCTCAATTGAATGTCGACCAGTTGAACCTGGTATAATTGGTATCCGTTATGAAATCGACTGAAATACCACTAACATGACTGGTTTCCGGTTTTAAAAAAATGATGTAGTTTCGGTGAATTTAATTAACAAAAAATTAAAAAAAATTTCTATGATTTTGAAAGGTAAACGTTGATGTTATTTGTTGGATTCAAATATAGGTATTTGAGTGTTGACTTTACGTTGTATTTAAATATAAATATTTGTTAGTTTGTTTGAAAGGTTGTATTTTTTTTGGGTAAATGCCAAGTTTGGTCACTGTGTTTACTAAAATGTGACATGTTTAGTCACTGAAAAAAATTAATATCGATAATGGTCACTAAGTTTAGTAAAACATGTCATGTTTGGTCACTCTCCGTTAGTCTCCGTTAACACCGTTAATTTAGTGGTGACGTGACTAACAGAATTGCCTAGTCAGCCAATTTTAACCCAAAAAAGTTCAAACCCAACCCGCCACGTCATAAACACCCAACCCAACCCCTAACCTGACCCATGACCCATGGAAAACCCCTCTCCTCTGCCATCCGCCACCAAGAAAAAGATCAGTCCTTCCCCCGTCCCTTTCCACTTGATGACGAGCTGCCCGCAGCCACAATGAATCAAAATCAGAACAAAAACCCCAAAATCCTTTCGCATCTGCCGTCGATGGGAAACCCTTCCCATCTACTCCAATCGAGCTCCTGGTTCCAGAGAACCACCGTTTCTCCTTCAACAACAAAATCGGGATCTGATTATCCACAAACCAAACATCTCTAATGCCTGCAGATCTCCGGCAAAGTAGAGCAAACTGAAGAGGAGCAGCTGTCCACAACCATAATCTAGGAGAGAGCGACGTCTCTCACGGGTAAGTGGGTGTGGTAGAAAGCGCGAAGAGTCGGGGTGAGCTGCTTGTTGACGAAATGTTTGAACTCGGCGTAGGACTTACAATTTGGAGTGAGTTCAATTGGTGACGGCGAGCTTTAAAGTTTCTCGGCATTGAAGGTCGGGGACCCAGTGGTGGTAAGGTCCAAGGACGACTGTTTGTGGGCAGAAGGAGTGGCGATGCCGGATGGGGGCGGATTCCGGGAGGTGGAAGATGGAAGGGCAGATCTGGGAGACGACATCTTTATGCTCAACAGCGTCCTGAACCAAATCTTGGGAGGCCGAGGTCCCTAAAAGTGAACAAGTAGTCACAGCTCCATTCCCCATTCCACCTCCCGTTCCCCGTCGATATCGTAATCAAACGCCGTGGAGCTTTGCCGCTCCTTTTGCTGCTACCCTAAACCCAGTTCACTATTCCTCATCACTAACCTCATTCAGTGACTTAATCAAGCAAAATGAACTATTGCATAGCCAGAGCAATTGAATCTGGGTTGGAGACTAAACTGCTAAATGAAGGGTTCCGTGCGTACAAGCTGCTGCGGCTAGGTGTGGTAAGTGTCGTGATTTCTGGAACCGGCGACGACGATTCTGGGAGATGGCAGTCGTTTGACGGAATTCCTACTGCTTCTGATTAGTCTTGTTATTGTTGTGGTGGTGGTTTGGCGCAGGCCTTCGCTTGTATGGCGTCGGTGTGAGATGAGAGATGACGGTGGCGCTCGACGAAGGTGGCTTTCAGGGTTTCCAATTTTGTTTTGTTAGGTGGGCTATGGTTTGGTTATGGGTCGGGTTGGGTTAATATTTTGGGTTGGGTGTATGTCATGGCGGGTTTAGTGACGTGGCAGGTCGGATTTGACCATTTTCGGGTCAAAACGAAGCTGATTAGGAGCTCCCTTTAGCCACGTCAGCACATAACGGACTCAATTAACGGAGTTAGACGGAAACTAACAGAGAGTGACTAAATATGACCTGTTTTGGTAATTAGAGTGACCAAATTTGATATTAACTTTTTCTAGTGACTAAACATGACACAATTTAATAATCATAGTGACCAAATGTGTCATTAACCCATTTTTTTATGAATGGTTAGTTATATATTAATCATAAAAAAACCCAGTTACTCTGTGGCAACAATCCCTGCCACTGAGGAGAAAAACAACATCTAAAATCACCTGTAATCTATCTATGAAGAGCCAAGAATTATACAGCAGCAACAACATCAGATGCACTCAAAAGAAAGCAACTACTTTCACAGCTTCACACACAACCTGTACTTCATCCTTAATCAATTTAACAGCTTCACTAAGACTTAAAACTGACCCTCCAAACCTGGCGGAGCATCTCACCCTCCAAATATTACTGATCATAGATAGCCAAATCATTCTGCCAGCCCTTGAATGAGGAGCAGATGTTGAATAGGTATCAATAGCCCACTTTAGTTCAGTAGACCATAAATTTGAAGAAGCTCTATTGCAGAATCTGGAATAAAGCTCTTTGAATAGCTCCTTATACCTGCAGCACTCTGCAAACAGATGGTTTTGAGTCTCAATCCTACATTTACAATAAACACATGCAGTTACCCCCTTGGAAGCCCCAGGCAATCATTTTATCACATGTGGAGATGAACCGTTTAATGACCAGCCAACTTACAAACTGATTACATTTACAATAAGTCCCTGTTTTGGACTCTGTTTTCCGGTGGCGCAATTGCGTCAAATCGTTGGTCGATTTCAAGCTTCAATTGGCCCAATTGAGCCTGGAATCTTGCGTCAATCTGGGTCAAAAACTCCTCCATGTCGAACTGATGTCCAGCCATGGTTTGTTGGTTCGAATGATCGGGGCTTTCGTCTTTCGCCGTGTGCTCTGGCTTTTTCCCTCGAAGAGCAGGGTCAGCAGACGCAGAACCTTTCGATCTCGTCCACGGCGCAGTTGCTGCCACTCTTCCCTCCGTTCTGTCCTCTGTGTAGAACCAGGCGATGATGCCACTTGATAACACCAAGGATGGCGTTGGATCAGAGTTACGCAACCCAAACCCAAAGAATTTGAGCCTCTTGATTCCGGTGAACAAACAGGGGAACTAAACAAGCTTGTGAAGCTTGTTTTCGTGATGAATGGTGATGGGAACGAGAGGGAATCCTCACACCTGGGAGGATGCACAGTCGTTATAGGGTTACCTTCGAATGATCGAGTGGGGTTGCTCGATCAATAGGCCAAAGTTCAGCAAGTTTTGATCGCAACCAAAACCAATTTCAACTCACAACTCAAAACGTTGAGAATTTGGGGGTTTTTCTTCACAAATCAACTCTGAATGTTACAAAACGAGTTTGAGGCCTTTTATAGTCTTACATAATTACAAACAAACTAGAATAAGGATTGAAACTAACCTAACTAAATATGGAAACTAAATTACAAACATAATCCGAATTGAATTGGGAATCCTTGTTTGACACGGATTACTGGCAGTGCGAGATAGCTTCTTTGAAGCCCTCGACAATAGTCTTCCTAGATGATTCGATCTCACCCAATCCCTTGTCGTTGTAGAAGGAAACTTCCTCTGTATCCTCCAACTTGAATCAGCTCGAACTCATTTCCCAAACTCAAGTTATGGGTCTTCAAAGGTAGCACCTTGATCACAGTTTCTGCCTTAGTCAAATCTGGACAGATTCCAGGTTTCTTCTTAGCATTTTGTGAGACTTGAAAAACATACTTCCTGGAACCTCCTCGAGCTCCATGACATATCAATGAGCTCATAAAGTCTTGAAGTTCACATTGATGCTTTGATCCTTCATTTCCAACAACTGGTTTGAGAGATATGAGCCTCCAAAGTAGGCTCCTTAAACTGGATTCCATACTTAGCCATTTTCCTCCACTCTTCTTCCAAACTTCACTTCCTTCTTTCTTAAGCAATTCCAACTTCAAGATTGATCCAATTGGGATCATATCAGGCCCTCCCTCTTGAAAAAGTGTTGCCCTCAACACTTTAGCCTTTTGTTTCTCAAACCGTTCACAGAATGAATCCCAAATCGGATCAGAAACGGGGTGCTTGAATTTGCAATTCTGGAAAATTGGGGCAGAGCCCCTCATGTTGCGAATTGGGGCTTTTCGATTGAGACATTCCCAGCTCAATTCATTGCTTCCACGAGCTTTGCCACATGCCCAATCGACTTTCTGCACCGGTATCCAGCGTCGAATCGTCTCCTTCATCACTGATTCTTCTCCTCTTCGTTTCCCGCCAACGCCTGCTTTTAAAAACGTCCCACCCAGAAAATTCGATTGTGAATTGGGCGTTTCTATTCCAGCCACATTTGGATCAAATTGATCGACTCTACAGCATCCGGAAGATGGTTTCAATGACTCCGAAGTGTCAATTGGCATCGATTCATGCCCAGACGCCTCACCCCATTCACGCGACTTTTCTTCTTCTCTGTGCGCGTCCAGAGGCATATGAGCTTGAATTTGATCCTGCAAAATAAGCATGTTCGAGTCGATTATGTCTTTGGAGGAGATTTGCTGGCTCTCGTGGAAGGTTTTGGCGGCAACGGCTAAGCTCGACGCGGCGCGAGCTGCCCCGACCAATAAGCTCGAATTTTGTTCATCTTTGGTCGTTTTCAGAAGGGTTGAAGCTCGAATTTGATCCACCAATTTGGGTTGATTCTTCTCTTCCTGAGTTGTGGGCGAGCTTCCTGGAACGTTATAGAACGTATCAGCACCATCGGATTGGATCGACGACCTCCCCAGGCTGCCACCCAATTGACCCTCTCTCCCCCCCTGTACTGCCGCCGGCGAGAAACAGAGAGGGGAAGCTGATCGGCGTTGGATCCCCCTGGGGCACAGCAAGGCGGTTAATGCATGACGTCGATCAAGGAGACTGCTTCCCTTTCGCGACCCGCCTTCTTCCTTAGCTCGATTAGCTGCCAGCTGACGTTGGTATTCTTTGACTTCCGCCGGTGACAACGGCGTGAGCTTGAGCTTCTTCCCTCCATGTTCAAAAGTGTAGCAATTGGTGCGTCCATGGTGAGTTACTCCTCGATCAAATTGCCATGGTCGGCCCAGTAGGATGTGCGCAACGTGCATTGGCGCGACATCGCAGAGAATTTGGTCACGGTATTGATCAATTTCGAATTCGACCCAAGCCTGTTTCGTCACTTTTACAGCGCCATGATCGTTGAGCCAATGAAGGCTGTAGGGTTCAGGATGCTTGCTCGTATGCAATCCAAGTTTTCTTATTGTGTCCAGGCTGATGGCATTTGTACAGCTTCCTCCGTCAATTACCATTAACGCCGTTCTTCCTTGGATGGTGCAGCGAGTGTGGAAAAGGTTGTCGCGTTGTTGGGTGTCGCTGACAGCCTCAATGGTGAGGGCTCTCCTGTTGACGAGAAACGACCCTCCTGGAGGTTCCATCTCGATATTCTCATCCACCTCCTCGTCTGAGTCCTTATCAGCTGCTGCCTTTCCCACTTCGTCATCCTCGGAGTAGTATTCACCATCGCGGAGGACGAGTGCTTTCGGATTTGGGCATTGGAAGGACTTGTGCCCTCTTCCATAGCACTTATAACACTCCAATTTGCTTAGTCCTCCTCCTGGTCGCTCCTGTTGTCCAATTTGGACGGCTGATTTTGACGTTGCTGGCCGATTCGAAGCAGGGGCTTCAGTTTGTGGATTTTCAGACGTCAATTGCGGTCGAGGTACTGCCGGAGAAATGCGACGGCCAGTGCCCAGTTTTAACTGCTTTTCCACTTTGATGGCGAGATGAAGTACATCTTCCAATTCCACAAACGGCCGCAATTCCACTTCATTTCGAATTTCTCGACTCAGCCCATGGAGAAATCGGGCGATCATGGCCTCTCTGTCTTCCCGGACGTCAGCTCGCATAAGAAGCAACTCGAGCTCCCGGTAATACTCCTCAACGCTCCTTGTTCCCTGTCGAATTCCCTGTAGTGTTTCATGGAGTTCGCGTTGATAGTACGCAGGCACGAACCGTCCTCGCATCAAGGCTCGCAGTTCCTCCCAAGTTGTCACAGGAACCTGTCCGTTTTGTCGGCGGCGAACCTGGAGTTGCTCCCACCACTGAGCAGCGTACTCGGTGAACTCGTAGGTAGCTAACGCTACCTTTTGTTGGTCTGTGTAGCGTCCACATTGAAAGAACAACAGAATCTTTCGTTCCCAGTCCAAGTATGCCGACGCGTTCAACGTACCTTGAAACGCTGGAACAGAAAGCTTAATCCCAGGTGGGATTGCTGGCTCGTCGTCGCGATTTCCTCGTCGATCTCGCACATGCCGATCACAGTTGGGCTCAGCTACAACCAAACATCGCTCAAGTTCCTCAATCCGACCCAATATTGCCGGGTTTACTTCGGGGAATTCATCATCGCGAACCTCCCTGTTTTGGACTCTGTTTTCCGGTGGCGCAATTGCGTCAAATCGTTGGTCGATTTCAAGCTTCAATTGGCCCAATTGAGCCTGGAATCTTGCGTCAATCTGGGTCAAAAACTCCTCCATGTCGAACTGATGTCCAGCCATGGTTTGTTGGTTCGAATGATCCGGGCTTTCGTCTTTCGCCGTGTGCTCTGGCTTTTTCCCTCGAAGAGCAGGGTCAGCAGACGCAGAACCTTTCGATCTCGTCCACGGCGCAGTTGCTGCCACTCTTCCCTCCGTTCTGTCCTCTGTGTAGAACCAGGCGATGATGCCACTTGATAACACCAAGGATGGCGTTGGATCAGAGTTACGCAACCCAAACCCAAAGAATTTGAGCCTCTTGATTCCGGTGAACAAACAGGGGAACTAAACAAGCTTGTGAAGCTTGTTTTCGTGATGAATGGTGATGGGAACGAGAGGGAATTCTCACACCTGGGAGGATGCACAGTCGTTATAGGGTTACCTTCGAATGATCGAGTGGGGTTGCTCGATCAATAGGCCAAAGTTCAGCAAGTTTTGATCGCAACCAAAACCAATTTCAACTCACAACTCAAAACGTTGAGAATTTGGGGGTTTTTCTTCACAAATCAACTCTGAATGTTACAAAACGAGTTTGAGGCCTTTTATAGGCTTACATAATTACAAACAAACTAGAATAAGGATTGAAACTAACCTAACTAAGCAAGGAAACTAAATTACAAACATAATCCGAATTGAATTGGGAATCCTTGTTTGACACGGATTACTGGCAGTGCGAGATAGCTTCTTTGAAGCCCTCGACAATAGTCTTCCTAGATGATTCGATCTCACCAAATCCCTTGTCGTTGTAGAAGGAAACTTCCTCTGTATCCTCCAACTTGAATCAGCTCGAACTCATTTCCCAAACTCAAGTTATGGGTCTTCAAAGGTAGCACCTTGATCACAGTTTCTGCCTTAGTCAAATCTGGACAGATTCCAGGTTTCTTCTTAGCATTTTGTGAGACTTGAAAAACATACTTCCTGGAACCTCCTCGAGCTCCATGACATATCAATGAGCTCATAAAGTCTTGAAGTTCACATTGATGCTTTGATCCTTCATTTCCAACAACTGGTTTGAGAGATATGAGCCTCCAAAGTAGGCTCCTTAAACTGGATTCCATACTTAGCCATTTTCCTCCACTCTTCTTCCAAACTTCACTTCCATCTTTCTTAAGCAATTCCAACTTCAAGATTGATCCAATTGGGGTCATATCATTCCCTTCCTGGCCCACTCCCCACAGAAAATCACTACACATTTTTTAATATCCACAATCACCTTCTTAGGCAAAATAAACACAGCCATCCAAAATTGAACCGTACTGTATAATACTGAGAGTACCAGTTGAAGTCTTCCTGCATAGCTCAGAGTTTTCACCCCCCCAGTTCTGGATCCTTTTGGTAATTTTGTCAATTAAAGGACGGCAAGCCTTGGTAGTCAGCTTTCCAGGGATTAATGGGATTCCTAAGTACCTAACAGGGAGAGTGCCTAGCTCATAGCCCGCTCTGGCAGCCATCCTCTCCTGCCAATCCATAGGTAAACCACAATAGTAGAGCTCACACTTAGCTGGATTAGAAACTAATCCTGAGAGTAGTCTAAACTGTTTAAGGACCTCTTGAATGCATTGAATGCCATAGTTGGATCCATCAGAAAAAAGCAATAAATCATCAGCAAACATTAGGTGGGTTAAGCCTATTCTTTTGCACATTGGGTGAAAAGGCATTCTATTTTCATGAACAGCTTTCTTCATAAGGCAACTAAATACCTCCATTGCTACAGCAAACAGATAAGGAGAGAGGGGATCTCCTTATCTTAATCCCTTTTTTGTTGAAAAATAACCAACCACTCCTCCATTGAAACCAACACTGATTTTAGGTGTAGTGAAGCACATTGTAATCCATTTAATGAAACTTAAAGGGATATTCATGGCCTCTAACACAGAGGTGAGAAACTTCCAATCCACAGAGTCAAAAGCCTTCAGTAGGTCCACCTTCACCATACACCTAGGAGACATATTTTTCCTACCATATTTCTGCACCATTTCATGAGCAAGCATAATATTTTCTCCTATGATTCTTCCTTTAACAAACGCAGTTTGGTTCTCACTAATCAGATGAGGCAAGCATTCACTAAGCCTAGAAGAAATGATATTTGCTATACATTTATATAAAATGTTACAGCATGATATAGGTCTGAAAATTTTCATTTCTTCAGGTTTCTTAGTCTTAGGCAGTAATGCTAAGAGAGTAGAGTTTACCTCCAATGGGAACTCAGAAACTGAGAAGCAGTGCTAGATAGCAGCTGTGATTTCTTCCCCAACCAAACTCCAAGCAGAATGGAAAAAACAGGCTGAATAACCATAAGGGCCAGGACTTTTCTCCCTTTTAAACCCAAACATAACTTTCTTAATCTCTTCTGCAGTGACTGGTTTACACAATTCTATGGCAAGGTTACTAGGAAGTGTCTTTTGCAACAGTCCCCTATAGAAGTCCACTGACTCAGCTTTAACTGTAGGATCAGCCTTACCAAGCAGATTCTGATAAAATCTCATGGCAACCTCACTCATACTTTTTGTATCAACCATCCTTTCCCCCAGCTTCATTGATAAGAGATCTTATTGTGTTCCTCTGGGTTCTAATTTTGACTGAGAAAGGTTGTATTTTATTTAAATATGAATGTATTTTTTTATCAAAGTTCAATTGATATTTAAATATGAATGTAGATTGTAAGTGATTGTCTTCAAATATGGTTATATTATGCTTAAATTCATTTAATGTTAATGATTTTTTATATATTTTTACATATTTTGATAACCCGATATTGATAGGTATAAATCAATTATACCTCTCGAACAAAATCACTTGTTAAACTATATAACGGTATAAACTGGTTTGACAACCGTACGATAACTAACAAAGTTAGGCCATTTACGACAACGTTTGTAGCGTCCCGCCTCAAGGAGTTGAAAAAAGTTGGCAAAAGTGCAAAACCGAGCCTCGTCTGGACAGGCTGTTTGTGTTTCGATGCTTAGTCAGCCAGCGGCGCGAGTATGAAATCCCCGCCAAGCCCCAAACCATTCGGAGCATTTCCCAAGTACACCCCTCCCAATTTCGACACCTGATGGAGGGTGGAATCGTCATTTAACCACATCACTCGTCATATTCGCCCACAACTCCAGAAGACAAGACATCACCTCTTCACCGGAGCCAAACCCGAAACCTCCCCCGCGTTCTTCTCCTTTTGCCCCTGAAAGTGACCAGATCTAACCCAAAAATTTCAAATTCAGCTACCTTAAAGAACCCTAATTTCCCCCTCCATTTTCGAATCATTTCCTCCTATTCGCGGGTTCTTCCGTCGTAATCTCTTGATCGGTCGCGGTGTCTTTTTAGAGTCCGGAGAGAGCTGATTAAGCAAGGATGGGCGATTTCAATCTCGCCCTAATAATCGTCGCTATAGTGGTGTGCGTCATCGTCTTCATCTTCAATGTCTACCTTCTGGTTAATTACCAGCACCCGGATGACAAGAACCAAGCTTACTTCCCCAAATTCGTGGTCGTTTTCGGCCTCTCCGTCGCCGTCATCTCCATACTGATGCTGCCGGCCGACGTCGCTAACCGGCAGGCCTGTCGCCACGCGATATACAATGGCGCCTGTAGTCTCACTTTGCCAATGAAGGATCTCTGGATCGCTGTCTATATCATCGACGCTGTGCTGGTCTTCTTCATCATCCCTTTCGCTATGTTTTACTACGAGGGGGACCAGGACAAGTTGGTGATCTTTTCCTTTCGCTATCCATAATGAACCGCTGATAATTTATGAATTGGGTTCCTGACTGCTCTTTTTTGGTTGCAGGACTGTGGGCAAGCGGATTAAGAGCGCACTGATGTGGGTGATAACGACAGCCATTGTATGCGCGCTTCTGCTTGGCATCTTATATGGTTAGTGATTTTGTTTAGCTTTTTAGTGTGGGGTGATCAGTGTCTGTTAGGTTTATGAATTTTCTGAGTTTGGAAGTTCCCAGGCATGAAAATATTAGTTGCTTCTGGAGACTGTAATTCTGCGATTAGAAGGTTATTGGTTGGGCATTTCTATTTAGAGTATCTTCCTCATGAATATGCATTCTAAACCCATCACCGAATGTTGGAAGATTTCGATAACCTACTTAGAAATGTGTAAATGGCATTGGAGCCAGTATTAACTTTATGCTCTTGGTGCTATATCAGGGCTAGTTGGAAAGGTGGATTTCACAGTTAGGCATCTTTCCTCGACCACTACAAACTTTCCTACTTCGTGGAGTTTCTCCACAAGTCAACCATGTGTCGGAAATAATGCTCGCCAGGTTATCATTATGTTGCCTGGCCTTCATCTTGCTGAGTGTTGATGAATTTCTCTCTGTTCCTTTATTCATCTAAATTCATTCTGCACTTGAGGGCACCTCGAACTTTTGCATGTTTGTTAGTTTACTCGTCCTGCCCTCTCTGACTCACCTTCTAAAGCTTTTTACCATTGGTTACAGTGCTCAGCATATCTTGCCAATGCCGCTTCAGAGAAGACTTGGACTATGCAAACCACATTTCCTGAATATGTTGTTGCACTTGCTACGATAGCTGGATCTGTGCTTTTCTCGGTGAGATCCTTCTACTCCAAATGTTGTTTTTTTTTTGCTGTCCATGAAGATGTTTTGCTTTCCGTTTCTGCGTCTTTGAGGATTTTCCCAGTTTGTTTCATATGGATAATGGGAGTTTTCATGTTTATATGTGTTCTTAGTAACACTATATCCAAAATTGAAGGCAGTCATGTTTGTCCTTTTCAATGACATGTTCATTTTGTTGCTGTCTTGCAAATCTTCAGATATTTGGTGGCGTTGGCATTGCGTGTTTGCCTCTGGGACTCATTTTTTCATTCATCCGACGACCAAAGGCTGTTATCACGCGTTCACAGTACATTAAGGTGATTGCTAGATACACTATAGAAAATAGGCAATGAAAGAGGTTCCTAAGCTCATGTCTGTATACATTCTGTAGGAAGCAACAGAGCTTGGTAAAAAAGCAAGAGATCTTAAGAAGGCAGCTGATTCACTTCATCAGGAAGAGAGAGGTGGTGCTAAGGGGAGAAAATGGCGTAAAAATGTTAAGGCAGTTGAGAAGGTGATACATGTGACCCAAACACAGTATGCTGATCATGCTGCAGGTTGGTTTTGTCCCTTTAGGCTATTGATGCTTCTTTCTGGCATGGTTGAACTTTCAGGAATTGCATCAGTTGGAAGAAGATGTAAAGTTGCTTGAAGAGATGTACCCTCAAGGAGAAAAGGTGTGAATATAGCTTGTTGGTTGGATAAATAGACACGTTTTTGTTGTCTTGGTTTTAAAACTACGTATCTGGCATTTTCAGGCCGAGACTACTTGGGCTCTCACTATACTTGGTTATTTGGCAAAACTTGTGCTGGGAGTTTTGGGGTAAGTGCCGACCTTGAAAGATATAGTGTTAAGTCAGCAACTTTTGTCTTCATCAGTTATTTGATTGTAATATCTGTATAAGTTACTACCCGTTCTGAAACCCTTTGTTCGTACACAACACTCTCCTTATGTGGAGACTACCTTGCAGGAATTAGCCTAGTTTTGCTTTGCTCTTATTGTGGCTATTTCATTATGAAAAATGGCTAATCCAATTGGTCCTACCCTGCCCTTTGATTGTGGGATCCAATTTGTTCCTTTTGTAGGTTGATTGTCTCAGTGGCTTGGATTGTGCATATTATCATATATCTACTGATTGACCCTCCACTTTCTCCTCTCCTCAACGAGGTTTTCATTAAGTTGGACGATGTGTGGGGTGAGCTTGAAATTGTTGTTGTATTTCTCTACCATTTTTGTTGGGTTAAATCTAAAATCTTATGTATATCCTCTGCGCTATGCTGCTAGGTCTTCTTGGTACTGCAGCATTTGCTTTCTTTTGCTTTTATCTTCTCCTTGCTGTGGTGGCTGGTGCAATGATGCTGGGGCTCAGATTAGTTTTCATCACAATCCATCCCATGAAGTAATAAACTTTTTAACCCTTATACTCAGTTGTGATGCTTTAACCATTTTTTAGTGGTACTGATTAGTGAAATTTGCACTTAACAGGTGGGGCGCAACTCTCATGAACTCATTCCTTTTCAATGTGGGACTCATTCTCCTGTGCTCGATTAGGTAGGTGTCTTTTATCTACTAGATTGTGCCTTGATCCACGACGCTCAACTGTTAACCATAGTTGCTTGTAGTTTTGGTAGTTGCTTATTTTGTGATAACTTATTTCCTGTTTTGCTAAGATATGTCTGATGCAAGTGACTCTTTACTAAGGGATGGGTAGTTTCTAATCTCTCTGGCTTTGAATATGAGTGTGACTGCCTTTTTTCTGCCTGCTCTTTCAGTGTGATCCAATTTTGTGCCACGGCTTTTGGGTATTATGCACAAGCAACTGCAGCTCAAGAAATTTTTGGCCACACTT
This sequence comes from Linum tenue, assembly GCA_946122785.1. Taxonomy (NCBI): domain Eukaryota; kingdom Viridiplantae; phylum Streptophyta; class Magnoliopsida; order Malpighiales; family Linaceae; genus Linum; species Linum tenue. The sequence goes on from CAMGYJ010000005.1 coordinate 62,154,648, forward strand.
TGCAATCTCTTCGTGGGATAAAATATCTTTACAAGTGAGTTGTAATACTAGAGTTCTGACTGTTTGTAGGATCTTATAGAACTGGCACTGACTAATTGAGCTGTTCATCTGAACAGGTACAATGTGTTCCAAATCGCATTCATTGTTCTTGCGGGTTTGACTTTCGTATATTACACTGCCTTTGTAAGTTTCCTGGTCTACTTTGTTGTCTACTCCGTCACTCTTCTTTCATAATTATCTTAGACTTGGGATATGATAATCTGACGACATCCTTTCCATGTACCATCATAGGGATGGAAAAGGAAAAAACCTAGTGGCAGGTTCCAACTCTCGAGCTGAAGCATGTTCTGATCATCAATGCGAGTGCTACCTTGGACTGGTCAGTGGAATCTGTCTCTTTGTTTTCCGGCGTGGTGTTTTTCCTTATTCGGTCTTGTCTACCGAGCAAGTAAAGAATCTGAGCGTTGAGAGAGATTTGCAGATATGGTTCGAATTAGGTTGCCGGGGGAGCTTTAGAAGGGGAAAATTGTGCTGGTTTCCTTGTTATCTGTTTTTTTTTTTGTTCGTGGTTTTGCTGCTGCCTTTTGTTCATGCTCTGCTCATTTTGTATGTATTATCATTCTTTTGTAACCGGATAATATACATGTTATATACGCTTGGTTTGGGGGAATCTGTATGACTTCGTCGCTGGACACATTTAGGGAGAATGGTGAAGGCGGGGTTGTTTGGCTGGGGCACATCTGATAGGAACTTTAACTTACCTTCTCTTGTAATATAACTACGTCAGAACAAACAAAGATGAGACATGATCGAGTGAGTTGATTCAATTTTTTAACACGTTTGACTTATTTCTTGTGTTCATTATTATGGACGACACAATGTCCCTTTGTTTTCTTGTCCTCGGACAGTCGATCAAATTACAAATAGAACAGGGACAGCATTGGATAGCTAAAACTCCAAATAGACAGAGTTGACGCGAAACCCTGTCTACTGGCAGTGAACTCTCATTAATCCCAGAGAGCAATTTTGTTGAAGTCGAAATTGCAGATATTGATAGTCTTCCCGTCGTTACCAACCATATCGTATGGCGAATCTTCTGGAAACTCGACCGGCATGAATCTGCAGTCGAGGCTTGGCTCCCATTCTGCTTCCTTGATGACCTTGAGAATCTCCTTCACCACCACCTTGCTCCCCTGCGGCGACAGATGGATTCCATCCCTGCCAAAACCAAGCCACCAATCAAGCTCACCAAGCAGAAGAAAACAGGCAACAAGAGCAAGCATTGCTCTTTTTGTGTGTGCTTGATTGAACCCAAGCTAGAAGAAGGTAAGAAGCTCTACGTGAAGCAATTCTTCCAGTTGTCTGTTTGCTGTATCGAACTCCAGAGATCCACTCCCTTAACGCCGATCTCGTCGCACAGCTTCATACACGCTCGGGAGTAAACCCCGCACGCCTCATTCGTCCGAACCATGTCGAACACATTACTGCACAATGATCTCATAACATATAACATCATTCAATCAAATGCAGATCAAGACAGGACAGTAAATAAAAAGGGGAGAGACTTGATTCACCCTAGCGTTGTGTTCATAAGGTCCTCGGCTACAGGAGGGGCAGTGAGGAAAATCACCCGGGTCTTGTCGGATAAGCTCTGCGCCAGAAAGGGGTTCCCAACCCCACAGTTGAGAGGAATCAAAATATATGTAGTGGGTTTTATGGAACTGGTGATTTTGAAGTAGTGTCAGTGAATGTGTGCATACCTTGAGATGGAGGGCGATTTTGGTCATGTTGTCGACGTATTCGGGAAGAGGGACGTGAGGGCCGAGCCCTGTTTGGTGCGGGTGAATTGAGTCATTGCCGCCGAAGTAAACGACGACGAGGGAAGGCTGGACGGCGGCGTCTTTGGGGAAGACTTGATGGAGAACTTGGAGAGCTCGCCTGGAGTTCCAACCTGAATATCCACGCAGCACTATGTCGGCCTGCTCTGCCCAGTTCATCAGTGGCGGTGCTGAATGAAGATAGTAAAATGGGGGAGGGAGAGAATTGAGGAGGATGTGGGGGCCGGTTTTGTACCTTACGAGCGTAGATGTCGGCGAGAATAGCACCCCATCCGCCATTGCTGAAGCTCATCTGAACAATTGATGACCCAAACAGCACGAACTGTGGCCTTGCTAGACCTGCCATCTCTTCCTCCCCAACTTGGACCTTGTTTGCCTCGTTTCTCTGGTTTTCTTCTTGTTTTTGTTTTGTTTTGTTCTGCCTGTCGTGTGAGAATAAGGATGATGTACTCACGACATATGCATTGGGGGCAGGGGCATCCGTTAAAGGAGACCGACAGTGTCTTCCGGTTGTTGGATTTGTTTAATTCTTCTTTGATGGATGTTTTCGTCTAATTCTTGTTATTAGGGGTGGGTATCTCTCGATTCGGTCCCAGACCGGACCAAACTATTCTCGGACCGGACCTTCAAAAAGCCATTGATAAACCGCCTCTGTGGGGAACTTGAAAAGAATCAGACGATCCTCCAACCAAGAGACACGCACTTCACCTTCCCTACCCCATAACCAGTTCGCCCAGGAACGAATCGTTCGCTAGCGATGGTGGAGCTCCCAGAAATTGACCAACTAAACTGTTTTCTCACTCCCGAGCACCCTCTTCCAGCACCGCTTTTGGAACTCGAATTGACCCATTGACCAATTCCGGCTCATAGAACTCCAATTTTGAATCCTCAGAGACACCGAACAACGAAGCCCACGATCGGCCGCCACCAACGGCGCCCGATGAGGCTCCGTCAACGACGACCGTCATCAGAGATCGCGACCCTAACCTGAAATTGGGAGAGAAACTGAGAATTTTTTTTAGAATTAAATCGTACTTTTAGCTAATTTTTGATAATTTAGCAAAAAAGACTTGCTATGTATTTCCACAGGGCATGTCCTTTGACAGATGGACACGTTCTGTCCGTGGTGGGATAGTGTTGAAGATGGCATCAAGAGTTTTGGAAGCAACAGTCATGGTTTGATCTGCTCCATAACCGAGTTGCATCATGATAAATTAGCTCAACATAATGAAAATTTGAGGGTCGGGGAGCAAGTTAAAAGGTTTATTTGATCCGTCCAAATATCAATTCAGTACTTATCCCTGTTTTGGAAGAAATTAATGAAATTGACAATCTAAGTACATTATAAAAGGTCCAGATTGATCCCTTGAATCCAGACCGGCTCCAACTCTTCAAAAAGAAAGGAGGCAGTCTGAATTGGTATTCATTAAGTCAGGCCTGCCTCATCATAAAAATTTATGGACTCTCTCGCATTGGCCCTTGATAAGCTTCTCTTTGGAGCAAATGGACCATCACAAGGTTTATGCTTTTAGTATTCTTGGCTGGGTGTGGGTTCTGCTAGTCACGGGGCTTACCAATTTATTCCTTTTAGCATTTTGGCAGGCTTCCACCACAAACACCAATGTTTCATTTTTCTCATATTTTGCTTTTGTTGTTACCGCAGAGAGACGACGGACAAAAGAAAGCCAAAGAAAGAAACAAAGGGTTCAGAATCGCACATGTAAGCTTTGACTACCAAGCCAAGTTTCTCATGGCAGGCTTGAGTTCAAGAAGTGGTTGTAGCCAAGCGTATCGAAGAGGGTGACTCCTGAGAATTCACAGGGCATCGACTCCCAATGCAGGCTTGGTTCCCACTCCGACTCTTCTATCACCTTCAAGATCTCATTCCCCACTACCTTGCTCCCTTCTGATGTCAGATGGATCCCATCTCTGCCCACACAGCAGCAGCAATTGCAAATTACAAACAGTGCCGCAAAATCCAAACAAAAGCACAACAATTGTTGACCAGTGCAGCAGCTTAGGTGCTGGCTGACTTACATGAAATAGGCAGTCTGCCAGTCCTCCCGTTGTTGCTGGAACACAGACCACAGATCAATGCATGTAACCCCCATTTCCGAGCACATCTTCATACAAGCTTCTGCATACATCCGGCATCTCTCATTTGTGCGACCACAATCTCTGCCCAGACAAAGAAAAGTAATGCCAAAAACTGAGCTCTTTGTTCCCTGCAACATTATTAAGAAGAGGCTCGAGGGTCTTAACGCCAAACCCAAAATATTTAGTGACCATCTTCTCATTGACTGGGGGAGGAGTAAGAAAGATGAGGCGAATCGTCTCAGAAAGGCCCTGGCAACCAGAAATCCGCACTAGATTCAGAAACCCATTTAACGGTTCAATGTTTGATTCTTGCAGAGAGGTGTGCAGTTAGGATGCATGATTACCTTGAGATGAGCAGCAATCTTGTTCATGTTTTCGTAGTACTCAGGAAGAGGTACATGAGCAATGGACCGGTCTTGGCTGCACGAATCATTCCCACCAAAATAGACTATAACCAGTGCAGGATGTGTGGCAGCATCCTGAATCAAAACAAACTTCTCAGTTTTTCCATCCACCAATTCCCAAAAGAGGGAAATTCACCTCACCAATTGAAGCTCCTATATCAATTAAGACATCATAAAGAGGAGAAGAAAAGGCATTTTGTTGTTTATGTCCAGATTACCAGTCTTGAGAGTTATGCTGTCGTAAAATGAAAGCATAAGCCAAAAGATAGAGGAGGCACCTTTGGGAAAACTTGTTCAAGAACCTTGAGAGCATCCCTCGAGTTCCAACCTCCATATCCTCTTATCAAAATGTCTGCCTGAGACGATCCCAGTGGTGGGGTGTCGAGCCAATCACAGAGTGAACAACAAGCATAAGCATTTTGAATTCCCGAAATGGGGTTTCAAGACAGCAACTTGCAGTTGAAACCCAACCAAGAAAATGAATTTAGAGAACCAAAACTCAAAGCAAATGATCAAGTGAGGGATTTATCACCCCCTTCTCCATTTCAACCCCTAAATTATTTCTAGAATCTTGGCCATCATAAAGGTCGCAAATTGCGCCTGGATGAGAAAGGGAACTCTCCACAAACATGCGACGGACAGAAACAGATACCCAGCCAACAATAAAAACACAAAAAGAAGGGTTACCACCTTGCGAGAGTAGTAGTCAGAAAGCATAGCGCCCCACCCACCAACTCCATAGCTGAACTGGACGATGGAGGATCCAAACAACACGAACACCGGTCTCGCCGTTCCCACCATCTCCCCTGCCGTTGCGACGGTGGTAGGCAACGGTGGCCTCAAATCACGGGCGGTCAGGTAAATGGGGAACTGAACACTCTGATTCGGCGGTGATTCCCACCTTTTGCCCAAAGCCCTTGTGGTGGTTTGCGGATTCCTCCGATCCTACATATGCAGTTTTTGGTTTTACAAGTTAGTAGTTGTACACTTGTACTCGGGACTTCTTTGTTTGGGTCTTCTTTTCGGGTTGGCGTTTGGAGAAGAAAGTCTTCCCTTTGCAATAAGGTCGAAGGATATAGTTTTCGGATGAGCTGTGCCCGTAACCGTCTTCCCACCAATTCCTTGGAACTAGAAGATGTACTGATTCTGACCGCTCAACTACTGTTTATGGCCACCGATATTTCCAGTTCATTTTACTTATTAATAACTTTTTGTCCAAATAAAAAAATATTATTATAAATTGCGAAATGCCGAAAGCTTAAAAAAAACTAATATTACCAAAAAAATGCCGAAAAAATGGGAATAATCATCATAAGCTTTTATGATGAGAGCTCAATAATATATATATTTTTTTATATAGTAGAAGTTCCTTGCAACAAATTATTTTCATACTTAACTCGTTTGCTATCATCTTGGACGATTCCGTCTCAAATATTATTGGTTTCCTTCCATGTTTTATGGTATTACCTTAACCAAAATAAGACCATGTGATTTATTAAACATTACAAATAAGCACGGTAGTTATGAAAAAACAAAAGCACGGTAGTGGGGGTGGGGGGGAGTTTGAGTGCTTCCTCCTATAATTTCGAGACATTGTATTTATCAAATTTTTCTAGAATGCAATCACTCGTGTTATTTTTAGATTCGACGAATTTATATTAAAAAAAATATTTGACGAATTTATGGATCTAATTGGATATTGAAAAATCATTTTTCCTTGATCTAATCTAGTTCAGGCTTATAAATGAATGTTTATGCCTTATCAGGGGTGGAGCTACCTTATGCCTCGAGGGATCCCGACCCTGGAGAATTTCGAAGATCACTTGTAAAAATATTGAGAATTCTTAAATTTCTGAAGAAATTAACTTTTTGTATAATAACTATACAGCATAAAATGACTAACTTACCTTGGTCTAGTCGAATGGAATGTAGCTATTAGTGTATTTGTTGTATTTTGGTTCAATCCCAGGCATCAATATTTTTTTTTCCAATTTTTCTCTTTTTAGTTTAATTTTTGTTTAAAATTTAGACTAATCACTTAACTTTTGTACTTCTTCATATATTATTTAATTTCAAAGCAGATAATTAAATTTTGGAGCTTATGACTCACATTTTAATATTTTTTAATTAAATTTCAACCTAATAAGTTAACTTCCTGTTGGGTCTAGTATTAACCCGTCTAATACGGGCCCAAGCCCACCACAAAGCGTCTCACCTTGGGCCCAAGCCCATTTTAGGGTCCAGTACACCGGGAGGCGTCCATCACCGGGAGGCGTCCAGCCTACCTGGGGGCGTCCACCACCGAGAGGCGTCCATCGACGGGAGGCGACCACTCTACCGGGGGCGTCCATGACAACGGGAGGCGTCCACAAGATGCCTCCGACTCCTATATAAGGAGGCCAGACCCTCCAAGCAAAGGGACTTCTCTCCCTTCCCTCACTTTATCACTTATGGTTCTGTCTCTAAACCCTATCTCTCTCTACACTCTATCATATATCATATTCTAACTTGGGCGTCGGAGTGTAGCCGCCCCCGACTCTCCACAAGATTCTTCCACTCCCGAGGAGATCAGACGAGGGAGTCCGGAACAAGGTTTCACACAAATCCCCCGGTACTAATCCGGGTCAAACATTTTGGCGCCCACCGTGGGGCCTGATTCGGTGTTCTTCTTGTTTGATTTCTGAAGAGGGGAAGAGATCGCCTCTTCGGCGACCAAGCTTCGACAACCTCACAAAATCACAGATCTGAGAATATCTTCCTTCTTCCCCAACTGAAAGAAAATGAAAACAGATCCGGGTCAAGAAAAGAAGGAGAGATCAGCGACCTCTTCCTATAGAGTCACCTCCATCTTTGACCCCACCAGATTGCTCGCCATCGTCACCAACCCTCTAGCCGCCCATCTTCATGAAACGTCGACACCGGTAGCGACTCCGGTCATCGGGGTTGTGCACAGCCCCAATGCTCCGACAAGGGCAAGAAGAAAATCTCACAAAAAGCTGTTCACTTCAGTTTCTCTCTCCGTCAGAAAAGACAAGCTTTTCTCTCTCCATTAGTAAAAGCAGATTTGTCTCCATTACTTCTTTCTCTCTCCGTCAGAAAAAGCAGACTGTTGAAGTATGCAGACCTGCCTAACTGAGCAAAGAGGGGAGGTCTGAGTCACACTTTCTCGTTTCCCCATAATGGTGGACTGGCGAAACTCCCAAGGGAGACAGCCGCATCTGATACACGCCTCCTCCATTCTCACACGCAACAGGCCGCCTCACAACTCGCATTGCGGGCCTACGGAGCAGTTTTCAGTCCTCACTCCCCGCCTACGTCCGGCCCGCTTCAAATCCAGACCGCCTGGGTAAGCAAATGCCGCCTTCATTTTCCATTCAAGCCAGGCCCGCAAACTATCGTGCGGACCATCAACATCTTAAGGCCCGCATACTGTTGTGCGGTCCACTTCGTCGCCCTTGACACTTCAAGGAGCGCCCAGATGGCAACAGGCCGCCTCACAACTCGCATTGCGGGCCTACGGAGCAGTTTTCAGTCCTCACTGCCCGCCTACGTCCGGCCCGCTTCAAATCCAGACCGCCTGGGTAAGCAAATGCCGCCTTCATTTTCCATTCAAGCCAGGCCCGCAAACTATCGTGCGGACCATCAACATCTTAAGGCCCGCATACTGTTGTGCGGTCCACTTCGTCGCCCTTGACACTTCAAGGAGCGCCCAGATGGCAAAACAACATTAGTGGGTTTCGAACCCACATCAGTATGCGGTCCACTTCGTCGCCCTTGACACTTCAAAGAGCGCCCAGATGGCAAAACAACATTAGTGGGTTTCGAACCCACATCCTCTCCTCACAAAGAAGCGCACACAACCAATACACTACGAGGAGACTTTTTGCTTTACAAATGCAGCAGTTTATTATTACTCACCAACATCTCACGACAAGTCAATCTTTGGGCTCAAGGCCCGCTCCTGCATTAAAGGTCGATCCGCCTCAAACCGAAAGTGACCGCCCTCTAATCAGACTTACCAGGCTCGCATCCATTCACGACCCGCCTTGCGAAGGAAGCCCACAGAGGAGCCCATTGCACGATCCATTAGTTGAACAGACTTCATTCTCAACAAAATGAAAAATAAAGAACGCCTCTGCCAAGATTCGAACACGTATTAATTGGCTGGGATACAAGAACGCCAACCGGTTGGCTACAACATCTTCTTATGTCATTAGTGGCGGCCGCCTTATATCTATCTCGTCTCCAACATGCCAGGGGCCCAAGACCCATTTCCGTGGATGCAAGACCGGGACCGCCTTGCTCCACATCCGATTTTTCAAGGCGATCCTGTCCATCGTCGATGGGCCGCCTCCATCATCAACGCGATCCGCCTCGCATACGGGCTCCTTTGCCCGAAAGTCCAATAAGCAAGCCCATCACGCCACTAGAAGACTGGGCGCGCTTCGCTTATTAGAAGGCCACAACCCGGGCCCGCCGGCCTCAAAGGCGAGCCTCCTCCAACTCAAGGACCGCATTAGGTCCACCTGCAAAGCCCATCACGCCACTAGAAGACTGGGCGTGTCTACTTACAAAAAGAAGAAAAGAAACACATGCACCAGACTCGAACACCTGACCTAGCTCTCATATGCAAGGGAACTTACCATTTCCGTGGATGCAAGACCGGGACCGCCTCGCTCCACATCCGATTTTTCAAGGCGATCCTGTCCATCGTCGATGGGCCGCCTCCATCATCAACGCGATCCGCCTCGCATGCGGGCTCCTTCGCCCGAAAGTCCAATAAGCAAGCCCATCACGCCACTAGAAGACTGGGCGCTTCGCTTATTAGAAGGCCACAACCCAGGCCCTCCGACCTCAAAGGCGAGCCTCCTCCAACTCAAGGACCGCATTAGGTCCACCTGCAAAGCCATCACGCCACTAGAAGACTGGGCGTGTCTACTTACAAAAAGAAGAAAAGAAACACATGCACCAGACTCGAACACCTGACCTAGCTCTCATATGCAAGGGCACTTACCATTTTGCTACAAGACTGCCTTGAGGATTAGAAAGCGACTCGTCTTACTTAGACCGTTTCCCAGCTGTCTTCTACAACTTATTCTCAAGCTAAGTACTTCCTTCTAAGATATATTCAAATACTATGCCATGAAGACCGCCACTAATATCATACTATGATATTTCTTACTACATCCTATGCTATGACATATTTCACGCATGCTATGCTTATGTTTGTGCTCTAAAAATATGGGGCACTAGTCACTCACATCTTTCGCAGATGTAAAACCGCATCCCGCTTCCTGAGCAATGCTTCCCCTCTACGTAGAAGCCCGAAATCGCCTCCCAGTAGGCGCGCCATCGGTATAGCTAACACGATCCCGCCTCCCAGCAGGTGTGGCATCTTCACGCCTTGAACTTACAGATCCTCATACTCTTGCAAAAGACTGCCTCCAAAGCCCATTCCATTTCGCGTGTGGATCAACTACCACTTATGGTCCACCATGCTTTCAATCTAGACAAGACTCATGGCCCGCCTTTCAATGAAGACCGCATTAGATCCGCTCAACTCACAACGCGACCGTATCGGGTCCGCAAAGCCCTTCATCCATAGAAAAAGGAAATGCGGGGGAGCAGTCTTCCCAAATCTACTAAGCCCGCATTATATCTCAAGGCGACCCACCTCTCAAATCCTTCACCTACAAAGTGTTCAGCTTTCAAGACCATCTGAGCCAAGACCTCCATGCAGGCTCGCTCCACATCCTGTCCGGTCACAAGACCAGTCTGCCAAGTCCAAGCCGCAACCTTGCGTCATACTCCAAACCAGTCTCCTTTCAACCATTCCCAATCCCGGTCAGTAGTCCAAGCATATAATGGGCCGCATTCCGGTCCACAACCAGCCTCCTCCGGCCTACAACGAGCGAAGCTTGACAGCACGCCAGACACGACCCATAAAGCTCTCTCAATTGTCCCATTACAAAAATAAAGGAGGACCGCCTCCGCAAAGCTTCAAACCCTCGTCCAGCCAAGCACAAGATGATCATCACCACCATGCTACGTTCCGCCTCCGTGCGATATTATCATCGCAAGAACGTTTCCACTTGAAATGAAAGCCCGATCATGCATCGGCACGAAGACCACACCCGACCTCCGTCTCCCACAGGCGGTACGTCGACACAAGAGAAGTCTGGTCCTGTGTATCATACTCGTCTATGTCATCGCCCACGTCTTTCATGGCCACTTCGAACGTGGAACCGCATACAAATCAAATTTCATGCCTTCCAGGCTAAGCTCTCAATTTGTTCAAAGAATCCAAAGCGCTTCCCGCAAAGTCATAAAATAAACGCCTCCCGATAGGCTAAAAGAAGACACGCCTCCCGTCAGGCTGAAAGAAAGAAACGCCTCCCGGTAGGCTGAAAAGAAGACATGCCACCTAGTAAACTAGAAGAAGACACTCGCACATCGCACACATCTAGCCTAACTCGCCTCCAAGAGGACTTGCCTTCAGTAAACCTGTCTCACTAGGCGAACCTCAGACCAGGGGCAACCCAATATTTGTGTCAGGAATCGCAACCTCCTCCGCAAACGCGATCACATACAATCACGGCTCGCCTAGCCAACAGAGCCCACGTAGAGGCCCATTGCGCGGGCACAACATAACCTTCTCCAAGTCAATAACGTTGGCCCCCTCCATCCTGCCTGCTCAGCAACAAGCCTTCTAGTACAAAAAAGAAGCGCCTATACCAGGATTCGGATATGAGTTCTAACCCGATAAGATGAAAGACGCTCACCAGTATGCTACAATGAGGTCTTGTACATATGATCTGTAGCGCTCAGGATTTGACTCTTACTTTTCCTCCGAAAAATCACAAAGTTAAGTATTTTCTACAAAAATATTTCTCAAATGCACTGCTTCAAGCCCCCGGGCAAGGCCCACAATTCGTCTCCGAGCAATGCTCCTTTCGGAGAATGATTTCCGCCTATGAGCGACGCTCCCTCCGGGAACGATTCACGCCCTCCGCCTTCGGGGCAAGGCCCAAAAACCGCCCCCGAGCGATGCTCCCTTTGAGCGATGATTTTCGCCTATGAGAGACCCTCCCTCTAGGCACGATTCACGCCTTCCACCTCCAGGCAAGGCTCGAAAATCGCCTCCAAGCGATGCGCCCTTCGGGGAATGATTTTCGCCTATAAGCGACACTCCCTCCTGGCATAATTCACGCATTCGGGTGGTAACCTCTCAGGAATGCGCCCCGCCTCTGAGCAATGCACCTCTTGGTAATGACAAAACACTTAAGTGCTTCCCAAGAACCCGAAGACCAACACGCTTCTTGGAAGCCAAAAGACTATGAGGATGTTCCACCTCACAACGACACTCCCGTCGAGTATATTTCGCCTCCGTGTGATGCTCCTCTCACGGGAATGCTTCTTCCACTAAGGTAAGAGCCCAATCTCGCTTTTCATAAGCGTATCATCATCATCAAAACACCTGTCGACAGGCTCACACACCTCCCAATAGGATGGAGGAGAAACTCCTCTCGACAGGCCCTAAGGAAAAACGCCTTCCAATAGGCTCACATACCTCCCAACAAGCTCAAAAAGGAGACGCCTTCCGAGAAGCTTGAAAGGATAACAGAATAGTCCTTGCGTGCCAAACCGCGCCATGGACACCATAGCATCAGTGATGTACCCTCAAACCAACGGCCAGGCTGAAGCATCCAACAAACTCACCCTCCAATGACTGAACAAGCGTCTTCGAGAATAAAGGGGCAGGGATAACTGAGCTCCCACACGTCCTATGGTCGCATCACTCGACCCACAAGACAGCCACGGGAGATACCCCCTTCGCTCTGACATACGGCACCGAAACGGTCGCCCCAGAAGAAGTAAACTTACCTTCCCTCCGTGTTCAAACATGCAACTCGGGGGACAAACTCAAGAAGCTACTAGAGCAACTGGACATGGTAGAATCGCAACGTAACACGACCATGGAACGAATCGTAAGCGGAAAAGCGAAAGAAATCGCCACCTACAACGAAAAGGTAAAACCGCGACAAGCTTGACGCAACCTGGGAAGGCCCATCCCTCATCGAAGACAAAACAGGTCCCAGCACCTTTTTCCTAACAACCATGGAAGGCGCCCCAGTCTCCAAAAACATGGGATGGCATGCACCTGAGAAAGCACTACCCATACGCAGTCTGAAGTATCTCATGTCCGCCCAAAAAGCTGAAGACTAACACGCTTCTTAGAAGCCAAAAGACTACGAGGATATCCCGCCTCTTGAAGATGCTCCCATCGAGCGCTCTCTTCACGAAAATGTCAAAAGTCGACGGGCGATACTCCCACCACGGGAATGTTCCACCTTCTAGTGGTGCTCCCTTCGTAGGAATGCTTCTTCCACGAAGCTAAAGCCCAATCTCGCTTCTCACAAGCGGGTCATCATCATGGAGACGCCTCCCGACAAGCTCGAAGGAGAAACGCCTTCCGACAGGCCCAAACGCCTCCTGATAGGCTTGGGGAGAAACGCCTTCCGACAGGCCTAAAGGAAAAATGCCTTCCAACAGGCTCTCACGCCTCCCGACAGGCTCAAAGGAGAAACACCTTTCGAGAGGTTTAAAAGAAAAACGCGAGATGCGTCAAACGACCGTTCAAGAAAATAACACTCTCTAACCTTGTATTCTATGCCGCGAGCCGCACCGGGACTCATAACAAAAGCGTTCGACTAGATTCGACCATGGATACTCCAAACTTAGCAACAAAATGGCAAAAATCCGATCCCGCCTTCCAACAGGCGTGACATCGACAAATCCAATCTCGCCTCACAGAAGGTGTGGTACTGGTGATACACACGAGCGTCTTGAGCTAAAACTCTTAATTCATGGGGGCCACCCTATCTAGCACATAGCTAACGCCTAAGACAACAATGGGCTATAAAGGAGTGCATGCCTCCTGACCAAACTTACGCTTACTTCATTTGGTCCGCTACTCGCAAGACTCGCATTCGACGTTCAAAGACCGCGTCCCAAAGGAGGAATCGCATAGAAACTATCACGCCCCAAGATGAAGCCCGTAACCGCATAACATTGCCTGCCTTCATCAAAGCCTAACATTGCGCCATTTGCAAATTCCATTCAACTCACCTGCCCGCCTCCAATGGCTTACGCAGTCAACTTTCATCATCAAATGCATTCGGCCCACGAGGCTCACCAAGTACAAACGCATATTGAACGCTTCAAACCAACTTTTCCAAACGTGACCCCACCCCAAAACCTCCCATCCAACTTTGACCTCCCATCCAACTTCCAGCCGCAGGCCCGCATTACTCAAAACCGCATTCGGGGTGCTACAGACATTCATGCTTACCAACAGGATACAAGGCACACACCTTCCACTTACGAACAAGGCTCGCAGGTCGCCTCCGAGCGACGCACCCTCTTGGAAATGCTTCCCGCTTCCAAGTAATTCTCCCTCCGATGAACGATTCCCATTCGTGCCTTCTGCCTCCGGGCAAGGTTTGGAAACTGGTTCCGAGCGAGGCTCCCTCCAAGGAATGCTTCGCGCCTCCAGGCGATGCTCGAATACATCTCCGGCCTCCAGGATAAACTCGAGAACGCGGGCCTCTCAGCAGGCTGGAAGACAGAGCGCCTCCTTTGAGGTGGGAAGGCGGAGCGCCTCCCACAAGGTTGGTGGCAAAGCGCCTCCCAATAGAGAAGCGCCTCCTAACAGGCTTGAATATGGTGCGCCTTCCACAGAATGAAAGACTAACACACTCCTCCTACAAGCGCGTCCTAGGAAGCCGAAAGACTAATGCACTTCTCAAAATCGGAAGACTAAAATACTATTTAGAAATTCGAAAGACTACGCTTCCCAGAAAGCAGGAAGACTAAAGCGCCTCTCAGAAAGAAGGACCAAAATTCCCAAAGAGCTCGAAGGAAGAACCCCTCCAAGTAGGCAAGAACATCGAACACCTCCTAGTAGGGACAACATCAGCAAGAAGGAAAAACTTTATCATGCCTCACACGGGTACGACACTGACAAGGCACATGAGCTCCCAACACACATGGGCACGACGTTAGTAAGACACAAGAGCGTTTAGAGTTAAAACTCTCAACCCCGCTTTGCCACAAAGCCCAATCTCTATCCAGATTCAAAGACCGCCTTAGCCTGCCATGCATCCGGGACAATCATCGTTAGACGCCTTCATTAAGACCGCCTCACAAGACACGCCCATGTGAAATTATCATCTCGGCACACTGCATCTGACCTACAACCGCCTCTGGCGATCCGCCAAAGCGGTTAGCACGTTTCGCATCCAATCTGCTCCACCAACGGCGGTCCGCTTCACACATCCGGATTATTCACTGCTGCATTGGCTCGCGGCTTCAACAGTTCACATCCCGCATCTCACGAAAGATTCATGTCGCCCTCGAATCGGGTCCACATTCATGGGTCTGGTTCGCAACAACGAAGGCTTGTCTTTCAGCTTCCCATTACACAATGCATGCTAGTCCCGCGCCCGGCCCACTTTGCCTTCAATCAACGCCAAGCCCCAACATCAATCCGTGTCCATCTCTGCATGCAAGCTGAAGCGCATACCAATACGCTACAAGACCGCTCTATGAACCCGAATGCGACTCTAAGAACTTAGACCATTCTGCAGCTACCTCCTACAAGGAAAAATGCATCCCACCCCTGAGTGATGCTTCTACCCGTGTTTGAAGTCCAATTCCGCTTACCCGTAAGCGCGACATCGGTACATCTAAAAACACGATCCTGCCTCCAGTAGGTGCGACATCGCCAAGACACAAACAACGTCTTGAGTCACAACCCTCAAGTCGTGGGGGGGCCACCCTCCCTAACACATAGCTAACGCCTAATATTCAGCCAACAACTCACGCTTAACATGCACACAAGCCATGCCCATCTCGCGGTCCAACAGCTTAACGCATACAGCTCACAGTTACGGCCTACATATTAGCACGCTCAGCAATGGTCTAGTGGGGAAATCTCAAACGACTTGAGAGCTCTAACTCAAGACATCGAATGCTAAACTAAGAAGCAAAGACGATGGTCGCACAAGGGGCAAACCGCATCGTTTGGACCCGCAAGGGTCCAGTCCACTCGTGGGCGCCCATCACCGGGAGGCATCCTATCAACCGGAGGCGTCCATCACCGAGAGGCGTCTCAACCATCGGGAGGCGTCCATCACCAGGGGCATCCATCACCAAGCAATGGTCGCACAAGGGGCAAAACCGCATCGTGAGGACTCGCAAGTAAGGCAAGTTAATACACCTTAACGCATTATTTTACTCCTTCCATTCTTACAGAATACAAGAAGCAAAGGGGCAAATGTTGGGTCTAGTATTAACCCTCCTAGTACGGGCCCAAGCCCACCAGAAAGCGTCTCACCTTGGGCCCAAGCCCATTTTAGGGTCCAGTACACCGGGAGGCGTCCAGCCTACCTGGGGGCATCCACCATCGGGAGGCGTCCATTCACCGGAAGGCGTCCATCGACGGGAGGCGACCACTCTACCGGGGGCGTCCATGACAACGGGAGGCGTCCACAGGATGCCTCCGACTCCTATATAAGGAGGCCAGACCCTCCAAGCAAAGGGACTTCTCTCGCTTCCCTCACTTTATCACTTATGGTTCTCTCTCTAAACCCTATCTCTCTCTACATTCTCTACACTCTATCATATATCCTATTCTAACTTGGGCGTCGGAGTGTAGATCATGGGGGCCGCCCCCGACTCTCCACTGGATTCTTCCACTCTCGAGGAGATCAGACGAGGGAGTCCGGAACAAGGTTCCACACAAATCTCCCGGTACTAATCCGGGTCAAACACTTCCATACACATTTATTGTTCAATTATAATAAAAATATGGTACAAATTGAAAAATAATTATTAGATTTTTACTGGTCATTGGCTATTTATTTTGAACACATTGTTACATAAAGTTTTTTTTTTTTTTTACTAAGGTAGATATTTAATAGATAGGGAATTACAAAGAAGTGAAAAATAAATAGCGGAAATCAGCCAAACGTTGATTAACCGATGCAAGAGCCGTTTTCGCCACGCAATGGGCAGCCCTGTTAGTTCTACAAACAAATCGAATAAACATGAACAAAGCCTTCAGCAGCCGAACCTCCTCAAGGATTGCTCCACCCCGATCATGCTCTATGACATTCTCCGTTACTCACCGAATCACCATTTGCGAATTACCACATAAACAAACAGAGACAATGCCTCGGGTTAAGCACCAAATCATTGCATCTCTCAAGCAAAAGAAGTTTAGAAAGGATAGAATTTAGAAAGCAGCAAATTCAATTAAAAAACGTATGATAAGGGGAATGAAAAAAAGTGTAAAGGCCTAAAGGGAGATTATGAAAACCGTAACACAAAAAGAATTAAGGAAAAAAAATAAAAGAATAATGCTTAGCTCGTGACGGTTGAAATCGGCCTGGATTTGTAACCGTCTGAAGGGAACTCGACGGAACTGCACCTCGGATCGCCCCGCCGCCGTTGAGGGCCGCCACCGGCCTTGAACTGTATTTCCAACGGCGTGATGAATTCTCCCATGGTCTCTAACAGAATTTGGCATCAGAACGGGTGCCAGCGGCAGTCCGTGGCGGACATCGAGAAACGCCGCCGCCATGGCGGCATCATCGAATTCCACTACCACCACCACAATGGAAGACAAACAGACTGCGAAGGAGAGAGCTCTGGATTGAGATGTGTCAGGGAGTAGAGCACAATCCGAAATCCCACCACCAAGACGGAGGGGGGAATCGGCAACAAAGCCGCACTAAGGCGGAAAAGCCAGAACCGGCAGCCGCACAGAGACGGTTACTATATCTTCCTCGGTTTGACGAGAAAGGATTGTTGATTTGCTACCCTTTACTTTTGCCCTTTTCCTCCTTACATAAAGTTTTAGTTAATATATTTTAATTATCTTCAATAATGTTTGTGTATCTATGACAAATGAATTATTATTTATTTATTATTATTATTATTTATCTTTCTAAAAAAAATTTGGATACTATATAAAAAAGTCTGGCCATCCCGAGCTCTGGATCCTGGCTCCGCCCCTGTGCCTTATGGTTATGGATTTGCAAATCAAGTGTGATTTGGCAAGCATTACATTGGGTTCTAGGTTGTATTAAGTGTGCTTTTTGGTATGGGTTGAAGTAGAATTTTGTGTGTTGAGCGAGAGATATTTGGCATGCGGTAATGATGATCCAAATGCAAATGTGTGTTGACTATTAAGCGTGACTCTAGTATGTTGAGAACACATTTTTACTATGTTAATAGCATTTTGTACCTCTTTATTATTGTAAATTAACAAACGTATCCCTCGATTAAATTTTTGCACAAACATACTCTTATAATATTAAATCGTAACGAGTTTATCCGTCCGTCTAATTATCCGTTAAGTGACCGTTAAATGTGCTGAGAAATTACCCAATTACCCCTACTTTATTCATAATTTTTGTTTTAATTATTTATGTTTCAAATCAATTGAATAATTAAAAGAACAAAACACCTACCCTAATTTGAAGACAATTTTTGGAGCGTAGGAAGAAAAAAAAATTGCAGCGTGCTCTCCCTCTCTCCCACGATTGACGGTTCCGCTGCCCGTCCATTATCGCCGTCGTGCGACTCATCTCTCGCATCCCCCGGCGACGTGCTCCCGCTTCTCCGGCGGGTGGCTCCACCCATGATTCCTTTCGATTGCCTTATAAGGCTTCGATTGGAGTTCTGTGGTTTCCCATTCTGTGTCACTGCATTCAACCCTTCGTTCTCTGTTCCTGCGAAACCTCATCTTTCGATACCATGGCTGCTGAGGTTATTGCCGTGTTTGATGACAACATTGTCGCGGTTGCTGAAGAGAGAGAGGAGCTCAGTTTATTGGGGAAGATCCATGGCCCAGCTCCTTCTCCTGGTAGCCTGCAAAATTTTGTGGGAGATTTTTGGGGCTGCCATGGTCCCGTCACCGTGCTGCCCGTCGAGGAGGGGTTAACTCAATTCGTCTTCTCCACCATGGCTGATCGCGATCAGGTGCTCAAATCGACTCCCTGGATTCTTCCCCGTTTCCTCATCCATCTGAGAGAGTGGTGTTCTCCTTCCTCGGCGATTTCGGCAGAACTAGATCGTGTTCCACTGTGGGTTCAATTCTGGAAAGTGCCATCTGCTCGCCATACTGTCTTGATGTCCCGTTGCCTGGGTTCTGCGATGGGTGACCTCAAAGAAGCTGCTGTTCATGTTGGCAAAATCACTGGAGGATTTTATCTTCGAGCACGCTTTGGGCTGGATGTCAAACTGCCCCTCCCCCAATCAGTAACCGCTGCTCATGAAACCCGCAGTAAGGGATCGTTCAAAGCTACTGTCCTTTATGAAAAAATCCCCCTGTTTTGTTTTTGTTGTGGTGTCATAGGCCATACCAGTGCCCGCTGCGCCATTGTTGCTGAGTTTGAAGGGAAGCCTCTTCCCTACGGAAAGCAGACTCTTGCTTACGACAAGGGACCAAAGGTGAACGAACTCACGTTGAGGCGAAGGAAGGCTCGATTCTCCTGGTCTCGCCAATCTGCAGAGGAGCAAAATACCTCTGACTTCCAGCGGCTGTCGCTAGATCCAAAACCGGCTTCAGGGATTCCTGGTTCTTACCCCCATGGCCGCAAGCGAGCTCCCCTGGAAGATGGGGAAATCGCCCCTGCCCCCAAGGCTCTATGTGTCCAGGACAAATCCGATGCTCTATTTACTATCTCTCAGGTGGAGGAAACCGGCCCAGATCGGTCCCAGTCGAAGATATGATTGTTTTGGCTTGGAATTGCCGGGGCTTTGGCAAATCCCTGGCAAGAAGATCCCTACTCTCTGCCGTTTTAGTCGTTCTCCTATGATTGTTTTCCTTTGTGAAACGAAATGTCGTGATCAAAAAGTCAAGAAGCGTCTTAATCGTTTAGGTTTTTCTGATTGTGAGTTAGTAAGTTCTGTTAATACCTCAGGTGGTATGGCAGTAGCTTGGTCGTCTGAAGTCTCCTGTACAGTTCGTTTTCAGTCGCCAGCTTTCATGGTTATGGATTGTGTCCACTTAGTCTATAGGTCTTTTGTGTTTGTCTTTGTTCATTTGGATTGTAATGAGGGTCGTCGATCAGAACAATTCAATGATATTTCATTTTTCCTTTCATCTGTTGTTCACCCTTTTTTTGTCATTGGGGATTTCAATTGCTTGTTGGCCTCAGATGAGAAGTGTGGTGGTCGAGCTCCAACTCCTCACTCCTTGTCTTTATTGTAGAATTTTGTGCAACATCATAACTTGCAGGGCCTTGGCTTCCATGGTCCAATAGGAGGTCTCCCTAAGAGCACATCATGGAACGGCTGGATAGATGTTTGGCATCTCCTTCTGCCCTATCTCTTTGGGAAGGTATGCAGGTTCATCATCTTTCAGACCTCGGTTCTGACCATAGAATGATCCTTTTGCAGCTTAATCCGGCGGCAGCCCGTACCAAATCCAACTTTTATTTTGATAGGCGATGGAGTTGAGAACAAAGAGGCTCAAGATATTTTGGCGTTGGAATGGCATCGAACAAGCAGTGGAACCTTCCAGTTCCAGCTCCATGACATTCTTAAGTCATCTCGCCATCATCTATTTGCGTGGGCGGCTAAAGGTACTTCTAACTCGGCTCGGGCCATTCGAGAACTCAAGGATGCCATTACTTCTCTCAGGACGGCTCATCCAATTTATTGGCAAGTAATCGGAACACTAGAACAGCAACTATCCGAGGCTTATCTACATGAAGAGATATATTGGCAGCAAAAATCTCGGGAGTTCTGGCTGAACAAAGGGGATTCCAACACTAACTTCTTTCACCTTACTACATTGCAGAAGCAGAGGCACAACCGAATCTTGGTCTTGAGGGATGAGAATGGAGTACCTCATTCTGATGAACCTACGAAAGGATTAATTTCTATTCAGTATTTTCAGCATCTCTTCACCTCTGAATGTTTGGAAGTGGTTACTTTTGTGAATTGTCTAGGGCTGCCCCAGCTGGTAACTGACTCTATGAATGCCTTCTTGACTGCCCCGGTGTCGAGGAAGACGTTCGTGCAGCTGTGTTCAGCATCGGTGGGTACCAAGCTCCAGGTTCTGACGAGTTTACAGGTATCTTCTTCCAATCTTTTTTGGATTTAGTAGGAGACTTGGAAGTGGCTGCTGTGCTGGAATTTTTCCATACTAGTCACCTCCTTCCTAATTTCAATCATACTTGGATTTCCTTGCTCCCAAAAGTTCCCAATGCTGAATCTATGCGTCAAATGCGCCTTATTGGTTTATATCAAGTTCCGTACAAGATAATCTCAAAGATTTTAACAGCTAGATTGAGTGAGATCCTTCCTCGGGATCGACATGGAGAAGGCTTACGATAGGGTCGAGTGGGAATTTTTATTTGCTGTTATGCGAAGCTTAGGATTCTGTGATCAATGGTTGAACTGGTTACATGAATGTGTTACTTCAGTTTCCTTTTCAGTTTTAATCAATGGCTCCCCTCATGGTTATTTTAACCCGGAGCGTGGAATACGTCAAGGTGACCCCCTATCCCCTTTGTTATTTGCCCTCTATACTGAAGGTTTCTCTTCGTTCCTCTCTCAGGCGGTTCAGACTCATTTTATCCATGGTCTCCGCATTCATAGACGGTGCCCGGTGATGTCTCACTTGTTTTTTTGCAGATGACACTTACCTTTTTCTCCGTGCGTCACTTCCTGAATGTCATAATCTTCTAAGTTTATTTACATCTTATCAACAGGTAAGTGGGCAAAAAATAAACATGCAGAAGTCCTCTGTTACCTTCAGTAGTAATGTCTTGCCTTCAGAAGCTGCTGCCATCATTTCTCTTCTTGGAGTCTCAGCAGCCGGCCCCCAAGATCGCTATCTTGGCTTGCCTTCCAGAATAGCTAGGTCAAAACAAGAAACTTTTCAGTTCATTGAGGATAAATTGGTGACCAGATTGCAGCAATGGAAATCCAAGGCTCTCTCTCTAGCAGCTAAGGAAGTCTTACTCAAATCTGTTGCTACAGCTCTTCTCAACTATGCTATGCTCAGCTTTCGTCTACCGTCCACTCAATGTAGGCGGTTGAATGGACATCTAGAGAGATTTTGGTGGGCCCAACAAGATCGCAATGAAGGAATGAAATGGACGTCATGGAGGTCGCTCTGTCGACCTAAACATCAAGGCGGACTCGGTTTTCGAGACATGGACAGCAACAACAAAGCACTATTAGCTAAACAAGCGTGGCGTATTCTTCAATTTCCTGATAGTACCCTGGCTGTTATGTATAAGGGTAAATACTTCCCTCATTCTTCCTTCTTGCAGGCTACTCCGGGAGCTTGGCCTTCGTGGGCATGGAAGGGGATACTAGAAGGACGCGAGTTGCTTATGAAAGGGCTGCGATGGCTCATTGGATCAGGAACGTTGGTTAACATAACCAATGACATTTGGCTCCCTACCTCTCCACCATGTCGACCCAAGCTGCTACCCCGGGCTGTCCTTCAGTCTACCCAAGTGTCTTCTCTAATTGATCATTCTGCAGGTAAATGGAAGCTGGATCTACTGAAAGATCTCTTTGATGATGAGACAGTTAAGCTGATTTGTTCCATTCCGCTCCCCTCCATGCCGATGCCTGACAGGTTAGTATGGCACTATGATTCCTCAGGTGAGTACTTTGTCAAATATGGATATCACATTGCCGCGTAAGAATTTATACAAGATTTATCTACAATTCCTAGTCTCTTTGATGCCAAAGCCTAGTTGTTTCTTTGGTCAATTCCGGTTCCCCCTAAGTTGAAATTATTCCTATGGAGATTGATCAAAGGATACCTCCCAGTAAAGTATGTTCTAAGGGATAAAGAGATTTTAGATGCTGATGATGCGGACCTGTTATTATGCCCATCTTGCTCCTCACCTGTGGAAACCATTCACCATTGTTTCCTGGAATGTCGTCCAGGTGTATAGTTGTGGGAGCTAGCTGGGTTTGTCCATTTATTTAATATTTTGAGCTCTATGCATATCACTATTGGGTGGCGGTACCTTTTCTTTAGTGCAGGATTAGACAAACTCACAATAGCTCGACTGGTCTTTTTGTATTGAAGAATTTGAAAAGGAAGTTGTTCCGCCGCCTACGAATTGATCTATTTCCTGCCGAGTACTCTGTTGCGCCAGTTTGATAACCAAGTTGTGGAATGGGAGACTGCCCAGGGAAATCGTTCAAGGCCTTCTCGGAATGGAGGACACACCTCTTCATCTCATCCTGAGCGCGCGTCTGTTCCTCCTTCTATTCCTGCCCAATCGACCTTGGTTCATTTTGATGGTGCCACTAAAGCTTCTGTTGGGGGTGCGATTGGCTTCGTGGGATTTGCACACCACCATACTATCAACTTCGCTTTTGGCCGTTTCTACGCGGAAGTTTCTGATCCCTTTCTTCTTGAGCTTATGGCACTGCGAGATGCCATGTTGTGGTGTATTAATCATTCAGTATCTAATGTCTTGTTTTGTGGTGATTCGCAGGTCCTCATCCGAATGGTCATGGCGAAGGACTCAAATCACGTTTTGGGAGGTGCCCTTCTGAAGGAAGTTCAGGTTCTGCAAGCATCTTTCCGAAGTGTTTCGTTTCATTTCGCTCCGCGTAGGTATAATAGGGCAGCCCATATCGTGGCAAAAAAAGCCCTCTTATCGCTGGTTCAGCGTCTCGTTGACCAACGTTCCCTTCTTCTCTCTTGTGATTTGGCCTGACTTAGCCTTGTATGTTCGTATCTTGCTATTCCTTCCGGAATATCTTTGGCAAAAAAAAAAAGAACAAAATACCTAAAAAACAAACCACCGTTGCAAGCACAACAACAGTAGCACAAGCTCTCTTCTTCCTCTTCCCCGAGAGGAGACGAGGAATTCCCCGAACAGCGGCCGTTGCACCGCAGTAGTTCTCCGCTGTCGCTCCTCTCTACGTCCCCTCCGCAGCCACCCACCCTTTTCGACCCACAATTCTGGACTACCCAGAAGCGCGCCGCCGCTACTCCTCCTCCAGCTCCCAATGGAAGCTCCTCTCCCCTTCCTCCCAATCCAAACCCGACACCACCGACACAACGTCAACAACAACCACTGTTGCAGCCCTTATTGCTTTATCGTCCGACACGACCACCTCGTCCACGACCCACTCCCCTGTTTATCTCTCTCCGCCGCCGTCGTTATGGACCAACATCAGCAGATTAATCAGATGCAGAAAGGGAAGTAAGTGAGCCCGGTCTGGAATCCCAACGAGATGCTCTGGCTCGCCCGACCCTGGCACCTCCAGTACCAAGGTGACGGCGAGGGGAACCCGGGAGCAGGCGCCGCCGAGGGACGAACCACCAGGGATACGGACGGTTTCTTGTGACTGGCGGTGAATTGTTCTAGGGTTTATTCTTTAATAAATAAATAAAATAATTAAAACTAAAATTATAAGTACATGAGGGGTAATTGGGTCATTTTACAACTTCTTTAACGGTAACTTAACTGATAATTAGACGGAAGGGTACACTCGTTACGTTTTAAAATTAGAAAGGTATGTTTGTGCAAAAATATAGTAAAAGGGTATGTTTGTTAATTTACAATAATAGAGGAGTATAAAATGCTATTAACCCAACAATAAATGTAATAAGTAATATAATCCTAGTATATATTTAATCTACTTATAATATGAATTACCATACTGCAGTTTCCAGTTTATCATTGTCAGTTGTGGAAAACATCGGATAGAGTTTTAACACTTTTTATGTTGTCACCATAATAACTGTTTTCATTAATGGAAAAAATGAAAAAATAAAATAAAATAAACAAAATTAACATTAATGGAAAAAGTCACTAGTTGGGTAAGCTGACAGGGACCTCCTGGAGATTGGGTGGCTTTGAATACAGATGGATCGGTGATGTTAGCCCAAGGGAGTTCAGCGGCAGGAGGTGTATTACGAGAAAGTGATGGTCGTCTCATGAAAGCCTTCTCGATGAACCTTGGAGGTGGCTCAATTACACATGTAGAACTAGCAGGTATAGCGCATGGGTTACAAATTGCTTGGGATATGGGCATCAAAAAGCTCATCTTGCAGACAGACTCCTTGACTAGGGGTAGACAACGAGAAACGAGTATTTGAGTTTATCCTTACTCGTCCAGTTTTTTTAGGGTTACGGGTACCCAAATACCCGTAATATTTATCACATGATGAGACTTGGGATTAAGAATTTTTACATTGGGTACCTGCGAGCTACTCGTCAATACCCGTTTGGGTAGTATGGGTAACAGTAATGGCCATTACACGAGTTATCCCCTATACAAATACGTATAATACTATAATAGTCAATATATAGCTCACGATCAATTATTTGATAATCCATTTGATGTTGTTGATGTATAATGTATATCTATGATTATTATTCATTTTCTTTTTGCCCCCGCATGTGTACTCAAAATTATAGAGCCTCTATTCCCCCTACAATTGGAGCTTCCTCACATACTGTCACAATGACTTCTTTTTTTTTTGGGGGGGGGGGGGCTGATACTGTTACTCCTAGACTGTGTTTAAGATTATTTCATAGCAGAAGGAAGAGAAGAGTGAGGTAACAACAACAATAATGCATCTAATAGTCAAGGACATGAAATTATTACTAATTTGCTATCATTGCTATGACGAGTTTGGTTGTTCATGTTGTAATGACAACCACCCGGGAAAATTATTACAGAGCTGTGGGGGATTTTTCCCATCAAACCGTGATTGCGGATGAGGAAAAGAGTTAAAATCATTGGTTGGGCAATGTTTATGGAACCCATGTCGAAACGATAATGGAGATTAAAACGAACACATTGGAGACTGAATGTGAGGAGAGATTATAGATTGAATTGATACTAGGAAACGAATGGCCATATTTACTAAGCCACTTATTTGGGGGAATAATAATCTAAATTTTTATAATTTTTTTATTCTTCGCACGTTGGACGGGTATATACGGGTAGTTTGGGTACTCGTTATCCGTCTCGTATGGGATTGGACATGGGATGGAGTTTCCTTTTCAAATGGGATTGGGTACCTGTTTCAAACGGGACGAATACACAGTCTCATCCTGTTGTCCACCCCTATCCACGATCGCTCTTCAACTGTTGCAGGAGGATAATGTTTGTCACCCCCACCACACGTTGGGATCTGCCATTCGCCGATTACTGGAGCAAGATTGGGAGGTATGCCTGACTCATGTGTTTCGGGAAGGGAACTTTGTTGCTGATTATTTACCTTCTGTTGACCATTGGCTGGCTGTTGGGGTGCATATTATTGTAACACCCCATCTTGTATGTTTTGCCTAATCATATTGTTCATACAATTGCAGCAAAATTTAACTTGGGTGTTACATTATCTGAATTCATACATTCATAGACATACATATATACTCACAACCATATACATTGACTTTTCGTAGCCATAGTCACAATTTCATACTCCATTGCTGCATAGCATACTTATATATGCCATAATCGTCACAACTTACACAACCACACAAATAAACACATATCATCAACTTTCCACACATGTGGATATCTCACATTGCATCGTAAGCTAATATGAACATGAAAAACGTTCTCAAAATATTTCTACAAAAAGGTGTGGATCACTGGCCAAAATCCCGAGAAGTCTACCAAGCACAGAATAGTTGAAGACCATACCTCATTTTATGTTCAAGTCTAGCTCATCTCCCACCTAAACACTTATCTACTGCTGCTGCTGATGATGATCTGCTTACACATGGCATAAGATGAGGAAAAATAAATAAAAGAGGGTCAGCTCATAGCTTAGTGAGACAATCATTGCACCGTGAGTTCATAAAAAAGCATACCCCTATCATACATCTAGCAATCAAGCCAAAATACTAGGGTCGGACCTTAGCCATCCAACACCCAATAGACAAAAAGACTCAACCACTTTGACTTATGCATATGCATCTTATCATGTTTTACTTATAGGTGCCTGACTACTCCCACGCTAATCACTCTCCTGGGAAAACGGACCAAACATCTCGTGGATGTGGTCATATTGGACCCACCACTGTCGGTGTAGTCATATCGTACATGAAACCACTCTGGGTGTGGTCATACACGACACCACTCTGGGTGTATACATATCTCATGAAGAATCATCGGTCAACACATCAGGGGTGTGACTAGCATATCATAACATAGTAATAGCATATGGGAAGCCCTAATTACTATGTAATTGACCATGAGACCAAAATACTCTTGTTGGACATCCTTATACATGATTCATAACTTATCTTTCTTAATCTCAATTCATTACTTGCACATGTACTTGACCTGCCCATAATTGGCTAAACATAGGTAAACCATGAGTCTTATAATTGCACTTCCTCGGGGATAAACCCTCGTGCAAGTCATCCCACCTATATAATTTCCGAAATTCATAGGTTAGAACTAGGGCTGCAAATGAGCCAAGCCGCTCGCGAGCAACTCGGCGTTTGAATTGGAAAAAACTCGTTCGACACTCGACTCGTTATTTAACAAGTCGGCTCGCGAGCCAACTCGTTAGTTAACGAGCCAAGCCTGAGCTAGACCATGCTCAGCTTGATAAGCTCGCGAGCTAGCTTGATTCGGTGGCTTGTCGAGCTAAGCTCGCGAGCTACCTTGTTTTGAGCTTGTGGAAGGATGAATTACTCTCTTAAACATGAACATTGTCTTCTAATACAGATGTGTATGATATTTGGATGTTATTTATAGTTTCTAGTGTTCTTTCTATCATTTAAATTCTTATGTTTATACATTTTTCCAACAAAAATGATTTTAAATCGAGCCCATCTTGAGCCGAGCTTGTACTCAGCTTGACAAGCTATGTTAATGAGCATTTATCGAGCTCTACCGAGTCGAGCTCGAGCTAGATTATTTTTATTCAAGCCGAGCTCGAGCTCGAGCTGGATTATCAAAATTCGAGTTCGAGCCGAGCTCGAGCTGAAAAATTAATAAACGAGCCGAGCTCAAGCTAAGCAAAAACTCGACTCGACTCGGCTCGTTTGCAGCCCTAGTTAGAACTAGAAAATTCATTAACTCGCCGCAGATAACTCGAATATGAAACTTTGGGTTTAATCTGACTTTCGAACCCTCCAAAACCCTAATTCAAGAAATTGCTAATCCGAAACTTCGTTATAAGCCAAGAAATTGATGGACTATGATGTATCGAGCGATTAATGAATACTTACGTAATTTTTCACCTTCCAAAACCCTAGAACTTGCTTCTGGCGTTTTCGCCCAGCCTCACTCTGCGCGCACTTTTGTTTCTCTCAGTGAGAATAATGGGATGAAATGAGATATAAATGGACGAGAGGGAATATGTGAATATATAATGTTAAAGCGGTTCGGGCTCTGATGCTAAATTCCTCTCCTTGTGACACACAAGCGTGTGATTAATTAATATATAAGGCAAAGGCTAGCGTACGCCCGGACATACACTAGGCTATCGTACGTTGTTGATTTTTTCTATTTAGAGAATGAATTAACCGGAGTTTGGGACATGATATCATACCCTAACCCCTAATGGATGAATCCCAATCCCCAATTCACTAACCCAAAGCATGAGATTCGTTTAATCTTGAAATGAAAATCAACGATTCTGATTCATCAAAATTATCAATGATTTTCATTTTAAGATTGAACGAATCTCGTGATTTGGGTTAGAAAATTAGGGACTGGGGTTCGCCCATTATAGGTTAGGGTATAGTATCATGTCCCAAACTCCGTGAATTCATTATCTAAATAGCAAAATTCAATGGGGCGTACGGTAGATTAGCGTACGCTCGAGCGTACTCTTGCCGAAACCTATATTATATATATATATACTTATCCAATCGATCGATATTCTGATTTTCATCGAAACACTAGATTTTAATCGCGTAAATTTCTAAAGAGCAAAATATGGATTTTGGCGGAAGGGGATGTTACAATTATTGATATTCCGAGTCCTGATTTGTGTTATTGGATGTATTGTGACTCTATTGGGATTCAAACCCCTCGTCTTATTAATGATCAAGGGTAAGATCGCCCATTTGCGCTCTATTTTGCACCCAAAAAAATATGATGGTCAATTGGTCCAACCATTATGATGTCCTCCATCTTGTTGTCTCCCATCTGTCTTCCAATTTCCTCTGTCTCATTCTCTCTCCTTCATTGTGATTTGGAACCTCCATCCGGGCGACGCTGCTCCTCCATATTGGCGGCTTCACACTTCACTCTCCCTCCATTTCATACCTTCATCGTCTCTCCTAGTTGTGTTGGACTTTCAAATTGTTAAAAAATTGTATTTGTGATTTGCCGAAACTATTTGATTAGTTCATGTTTATGAGCGGAAATATATCATTCCTTTCAAATATTTCGTATGATTGATAAATCCCAATCAAGAAGAGAAGCTCGTGAATGTTTGATACTTTCCTACTCCCAAGAATTTCTGAAAGCCATGTTGTAACTCAAATATATATATTTGTATGAAATGTGAAAATTATATTTGAAACTCACGTTATCAAGAGTACAAACAACATATAGAGAAACCTAATTGAAAAAGAAAGTATCGAAGGTCCCAAAAAACATTTAACAATACTAAAAACGAGAAGACAATTGAAGGAAAAAAGTGCAAAAAAGCCAATCAAGACAAAAAGGAAAGACAAAAGACAACAACCATAGAAGAAGAATCTAGTGAATGGGGGAATAAAATTATTAAACGAAAACAAACAAACAAAGAAAAAATTCACTAATATCAAATAGAGTGATTTGTCTCCTTCGCAACCCTCTGATAATAGTGAATATTTGAGATATGATTAAATGCTTGTAGCCACCGCCCAAATATATAAATACTCTTGTGGAAGATCTCTTGAGGGAGGTCTCCTCATATCTAAAAATCCTATCGTTTCTCTCCAGCCAATTGTACCAAAACACCGCATGAGATAATAATTTGATATAGTCTCTAAATGGTGAGTCACACCCCAACCCTCGCCAAGCTATGAAGAACTGGCAAGTGATAGAAGGGCAAGTCCATATTAATCAAAAGCTTTGTGAAGTTCTCCAAAATTGCTATAGAAAATGGACATAAGAAGAAGCTACGTGAATTGACTCATCATGGCGTTTGCAGAGGAACAACCAATTCGTAAGAATCATTCCTCTTCTTTTCAAATTATCAAGAGTAGAAATCTTTCCAAGAGAGACCATCCGAAGAAAGCAGCAGACTTCTGAGGGTACACAAGGACTCCGCACCAACTTGAAAGGGAAATTAATGTCGCCCCTAAAATTACTCTCGATAATGTTTGTAGTTAAAGAATGTACCGAAAGGACCGCAAAGTCCTCTAAAGGCCAAACCAAACATGCATGTCATGTGGTGATCCAAAGTGGGGGAAGAGTGTTTAGAGTTTGCATCAAATAAACACGTTCTTCTTTAGCACCGCGTCTGAGTGATATCAAAAGAAGGAATCTTCCAAGACCTATCAACCATAGAAATCATGGACATATGAATCCAATGATTTGGAAGCATACCCAACCCTTGGAAAATCGCTCACCAAAATGTTTTCAGGAACCCATGAATCATGCGAAAAAAATACCCCAAATCCTCCCCCAGGATCGACATATGCAACCTTCCAAAGGAAAGAGTGTTTATTAACAACTGTGTGGGACAAAGAGTATCCATATGCTCCAAATTTCTACCATGGTCTCCATTCATTCCTACCAAGGCCACACTTTGCTACAATCAACTTCCTTCACCACGCATCTCGCTCAAACCCAAATCTTCAGGCTCATTTTACCAATAAAACTTGGTTCATACACCCGAGATCCCAAACCCCCTTTAGTAATTGGCATCTTCACAATATCCCATTTGATAAAATGTAACCGTTTGGTCCCCAACACCCCTAACCATAGGAAGTCACTCTAGAAATCACCGAGGTTGGTGCCTTAAAGAGGGAAAGAAAGTAGATAGGGAGATTAGAGCGAACATGTTTCAGAAGCACCAACCTCACACCAAAAGATAACATCATAGCCTTCCAAGAAGCTAACCGAGATTTCACCTTCTCAATAACTAGTTCCCATAAAGCTAAAGAACCCACTCTGGTACCCAAAGGTAGCCCTAATTAGGTAGTGGGAAGAGAACCTAATTCGAAAGTGTAGGCATAGTGTGTTGAGTTCTCTGCCTCCCCAAAAACCATCATGGGACTCTTGTGTAAGTTCACTTGAAGACCCGAAATTGTTTCAAAGAGAGCTAAAGCTGTAAGAAGAGAACGAACCTGGTCTTCGGAAGTATCACTAAATAGTAAAGTATCATCTGCATTAAGAATATGAGCGACCTTCCCTGTTCTCAATCCTTCATTCATAAAGAATCCCTCAACTAAACCATAAGACCTCAAAATCCTCAAAATACAGAGAGAACCTCCATCACCATAATGAATAGAAAGTGAGCAAGAGAGTTCCCTTGTCTTAGTCCTTTTTTGCTTGAATAGAAAACGATGCTGCAGCAACACATCCGCGAATCCACAAAATCCAAATGGGAAAAATTTACACTCTTCAAGACAGAAAAGAGGAACTCCTAATTGATGTGATCATATGCTTTCTTGATGTCCAATTTGAAAACTAACCCTGGTTTTCCACCTCGCTTCCTAAAATCAATAAGCTCATTTGAAATAAGCACGGCATCCAATTTTGATATATGATTCGAGACAAATATATGCATTATTTCAATTTTGTTATGAAAAAAGTAATTGGAAAAGAGTTTTTCAATCAAGAAAGGAATGAAGGATTAGACTAAGTTGTAAGCATACTATTCTATGAAAGGAGCCTAAACAATACAAATATGAATAAAAATTGGAGAGAAATAAAATAACACGGGTCAAGAACGGGCGAGTTCGGTCAAGTTAGTGTGAAAATAAGACTCATGTCCCATTTCAGACTATTTTCTAGACAAGTAATATCCGTGCAGGATAGATCAAAGCATACCAGATCACGTGGATCTAGTCAAAATTATGATATTTTGAACCAATTATTATCTTGGTCCAACAAATTCTTCTAGGGGTCATTTGGATTAGTGATTTTGGTGTGGAATCTGCCACAATCCCACATAACGTAGATTTTTGCCCAAATACCACGTTTGAGCTTCAAAGATGTGATGTTTTGGGGTTATAAAATTTTGAAAACCCACAAATGTGTGTATCAAAATACTAGTACTCCTACTATTTTGAAAATTCATATCCTCCAATCCATTCAAACTTAACCCTCTACCTTCTTCTTCTTCCTCCTCTACCGCATCTCCACCCACCCAACCAATGCAGTCGAAGTCTAGCTTTCATGCAAAAGCAAAATTATGAGTAAAAATGGAAGCATAAAAGAGTAAGCTTCTAAGCATTCTATATACGCGATAGAAATCTGACCATAAATTTTATTTTTAAAAATATAAACAAATAAGTGAACTAGCTCATATATTAAAGATCACTCTCACACTAATAACACCAAAATAGGTGTAATTAATGTTCTTTAACACTATGTATTTTCATATCATATAGAGCGTAAACTGATCATTTGAACTCGAAATATAGCCTAGAAGGCTCCCTCGCATCTATATATTGATTATTTGGTGGTATCGCGAGTTCCAAATTAAAATGACGAGGTTTCAAGATCGTAAGTGTAGAGAATAAGGCATTCCTCAGTTCACATGCAATAGGAGGAAAATCACGAATGTGAAGTGCCAGCGTTGTGATGAGATCGCACAACAAGCTAGAAGTTCACGACTAGGATATCTAATACCTTGGCCATGAATTGAAGGAGGCTATGCACAAGAAGAAACAGAAAGTTTCATGGTCGAGGTCACGGGCTTTCTTCCCTAGACAACGAAAATATTATGGCCAAAGGAGTTATACGCATTGGTTCGAGATTTAGAAACGTGGTAGCATTACCTATGACCAAAGGAATTTGTGATCCATACTGATCATGGATCACTCAAGTATCTTTACTCTAAACATAAGATGGACAAATGCCATGCTAGGTGGGTTGAGTTTATAGAGTCCTTCCCTTATGTAATTCGCTATAAACAAGGTAAAGAGAATGTGGTAGCCAATGCCTTTTCTCAAAGGTGCACTCTTATCACATCTTTAATGCTTGGTTTATTGGTTTTGAACATATCAAGGTGCTTATAATGATGATGTTGATTTAGGAAAAATATGTAAGTTGTGTGATAAGCATGGTGAAGGGAAGTATTATATTTATGATGGATACTTATTTAGAGCTAATAATTTTTTTGTTCCCAATGTTTTTATTCGGGAATCGATTATCAGCTAAGCACAGGGTGGAGGTCTTATGGCACACTTTGGTGTATGCAAAACGTTCCATTGTTCAAGAACACTTATATTGGCGGTATATGAGAAGTGTTGTAGAGATAATATGTGCTAGGTGCTTGGACTGCCGCAAAGCCAAGTCCAAGGTTCAACCAACCGGGTTATATACTCCTCTCTCTATTCCTACTAGCCCTTGGATTGATATTCTTATGGTTTTGTATTGGGATTACCTAGTATTAAATGTGGTAGAGATTCTATATTTTTTGTTGTTGATCTTTTCTCTAAGATGGCACATTTCATTCCATGTCGTAAAACTAATGATGCATCCAACGTGACTGATTTGTTCTTTAGAGAAGTGGTTCGTTTGCATGGTATGCCTAGGGCCATAGTTTCTGATCGTGATGCCTAGATTTCATGTGTTACTTTTGGAAAACTTTGTGGGGTAAGCTTGGGATGAAATTGTTGTTTCTACCACTAGTCATCCTCAACTGATGGGCAAACTGAAGCAGTTAAAATGACTTTGTATCAAATGCGTAGAGGCATCATCAAGAGTAAAATCAAGACGTGGAAAGATTTTTTGCAGCATGTGGAGTTTGCATATAATAGAGTTGTTCATTCTACTAGTAAATATTCACCTTTGGGGCTAGTTTATAGTTTAAATATTTTAACTCCATTGATCTAACACCATTTCCAAGTACTGAACAAGTAGGATCAAACATTTCCTTTAGCTCGTCACACATGATCGCCTGCTCAATAACAAAGAAGGGGTAAGAAGGAAGCTAACAACAAACAACCTTTGCAATCACTGCAAAGAAGAAGAAGAAGAAGAAGAATCAATCGAGCACATCCTAAAAAAATTCAGGAAAGCCAGAACCATTTGGGAGAAATTCCATACCAAAGATGCTACCAACAACAGGAGCATGAATTTCAATGAATGGTTACCTTCCAACATCGGAAAAGAATCAACGGCTAATGAGTTTGGCATCATTTGCTGGCAGCTATGGAAACAAAGGAATGAAGAGGTCATGGAAGGACATGCCTT
Source organism: Linum tenue (assembly GCA_946122785.1). Classification (NCBI taxonomy): domain Eukaryota; kingdom Viridiplantae; phylum Streptophyta; class Magnoliopsida; order Malpighiales; family Linaceae; genus Linum; species Linum tenue. The sequence goes on from CAMGYJ010000005.1 coordinate 62,188,390, forward strand.
ATCCAAAGATGGTTTAATTGCAAGGATTAAAGCCTGGTTCAACATTGTTGGACAAGCTTATGTTAATACTCAGAAGACTACTGCTATGAATCAAAGGAAAAAACAGAGCTGCTCTGTTGACTGAAAACCGCCAGAGGAAGGTTGGATTCAGCTGCAGTGGATGGCTCTAACCTTTCTCCAAGTGGAAGAGCAGTTATTGGAGCACTGTTCAGAGGCCACCTGAGAGATGCTTGGGAGCCTATATATGCAATTTTGACAGATGCTCAATCACTGCAGCCAATGTAGTCAAAATCCTGATTTTACGATCTTACCTATGGGTTCCGATCTTGACTTTACTAAAAAATCTTTGAACCTTCAAATCCCATAAAATCCCGATTTAAAACCTGTAAAATCCTCAAAATCTACGATTTTGTATGATTTCAAGACTCATGTCAATTGGAGCAAAATCAGGCCGGTCAGGTTGGGTTGTTCCCACGAAACGTGTCAAGTTCACTTCCCCAACCCAACATCATGAACAACATAACCCTAACCCGATAGGTGACCCTCAATTTATGTTTGTTCTCTTCCTCATCTCTTCATCTTCCGCATGTCGACACCCAACTCCTTCCATCAACGATTTCGTCCACCCTCACAATTAGTTCGGAGTTTGTTCCCCACCACCGTTGCAATTAGCCAATGTTTCCCTTGCAAGCTTTCGTTCATCTTCGCAAACTTCAGCACCACCATCCCCGATCTTTTATCGATTAGGAAGAGAATGCATCAATCATCAGTAACCTTTTCTAGATGATGGTTATCAAGGAATTATGTTCAATGGTGAACTTACTTTAAGTGATCCCGAGAATAATGATATTATTGCTCAAGCAAATAGATAAGGATTCTACGAGGATGTGAGCGAGGATGTGAGTGAGGCTGAGGATGAGGATGAGGATGAGGATGATGATGATGATGATGTGTGGGGGATGCTAATGTTGATCCTAACAATTTTATGTGGCTTTCTTCCTTAGCTATTAACTAGATTAAGTAATTCCTATGAGGTTTCATGTTGCTTATTTGTGTGTTTATGTTATGTACAAGAATAAATATATGAATTTTTTTTTTTGTTTATTTAACAAACAAACTTATGTTGGGAAATATTTAAGTTATATGTGGTTGACTGTTATACAATATATGCATTGTTATTACTCTATGGAGTTTTAAGTGTTCAATTTAATATGAACCATTAAATCTTACGATTTTATGACTTTAATCTACGATTCCGACTTTATCTCTGTTTTTTATTCTACATAAAATCTCGATTTTGGCTACATCGACTGCAACAGAGTTATGAGGAGTGATGGAGGGAGTGAAGATTGCTTGGAAGGAAGGCTACCACAAAATCTAGATCAACATCGACTCTACAACAGCTATCAACATCATCAATCACATGGACGAGGATGACCATCACAATGGTAGCAATGCCAGGCAATTCAACCACCTTTTGAATCTGCAATGGCACGTTTGTTTGTCTCATGTGTATAGGGAAGTCAATTTTGATGCCGATTTCTTAGCTAGCAAGGCTCACGATTATGATTTTGGCCCCCTTTCAATGTGTGTGATAGGGACTTGGTCCATTAGATCTAGCCTGATGTAATATAATGGGAGTCTCCCATAAACGTTATATTACCAATGTGACCTAAATGCTATGCGTCTATCTTTCTACCAAAAAAAGATGAATACATGGCATGCAATGAATAATACTCACAATCGCAATCCTAGTAGCAATTGCATTTTATTTTTGTCCTACAACTAAGAGAGACTAAGCCGGAGTGCCGGACAACTAGGCATGGCAATTTACCCATACCCATGGTATATTGTTATCCAACCCAATTGGGTTGGGTATAAAATCCAAATAGATTGTATATGGGTAGAGTTTGATGGCTTTGTACCCATACCCAAATACTTGGGTTTTCAATACATGGATTTGGGTTTTCACACATACCAATATAAAAATTACAGGTTGGTACCTAAACTTAATAGATATTTATATTTAGCACCTAATTTTTTTTTTTTTTTTGCATATAAGTCCTCAAAATATGGGGATTGCTATTCGTCACCCTAAAAATTCTTATTTGTCACCCTAATTGTGTTAAATTTACTCTAATGTCCTTTGTGATTTCAATTTCATCCAATCGACGGCGAACAGACCACCGATTCACCAGAAACAGAGGAATTGAAATGGGTAACTCCTTCTCCAGCACACTGGCCCGCTTATCAAGAGCGGGAGGACGGCGATGTTGGTTTTCTATGCGAACACCCATAATTCTTGAATGGCCATTGATCTTTTGGGATAATTAACAAATTCGCATTCTCAATCTTTCAGAGAAGCTACGGATTGTCAAGTATAAAGAGGAACTAAGCTACTGGTTGCCTAATGAATTTGTGAAATGCCTCCTTTACTTGCATAGAAACCCACATATAGGCAGTTCAGGGATCCGATCAATGCGACGGAGATCATGTTCTCACTGCCCGAGCTTCTTCCTCGCGAAGTGCAGTAGCTCCAAATCGGCCGCTGACACTCGCCGCTCCCCACCGACGAAGAGCTGGGGAATGTGTACCTCACGCGTTCCCCATGAGGAGGGCGAGCTCCGTCATCACCTTCCCCGATATTGCGGTCTTCTTCGTGGCTGTGACTCCGCCGCCAAGCGGTTGGGGATTGAGATTGGAAATAGGGGCCGGTGGGGAAGTTAGGGATTGGGGATTGAAATTAGAAATAGGGGTATAAACATCAATGTAGTATGATTAGGGCGAAAAAATTAAATTATAGGGCGACGAATAACGATTCAGCAAAATATCGATGGCAATATATGTTTTGGTACCTAAATTTTGTAGGTATTACATTTTTATACCTAAAATTTTTAATTTTTACAAATGGTTCTAATTTTTCTATGTGTAGTTAAAACACTCAACTAAATGGGTATCTATATCCAACACATAACAATTTAAATTATGGAAGCAATATCCAAATCCAAGCCAAACCCATCTACCGTCCTCTAAATCCATATAATCTTAATCCATATCCTAAGTTCCTACCCATAATCAATGGATTTATTTGAATTTGGGTAAAATAACTCATGAGGGTAATTGCAAATTTGCAATCCTACGGGACAACAATTGAAAGTAGAAGTGTTGGGCCATAAATGAGGCCCGTAACAGTTGACATAACTCTCGGAATGTAAGGCCGATGAATACATGGCCTGCAGTGAATAAGACTTACAAGGCCCATTTAGTGCCGTGTGAGGTTGGCCCATAGCCCATACAACGAGCTCGAAGTGGAAGAGCCGCCGATGAAGTCAGGAACGGTGATGCTGGCGAAGACTCTCTCCGCAGCTCGGAAAATGGACATAGCGGTCTTCTCCCCGTCTGCGCTTTTCGCCGCCGATGATGACGACGCCTCTGGTTATCCCTCTGTCTCTCCCAGTCTCATAAGCTCTTCGGTTTGAGTCTATAGTCATCTCCTAAAGTGATTAATGTTTGTTTTTGTCAGATGAGGAGACAACGGAAACCCAGCAGAGCTACGTGGAGAGGCAGCACAGTTTCCCCGGAATGGTATCGAAATTCCTTTTCCCTTTCCGTTTCATCGCTTTCCCAAAGCTTAATACACCGAACGATTAGAGCCCTGCTGTAGTAGATATTTACTGTTTGATGGTTCTCGTTACTCATACTCAACATTTGGCGTATCTTATTTTACCTCGAGTTCGTTTGGCGATTTTGCTTTCTGGGTGCAGGATTTGGTGGTCAGAGAGTTTTCTTTTCATCAATTGAATGCTAATTTGCTGTGGCCAGGGTCGTTTTCGTTCGCGGAATGGTTGGTTCACAACCGATTGTTGATTGATGGTCGGCGATGCATTGAGCTAGGCAGGTGAATGTTAGATTCTAGGTGTAATGGAATCTAAGGTCGGAGATTGTTCTTTCCAGTGTCTTGGCTTGTTGCTCCAATGCTGCTTCCATGTCTCCTACTGCTAATTTTGGACTTGTAGTAAGGGAAGTTTGGAACTTTTCTGCTGCTGATATGATTCGGTTTCCATATAATGGCAGTGGGACTGGAGCTTTGGCTATTTTTCTCCGCAAGTCATTTGACCTAGACATCACGACATCGGATTATGACGATCAGGAGATAGAAGACAACATAGCTCATAACTGCAGAGAGAATGGAGTCACACCTGTTCTTCCCCACATTAAGCGTGAGTTCTTCTTGCCTTCTCCTTTACCTGGTTCAGAAATTTTGTGCTCTTTAAGTTATTTCACGGATATCTTTGCTCCAAAGTGTGTGTATGAGGTTATTTTTTGCGTTCCTTAACATTCAGAAGTGTAAATGAGTGTCTGGAAGAGGGAAATGTCAGAAATGTGGTTGTTAATCACTGCAATAGTTCATCGATTACCTGAAATCTGGCTCAGGGGCCGACTATTCTGGATGATTACCTTGAGTAGTTCCTGTACTCGTGGGGAACCTAAACATACTCCTAAGGCTGATCTTGCATTGCTACTGTCCGTTTTCAGATACATGGGGAGATGCCTTTCCGACTTGTAATCCTGATTGGGACCTTGTCGTAGCCAGTGACATACTACTATGTAAGTGCTTAAATTTAAAAACAAGTTTTGGAGTATCAAGAAATCATGTTTCTGTTTTTGGGTGTTTCATTGATCGAGTAGATGCATTTCAAGAGGTTGAACTTCATGGCGCAAGTAGTTGCTATTGAATTGGACATATGTTTTCCTTTACCTCAGACGTTTCCTTGCACATTGCTATGCTTGTCAGATGTGAAACAGTACGGAAACTTGATAAAGACTCTCAAGTTTCTGCTCCAAAATTACAAGCCGGCAAAAAAGGCAGCAGAGGCAGCAGCATCCGCCATGGAGAAGCAAGAAAATAGAGGTAACAATCTAAAACATGTATTACGTTTTATATTTGTACAACCCCGACGCGAAAACTTCAAAACTCATCCTGATAACAATTCTCGTTGCCCTTCCGGTAGGAGGCGAAGGTGAGGTTGAACGTGTTCCAAGGCCAGCATTCGTAATGAGCTGGAGAAGGCGAATAGGGAAGGAGGATGAATCCCTGTTCTTCAGTGGTTGCGAAGGTGCCAATCTTCAGGTCCGGCACCTGGGATCCCGAGTTTACTTAATAACTCCCTGAAGCCTGCCCTCGTCGAATTCGGTGTCATAGCCAGTAACATTGTGTAAGAAAATTGTTATCATCATTTGATGAAGCCCCCTGGTTCCTAGCCATACTATGTTCCGACTTCTGAGTGAAGAAATTTAGGGAGCATATCTTATGAAGAATGAGTAATTGAATTGTCGTATTGCATTGCACAGCATATCCGTGATCTCGCCAGATCCGTACCTTGATTGGTGGTCCGGTCGTCGTTTTCATTTCTGTTGTGAAGCATGAATCTCGTGGTTAGGAGGTTTCGTTCTACTCCTACATTAGTAGTCCAGTCCAAGCAAAGCATCGCGGACATTGTGCTCTATCAAAGCACATAACTTACTTAGGTCAGTGCATGACCTGAGTCCTTACCACCAAAGAGAGATTACGAACTTATTCCAGGCAGTTTGATATAGGGGTGTTCAAATGGTGTGGTTATCATGTTAACCGTTTTAATCAGTACTATTTGGATAATTTGGTTTGGTTAATTTGGATAATTGGTTTGGTTTGGTTTGGTTTAGTTGGTTTGGTTTGATTTCAGACACTCATAACCAGCCAAACCAAATTAACCAGATAAATAATTAATTATATATCTAATATATACACATACTTAATACTTTGAATAATCACTCAAGAGTTAAACGTTCATCCTTTTAGACTCATAAAATATAAAGCTTTATATTGTTCCTATAATGTATATTTATATATGTAGAGTGTAGACCACAACATATGACTGCCTAATTTAGATAAATCTCATACATTATGTTGGATGAAAACTTGAAAGCAAGGTCCTTTTCAAGCTATGAAAATTGCTAAAAGACTAAGTCAATTCAAACAAACACAACAATTCATTAATCCATACCATTGTGATAAATTTTTGTTAGGTGAATACTTCTATACTAACCGTAATTTTCTTAGTTGCATGTATTTATGTTAAGGGTCAACTATAACTATGTGTTGATTGTTATGTTTTATTCATTATATAAGTTGTGAATTCATAAATTAACCGAAATTTTTCTCACTTGATGATAATATGATTTTATATTGGTTAATCTGGTTAACCAATTAACCAAACCGATTAAACTTTAGTTTGGTTAATTTGGTTGTTGTATTAGTTTGGATGGTTTGGTTATGATATTGCATTCCATGGTTAATGAAATTTAGCCTTATTTGGTTTGGTAATAACCATGGTAACCATTTGAACACCACTAGTTTGATAGACGGAGCCGTAATTTAACATTTCTACACAATAAATAAAAGCCAAATGAAAAAACTTGAAGTCTCATTTCAAATTTCTTGCATCCAGAGTAAAAGTAAGAAGGACATTTTGGTCTTCACAATTACTTTTTTTTATTCATTAAAAAGACACTTACTAGGATTTGAGCCATGATCACTTTAAAGAAAAGCAAAGATCATAACCAATCACACTAAGTACATTTTTTGTATTTTTTTAAATTAAAAACATATAATCGCAGAGAAAATCCTTTCCCCATTTCAAATTCTCTGCTCCAGGAGCGTTTGTAGGAAGGGTAGAATAGAGAGTGTCAATTTTATTCTTTTTCCTCTGTGGAACGGGCCAACATACCGTACACATGCGGATTTAAACGAGTCCAGGAGTGTCAATTTTTTCTTTAAGTCCTTTTATTTCTCCATGGTGGTAAAATATATATGAAAAGGCAAAAACAATACTCCTTTTTATTGCTAAAAAGAAAAAAAAATTAACAATAAAATAATGCATGGATTCTAATGGGTTAACCGCTAATCATAAAATAAATGAGTTGAATGGGCTGACCTACACAGGATTTGCCCATCAAGTAAAACAAATGAACATCATGGGTTTGCCATTCTAAAACAAGCTATTTTCTCTAGCATAATATATATTATGCTATTATTTTATATCTTAGTGGCTAAAATATAATGTATTTTAAAGTTATTCAATGGTTCAACCTCGACCAACAAAATTAGTTCAATTTTTATCATTTCAAATATATATTATATAATTATTTGATATCATAATGATTAAATTATAGCGTATATTATAGGGAATCGTTTGGTATTTGTTAGTAAAAAAACTAAACAGAAAGATTTGTTTGGTTATTTTTAACATTAAAACGATCCTAAACATTTTCAGTTTCCTTTCGAAAATTTATAGTTTTATTCCCGAATCAATGATGTGCAAATGGCGAATTGCAGTCATCTCTTTTCTTTCATTATTTTTTTATTTTCAAATAGAAAGTTAAAAAGTAAAGAATAATTAGAGTTTGGCATGGGTCGGTCAAACAGGCTGAATTTCAAGTTTTGACCCGTTTTGATCAAGTCTAATTTATAATCACATGGTTCCCTGATATCCGATAAAAATCTCAATCCAAACCAGTTTGGCAGGTGAGTCCGTGTTTACCACCATTTTCTAGGGATATAGGAACGGTGGTTCCTATCCCAAATCGTGTTGTTCATTCTTGATTTCTTTAGATTTTATCATGGCTTGGCAAAAAACCAGAAAGCACAATGATGACAAGATGAAAGTTTTATAAAGCAAATTAATCGGGCAACGGGCCGAGTAAAAGCTAGCAACGATTGTGAGATGCTCATTTCCCGAAAACCGGCGGGATAGGCGATTTTTTATTCGATTTTCGGGAATTCGGTTTCTATAAAACTTACTTCACTTCATCATATTACCAAAAACAATATTGTTTCACAAGTAAACAGGTACTTGATTTTGGTTCATGAGGCTGATTTTTTATTCATTGCATCATTCATGTCTCTTTCCTACTAAAATTCACTATTTTTATAATGTGTTTTCCAAAAAAAAAAAACTATACAACAATAAGCTACACACCCCATTACATTATCAAATTTCATACCTCATATTCCTCCAAACAAATGGTCGGGGCCCACACTAGTACATTTAAACACTCCATCGAGTCACGGGAGATGAAATGGTCGCCGCCCTGATAAAATTATGATTGTCAATTGTGAGATATGATCAATTGATTAAATACAAGAGTGGAAATTTCATATTTTATGTGTCAAGTTAATGACCACGTATCTTATCTTATCTTATCTTATGTTTGTTCAAAAGTTACTTCTTGCCACATAAGCATTTGAAGAACTCACAAGTTGCCAAAGTGGACAATTTTTTTGAAATTTTTTTTTTAGTTAATGACATATTTATGGAGTTATCTCTCTTCTTTTAATAGTTTTTACTTTCAATCAATAATTTCTTTTTTCTTTTGCATTATATATGCAATGATAGACTAATGTTTGTGAAGTGACATCTATCACATTTTTTTTAACTGAAAACATATTATTACATCTTTAAGTCAAATTCTACTCATTTATACTAGAACTTATAATTTATATTTTAATAAAAAATTAGAAAAATACACACATAAGTAATAATATTTCATTCGATCAAACAAATATAATGATGGAAAGAGAGAAAAAAGTTGTTTGATGACCAATTGACTTTAATAAATGAACTATATTATTTTATATTTTTTACTATCAAACATTCTCTCTTCTAATATATATGTCTGTAAAATAAAACAAGTATTATCTAACAAAATGTCTGGATAGAATTTTAACAAATGTACAAGTATCATATAACAAAAGGTCTGGATAGAGAAGTATTTGTAGACGATGTACGGTAAACATCACGTTTCATCAACCACTGACCTAGGTATTGATCAAACAATGGCTGGAAATTTTCGTTTAATAGTCGAATGTATTGGTAAAAAAATATAAATTCAAGAATTAAAACAATAGCTAAACATTTGTTTGTCGGTTGAGATATTTATACTAAAAGCATTTATAGTTACAAAAGTCTAAATCAAGTTATTGTGTTAAAAATGAAGAATCTTTAATAAGGATGAGTTCAACAAGGCAATTGTAAGGAGTCATTTGGTTGTATGGTTGTGAGCCTGTGACTCCATACCAAATTTTGATAATAACAAAAATTTCTGATATCAAAGTGTCAACATAAATATTTAGTTTGTAACAGTAAGCGATTTGTATTTAGATATTAATAATAGATGTGTCTATAATATATCCATGAATCTATATGTATGCGAAATGCCATAATTGTTGTATGAATTGTAAAAAATCTTTAATAAAAAATCAACTTTTTAAAAAATTATAAATTAATTATTCAAACGATATGTTGTTTTAAATGCACCTAAAATCCGTGTGCACGGTAGACACGGTTTATCAGTTACTAAGATAAGTAATAAAATTTTTGTTCCAGAACAAACACCAAAGATAAAGGGGGAAATGCGCATTAAAAAGTTGGAAAATTATACACTAAATGACCATATCTAGACAGGAATCCTTGATAGCGTGTGTGAGTGTGTTGGGTTAAGATTCTAAACCAACATGTACACAACAACCATGGGTTGAGGGTGAGTACAAACTTCAAGAATTAGTGATTGATACATATTGTATAAGATATTAAATTTGAGTGTCTTGATAGGCAAATTTTGATATAAGATCCTCGACCGAGACTTCACGAACAATCACATGAAAATGAGTAATGATTAGAGAATATGATCATTGTAAGGGATACGATATGTGTCAATTTTCACCTCGGATATATAAAATTTATCCACTAATTAAGTATCTTTTAGAGGTGACAATTATCAATCCAATCCACCAACCCATTAAAAATATCCACCTAATCCAATCCATTTAAATCAATGTTGTCAAAACCGAACCGGAGCTTGACCCGGTAACGGGAACGGCTTGCACTTTAGTGGTCTAACCGCTATTAGATCGTTAAAAAACCGTTAGAGAACCGGTACCTTATAAAATAGTAATTTAATGGCTAAAATGAAATTTACCCTTCATATACCAATTAGTAGTTTTATATTTTATATATATACCGAAAAAAGTGAAAACCCTACCCCATTCCCTGCTACCGCCGCCCCACTCTTCCCCCTTTCCCTTTCCTTCCCCATTCCCTGCTACCGCCGCCCCATTCTTCCCCCTTTCCCTTTCCTTCTTCTTCTTTAATTTCTTCTTATTTTTTCAATTACTCTACTGCGACTCTCCTCCATCACCATATTTGACTCTCCTCCATCATCCCTATCACTCTGTTGGAGACCAAGCAACGACGGAGCTGCTCTGCGGTACTGCCTTTGCTCGTGGCCAGAACAGGGGAGGGGAAGCAATCGACGGACGGATGGACAAGGAGAAGCTATCGTGGCTTCATCGGCATCGGGCGTCCGACGTCGCTGGGAAGTTCAACCCTGCCTTTTTCATTTTTTTTAATAGTAGACGGACGGTTCATGTGTTAAAAACCGGTCGGGCGGTTCGAGCGGCTCGAACGATTAAGCGCTCCGACCGGTCAAAAACCGACCTTCCCAACCGTTGCGGTTAATTGAGTGTACCGAGCCGGGCTGGTGGTCAGGTGGGGGTTTTACTGGTCCGACCAGCCGGCTCGGCTCGGTTTTAATAACACTGATTTAAATACAATCCATTTGATCCAAATGCAATTAGATTGGTGGATTCATGGATTGATCCATGGATCCAAATGGCAAATTACAGTTTGGTACCTATACTTTTTAAAATTTACATTTTGGTACCCAAAATTTAATTTTTATACAAAAAATATCATTAGAACATTATGTTTTGGTACCTAAAATTTTTCATTATGACATTTTAGTACCTAAACTTTTCACATTTTTACATAGTGGTCCTTGGTTGAGGATGTCATTTGGATTCATGGATAATCAACTAATCCACTTGACCTAATCCATGAATCCACCAATTCATTGGATCCAATCCTTCATGAGTGTGTTAAGTATTGAGAATTTTTAATATAAGCATATCACATACTCGCTTATGAAGTGAGAGTATAAAAAATCTAGAAGATTCAAAAGAGTTTAAGCATATCGATAAATCAATTGATATAAATGATAATGGAACTCTCCGGCCAACAGGCCGGGTAAGAAACTAGTAAGAGAATAATATGATCAACTACATAAATGGTTACTTTGCGTTCATTTGATATTGGCGATTGTTTGGTTGAATTAGTTAATATTGTTCAAAATGTATCATTTTCTTAATTTTTTGCATAAACAATACAAGTATTGTTGATGTGACAAAAACTATAACTCTAAATGAATGATAGTTAATCTCATGTTTTATGTGAGATTGTTGCGTTTCTTTTACTATATCCCCAACTCTTATGTGTTATTTTTTTTAACATTAAGGGGTGGTTTGGAGAAATTGATTTGGCCCATGGATGTTAAATCTATAGATTTTATTAAAAGATAATTTTTTTTTGCTATTTTTGCATCATGTTTTGAGATTTTAAATCTTTGAAATCTAGAGATATCGTGAATTAGAAAAAAATTGTAAAAAATGGAGCGCTTAAAGTGCGCTACAATCTTTATTCAAAAACCAAGTGGCCTGTCTAAACCCCAATAACATCATAGTATAATCAACATGACAAACTACTATCAGGAAGAGCAATTAAGTGTCTGCATATAGGAAACGAGTGGCCAAAGCCGGCCAAATAATCAGTGACTGTATTCACCTCTTTGTAAACGTGAGTGATGTGGACCTCCCAGTCTCTTTATAACCATTGTTGAATCTCCGCAATGTTGGTGTAGTGTATATGCTCTAGCGTTGCCATCTCAATGAGAGTCGTGACTATAGTCGAGTCGCTCTGAAGAATAACCTTCCTAACTCCTGCCTCCCAGGTGATCCGAAGGCCATGCACAATACCGGCTAGTTCTGCGCTAGTGATAGAACCCCCCTCCCCCCTAAGGTTCACTGTTAAGGCTGTGATTAGGCGGCCATCTTCTCCCCTCAAGATGCCGCTTGCAACTGTGCTACTAAGAGAAGGTATCACCGATCCATCAGTGTTCAGGCACGTCCAGCCCGTAGGTGGTGGTATTCAGCCAATTGCTTTCAGCGTTCAGAGTCCCTTGGCTCCAAATAATGCGTTCTTCTTCTAAGGTTCGGGAATCCTGGATTTGTGCATAGGATTTCAGTTCTCCTTGGAAACAGTAGTTATTTCGGTTCTTCCACAGTAACCAACACATTGTGACAAAGAAGGTGTTGTCGATTCTTCGGCTACGACTTGCAATGTAATGAATCATCTAGCTGTCCAAACTTGAACCAAAGAAATCCTCGTCGAGAAATTAAACATATTAATTTATGAGATATTATTTCCTTCCTTTTTTCACTTATCTTCCAAATACCCATTTGAAGACATACATCCTTTTTTCATGTACCCTCCACTCCAACGCGTTATCGATATCCCCTATGGCATTTTTTTCGGGGGTCCGTTTCAACAGCTACTACGGAGAGAACCTTTTCAACAATGGAATAGGTGAAAAATGATTTGCGCAACAAAATTAGCGTTGAATTTCTCGCCGATTGGTTAACTATTTTATTTGAATAAGAGTAGTATGCGATTAGTATGGATGTAGACTCATTTGTTGATGAATTCACTATATTAGAAGATCGACGTGTACAGTTAATATTGTAAAAAACTTATAATTTCTTACGGTATCTAGTTTTCTAATGAAATGCGGCCCACTGTTCTACTATGTCCTGTATCCGCCGCTGTTCGGATTTCTGGACAGGAGCGAGATTTTTTCAGTTTCTCCATCATTATTATGTTTCACGTCCAACATACCTCTCTATAATAATAATAATAATAATTTATTAGTAATAATAATAATAATAATAATAATTTTATTATTCTAACTCATCAAACTTACCTTCTATTACATTTCCCAGGAAACATTAGGGTGGACAGTGAGTAGTTTCATGTAAATATAAATGGGTAAATTGCACGATTGGTCACTGTAAGTGCTAAAAAGTTCACGTTTGGTCACTAAAAGTATTTTATTCCATTAGTGGTTACTGAAAGTGGTTACACATTTCACGTTTGGTCACTCTCCGTTAATCATCGTTAGTCTTCGTTAACACCGTCAGTATTTTGCTGACGTGGTTAACAAAAATGCTGATTCACTTATTGTTAACCCGCCACATCAGACTCTCTACAAAACCCAACCTAATGCAACCACTAACCCAACCCAAATCAACCCGATCTGACCCAACACCACCGCCGCCGCCTGTCATCCCCTATTCCCACCATCGCAGCCTTGATGTCGTTCTACTCCTTATCCTCCTGATCAGTGCCTCCTAGAGTGATCGCTCAACCTTCCCTGCAATCGACCATCGTCTCTCAACCATGAGAAAGAACCAACCCCATTTCCCAAATCCAATACAAAACTAAATGGACGAACAAGAATAAAAGGATGGGGTGATGGGATTGGGATATTACCATGAGAAAGCTAGAGAGGAAAACCTCTGAATTTGGATTTCAGATCTATTTCCAGGGCTGAGAGCTCGAGAACTCCCCATTTTCGAATCCCAATGGACTATCCTTGGTAGAATTAGCTTCTGCTGCAACAAGCTCTTCCCCTCCTTCGATTCATCGGCCTTCTCCTCCACCTCCTGCTCGAGAACTGGATTCGGCGATTCAATCTTCGGTTTCTCCACCACCAGGACCTTAAGTTTCAGTTCTTTCCTGATGGTGTTGTCGTACTTGACGGCGATTATTTTTCCACCCGAATCGGTGGATGTAGGGGAGGGATTAAACAATATCTCGATCCTGACCTGTTCAGGGGATTTGGGCTGCGATGCTTCGCGGAGGGGGAGGGAACTGCTAGGGGGATTTGGTGTGTGTGTGATGGAGATTCGTGGTTTGGAGGATCGAATGAGGTAGGAATTGTTTGCGGAAGGATGAGGATGAAGATTGGATTTTTTTTGGTTGTGTGGGTCGTTATGGAACGACCAAGTTATGGGTTGGGTTAGGTTGTATGATGTGGCCCGTTATGAAGACATGGCTGGTTGGGTTTTATGACGCGGAGGGTTAAAAAAGAGTGAGACACCATTTCTGTTAGCCACGTCAGCAAAATGCTGACGGTGTTAACTGAGGCTGACAGTGATTAACGAAGAGTGACCAAACGCGAAACGTTTAACCAGTTTTAGTGACCACGAAATGAATATAATACTTTTAGTGACAAAACGTGAACTTTTTATCACTTACAGTGACCAACCTTGCAATTTACTCAAATATAAATTAGTAGGTTTGGAACCATCCATGCTATTTGATGGATGAAGAAGAAAATGACTCACTTCCATTTTTACATGTTGGGTTGAGTAATTAAAGATGATGGGTGGTTGAGTGAGTTCATTATGTTTACAACATACATTCTCAACTGTCACATAATTCATATTGTTGTAAACATTAGATGAAATAAATCTCTAAACTAAGCAATATTTAATCCATAAATTAGATGCACAGTTTAGCTTACAATATTACTACTATCACAAAAATATTAAACTGATAAATGTAGTCTAAGTCCAAGGTTGTCAGGTTTAACTTGATGGTCCGGTCGAACAAGTGGGCTGAGAGTTAATGGTCCGACCACTTTAACCTGGTTCAGATCGGATATATTAAAAAGTAAGTATATTGTTCATTCATTTATATATTACATTAAATCTCATCGAACATACATTACACCAAAATAACAGCTGATACTTGGATCCAACATATAGTGAAAATTCACACATACTTATATATCATCAATATTCAAATGTTCAACTTAGAATTCTAAAGATAGGGTTATACAAAGAGGAAAACCGGAAAAAGAGGCGGATTTCACAAACCAAAGGAAAAAATGACGTTGTGTGACCCCCAACGTAGTAACCTTGCAACGGGTCGATCCACGATTGTGTGTGACTCATTTTTCTCACAGGGTCAAAGTCAAAACAAGTCAATCGGCGGGTCGAGCCTCGAATTGACAAGCTTCTGTAAGTCTAATCATCGCACTTTTTTTTAAAAAAATGTTGAAGTCCCAAATCTAGCTAATTGTCCAAGTCTTAGAGGCACAATCACTCATCGAAGACTCCTGAAATGAACAATATAACAAGTCAAATTAGTATACAAACAATAAGAATCGTAGAAGAAATGGATATATGATATAGATTTCTGTCACGAAAACAAATTAGACTTTGCATCTATCCTCAATGGCCAAAACTTTGAGAATCTATTCATTCCTAATTGTGAGAATATATTCATTCAAAATTTAGAAGTTCTTTTATTCGTGGACTTCTTTTATATAATTTTTGAAGTTTTAGTTTAGGTAAATTTATAATTTAATATTTTTCAGTTTGAGATTAACAGATTGGATGATTATAGATGATCTATAATGCATGCCTACATCTAATCAATATTTAGTGGATCACCTCATACTTACCCATAATAACCACTCCCAACATATTGAGCGAATCGATTGCTCGTAAATTTGAGAGTGCAACCAACACTCACCTATCACCCGTAAGGAACGTTATTAGAAGTTAGAAACAGGCAACGTGCGTGGGTAGCTAACCTCTCACAATTTTAGTAAAAATACTGTCTGGGCTATAGCAACGTGCGTGGGTAGCTAACCCCTCACAATTATAGTAAAAATACTGACTGGGCTATAGCCTTAGTCTGGTAGGCTAGCCCTTCGATGGTCTCAAGGAAGCTAGGAAAAAATATATATATATATATATATATATATATATTTGTGATGACCCTGTGCTGCACATGCATGATGCATAGTACATATATCATATGTGAAGTGAAGTGAAGTGAAGTGAAGCGGGCAGTAGTGAAAGGAGGAAACTTCGAGGAAGTTGCGCTCCGTACGGCCCCATCTGCTCCTCAGGTACTTGTTTATGTTTTACCTCTGGAATCCAATGCCGACTGTAGCTGCGGCCCAAAAGACGGACAAAGATCATCCATCCATTCCATCCCATTGCGGCCTGGCGGTCCAACCTCAATATCTTTCTTTGTCCATAACGCAATTCCCCAAATCCCACCACCACACACACCTAAACACGTACACTACGCGGGCTCTCTCTCTCTCTCTCTCACACTCACTTTCCCCCGCTGGCCGCTACGGCTGTACCTGAACTTGTCGTCTTTCCCCTCCTCCTCGCAAACTAACTAACAAACAAAGTAGTCTGACATTATTGTTGATGATGAAGATTGAGGAGAATTCCCCTCCATCTCCGCACATCATATCGTCGTCGTCGTATAATACGTACGCACATCCGCCTGCCGGCCCATACGTCGTTGTTAGAAGGATATCAGCTTGGTTGGATTGGGGAGAAGGTCGAAACTTCGTGGAAGCTGCCTTCCCCTCGTCCTCGACGCACCACGTGGATGCATGCATGCCGGCCCCAGTAACCGTTTGCTTGATGGGATCGACACGAGCTCCAGCTCCAGCAGCAGAGAGAGCAGAAATATATCCTGCATGTGGTGTGGATAACTCACTATCTATAGCCCGGCCCATAATGTATAAAGTTGGACACATATGTACACTAGTATAATATGATATATGATATGCATCACAATATTTGGCATTCTTCTGTCGACTCTCACGTGAATTGTCGCACTATTCTATGTATGTGTTGCTCCATCTTGCCTACTCATGACTACTGTTTTCTATAACCCCGTGGGAGGACAATTCTGTGGATCAAAGCTACTGCTTCCATGAGAGCTAGAAGGGAGAGTTCTGTAATTTTACCAAAAGAGAAGGAAATTTTGTGTTAAACGCAAACAAAGAGTTTTGTAATTTTATTAATATGCCGATGACCCAACTCTCAAATTGACTTTACTTAATTTCTCAATCGTACATAGCCACGAATTTTTGCTACCAATTTATTGCTAATTGTTGTTTCACGGAAGACGGGGGGGGAAAAAAAACTAGCATTGTTAGCATCAACGCAAATCGAGTTTGAGATTTGTTAATTACCTTATACTTAATACAAATATTAATATTAATTTATTAACATATTTATAATTATAAAGACTCGAACAATAGACCGAGAATTCTCATATTACATTTTGTGCCAAAAGCATATATGGCTTTAGAAGTCCCAAATACATCTCATATATAAAACACTAGCCCATTATCGCGAGCGGTTCAGTTACATAACTTGTGGTCAATAACTATGCATAACTTGCCCACCAGGAGTGGGCAAGTTATGCATATTGGGTGGGTTTTGGTTTCAAATTGACCCACTCGCTTAATAGCGGATTGGAATAATTGTGACCTGCAATCCACCAGCATACTTCTGCGGGTTGGGTTGAGTCGGTGTCAGATGGATACGGTTGAATCGCGGGTCAACCCGCAAAAGTAATTCTCCAACTAGCCATTAAGAAAGTTGACTAACATTTATAATAAGTTCATATCAAATTAGTAAGACTGTATCAATAATTTGTGATTTTGATACAATTAATAATTTATAGTGTGCATCCCAATATTTAATGGTTATTAACAATAATCTGCATACCAAAATGGAATATCCAATATCTAATGGATATTGCACAACACAATGACCAATAATAGTAGTCAAAACTATTATTTATTCTCCACCTTTTCAAATGTATGGTCAAATTGTAGTGTAGTTCGAATATATGATGAATATTGGATACTATAAGAAACAACATTTTGTCATGTAAACATAGGATGCGGGTCATATGGGTGACCCGCAATCCACCCACCACCCACCCACATAAGTGCGGGTGGGAGATTTACCAATCCGCAATCCACCCACATCAATCACCCACTACGTGTGGATCGCGTTATTTGCGGGTGGATCGATATCAATCCGCGGATTAACCATCCACATGCCCACCCCTACCTGGCACCTTATTGCCATATCACCATTTACGGAAGGACCCTAACCATTTTTTTCAATAAATTTTAACGAGTTATATCTCTTTCGTTTTAAGTCGCAATTTAAATTATTTTGCACAGATAAATCAGATAAATTGTGTTCTTCAAAATGATATTTACTTTTATATACCATGGTGTTAATGCTTGATAGTACATAAAATCATATCATGTGGTACTAAAGTGCATCATTGTGGTATGAACATATTAGTGTGTATAATAGTTGAATACATGATAATAGAAATATACGAACTGTCATTTATCACATTCATCATTGTTACCACCAGTTACTACCTCTATAGCAAGGTGGTGTGAAGTGGTATATTTTGGTCCTGTATTTTTTCCACATAAATTTGTAGATCCAATAGATCACGAATTTTGTTCCATCTGTACTAAAATTTCAAAATTCGAGTTAAAAACGAAGTGGGTGCCAATGTGGTAATGAGATGTATATGGAAATATTTTTCTCAAAATATATTGAAAATGGATCTCGATTTGTAGATCACAACCAACTCTTTTCATTTGTTGGAAAAAAATTGGAATCCAGATTAGGACGAAGAAAATGAGAGTCAATTAAAAAAACTAAAAAAAAGAAAAAAAAATCATTAATTCTTATCTTAGATTTGGATTTTTTTAGCCCACTTAAAATCTAAGGGTCCAGATCTAATTACAACTTATGTTGAGTCCCTATTATCTTAAGTTCGATGCTTAGGATAAGGACAAAGGGATTCGGATCCGTAGTTAGGACAACATATATAATCAAATTTGGGAATGACAACTAATCACGTATCATCCAATCCCTATTATCTTCATTCGACTCCAAGCTTGGATAATGACAAAAAAGGTTAGAATTCGCAGAATAAAATAATTGAATTGGGAAATGCCACGTATGACGTATCATGTATCCCTATTATCTTCATTACCTATCACTCTACAACATTAGTGTCTTAATTTTCTTGGAATCATATGATTCATGACGATGATGACAACGAAGAAGACAATTATGGAAGGGATTCAAAACACGTCGTTCTGTTTATTAGGACGGAAACCGGAAATAAAGTATAAATATGATATAAATTTATGTAATTTATTAACACAATGTATATTAGTTAATTCATAAGAGATAAATTTTACTGTACTTAGTAGATGGAGATTATAAAGGAGGCGAGAATTATCATATATATATATATGGTGGCTATTTTGGTGCACTTACTTTTTTTGGGTGCATTCAATGTACCCAACTCTAAAAGTGGTCTTAATCCATCAGTTTTTGAACTTTAATTGGTACTATTAGCCTTGTATGATGATATAACATAGAATTACAACTAATCAATCTATTACCCGAACCTTCAATTTTGAATCCCAACCCAAAACCCTAACTTGTAAACCTAAATCCTAACCTTAAATCCCTAATTCCTAAATTCTTCAAATTAAAGTAAATCTTGAATGATTTTTTTTTGAAAATTCATATGTTTCTTGTTCATAAAATAATAAGCAAGGATCGATCCCATTTTGACAAGAATCACATGCTCGAAATGATGATTATTAGGCGAGTGCATTATATGCACACAAAAAAGTCAGTGCACCAAAAATGCCACTATATATATAAAAATTTACCAAATGATTTCATCTTAATCCAGTCTAAAAATTAAAATATAACAAATCAGACACAAAACATAACATTGATATATATAAACCTAAATAGAGATTACCGTTCACTAACATTTTGACTCTTGAGTTTTACTTCCTCTTCCTCTCCCACTCCTTACTTTTAAATTAACTGGTTTTCCCCCAATAGCAAATGTCATGGTGGGCGTATGTGAACTTGCATTTGAAGTGGCATTTTCAATAATGCATTACTTTAAATTATAGGGTGAATTGCATGTTTGATCACTCGGTTTTAGGGGTGGACATCGGTCCGGGCCAAATCGAATCAAATTCAGAGAATCGTGGTCCGATAGTGAAAGATAACTTAGAATTAAGGATTCGACCATATAATTTTAATTTTCACGTAAAAAAAATCTAATAAATATATATTTTTATGTTTCCACTTTGCGCTTCTGAATTTGAGAAATGTCATATATCCTTATTATGAGAAATTGAATATTTAAACACACTCATGTAACATAAATATTCAGATGTTTAACTTAGAATTCTAAACAAAGGAAAAACAGGAAAACAACCGCATTTCGCAACCAAAGGGAAAAACGACGCCATGTGACTTCCAACCAGAGCACCTTGATGCAGTCGACCCACGAGTATGTTGCACCTGTTTTACCTCACCGGGTCAGGATCCAAAAGTGTCAACCCACAGGTTAACAAGCTTGACTAGAGATGTGGTAATTTTTGAAAAAATGAGAAAAATACTATATCACTAAATTTAGTGCATATCTTGAACAACTTTCTTATAATTTGTAAAATAAAAGGATATGATCATGTACTCAAATGAATTACATCTCAACAAACAACCACCCACACAATTGCCAATAAACACGCGGCAAAGCGTGCATCACCACCTAGTTTGTATATAAGCCTATACAGCGTTGCGCTCTCGAACCCCAAACGGGACGCTACGCTCCTCAACCTCGAATCGTTGACCGATGAATTAGACTTCGTAAGCTCTATAACTGCAGTGAAGTTTTTAAATCAATTAGGTTGTGTTGAATCTGAATTTTGACCGGAAACCATAAAAAAGAGTAAAAGAGTAAAAACCGATAACTGCCAAAACTGATCCATACGAAGAGGAATATTATCACGTTGCGTAGGCCCCTTCTTGCTGCCGAGGTGCTGGAATTAGGGCAAAAGAGTCAGCCCTTCAGTTTTTATGAACATGTACTCCTTTGAAACCCTAGCCATCATCGCTCTCAGCACCTCGTAAACAGCCTGTTTTTACTGTTCAGGACCACCATTTTAGCCCCATCAGTAGTGCTAGCTATAAAATTCCGGTAATTTTTTCCATCGCTAATCATACTTCATCTCCGTGAAAATGTGTTGGAACACCTGGCTTTCTGACCCCTCAAATGATGTAGTTGATTGGCGCTCCTTATTTGATCATTAACAACTTAGGTTGGACTGCAGTATAACTTGAGCGTTTTTCTAGAAATTAAAAGCACCAAACAATAATGGACCAATATTCAAGTGGTACTAATTAATATATGCAGCATGCATGGTTGAGGTAGTATCATCCATGCATGCTTCATTAAAGTTATAGTTAAATGAATTTTGTCGGTAATTAACTATATTTTCGATTAAACCTCAATGAAATACTTAAACTCAAGTGTGGAAGTATTATCATACGAAATCTGTGAAACCATGATTTAGACCCCAAAAATTGAAGTTAGAAATAAATAAATAAATAAATATAGGACCATATTCACATTTAAGTTGCACGAGAGGAAAGAGGATGAAAGTGTACCATATGCCCACTTCCTCTACAATAATGTTTGATCATACATTCACATATATATATGGGCTTGTCTTTAGTTTAAAGATAGTATTCTTGTGCATAACTTGATTTCGAGGTTGCGTGAGTAAGCAGTCTCATCTTCTTGGCTTGTTTAACAATGGTGGGAAAGGTTAATGTTCTCGTCAACCTAGCTCATGAATTGCAGTGCATGCATGGGGTTTGATTTGTTTGGTAATTAAAAACGGCTGGTCATTGTAGGTACGTAATTAATTAGATTAGAAACAAACAAAGTGGGGTTATAGGCGCAGACCATCTACATCTATTCCACGTTTGTCTATTTCAAGGAATATATATGTGGCAGAAAGCGGCTGGGGAAGTTTCTGCGAAGCTTCATCCTTAATTTGCGTACGTACGATACGGTGTCCACAATCCACATCACCATTCCTTTATCATCTCATTGATTAAGACATCATATACTCCCCTTTTTCTACCATCCATATAGTAATTTAATTTTGTGAAAATCGAAGTGAATCACGTTCTGTAGTCGATACAAACAATGTTGTGATTAATGATAGAATAGAAGCTGAGTAAGAGGAGAGCGGAGGAGGGCCCAACAAGACAAGGGGGCAATAATTCCAGGTTAATTGCATGGTGATCTCTCAAAATCATATTATGGGGCTATTATATAGTCCCATACCACTAAATCAACAACCTCTTATTTCCCACGTCCCAATATATCCAATATATCCAACAATGGAGAGCTGACCAGTTGTATTACACACTCTTTTTGTGTTTCATTCCGAAAAAAGACGCAGTTGAAGAGAAGCGTGATTTGAGACTGATCAATTTGCTCGGGAGTGTAAATAACATGATTTCCAAGGTAAATTAATTACTGAGCAATTAAAGTCAGTGATCCACTACCTACAATTAAAAGTCACGTGATATCGTGGAGGCTGGTGAGCTATATGATTGTGAAGTGTTGGTATGTTTGAGGATAACACGAAGCTCGAGTGCGGGGGAATTTTGATAACACATGTGAAGCGCCATTCTTCACCCTCCACTACAAGAAAACACACATGCAGTCATGATTTTTTTCATGGCTAAAACTAACTATTTTGTAGCTATATCATATAGCTATAAATAATTCGCCTTGTAGCTTGTATGGCTAAAAGTGCCGCAGCTAAAGGTTAGCTACGTATTTTGTCACTTACATGGCTAAAACTAATTGTTTTAACTATGAACTATATATAACATAGCTAAAAAGGCGATATGTTTTTGCTACAAAAGTTATTATAAGTAGCAGAACCATCAATATATTTAGCTATAAAGACTATAATGCATGGCTTTATCTAATAATTTGCCACAAATAGTTTCATTTGGGATTTGTCAAAATATGTTTCTTGCCATAAAGTACGAGATATATATAGCTTCAGACAAGATTTCTCGTGGCTCTTTTAGTTGTTGATTTGCCACAAACATTCTTGTAACTAGAAAATTCTATTTCTCACTACGAAAAAAAACTGTGGCGAAAGATATAGGCTATAGCTTTAAATACTTTTTTAGGGCTAGAATATTTATTCTTTTGTTACGAATCATTTTGTAACCATAATATCAAAGTTCTGGCTACTAATATAAAGCATCATGGCAAAAGGTTTAAATAGCTTCGGAGAGACGTGTTGTGGCTAAAAGTGAACACATTATTTGCCACAAATAATTCTATAGCTATATCGCTTGTTCTCTTGCTTCATGTATTAACAATCGTGGCTCAATCATTCATAATTTTGCCACAAATAATTTTGTGACTAGATACTTTAAATTTTCGCTACAAAATATGATTGTGGCTACATATTTTACATCTAGCTATGAGGGAACTTTATGTCTAAATTGCTTTGTAACTGTAGCTAATTTTACATTACGCTTTTGTAAAAAATTATTTCGCTAAAAATTTGTTTGTTGGCTTCGGTATGATAAATCGTGGCTATAATATGCAAATCACAATTGTCGCTCAAATACTCATTTTATTCTTTTTTTTGGATCCACAAATTATTTTGATAATATATAGCGTATTAAATAATGCTGCCAAATTTAACATAATAAATAATCTATAAATAATATTATTAAATATCCAACAAAGATTCTCAAAAAAAAAATCCAACAAAGATGGCCTCCAAAATAGAATGACAATTCTTAACAGAGTTCTACTAAAATAAAAGTAATTGTCTTCATAAAGAAAAAATAAGTTCTTCAAATCTTGCAGATAACTATGTATTTTCCATAACCTGCAAAAAAGAGAAAATGTATTAAACTCTTCAATTGGAAAGACGAGATTCGAGTAGCATTTGAGAACAAGATCATATTAACATATATATACAACTACATAGTTAACAACAACGTTTAAAAAAAAACTCATAGCTAATATCAAATTGGTGACTTACTTCTTCATCGGACATATTTAGTGAAAGTGGAGGTTCCCTTCCAGCAAGTAACATCTGAAACTTTTCTTCCCATTTTCTGTTCATCTCGGCCATTTGTTTTTCAACGTCTTTGGTAATTTGATGTACTCGTTCATTAGCTTCCTTCTTGGCTTCTTCAACTTGTTCCTTGGCTTCCCTTCTAGCAGCTTCCACTTGCTTTGTAAGTTCAGCTTTTGTTGGCTTAATCCCAAAATATTCAGTGACACCTTTCCCAGGTCCATAAGCACGCACATAACCATTCTTCTCGGGTCCAAGAACCTTTTCAAACATTTCTTCATCATTAATAGAAATATGCCCTTCAACACGTTGTTTTTTTAACTGATCAAGTTGAGACTGCAATGAGAACAAAAATTTATGAGATTAAAATAATAATTTAAATCTAAACGAAATGAGTATGTTTTCAAGCTTGATGTGTTTATGGAGTTCACTTACAAGGGCAATCTATGAATCAGAATCTAGAGCTTTTCCTTTCTTTCTCTTGCGCGATTCAATCCAAACATCCACACGAGAAGGTGTAGCCCCATTTCTCTTTTTCTAAAATAGAAATTCCTTTTTAGTTTTTATTTTAGTAAGTTATATAATAAATTAATTTGTATGAGAAAACATATATAATACCATTTGATATCGAAGTCGTGCAAGACTTTTCGTTCCAGTGTAAGGTGGCATTGAACGCTTCGATCTGTTCCTTTTGTTTATCAAGCTCCTTTCCTACATCAATTACAAATGGTATGATGGAAAAGTACGTGAAAACAATAATATAACATGTATTATATAAATTATTCTAGTGAATAAGAATATGTGATGGAACCTGAAATGGTTGATCACTCCATAAATTAACAAGATACTTCCAATCACTGATGGAGACTCTTTTAGGCTTATTTTTCAGACGACTTTCATAGTTATTCTTCTTGTTGAAGTAATTCCTCTTCAGTTTATGCCTATAATCTCTGTACAGAGCATTCATGTGACCAATGATTGATTCCATCCTACCCATTGGGAGTTCAAACGTGAACTTCTCCTACGAGAAGCAATAAATGAAAAGAATTGTAGTAAGAAAACAAGTATATAAAATTTCTATTCAAATGCTAAATAATTCCAAAAAAAAAATGAATGAAAAATGTGATTGCTTACCATTATGATCTTATTACGCCATAATCTTGACGTCATGCACATTGAGAAGAATGTATGTGATAATATTATTGGTACTTTACTTGATATAGAGGGAAAGACAAAAGATGGTGTGAATTCTCGACGGGATTTGCAACTTATGAAAATTCGAAAGAAGTTGCATCCAATAGAGAAAGATGGGAAGTATTATTTACCATTGGCATGCATAAAAATATGCTTCCAGAAGCTAAAGATAAGTTCTGTACATTTCTGGAAGATCTAAAAGTTCCAGATGGTTTTTCTTCAAATATCTCCAATTGTGTGAGGGATCGAAAATTATATGGCTTGAAGAGTCATGATTCTCATGTTATCTTAGAGCGCCTCCTTCCTCTTGCTCTACGAGGTGTTGTTCTGCCAAGTATTTATGATGCTATAACAGAGTTATGCATATATTTTAGAGAGCTGTGTTCAAGAGAATTAAGTGTGGATGTTTTGAATCACCTTGAGTCTTCAATTCCTATCACATTCCACCATCTTTTTTTGATATTATGGTGCACTTAGCTATGCATCTTGCTACTGAAGCAAAGCTAGCTGGGCCTGTGCAATTCAGATGGATGTACCCTATTGAGAGGTAATGCTACAAAAAGATTATGCTATATTACTTTAATTATTTTCGATGTGTGAGTTTTGATTGATTATTGTGTTTGTTTATGCAGGTTTCTTCGCAAGTTAAAATGTTATGTTCGAAATAAGAATCATCCTGAAGGTTGTATGGCTGAAGGATATATTGTGGAAGAGAGTATCATATTTTGCTCCAGATATTTGCATGGGGTGCATAATCCGTTTGATAAACTAGAAAGAAATGGTGATCGTGATTCTATTGGTTCAGGTAAAAAAGTATCAGTTTTCAATCAAAATGGTTATCCATTAACCATGGATAAGAATAGATCATTGGAAGATTTGGAGAGAACTCAAGCTCATATTTATATTCTAAATAATTGTGAGGAAGTTCAGCCATTTATAAGGTATATGTCTTCTACTGGTTGGTTATACTAATTACTCCTTTATAAAAAAAAATACTATATATTAATTGTTATTGTTCCATTTTGTAGAGAATATGAAACATCTTCCAAGAACGAAGACTTTGCCGAATGGTTTAAAAACCATGTAAGTTTATTTGCTTTTTCTGTATAAAGAATAATTCATTCAAGCATATATATTATATATGTATGCTTAAATATTTGCTACTTTTTATAGGCATCACAATTATGTACAAACAAAGATGTACAGTCGAGAGCAGAATTATTATCATTAGCTCGAGGTCCTCTATATGGTGTTGATAGGTTCAATGGATATGTGATCAATGGTTTCAGATTTCATACCCAAAAACATGAAACAAGAAAAGCCAAACAAAACAGTGGCATCTTGTTAAAGGGGCTTATGGGTTCTAAGGTTGTTGATTACTATGGAGTTTTGACTGAAATAATTGAGCTTCAATATTTGGGAGGAAACAGGGTTGTAATGTTCAAATGTGAATGGTGGGATGTTGAGAATATTGACAGGGGAGTGAAGGTCGACAAATATGGCTTTGTTAGTGTTAATACATCTCGTAAGCTCGTGACAAATGAGCCATTTGTCCTTGCCTCCCAGGTGGAACAAGTATTTTATGCTCAAGATGGATCTAATCCTAATTGGATTGTTGTTTTGAAAGGTCAATCTCAAAGTTCTTTTGATCACTTCTCTGAGGACTCAGTTGATGAACAATCATATGAACAAGAAGAGGCTTTTCAACAAGAGAAATCCGCAACCAATTATCCAATCCATAATCTTGTTCAAGGCAATGAACTAGATGATTGGGAGGAAAATGATGAGGCACATGATGATTCTGATGATAATAGCAGTCATAGTGAGAACAGTGCAGATGAAGGACAGAGTTCCGGCGAGTCTGAAGATAATGACGACTTCTTGTTATAAGGTAAAATTTTTAATTTATTAATTTAATTCTTTCTGCTTTGAATATACAAGTGAAGGTCTTTTACTCGATTAATAATAGATGTATTCACATGCTACAGGTGCAATTTTCATCTCGTGACCAACAAACCATTGAGCTAGCAGTATCAGCATAGGATTTTGACTTTGAGTTGGCGGTTCTAGTTCTGTGGATACCTTCTTTCATTCTATGTTCCATGTAGTGCAGTAGTGCAGATGCTTTATATTGCAAAAAACATTCTACATAACAATATGTATTGTTATGTCTTTTTTATAAGTTGGTATTTTTTGGGTAACTGTAAGGTATTCTTTTATTTTAACCTTTTTTCTCTATTTATTGGAGTATGAACAAAATTATTAAATCACTTTTGTTATTAGATTTTTTCTTCAGTACATGACAACAATGATTTCATAAGAGGCATATATATAAATATCAACATTAGCACAAAAACGTCATCCCTAATAAATTTCAGCTATGAATATGTATAACTGTGCACACATCATATAATGTAAATAATAATTAAAGTCATAGTCTTGTTCACCATTCCAGCCATAATTCGTCGGTTATGGCTAAAAGTAATTTGATAAAAAGTTGCCATGAAGTTTGGCATTCGAAGCTAAATTGTTATCAAAATCAGTTACAATTAATGATATTCATGGCTAAAAAATAATTTATGCCACAATTTCTTTAACGTGGCAAAATGTAAGAAGTATAGCCATGAATAAGTGCTTTTAAGGCAATAAATTTATCAACAGCTATGAATTTAAGTTGTGGCAGGTAGTTTAGTAGCTAAAAAAACTCATTATTGCCACAACACTTATGCTTCAAAACTATAAACATTATTTAGCTTCGCTATATTTCATTTGTAACTCTATAATATAATTAAGTTATGGTTAGCTTCATGATAATAACGTTCGTGGCTGTTTTAGTATACCAGCCACAATTGAATTAACCGTGGCTAGGAATTTGTGTCAGTAGGTGTTGTTTCTTGTAGTGCTCATGTCGCGTGCTTGCATGATTATTGTTATGATCCATGCTCTACTTTCTAAATTATCAAGGTAATGACCATTGATGATCCACTGTTTCACCTTGCTCCTATTCAATGCAGTCAAAAGCGCGATTCTACCTAGAAGCGGAAATGGGGTAAAATCGTAAAGCGTAGAATTAAAGCGTATAAGCGTAAGTTTTTACGTATACTGTAAAATAACTAAAAATATGTTAAGTACGACATATATTGTGTAAAATATGAGTGCACAGAATTTATTTAAGTTAATAAATACTTGCATTGCATGCCTAAAGTAGAGCAACTTATAGATAAGTTAATAAAACGTTCATAAACATAAATCCTAACAATCAGCTACCTTCCCCTCAATGCTAATGAATTGGGGAAGAGCCTAGCTGGTGAATTAGATTACTCTATTGAAGCTGAGAATGCATCCAAGTAACTGGTATGTATCTCTTAATCTCAAATGTATCATTTTGCTGGTGATTTACCTTTAAAATATACTTGTGATAATTAATTTCATGAAAAGAACACACATTTAGTGAACTAAAAGCGTAAAAACGTAAAGCGTTTTGCTGAACTAGAAGCATATAATCGTAATCTTTTAAGGTTTAAAGCACAATTTAGTTCGATTTTATACACTAAAGTTTTTATATGAAAACGAAAGCGTTTTGGTGACCTAAAAGCGTAAAGCCGTAAGTTTTAAGTTTTGAAACGCGATTTTGACTACATTGCTTCTATTATTCGACCTAGTGTGTGCCTTGACCGTTCTAATGGTTAAAAACTTGTGTTTTGATGCTTTGCTTGAGCGAAATCAAAGGCTTAAGTGTGGTGGTATTTGATAACGCGTAAATAATACATGTATTTAGACAGTGGCGTAGTCAAGAATTTTGCTAAGATGGGTCCAACGCTACAAAGCAAATTATTCATAACTTATATTAATGTTTGTAATGACACACAGTGATGTTTTCATATTGTAAAAAAATATGTTAAATACATTAATCATTCAGACTATTAAACACGTCTCTCTCAACCAACCAAAGAATCATTATGATTTCATCATCCATCCAATTCCGAAGTGTGTTCTTCACGAAGTTCATTGTAGAAAATGCGTTTCAACACTTGCAGTAACAATAGGTAGCAATGATGTCAATTTTAGAAGTCGATACACCAATGGAAACCGTCGATTTTTTTACAATCATTTCCCTAAATTGGTACGACAAATTCAACGACAAAGACTTGGACAGAAGGGTGATGAGTGAGAGTTTCTGGCGGCCTTTGATTTGAGATTAAAATTCGATATGTGATATATATATATATATATATATATATATATATATATATATATATATATATATATATGGTTCAGACTAACGTACACCTGGCGTACGCCATACGCTTGTGTTCACACCTATTAATTATCTTTAATTAATTACAAATAAGTTTATAAATAATCATTATTATTATTATTACAATCACCCCTATACTTTTTTAATCCTATTTAGTCCCACATGATTTTTTACCGTCCTCCTACTTACATCAATCATATAAGTTTTTAATTTAACAATTATAGTACTTTCTTTCTTTTTATCATCATTTATAACACCCAAATTTTTTATAAAAATACAAAACTACAACTCTTCCTCATGCTAACCGTTTTGGTAAAACACAACTTAGAGTTTATTAGGCAGACTTTTCATATCAAAGCTCGCACTTTTCATCTTCTCTACACTGTTCATCCGTAAAAACCTAAAAATTGCAGATCAAGACTGCAAGTGCACAAGACTGAAACCGGAAAAGCATAGGCGCGCGATTGGGACCAAGGGAGACGTAGAGCCTCAGATATCAGAGAGTCGCTGCGGCATCAGGAAACTTTCTTGGCCGGCGGTGTACACAATTGGACCATGATGAGCTTATCCCCGACCGCCGATCCCTGTAAGCAAACCCAACCCCATCTCCGGCCACCACAACAAACAGAGATAGAAAGACACAAATGGAGGATAAAATTGGATGTAATATTTGGTGTTTGCCTTTGGCCATTTCCTCTTCTTTTTCGCCCGAAGTCTACTAATCTCCAGAGTCACCGCCGATTGGCTCAGATTAAGTGCCAATGTCATCAAGAAGACTTTCGGGCTAGTGGCTAGCAGCCATGAGAATATAATAAATGGAAGCCCCCGTCTGTAAGATTTGAATACGTGCACTGACCAAATTCCCCAAACAAAACCATTTCAAAATAAAACACAAACTTGGGTGGATAATGGCAGTTCGCTGGAAGCAGGGAGCTTATTACCTTGAAAATCCATAGACTTCCAGAATTTTCCAAAATTCCTAGCTCTTCCTCTTCTTTAACTATTTATTGTCTTTCGTCGTTTCCAGGTGGCGCATCTAACCACCGCGTTTGTTTCCTCTTTCCAGAACTTTCTTCCTCCACCTACTTCTTCGTGAAATTTGAACTTGAATCTCAAGTAGACATGTTTTCCGGCGACATCGAATCCCCCCCGGTCGCCCCCGGCTATGCCGAGGTGTAATGATTTGTTGCTGCAACAGAGAGAAGTGGGTGCACCGAGGTTCTTCTGTAATCGATGAGGGTTTTGGAAAACTTAATGAATACAAATTTTGTTAGCAAGAGGTGGTGATGACCGCTGGTCTCGCCGACCCTCCCTCCGGCGTTGATAGTTCTTGACTATCATGAAGACTGGCCTGGTCAATCGAGGGAGTCTGCAATTGTTGATCACAGTTTTCGGCAATTTGGACTTCATCATTCTCCATATTAAGTTTGGGTGTCTTATATCCTAATTTGAAGAAAGAAGGCACTTATATAATGAATATTTAGATGATGATTTAAAAAGAATGAACGGTAAAATATCGTATGGGTGTATAGCGTATATAAAATAGATATAATGGATGTGATTGTATTTATAATTATTATTGGTAATTAAATTAATAATAATTAATTAAAAATTACTTTATAAGTGTGAATATAGGCGTATAGCGTATACCAGGTGTACGCTAGCCTTTGCCATATATATATATATATATATATATATATATATATGGGGAGTTCTACGGTACCCCGGGTGAAATCCGGGGTACCGCATACCTTAAGTAAGAAAACCCTACTAGAACTTGAATTGACTGATCTTTCGGACATTATACTATACTCTAACCCATAAAGATCAAAATCTAGGTCTTAATTAACTAAATCTTATACCCCAAGATCAATTTAATTAGAAACAATAATCGACGGTTATGATTCGTCCAAATATAGGCAAAAAAAGTAATCTTAGGGTTTATAGTTTATGATTTAGATAATTAGGACCTAGGGTTCACTCATTAAGGGTTAGGGTATAGTATCATGCCCAAAAATCATGCTAATTCGAGGTCTAGATGCGTTTTCATACTCAAGGTATGCGGTACCCCGGATTTCACCCGGGGTACCGTAGAAGGCACCATATATATATATATATATATATATATATATATATGTTTTTCGATGATTTCACTTAGAAATTGGAAAACTCAAAAATAAATAATTTGTTGTGTATCCTAACTCACGCTTACTAGGTTAATAGAATCCAAATTAATATGATACCAAAGAGACTTGCACGGCTTAACGGAGGAATCGTTGTCCTCTAACAAAGGAGTGTAGGGTGCGATACTTGGCTGCAACAGTGTATGTGTATATTTTTGGGAATCCAAGGTGGGTCCCGGGACCCACCCATATATGGGTTGGCCCCGCCACTGTATTTAGATACCTTTCAAACCTCTTTGCGTGTTCACTTCGACAATATTTCTATGTTTTTGTTGGTTTTATGCTTGGTTTGTGTTTTTAGCATTTTTCAGGTCATGATGACTTTTTTGATGATATTTGGACGAGAAATACACAAAGTATGAATGTTTTGGAGCCTTGAAGCATTTGGAATGCTCTAGGAGGTTTTTTTCAAGATCCCCATAACTAGCCTCACAATCATGGGTCGGACCGTGAAAATTAGCTAGGAATTCCCCTCAATGGCCAAAGAAGAAAATCAGTGTTGAGCGATTCAAGGCCAGTGTCACAATCGTTACTCGAGCCGTGAACACCCCACGGGCCGTGAATGATGACAGAAAGTCTACCATAGCAACGTTAGACCATTTTAAGTATTGGGCGAGGATGTGATTTACGGGTGGTCTCACGATCATGAATGTACTGTGAATGACCTTCTGCATTGAATATTTACTCGTCATTAAGTCTAATTGAAAGGAATTATTAGCCATACAAACCCTAAAACAATCAAAGACGAGTGCGAGAGCAGAAGAAGAGGTTTTCCATTCGTTCTACCCCAAATAAGTCACCTTGGATCATCCCATGAAGTCTTCTACGATGAAAATCATTTCTTCTTCTTTTCCTTTGTTCGTTTTCCCATTAGCCATGAACTAATCATCTCTTGTTGTTTGGATTAAATGAACCCTAGTTGTATGATACTGATTTGATTGATACTGCATGGATCTTGATGTATATGATCTTTGATTTGTCTATGAATGATATTTCGTGTATGCAATAGCAGTGCATCTATTGCATGCTTGCATGTTTCGTGTGTATGTCGAGGAGAAGATCCCCATAGATGCGATATAACACTCGGTAGATGAAAAGGACCTCAAACGACTAGAAGATGGAGGGAGAGGAACTTCTGGATTAGGGTAAAACCTAATAGGGGGTCATGGAGCGTTGATGATATAACCTTAGATTGCCTCATTTCCAAGCTTGAATTACTTGTCCAAGAAGCTTCTCCAACTCATTTGATAAGTCTAGATTTTTGGCTAAGTATATTGACGAGTTCAGGTTTCCTACTTTGGGAGCTGGTTCCTCCAATTGGGTTGGTGGAAATGTGAGTTTAGGGTCTTGTTTTGAACCTAGAGTTTCCCTCTACAAGTTGGGGTGTCTGGGAGCTCGAGGAGAAACTCAGAAGACCAATTTACAGGCTGACAAAGTGCTTCCTCGACACATAAAAACTGTCAGAATCTGTTTAAGTATAGAACTGTGCTCGGGAAGACCACTCTGAAGTCATGACGGGAAGTCAATTGTGTATGTATCTAAGAGCAACAAGGATAGCTTTGATGAAGTGGCGATAGTGAAGAGAAGAAAGGAGTCCCCGAAGGTTCAGACGAGGGGAAACGTTTTATAAAGTTATCTTTTTTTTGATGAATCCAGAATTGCATTAAGCGCCAGGAAACTCTAAAACTAGGGATCCTCTCAATAGTACTTAGTTACACATTGATAATCTATAGGAACTAAGTAATAAACCTATAAAAAACAGGACTAAGGGCAGTGAACTTATAAACTAAGCAGTCCACTTCAGAACGGATCCGACGTACTAACTGGAGTGGGGAAGCAGCAGGACCATCCCCATACCATCTTCTACATCGCTCCTTCCATACATTGCTGATGGCCAAGCGCCACAATAGATGACCAACTCTGGCTTCATCACGTTTACTCTTCCAACGCTCAAGTGCCCAGGACAATGTGTCTTCCCAACAACTAAAAATTGGAAGTGACACAGTAGCAAAAAGGGCCTGCATAACACATCCATAATAGGAACATATACCAAATAGATGGCCCCTGCTCTCCAAGCCACTTGGGCATAATACACACACAGCAGAAACCGATTTCCCCCCACAACACAAGCTTATCAGCAGTAGAGATTATATTATGAATTATGATCAATGACAAAATGCTATCCTTGGGGATAATAGGCTTACCCCAAACAAGCTCTGACCAGCTCACCTGAGTCGAGGGAGTACGGATACTTAACCAAACTCGTTTAACAGAATAACGAGTCATAGCACAACCATCCCAGCAAAGTGAAGGACCAGCACCTGCGATAAACCTGGCAGCAGTGCCTCGAAGCTTCAACTTCCAAACCCAAGACCCTACTGAGGTAGTAGAAATTTTCCATATAGTTTTGGCCTTGAGTTTGTACATTTTAATCCATGCTACCTAAATAGAGCCACTGCAAGCAAGAACAGACCACAAGTGCCTAATAACACAAGCCTTATTCTAGACACGAAAATCCTTTATACCCAAACCCCCCTCAGACTTCAACATGACAGCAAAAAACCATTGCGCAAGTGCCTTAGATCTACTCCCTTCAACACCAACTCCCCACAAGAAATCATTGCATATTTTCTCAATATCCTTAAGGACACCAATTGGCAATACAAATATGTTCATCCAGAACTGAAAGACACTAGAAACAACTGACGAAACAAGCTGAATCCGGCCCGCATAACTGAGCTTCTTCGATTGCCAAACTCTAACCCGAGAGGTGATTCTATAAACTAGCACTTTACAATCAACCCTACTGAGCTTACCTGAAAGCAAAGGAACCCCAAGATATCGCAGAGGCAGGCTGGAGAGAGGAAAACCAGTACTGCTTGATATAAATTGTTGCTCTGCCTCTGAAATACCTGTACAGAAAAACTAACTTTTCTCAGGGTTACACTTAAAACCTGATACCAGATAGAAAGCATCCAGCAAACGCCTAATAACTGCTACCGCTCACAAAAAGCCATTGGAGAAAACAAGCAAATCATTTGCGAAACAATATGTGTAATATCTAACTTCTTACACATAGGATGATAGAGAATCTAATTCTCAACAGCAGCTTTGTGTAACAAACATGAGAAAATTCCCATGGATATGGTGAAAAGGTAAGTGGATCCCCTTGCCTAAGACCCTTTCCCGCTTTAAAAAACCCACTGAGCCCCCCCCCCCCCCATTAAATGCAACTCTGAAGTTCGGAGAGATTATGCAAGTTCTAACCATATCAACAAAACAATCTGGGAACCCCATGGCACTCATAACTCGAAACACTAAACTATAATTTTTCAATTTCCACGCACTTAAACATATTTCCAATAAAATTATGAAAAGGTGGATTTCATAGTTTATTCGGGTTCTATTGATAATTATAAAAACTACAACACATTATATAGTTATATTTTTAAATGAATTTCATTTGAGTTATAAAAAAAAATCGTGTGGGTAGTTATGCTTTAAGAAATTATTTTGATGCAAATATAATAGACTCAAACAACTAATTTTAGAAACAAAAGAGACTGACTCAAAAAGTCAAATTGGAGGCAACAATATATGTCCCTAATAACTAATATTAGAAACAAAAGAAACTGACTCTAAAGGTGATATTGGAGATAAATATTTGTGTCGCTAAATATGAATATGAAGACAAAATAATAGTCTATAGAAAACGTATTTAGAGACAAAAATGTTAGATGCAAATTCTTCATTCAGTAACAAATAAAATCTGTCTTGATATTTGTCTCTACAAGGCTACTGCAACGGCTCTATAGGATACAAATGTGGTATCTGCACCTAAAGAATACAGAGACAAATAAGTATTCTTTAGAGACACATTTTCATTGTCTCTGTAGCCCATTTTCATTGTCTCTGTTTTGTTGATGATACAATCATCTTTGATAAGGCAAACCATCAGGAAACACAGAAAATTATGGATCTTATTGGAGAGTATGGAGCGATCACATGACAAGAAGTTAATATAACCAAATCATCTATTTTCTTCAGTGCTAATGTTCCCGGCGTTGAGAAAGCTCATATCATTGTCCACATTGGATTCGCTACATCGAATTGTCATTCTAATTATCTGGGGGTTCTAATGGAATGAGAAACTAAAAAAAAGAAACTTTTAAGTTCCTCATACAAAGAATGAAAAAGATGAGGGAATTTTGGAAGAGTCTCTTGCTTTCCCATGGTGGAAAAGAAGTCCTTCTCAAAATCGTTATTCAAGCTATACCATCCTTCATCATGTACATGTTCCATCTTCTGATTTCCCTTCCTGTGGATTCGTTTTAAGGGTCTTTACTTCCCTCGACGTGATTTTCTCCAAGCCAAGAAGGATAGCAGATCCTCATGGATTAGGGCTAGTCTCTAGGAGGCAAAGAAAGTCATCAATTTAGGAGTGGTCCATGTGATCGGCTCGGGAGAGGACACTTGGGTGGACCAAGATCCATGGATACCATGTATGCAAATTTTACCATCAGAAGTGGCCCCCAAAATCATGTGAAGGTTAAAGAGTGGATTGATCCATGTGATAGAAGTTGGAACTCAGATATCATCTAGGGCCAAGTCTCAAGCATGGAACTTGAAGCAATTATGAGGATTCCTATCATAAGGAGTAGAAGATTTTTGGGCATGGAATTTCACAAAAGAGGGAAGTTTCTCGGTGAAGTCGGCTTACCACACGGTTCACAAAGCTGAAACCAATCTTCAACCAAACGAGAATGCTTAGAAATGGAAATGGATTTGGAGTCTTCACCTTCCTCTAAAGTTTAAATTTTTTATCCGGAGGTGCTTCTATAATGGGCCGACAACAAAATAGAGACTTCTTCACCAGAAATGTGCTCCTAACTCGACATATCAAGTGTGCCAAAACCCAATTGAATCCTTGCTCCATTGAATTTTCTATTGCCCACATGCCCATGGAATGCTATTTTCCCATCTCTCCCTTTACCTCCGCAGAGGACCTCATTCTTTGACTGGTTTTGCTCTATAAATGATGCAATCTCGCCAAGCTAATTGATCCATATTGTCTTTCTTTGCTGGAATATTTGGAAGGCAAGGAATTAGTGCTTTATCAAGAATAGAGTCTTGTGGCCCCCGAATGTGCGTTTGCAAACATATAATGAGCTCTCTAAATGGAGTTCTTGCCCGAGGCCCCCATCTCACATTTCGTCCTCTTCTCCCCAGCTCAGGGGTACTCAGTCTAATACGAATCCACCTCCAAGTAATCATTCTTTGTGATTCACTGTGATGGGTCGTTCATAAGCGACTCCCAACTGGCGGCATATGGTGTTGTGGTTGTTAACCACAATGGACAAGTGTGTGATGGACGAGCTGAGGCTCTTCTTTTTTCCACCCCGATTGAAGCAGAAACTAAGGCTCTACTTGAAGGAGTAAAATCAGCACAAGAATATGGATTTGAATGCATAGTCCAATCCGACCGCTAGGTGTTGGTTAGATCGTTGAATCAAAATCAAGCAAGTTGATCGTGGCGGTGTGCTGCCTAGATTGGCTATATTGTTAGGATTCTCAGGGCAAACCCCTTCATTACGATCAAGGAGGTGTCGAGAGCTCTCAATGTCAGGGCTGATTGGGTTGCGCGATCAAAGGTCAGGGATTCTCTTCCACAAGATTGGATTAATATTCTTGATTTAATTTATGATCTTCTTTAGGAATGTAACCTGTTTCTTATTTCTTTCAAATGGTAGAATAAAAGTTGATTATTCTTGTAAAAAAATTTGAAGATGGCATGTAGTCAACATTCACCTCAATCTTGGGCAATTCATCTTGACTAATTCTGGGAAAAAATCCCAAAGTACACTCGTTATTAAAAAAAATTCTCAAAATACATAAGTTATAATTTTTTTCCCAAAACTACACATGTTTGGCATTCACCGTTTTTGACAAACGCAGTGAAGATTATCACCGCGTTTGACAAAAGCGGTGAATATTTCACCGTTTTAATCTAAAACGGTGAATTACTAGCGAGTCAATCATCGTTTTAGATGAAATGGTGAATACTTCACCGTTTTAATCTAACGCGGTGAAACATAAACCGCTGCTGTGGGCCACGATGAAGCGACGCGGATCGTTGACGTGGACAAACGTGATGTATTCACCGCGTTAGACAAACGCGGTGAATACACCGTGTTTGTTTGCGTCAGCGATCCGCGTCTGTTTTCCTTTGACCGTGGCCGTTGGATGCGGTGAGGCGCGGATCGTGATTTTCTTCCCAGATCCGACGCCTCATATCACGCCACGTCTCCCTCATGCACCGTTTTTGGGAAGGGCGATGCATTCACCGCCTTTGAGGGACGCGGTGAATGCTCCCCAGTTAATGCTCGGCTAAGCCCTCCCCCCCCCCCCCCTTCCCCCAACTATAAATAGACCCTTCTCCGGCCACTTACAAATCACACCACAACAATTTCACTTCTTTCTCCCTCAATTTATCCGCTCTAGTCTCGTTCTAAGTATGCTCTGTGGTTGACCCTAAAGCCCCCGTTCTCGCTCATGTAAAGTACGCCCTGATCGAATGGTATTCTCGATTTCAGACCACTCTGGCCCCCAAGCAGGCCATTGAACGCCATCGGCCTCAACAAATGGGGCTGGTTGATCCTGTTTCGAGTTTTCTTCCGATGGCACCCATCCTGCACTACTACCTCCACCATAGTTGATTGAACTACCACCCTCTCCATAACCTCCTGTATAACCACCTCCTTCGTAGTTGCTCGAACTACCACCTCATCCGTACCCTCCTGCAAAACCATCATCATAAGAATACTGGTGAGAATGAGTTTCACCGACCGACTCGGTCTCAACATACACCTCTGCAAGCCGCATCCCGTTATCGCTTAGGAACTGTAACATCATCGTAACCGCGTCATCATCGTTTATGACAACTTCTTGGTACACAACCCCGCCAGCACTCATGTCTGGATACCGGTAACTAATTTTTCCAAGTCTCGTCTGTCCGCTCGTACAAACCCTGTCTGCACAAATATCACGGAGTTCTTGAAAATTGAATCGCGACTCAATGAAATATTCACCGTGTTTGTCAAACGCAGTGATAATCTTCACTGCGTTTGTAAAAAACGGTGAATGACAAATATGTGTAGTTTTGGAAATTTTTTTATAACTTATGTATTTTGGGAATTTTTTTAAAAACATGTGTACGGTAGGATTTTTTCCCTAATTCTGAGCTTATCAACTCTCGAGGTACTAGACTTCACTTCAACACAAATTCTAGAACTTTATCTTCACTAATTTTACCTTTTGATAAAAGAGAGGAGAATAAAAAGGTTCTGACAGAACTTTGACTCGACCACTTGAAAATGGTCCTCTTCTTGTGAATCAAATTCAGTCAGCGCCTTTGCGTACATTTGGTTTGGTCATTGGTGGAGGACGTGATGTAGCTGGGATATTTTCATATTACGCGTAATTTTCATTAATTCAATTATTATTTTTGCATCATCAATCATTAATTAATTAATTAACTAATCAACATTATAATAGAAGTGCACAAGTGAAACTACCCAACTGTGCGCGCCCATGCATGTCAGCAGTACCAAATAGTACACACCCGACATCTGTCCATTCCATTTCCATCCATCAATTAACTTAAAGAACTCAATAATAATAAGTAAGAATGAATAACATAAAAGGCAAAGGAAACAAAAATTCAAGGAATATAGGAAACTTCCTGGAAGTTGCTTGCAGTAGTAGGGTCATCCCAATTCCCATGGCCAAATCACGGAAACAAAAAAAGATAGTTTCTGGGCCATACACAAATGGAGGGGGAAAAATGGAAACTAAAATCATATAATATAATCGAATAAGAATAATAATACATTCCTGGTTTAAATTATTATCTTTCAAAATTCAGCATCCTATTTATAACTCTGCGCATCTTCTCTCTCACTCATCATCCCGTCACTGGAACCTTTCAGAAACAGAGAGAGAGAGAGAAAAAACGTAGCGCGTAGCGTAACGTAGCTGATCCAAAACCTTGGGCGAAATGGCCGCTCCTCCGATCCAGCAAGAAACGGCGCCGTGGCTGCTGGAGAACGGCAGCTACAAGGTGCTGACGAAGGAGGCGCGTCAGGGTCACGGCCACAGCCACCACGGCCGGACGGCGCACAACATGTCCTCCTCCTCCCTCCGCAAGAAGTCGGACCTCACGCTCGTCTCCAAAGTGCAGTGCGGCCTGCTCCGCTCCTTCCTCACCAATCTCCAGGAAGTCATTCTCGGCACCAAGCTCTCCATTCTCTTCCCCGCCATCCCGCTCGCCATCGTCGCCAACTACTGCAACTTCGGACGGGTGCGAACAAAATTGATTCCTATTCCGTCTCAATTTCACTTGCCAATTCCCAATTCTCGCAGAATTTTTCTAACAAATTTCCCCACTTCCCCTTTTCTCTCTCAACAGCCGTGGATTTTTGCTCTGAGCTTGCTGGCGCTCATGCCGCTTGCAGAACGTGTCAGCTTTTTGACAGAGTATGTAATCTAATCTAATCTAATCTAATCTAATCTAATCTAATCTAATCTAATCTAGCTTTGCCTTTTATCGTCATTTTTCCCCCGGCAATAATTTATATTTCTTTCCATATATCAGTGGCAGACTGACGATGGCTCTAGCTCTAACGATCACCCTCCTTTTGTTTGAAATTTTTTGCAGGCAAATTGCTTACTTTACCGGTCCAACAGGTACCACTACTGCTTCTATAACATTTTCTTGTCACCAATAGTTCACATTCCTCTATCAATTAATTATAATCCTTCCTTCCTTCCTTCCTGATCGAGTGCCTGTAATTCGGCGCGAAGAATATGGTTTTACAGAAAACTTTTTGGTTCTGTCCGCAAAGAATAAGATGATAGTATATATAGAGAATTGACTGCACAATACAAGTGGGCACGTCGTCCAGTTGGATTTCTTTACTATAATGGAGCTCATCTAGCTATCTCGTGATGAGAATAGCCTATTAATATATTCAACCGTTTTGGTGCAATGTTTGTGTCCAGTTGCTCTCCACTAATCTTAAGTCAACGTATTTGTTAGTCTTTGGTTATTATTATTGTAATCAGTCTGATTACTGATCAGTTCGTGTATCCTATTGGGTTAGCAGCCATGCATTGAATTGAATATTGAAGAATATATAGTAAGACTGATTATTGATGTTAATGATTTTGGGGTTCCTGCGCGCAGTTGGAGGATTGCTGAATGCAACATGTGGGAACGCAACGGAGCTAATCATCGCCATATTCGCACTGTGCCAGAACAAAATAGACGTGGTGAAGTACTCCCTCCTGGGTTCCATTCTCTCCAACCTCCTCCTTGTCCTCGGCACCTCTCTCTTCTGCGGCGGCCTTGGCACCCTCGGCAAGCAGCAAAAATACGATAGGGTATGTAGTTTAAGTCTGGGTTTCAGTCTTCCTGGCTAGCAAGCTATCCACCAAAAAAATATGGCCTAAGCAACATCTCTAACGACAAAGCCATATATGGGAATTATGTTGCAAATGCAGAGACAAGCAGATGTGAACATGTTGCTGCTGTTCTTGGGGCTGCTGTGCCAATTGCTGCCACTGTTGTTCCGGGTGGCTGGAGGCTACACCACCGTCACCACTGTCGCTGCCCTTCAGCTGTCGAGAGCAAGCAGCATCGTCATGCTCGTTGCTTACGTGGTTTACATCGTGTTCCAGCTGTGGACACATCGCCAGCTCTTTGAAGCAGACGAGGAAGCAGGAGAGGGTCAGGAAGAAGAGACGCCTGTGATTGGATTCTGGAGCGGGTTTGTCTGGCTGGTGGGGATGACCATTGTGATCGCGCTTCTGTCGGAATACGTTGTGGCCACCATCGAGGATGCTTCCAACTCATGGGGTCTTTCAGTTAGCTTCATCAGCATCATTCTGCTGCCGATTGTTGGGAATGCTGCTGAACACGCGGGTGCTATCATCTTTGCCTTCAAAGACAAGTTGGTAATAACATTATCCCGAATCCATCAGTTTCTTTTCGAAATACCCACATCTTGAATCAAATGCCCATATCTTGGCAACATGATGGAGAATTATTTTAATGATTTATGCAGGACATATCCCTTGGAGTTGCTCTGGGTTCTTCCTGTCAGATTTCCATGTTCGTGGTAAGTAGCTATAACAACTTAATAGATTTATGGAGTTGGTAACTTGCCATAGTTTGAATATCCTCTGGGGTCTGACTCTGGGAAATGAATGCATGCTGCAGATTCCAGTGTGCGTGATTGTTGCTTGGATAGCTGGGATTGACATGGATCTGAACTTCAACACAGTGGAGACAGGATGCCTTGCCGTTGCAATCATTACCACAGCCTTCACTTTACAGGTATTATTAACTACATTATTAATCAAAGAGAAGAAAACAAAAGAACTGACATTCCCTCCCTGTAGGCCCTTCAAATAATTTCACTGAAATCAGTCCTCACTGGACCAATAATTGACTCGATCGAGCTCTAATAAAACAATTACTTATTCTGATATGAAAATTATTGACTTGATTTCAGGATGGGACCTCCAATTACTTGAAAGGTTTGATCTTGCTGCTCTGCTACGTCGTTATCGGAGCTTGCTTTTTTGTCACCACCACACCTCTAAGTAAGATCATATTATATTGTCATTTGGGGATTTTATTTTTTCCTCCACCTTCGATTTCGGGGTTAATGATCATAAACACACATTGTCAAAATCTGTTGCAGACCAAGGGAATCCCATCAAGGGTTCGGTAGTGAATTTGGGAACCAGCGGCAGTTTGGCAGCTTAATTTGCATCCTGGTGTTGATGTTAGAAGCTGATTACGCCGGCGGAAACAGATAGATAAATATGTATTCTTTTATTGCCGATCGATCTGTAGCTAGCTCGAGTCTGTCGGCTTGTGTTGTTCTGTCTGAAAGCTGCTACACCGCTCAAGAAAATATGTACGGGTGGCTTGGTGAGGACGGACGAAAGCAAATCGATCTCTACCACTGTCCCGAACGGAATATAATACTGGGAACGAGATTGAGACCCATCCGTCTCTGCTGCTGGCCAATCGTTTGGTTGTTGTTTTTGGTTCTTCTCTCCCTTTTACTTGATATCCTGTCTGTTGTACTTGTATCCATATTTTCATTTTGTCAATAAATGGAAATCAGAATGTCCACGTTTTTCGTATTCCTCCCTTACATTAATGTCTGATAGTAGTAAAATATCTCGGATACCATTAAATTTTGAGAATTAAATTTTGAAAATGGGTGAAGCTATATCACTTAACTATGAATCGGATATCGAGTATCACTAAACTCTATTAAATATGCATCCGGTACCAATTAAGTTTACTGCTATGCGCAGTTGACAGAATATTCTTAGAGTATATCGTTTTCTAAATTTTATAATTGGTTTTTCAAATATTCTTATTGTAACAAAATCATTTGGACTTATGAAAAACATCATTTGTTATTTTTAGTCGGATTCAAATAATTTAATAATTCGCTAAAACAAATATATCGTGTGAATTCTATTTCGATATATAGAATTTGAGGATGTTAGATTAAGTTCTCTTACATAATGTTGATGTTGTCTAATTTTCCATGTTAAATATCGTTTTAGTTCTCTAATATTATATTGTAGATGTTCCATATTAGTTAAATTTACTAATCTTAATTCTCTTCCTATATTTATTTTTTCTTTTCTACATTTGTTATTGAATGTTGTAGCTTTTATAGTTTATTTATGATTTGATTACTTTCCGTCTCTTTCCGTTCTATTTTTTTCAATTACTGGAATATGTTTAATTCTTTCTTATTGTGTTTCATTCATCCTTATTTGATCTTGATGTATTGATGCTCAATTAGTTTCTATTTTAACTGTTCTAATGGTGCTTCTAATTGAATTAGAGGTTTAAATAGATCTTCTAATATTAATTTTATATTTTTTTTTTATTATTTCTAGTATATTTATTATTCTTCTTGATATTCATTTATTATGTTTACTAATTTATCTATTTTATTGATTTTTTTTATTTAGCCATTCTAGTAATATTATGTTTATAAGGTTTTCTAATTTTTATACTAGATAAAACTTGTTGAAATATAGTTTTGAGCTTTGGGTACCAAAAAGAAATTAAAAGTTTGGGTTGGATGGAAAACTAGACGGATGCTCATTTTAGCGACTTTAATGGTACCCAATAGGGGTGGGCACGTGGGTGGTTAATCCGCGGATTGATATCGATCCACCCGCAAATAACCCGACCGGCACACAGTGGGTGATTGATGTGGGTGGATTGCGGATTGGTAAATTTCCCACCCGCACTTATGTGGGTGGATGGTGGGTGGATTGCGGGTCACCCATATGACCCGCATCCTATTTTTACATGAAAAATGATTGTTTCTTATAGTAACGAATATTCATCATATTTTCGAACTGGACTACAGTCTGACCATATACTTCAAAAGGTGAAGAATAAATAATAGTTTTGACTACTATTATTGGTCATTGTGTTGTGCAATATCCATTAGATATTGGATATTGGTATACAGATTATTGTTAATAAACATTAAATATTGGGATTGAAACTATAAATTATTAATTGTATCAAAATCACAAATTAATGATACAGTCTTACTAATTTTGCTTTGAACTTATTATAAATGTTAGTCAAGTTTCTTAATGGCTAGTTG
This sequence comes from Linum tenue, assembly GCA_946122785.1. Taxonomy (NCBI): domain Eukaryota; kingdom Viridiplantae; phylum Streptophyta; class Magnoliopsida; order Malpighiales; family Linaceae; genus Linum; species Linum tenue. The sequence continues at coordinate 62,232,555 of CAMGYJ010000005.1, forward strand.
AAGAATTGCTTTTGCGGGTTGACTCGCGACCCAACCGCACCCATCCGCCACCCACCCAACCCAACCCGCAGAAGTATGTGGGTGGATTGCAGGTCAAAATTATTGCAACCCGCTAGTAAGTGGGAGGGTCAATTTGATACTAAAACCCACCCAACCCGCCCATTGCCCACCCCTAGTACCCAACACCCTATTCAAAGTTAAGTGATATGTCTACCCTAAATATTCGTTTTAGAATGAATATCAATCATAGGGGGAGTTAGCTTAGGAAAGGTTGTTTTATGTCATGTTTGGGATTGATTTGGTAGGATTCGTGAAGTGTCAGTCATAGAGTCTGCAGTGTTGATTTTCGTGTCGGAATGCCTTAAGTATCAGTGTCGGAATGTCTTAAGTGTCAGTTTTGATTATTTAATAAAAACTCCCTCGCTAAGGTTTTTTAGTTCGAACTAGTTTGTCAAAACCTTTTGGAGCAGTCTGCACGTAATAGTGTGTTAAGGTGTGTGCAGGAACTACATCTGCAGCTGAAGGGATCATTGACTGGCTTAGGGGGAGAATGTTGTAAGCAAGCCAGTCATTAATCACAAATCAGGAAAAGGAAGCAGTGGTCATCACGATTCTGAATTAGGAAAGAATCATCGGTTGCAAGGGTGGCAGATTCGGTACAGCAGAAGGATCATCTCAAGCAAGCAAATTAGGAAGGAATTCAAATAAAGGAGACTTACCTTGCTTAAGGATCAACGACTAGCTTCTCATGAGTATAAAAAGCACACTCGAAATCAAAGAAGGCGAGTTTTTCCGAGAGATCAAATCATTCATAGAGTGCTAAGGAAATTGCCTGTGTGATTGACAGGAAAAACATTCTAACACATATTCAGGGGTTAATTAGTGTTAGGGGGAGTGTGTTGGAGAACACAGTAGCTGGATAGATGGTTAGTCGATAGACAGGAAATCGATCAATCGTCCAGGAGTGGATTGATTGATCTTGAGAGTGTAACTCTGTTCGAAGCTTCACATCTTCATACTTAGTGAAACGTCGGAAATCACAGCACAGTGATCCTCCGGCCGTGGAATAGTCAGTTGTGGGATCATATTTTTCCCAATACTGGAAACCACGTAAAAAGTGCTTGTGTCTTGTTCAATTCTGCACTTAAACTCTAGTTGCGTGGTTCATACTCTGTTCTTGCAGGGTTTGGTTGTTTATTCAAGTGCAGGGAACTCGAGTCAAAGAAGAAATAAGAAGAAGCAGTAGTGTATAAGTGAAACTCACCGGTTTGACAAGTCTCCATTGCAAACAAAGGCGCTAGTGGGTTGTGGACCGGTAAAGAAAGAGGAGTGGGATTAATCTGTTAAGCCCAAGTTGTATAGTAAATCGTTCTTTAAAAACTACTTCACATTATTTTTTCCCTTTAATTTCAGATCAAATCCAGTTTATATTTCCATTCTCATTTGATTTTGCCAAAAGATCGATTTAGGGTTTGCAGGTTTAGATTGAGTTGAGAAAAGGAGCAGGCATCTCGCGCGCGACGCCACCAACACGTGGTATCAGAGCTCGGTAGCCGATTGAGTAGGTTTAACGACCTTCCGTGAAATCCAGGATGGCGTCAGGGTCTTCTAGTGCTGCTCCGCTATATCTTGCTGACGGGTTCTCACAAAATCGTCCACCACGATTTGAAGGAGTTAACTATGGTTACTGGAAGAATCGTATGGAGTTGTTTGTAGGATCTACAGATCCAAAGCTGTGGGCAAGGGTAATCAAAGGGCCACACGAGCTCAAAGCGGATAAAGAGAAATGGACTGATGAAGACTACGAGAAGTTTCAGCAAAATTGCATGGCCACAAATCTGATCTACTGTGCCTTAGGACCAGAGGAGTATCATAAGGTCGCTGGTTGCAAGACGACAAAGGAGATATGGGATAAACTTCAAGTAACTTATGAAGGTACATCACAAGTCAAAACCTCCCGAATGAATTCGTTAAAACATCAATTTGAATTGTTCAAGATGGAGGAAGGGGAGACAATTCGACAAATGTATGAGAGGTTCACAAATATAGTAAACAGCTTGGAAAATCTGGGGAAGTCTTACGAAAGTGGAGATCTGATTAGGAAGATACTTTGGAGTCTCCCTGAAAAATGGACTCCAAAGGTAACAACAATTGAAGAAGCCAAGGATCTGGAGAAACTAGCTGTTGATGAACTCATCGGTTCTCTTGCCACTCACGAAGACAAGTTAAATAAACCTGGGCTAGAGAAGGATAGCAGTGACAAAGGAAAACGGGGGATTGCTTTTAAAGCAACAAATCTGATTGATGAGTCTGAAAAACTTGATGACATGGAAGATGAAGAACTTGCTCTTCTGAGCAAACAGATCAGTAGGCTTCTTAGGATTCGAAAAGAGAAAAGGTTTGGAGGACCCAAACCCAGAGAGTTTGAAAGGAATGAAGGAGTTATAAAATCTGGGCAATCAAAGACATTTACACGAAGACGAAATGAGGTCAGTCAAAACTTCAAGGGAGTAAATACAACTGGATGTTTTAAATGTGGGGGAATAGGACATATCAAAGCTGAATGTCCTCAACTCAAACGAGAAAAGGCATATGCAGCCACTTGGAGTGGTAGTGAAGACGAAGGAGATGAGGATGATGAAGTAACAGTGCACAGATCGTTCATGGCAATTGCTGAGGAATAGGAAGAAGAAGAGGAGTCACCAAGGAGCTCTCCCTCGCATGTAAGTATTTCTTATATACACAAACAAGGAATTGATTATGATAGTGACGATGACATGTTGGTTGACACCATTAGGGAGATTCAGTTAGAATTTGGAAATGTCAAGGTAAAGTACTCAAATTTAAAGAAAGAAAATGAGTGTAATATAAAAAGAATAGCAGAACTTGAGAACATATTAGCCTCCAGTGAGTTAAGAGAAAGGAATCTTGAGGCTAGCCTGTTAGATACTAAAAGGGAAAATGAGAAATCTCATCATGAATGCCAAAAGCTTAAGAAACAAGTTCGAGGGTATCTAGTATAGCTAAAGACTCACGACATGGGCGAACGTCTTAAAGGAACTGAATGTTTCTATTGTCACAAACATGGTCATTTAATACGAGAATGTAAAAGCAGATTGTTGTGAGAAAGTAGGAAAGGTAAACTAAATGGGTGTGATTATTCTCAGAAAAGATACATCTGGAATAGCTATCAATCAAGTAAGACCCAAGAAAGTCTGGGTTCGAAAAACAACATGACTTATGTATGTGTAGAGTTGTCTTCAAGTGAGCATGGAGACCTCTAAGTGGATCATGGATAGTGGATGCTCACATCGTATGACAGGTAACAAGTATTTGTTTTCAAGTCTTGAGTTAGGGAGTTTTGGTAAAGTGTTATTTTGGTGATAATAATTCTGCTGAAATCAAAGGGAAAGGTCAAGTTGGGTCGTGTCCTTCCATAAAAAATGTAATGTTAGTTAGTGGGTTAAAACATAATCTAATGTAAATCAGTCAAATGTGTGGTTAGGAGTGTAGAGTCATCTTTGAACCAAACTGTTTTTATGTTGAAAATATTAAATCAAAACAAATTCTGTTTACCGGAAAACGGAATGGTAAGATCTATACTATTGATATTAATGATAAAGACAGTTTCAATGAAACCTGCTTAGTCAGTTTAGACAAAAATCTGCAAGAAGACTGGCATAGATGTCTACGGCATGTGAATGTCAGTACCTTATCTAAGTTAGCTCGTTTCGGTCTGGTCATGGGTCTTCCTAGGTTGAATGAAAAACATGACTTCTTTTGCGATGCTTATGCGAAAGGAAAACAAACTAGGACTAGCTTCAAGTGTAACTCAGTCATCTCTACATCTAGACCATTGGAGCTTCTACATCTTGATCTGTTTGGACCTACTACTATGGTAAGCTATGGGGGCAAATCGTATGCTTTTGTTATTGTTGATGATTCCTCTAGATTTACGTGGGTCTTGTTTTTTGCTAAAAAGGATGAAGCATTTGTGAACTTTAAGACCTTACTTAAACTAATTGAGAATGAAACTATGTCAAAAGTTTATAGCATTCGAAGTGATCATGGAGGAGAATTTTCTTCTGATCCCTTTGAATTGTTTTGTAATGAGCTTGGAATTTTTCACAACTTCTCTGCACCTAGAACCCCACAGCAAAATGGGGTCGTTGAGAGGAAAAATAGGACTTTGATCGATATTGCCCGCACCATGTTACATGACTATGGTATTCCAAAATACTTTTGGGCTGAGGCCATAAATACAGCATGTTATGTTGTTCATAGAGCCTTAATCAGGTCAGGCTTAAACAAAACTCCCTATGAAATCTGGAAAGGTAGAAAACCTAATTTGGGATACTTTCGTACTTTTGGTTGCAAGTGCTTTGCACTGAATACTAAAGATAATCTTGGGAAGTTCGATGCAAAGTCAGATGAGGCTGTGTTTCTGGGTATTCTAACTCGAGCAAGGCTTATAGAATATTCAATAAACGGACCCTCAAAGTTGAGGAGTCCATCAATGTGGTTTTTGATGAAGCTATTGTTGAGATTACAGATGTAACTGATGATGATGATTTTGGCCTTGAGAGACCATCAACAACGGTCTTAGATAAGAGACTAGAGAACCGAGTTCTGGAGGATAAGACTTATGAAAATCAAGATCAAAATCAACTGGCTCAGAACTCAGAATCTAAAGAGAAGTGACATAATCTATCACAATCAGAAATTGAAGCGGAAGCAATTTCAAAATCAACACATCCTCAACCTCCTGCACACATCATCAAGAGACATCCTCCTGCTCAAATAATTGGCCCAGTCGACAAAGGTATGTTCACTAGATCAAAGGTGCTACCTTCTCATACTGCGTTTGTGTACTTGATTGAACCAAAGTCTGTTCAAGAAGCCCTTTTAGATGAATTTTGGACCTCTGCAATGTTTGATGAAATGCATCAGTTCGAAAGAGCGAATGTGTGGGAACTTGTTCCTAAACCTGAAAACAGAGTTATTATTGGCACGAAATGGATCTATAAAAATAAAACGGATGAAATAGGGGTAATAACTAGAAACAGGGCTAGGTTGGTAGCTCAAGGTTATAATCAGGAGGAGGGAATAGATTTTGATGAAACATTTGCTCCTATGGCTCGTCTCGAAGGAGTTAGGATGTTTTGTGCTTTTGCAAGTTCAACTAAAATTAAACTCTACCAAATGGATGTTAAAAGTGCCTTTTTGAATGGAGATTTGAAAAAGGAAGTTTATGTTGCTCAACCACCAGGTTTTGAAGATAAAAAAATATCCAAATCACGTGTATAGATTAAAGAAGGCCTTGTATGGTTTATAACAAGCTCCCAGAGCTTGGTTCGATAAACTGAGTTCACTACTTTTAGAGAATGGTTTTCAAAGAGGCTCAGTTGATAAAACTCTCTTCACTAAACAAGAGTCAGGTCATCTGCTGTTAGTCCAAGTGTATGTTGATGACATTATATTTGGGGGAACTAGTAAGGAGATGTGTTTAGAATTTGAAAAACTTATTAAGACTAACTTTGAAATGTGTCTTATGGGTGAGTTAAATTACTTTCTGGGTTTACAGATAAAACATACTCGAAGGGCATCTTCATTTGTCAGTCTAAATACATTCAAAACATGCTGAAACGATTTGACCTTGGTAACTTAAAATCTGCTGTTACACCCATGGCTTCATCGTTAAAAATAGATAAAGATGAGTCTGGTAATTCTGTTAATGAAACGCTGTATAGAGGGTTAATAGGATCTCTCTTATACATGACAGCTAGTAGACCAGACATTCTATTCAGTGTGTGTGTCTATGCAAGATTTCAAAGTGCACCTAAGGAGATTCATTTATCTGGAGTCAAATGGATTTTTAGATACTTGGCTGGCACTATTGAATTCGGACTTTGGTATTCTTGTGAGTCCAATTTAGAGTTAGTTGGTTACTCTGATTCAGACTATGCAGGCTGCATAGTTGATCGGAAAAGTACTTCTGGGACGTGTCACTTTATGGGAACATCGTTGGTAGCTTTGTTCAGCAAGAAACAGAACTCTGTTGCCTTGTCAACTGCAGAAGCAGAATACATCGCAAGAGGTTGCTGTTGTACATAGCTTTTGTGGATGAAATACCAACTTCTTGACTATGGTTTAGAATTTTGCTCTCTTCCTCTGCTCTGTGACAATACTAGTGCGATAAACATGTCTAAGAACCTAGTCCAACATTCTAAAACCAAGCACATAGAGATTCGTTTTCACTTTCATTAGAGAGTTGGTCTAAGAAGGAAAAATTCACCTTGAGTTTGTTCCTACAGAATTTCAATGGGTCGATATCTTCACAAAGCCCTTGGGATTTGAATCCTTCATTAACATCCGCAAGGAATTAGGTCTATTCTCTCTAAATGACATCGTTGAACTCTCAGCTCTGCCTTAAAATCTTCCTTAACTGAGAATCAAGGTTTCCTTTCTTGTCCTTCTTCCTTGATGCGTAGGACGCCTATTCTTTAGGCTCAAGTCTTTCCATATCCCTGTCCTTCTTTCCTTCTGTCGGTCCTTTGCTCAGCTATAAAAGCCTTAGGTTTGAGTCCTCCTCTTCATCATTCAAACTCTCTCTCGTCTATAATTATTTCTACATCTTATTGTGGTCATGGCTGGTCCCAATTAACATATGTCACCCTTGCGTTTGGCTCAAGCAACTATTTTCAATGGTAAAGGATTTGAGGATGCTGCAGCTTATGCTCGCTACCTTCTCAAGTTCCAAGATCGTCCGTTGTGCCCTTCCATCACCCTTTATCCTTCCAGGTTCAACAGGTATGGGATGGATATTCCGCGCCTGGTAATACCATTGGCTGGGGGAACATACTTCCTAATCGAAAAGTTGGTTTTCATCCTGAGGCAGTGCGAATGTTCTATGCGAACATGAAGCCCTGTTATCACATCTCTCCACCCTGTTTCACAGCGATAGTCTATAACTATCTGATCACTATCAATGTTGAGCTGCTGTCTCTTTTGCTTGGAATTTCCATTACTGGTGTTTAAGTCATGAATGAGTCTGACTTCCAATCTGCTAAGTTCAATGAGGTTGAACCTCTGTGTCTGTATACTCGTGATACTGGTCGCTATTATCCCTCTGAGTTCCACTCTGGCAGACTTCCTGACGATCTCAAAGTTCTGCATTTCTACATTTCTCGGCTCTTTCGGCCTAGGTCCCATGGCCTAACCACTATCTATCCTTCGGATCTGTGGATACTTGCTAGTGCCAAGGAGAATTGTGTAATTAGCTACCCTCATCTTATGTTCGATCACATGTTGAACTACCATGACGAATACTATGATGGCGAGCTTCCCTTTGCCCCACAGATCACTTAAATTCTGTTGGCCTTAGGTCTGGATTTGCGCTTTAAGGTGGCTCGTGTGGATTTGCTAAACTCTCTTTGTGCTCAGTTCGTCCTGTGTAAGGTTGATGCGTCTGTTGGTCGTCGTTGCCCTCTGGTCCATGCTCCAGGGGGAGAGGCAGCTAATCATGTAGTTCCTTCACATGAGGATGGACTGAGCCTTGCAGATTTGGGTGAGGATGAAGCGGAAGAAGAACCAGATATAGCAGATCTGGTTGGAGCGGCCAGTGACAATGGTAAACGTCCAATGATGCATCTCTTGGAGGCTATTGAGTCATGTTCAGGCGGGAGGAGGAAGCAAGCAGCCGTGGGAATCTGATGATGGAGGATGAAGATGCTATCTCCGACTATGTTCCTTCACCAAAATATTCGTTTTAGAATGAATATCAATAGTAGGGGGAGTTAACTTAGGAAAGGTTGTTTTATGTCATGTTTGGGATTGATTTGGTAGGATTCGTGAAGTTTCAGTCATAGAGTCTGCAGTGTTGATTTTTGAATAAAGCTCTGTCTGTCTGAGCTCGTGTCTGAATGCCTTAAGTATTAGTGACAGAATATCTTAAGTGTCAGTTTTGATTATCTAATAAAAGCTCCCTCGCTAAGGTTTTTGAGTTCGAACTAGTTTGTCAAAACCTTCTGGAGCAGTCTGCACGTAATATTGTGTTAAGGTGTGTGCAGGAACTACATCTGCAGCAGAAGGGATTATTGACTGGCTTAGGGGGGGGGGATGTTGTAAGCAAGCTAGTCATTAATCACAAATAAGGAAAAGGAAGCAGTGGTCATCACGATTCTGAATTAGGAAAGAATCATCGGTTGCAAGGGTGGCAGATTTGGTACGGCAGAAGGATCATCTCAAGCAAGCAAATTAGGAAGGAATTCAAATAAAGGAGACGTACCTTGCTTAAGGATCAACGGCTAGCTTCTCATGAGTATAAAGAGCACACTCGAAATCAAAGAAGGCGATTTTTTCCGAGAGATCAAATCATTCAGAGAGTGCTAAGGAAATTGCATGTGTGATTGATAGGAAAAACATTCTAACACATATTCAGGGGTGAATCAGTGTTAGGGGTAGTGTGTTGGAGAACACAGTAGCTGGATAGCTGGTTAGTCGATGGACAGGAAATCGATCAATCGTCCAGGAGTGGATTGATTGATCTTGAGAGTGTAACTCTGTTCGAAGCTTCACATCTGCATACTTAGTGAAAAATCGGAAATCACAGCTCAGTGATCCTCCGACCGTGGAATAGTTAGTATTGGGATCGTATTTTTCCCAATACTGGAAACCACGTAAAAAGTGCTTGTGTCTTGTTCAATTCTGCACTTAAATTCTAGTTGCGTGGTTCATACTCTGTTCTTGCAGGGTTTGGTTGTTTATTCAAGTGCAGGGAACTCGAGTCAAAGAAGAAATAAGAAGAAGCAGTAGTGTATAAGTGAAACTCACTGGGTTGACAAGTCTCCATTACAAACAAAAGCGCTAGTGGGTTGTGGACCGGTAAAGAAAGAGGAGTGGGCTTGATCTGTTAAGCCCAAGTTGTTTAGTAAATCATTATTTAAAAACTACTTCACATTATTTGTTTCCTTTAATTTCAGATCAAATCCCGTTTTATATTTCCATTCTCATTTGATCTTGTCAAAAGATCGATTTAGGGTTTGAAGGTTTAGATTGAGTTGAGAAAAGAAGCAGGCATCTATCGCTCTACGCTAGCAACACTAGAGGGGAATAAGATTCTTTAAGGAGAGAAAGTGAATTCTATCGGTTAGGACGCTTGCATGTGTCTTTTACATGTTTTCTTAATCTTATGTGTTTACTTGTATTGCAAGAAAATAGTATATGTGAACAATTTCCCCAACAATCTTAAAAAATCTTATCTTTTGGTTATTGTTTCGTATACTGGTTGGTTAATAGAGAGGAACCCTCAGTTCCTGTATGTGTTTAACCAATAGTAATAGGTTTTGCACTTATGCTTGATTAATCAACATTCATGTACATGCATAATGTTGACTTCAGTCTTAACTAGGAAAAGAAATTTTGCTTCCTGTTTCTAACTTCTTAAACAGTGTGTTATCGATTATGTGTGTAAATCCTGATTATATGTTGAATAGCAAAAGGGTGTAATTCTCGTTGAATTACATGTTGTTTTCGGAAAGAAAATTGAATTAACCGAAGTCATTGATTCATGCACTAGTTATATGAGGAGCAGAGTTTGGATGTATATATCTTTGTTTGTGTGTTTCTAATATATATATATATACATATATGTTTATTCTGCTTTGCCGTTCCAAAGAGAGAAAGGAAGCTTGGCAAAGTTTGGCATCGCTTGCCTTGTGCTGTGAATTAATTATTTGTATGAGTTGGCACCCTACAGAATTACTTGCGCTCAGAATTCATTGGAAATTGGTAACGTCTTTCCCTGTTTCTGGGTTTTCTTTAAGTGTGTGTATAGATGATATATATACTTGTGACAACTCTCTGTCTCTGTCCCTGGATAAATGGTGTCACCAATTTTATTAGTCTAATTGGAAGGTACTCGGTTATATAAGGACATATATATACTTTAAGTAATCGCTGGTTTGTTCTCCTGGTTCTCAAATACTGAAGGAAGGAACTGACAGTTGGAGTTGGTCAGTACGGCCGTAATCCATGCCAATCCTCCATGCACGTGACTTGTAGTTTCTACATGTATGCTTTCATGATGTGTCCATGTTGTTCATATCCATTTCACCAACATGCATGTTTGATTGGAGACAGTAACAGATTGGTTAACCAATTAGGTTTGGTTAAGTGCCATTAAATACTTTTGTAGTATTTGAGATGGGAACGAACTCATAATTCATATTATGAGAAGAGTTTAACAAAATTCAACTTTGTTTGAATTTGGAAGAATTCACGTGAAATTCTTGGATTAAATATTGTCAACGAAATTTGTAAGTGTTTCAATTCCAAGTACTTGAAAAATACAACACGTTGATTCATGTTATCAAATTGTTTGTGTTGTGACCTTGTACTGATTTGAAACAAAATTAGTGCGAAGTGTCCCCGAGACATGGAGTTTGATCCATGCTGATGTATTTATGTAAATTATATGTTTACATAATGATAAATAATGTGGTCAAATTTCCTAAAATGATCAATCACCAAGTTTTTAATGCGTTCATCGCATTGGTCCAATTAATTTAAGTGGCATATGGATGACATGTTCCAATTTATTTTGGGTACTTGTTCATCCAGTGTGATGCATAAGAGGATAGGAGAATCTAGACCTCTATATGCTAACATGTTCCACAAAACTTGTGAATGGATCAAAGTTCAAAGATAGCCCTTTGTGGACTATAATAAAGGTGGTTTGGATGGTTGTAATCTATCCGGTTAAGGAAATGTATATGAACAATCATAGGTGTGTAAAACCTATGGGATGAGGCTAGTGTGGACTTATGAATCAAGTCTGCTAAGCCGGAATGGTTGCAAACATTATGTTCATAGTATGTTGGACATAGTTTGAAAGAGTATACCTCCAATCTGTTGAAGATGAAATTTGATTAATGCACGTATAAAGAATTGCATCACGAGATAGTCATAAGCGTTAAGGAATTCTAATTCCTATAAGATGCTTGTTAAGACATGATAATTTGTTTATTATGTATGTGGTTTAGGACTTGATGTTTTCTATGCCATGAGGGCAAGGAAAATGAAGCTATGATTGATCCTTATAGGGATTTAATAAGCTTGCCAAATGATGTTCGTCATCAAGATAAGCATTAGGTCATAATTGTTTATGGTATAAGTACACTAAACCATTGGAAAATAATTTGACTTACGAGTTACGATTATTGTGTGTAGCTATGTGTCAGAATTGTTTATGGTATATATAGACATATACCATTGGAAAACAATTTGGCACGAGAGCTCAATTGAGGTGCTAATATTGAACTTAAAGTCTAATTACTTATGGTATATTTATGAATTTTATACCATTGGAAAGTAATTAGACAATTGAATTAGAAATTCGTTTGAATTACTTGTGGTATATCATGTTACATAGATGAAATGTCATTGGTAAGTAATTAGATGGGATTTCCATTACTGGAATGCATCTGAATTACTTATGACGTCTCAAGTTGCCTTGATCAATACCATTGGTAAGTAATTAGATGTTATTTCTAATAAAATCTGAATTGTTTGTGGTATGCTAATCGAGTGAGATCACACCATTGGTAAACAATTAGATGCATATAGTGGTTGGCAAGTTCAATAAGTAATACCATGGAAAATAAATGGGCAGAATTGTGGGGGAGAAGAGCTAGCCGTTGTTTCGGCTACTATCTCAAGACCCTACAATGAGATGTAAACCTATCCATAAGACAAAAGTGGGAAGGTGAAACAAGTCATACTTCAAAGTATGAAGGTGTACAGTGAGAAAGAGCAAGTCCATAAACTGTGTGGAGTTAACCAAGTTCAAGGGTTAACTTATGAGTAAACTCTAGTATATGTTGACAGTTATGTTAGAGAGGTAGTTTGAGAAATCCAAAGAAGATTTCATAGAAATGTTGCTCCACTCTTCCCAAAGGGTAAATAATGTCAACCATATACATGCAAGTATATGAACAACATTCCCCTAACTGAAAACATTGGTTTCAACAACAATGGCGAAATAGTTGAAATGTGGGGGATATATTGGAAAGAAGTGGTGTGGAATGTCGCTTTGGTGATTCCAGTTGAAGTGATACTTAGGAGTTTTGTGTAAACCCTAAGCTAAGTCGTAAATGTCACTACATATAAAGAGATACTTGTGCAATTAAAGTACTCTAAGGTTAGTGAAGTGGAGAGACTTCAACACCATTGTCAGGTTTAAGATTATTGCAAGGCAATAAAATCAAGTCAACCACACGTGATGTGTAGTGAATCAAAAGAGACGAGTCTTTGGTGTATTTTACCCAAAGGAACTCATCAGGTGAACCAAAAGCCATAGTCCATTAATGGATAGGCATTTATGGTTAATGGGGACCAGTATCTTGTAAAACGTCCAAGTTAAACTCTAAGACTGGTGAAGTTTGATAGTACGGCCCGCAAAGACTGGCGTTATAAAGAACGCATTTGTACACAAAGTTGTTATTGCAAGGGCTAGAAGTGTTATGTGAAAATCTCGTCATAGATAATGAAAACATAACACTAGTTATTAGTTAATTTCTAGCGAAGTTATCGGAGATGATCATTTTAGATCAAGTGATAACAAACGTGGGGGCCCACCTAGAAATTAATTAAATCATCGAAGGGAATGTACTTGTGGCCTAGGACAAATCATCATGGCGGTAACTCTACCTAAGTAGGATTGGCAGACCCAACCTCTAGGTTCAAGGAGCATACAAAGTTGTGAATGATGGTCCGCATTGTCAAATTATTCAATGTCCATTCTCATGATGAGACAATGTCTAACTATAAGGGTAAACCTAAAAAATGTGAAAGGTTTTTAATGGTTTCTAAGTTTGACACGTGGTGTGATCAAATAGTGTATTTTCGGAATACATGGTCCATTATTTTGAAAAGGTCACTTAGTGTTAATCTAGCATTTTTCTATCTTGCCCTTTTGTTTATGTTTTGTGTTGTGTTTTGTTTACACACTCTTCGTCTTGAAGGGTGGTTTGTGTTTGTTTGATTTTGTTTTTGTGTTTTTGTTTATGTAGGTTGAATCATGGATCCCAATGGCTTCTACAACATGTAGGGGGTATCCACAACCACCTGAATGGGGGTACCCCGGAGCTTCATGCAGTAACCAAGAAGGTGGAAGCCAAGGAACCGGGTTCTATGATCAACCTCCCTTCCAGGAAGAATAAGCATACCATTGGGGATTTCAAGAAGCTCTCCCATATGAAGAAAACTTCCCTCCTCAAGTCGGGGATAAATCCAAGTTGGAGTTGTCAATGGAAGCTTTCATGGGAAAATCATCACGACCATGTGCCACTCCACAGCCGGAGCCAAAGAGCAAATTAGAGCTCATGGTGGAGCAATTTGCCCGGGGTACCGATGAAGGATGCTCCAATTCTGATCTTCCCATCGCCGGCCCTATCGACTCAACCTTTCTTCAGGAGGTGGAGGAGCTCTGTCGACGCACGGAGAGGCAAGGAGAGCTTGTTGAGCAAGCACGTGCACAGCTTGCTCACAATCGCCTCCTACTATTGGAAGAAAGAGAGGAAGTCAAAGAGGCGAGCGATGAGAAATTTGGAAGAACGAGCTCGAACATGGATTTCCAACCCCTCCCTCCTCCCGGTTTGACACTAGAAGAGAAAGTGGCGCGAGCTTATGAAAGCTATCGCCTATCATTATTGGAGGAGAAAGAGGAGGTTGAAGGAGCGATCAATGACAACCGTGAGGAGCAAGAAGAACTCACCCCGAAGAGCTCCCGTGGTGAGGATGAACAAGAAGGTTGCATTGATGACTCCCATCACTTTCCCCTTCCCAAAAGCAACATTTAAGACCAAGACACGAGTGTGGAGGAGCAAGAGAATCCCTTCCATGACCTTGTATTACATTTTGCCCTCAAATTCGTGGTTGGAGACATGAATGGGATGGAGAAAGAAGAGGTTGAAGAGGAGGAAGAAAGCATTGAAGAGGGGGGAGATCTTGAGTGTTCCCAAGGGGAGGAACAAAGTGAAGAAGGAAGGGAGGTTGAAGGGGCAAGTGGAGTCCAAAATGAGGACAAGGTCAAGGTGGATGAAGCATCCACAAGTTACGAGGGCTATGAAAGCTTTCCACCCGACCTCGACGCGGTTCTTGAGAAGGACCCATTTGTGGCTCTTTTCCAAGCCAAGGCCAAACCATCGGCGATCCCTCTTGGTGGATGCGATGGAAGTCAAGCGAGTTTTCACTACATGGTGTGGGGCAAAGGGAAGAAAGAAGAAGAAGTCTCGTGGGTGGAGCCTCAAAGCCACTCAAGTTCACGAGCCCTCAATCATGGATTCGTCCAATGCTCGTGACTTGAGATTTCACCTCACCGACGAGAACCTCAACTTCAAGGAGGTTCTTTGGTGGACCGAAACTTTAAGAGCAACTGTCCGACTCACGACCTTAAAGAAGCGCTTGGTAGGAGGCAACCCAACCATCAACGGTTCAAATTTCTTTTCCATTCAATAAGAAGACCATTGGAGAGATTTTGGTTGTGTTTTGCCGTCATCTTGCTCTTTCGGAGCTCACCCGCCCTCCGCTCCCGAGCACAAACATTCACAACTTGACCGGTAACATCGTTCTATCCTCTTCTTTTCCACCATTAAGGGCAATGTCAAGCTTAAGTGTGGGGGGGGGGGGGGGGGCGGGGTAGTCCATTATGCATGTGTGTGCGAATGTTTGGTGTGATTTTGAATGCTTGGAGCCTAGTTGCATGCCCAAATTTTCAAAATTTGAGGGCTCCAAGCATAACAACTTCTACATTTGCATGATCGTAGTGGCATCTTGTGGTGATGTGTTTTCAATCTTGTGGTTATTAGCATTGTCTATGGATCATTTGCTTGAGATTATGTGCAACCTATGATGATGACTGAGACTTGTATTAGGTTTGTGCATAGGTTCATTTCTCATGTGTTTGTGAACCGATAGATGTTTTCAATCGATTACTTGCTTTTCACAGTTGCCAATGCATTGAGTTTAGGGAATTAGAACGAATGATTGAGAGAACGAGTGATTGAGCACCTATGTATCCATGTGAGACTTGTGCCGTTCATTTCGTTCTTGTGCGATAGTTCCCCCTTTACATGATGCGTAACATTCACGTTGTTGCTAGCGAGGAAGATGGAGGCATAGGTTTAGTCCACAACCCAAATATTGACCAACCCGATTGATTTAGATAGAACGACCCTACTTTCTTCGTGTCTACACCATTATCGAGTCACCCTTGTGTTTGGAAGCTCCATTCATACCATTTGAGCTTAAATGAGGTTTCACATGAGTGATTTGTGTATGGTCTTGCTAAGAAGTGAAGTGAGTGTGGAGGTAGTTTTTCAAAGTGAGCATTGTTCCTTAAGAAAGTATGCGTGATATGATTTGGTGATTGGTAGTTGTTTGAAATAGTGGGAAGTGTTGTTTTTGGGCGATGCTAGTGGCCGTTGTTTGTAGGGAAGGTCCTAGTCGAAACTATATAACCTTGTGTCTTAGATTGAAGATGTGTAACCTCATGTTTTGTTTGCCACCACCCAAAAATCCTTTTCCCCATGTCCTAGACCCTAGCCAGTCATTTGAACCTATGTCTAAGACCTCCGGACAAACTAGCAACGACATCTATATTGTGAACTCTAACATTTAGAGGTTACCGTCATGATAAAGGGACGTTAGGATTGAGCATGAATATGCACATCTTTTGCATCAAATGGTCCTGACCCCACTGGTCGAGAGTGAGCGATTCTTCATCATGTTTTGTTCATTTCTTTTACCCCGGTGAGGACCTAGGTTGCTCGATCGTTCGTTCCTATGATGTGATCTTCATTCATGAGTAACTATGATTGGTGAGTCGTCCAGGCATGTTGTGTGTGGGTTCGTGAATAATGTGAGAACTCTTCCTTTGCACAATCTTAATACAGTTGAATGTCGTTTGTGGTGGTTGTCAAGATTACTTTGTTTTTGTCCATAGGTCGGTGTCAAATAACCATTGTGATTCATTCGTTTTGTGCCCTATGACATGCCTCAAAAATTTGTGTTAAAAAAGAAGTTGTAAGCTTACCTTGTTTTGTACTTGGTTTGCTTGGGGACAAGCAAACGTGTTTGGGAGTGATTCAAGCCCAAATGTACACATTTTACCCCTCATTCCTTATTCATTTAGCTTAGTATTTCAATGTTCCTCAACATATTTCACACTAGGTTGTGCATGTTTTGATACATTTCAGGTCCTAGCATGTGTGGAAGGTTCGATGACAAATTTTGGGGAAATTGGAAGTCAAAAAGTGCAAAAAACCGAAGAAAAGCCCGAACCGTGACAATTGCCCCATAGCAGTGAAGTGAAGGCGTCCCAGGAAACAACCGCAGTTCATGGTCGGACAAGGTAGTGCACGGTCTCCTAAGACCGTGAACATGGACCACAAACCGTGAACGTCGAGCATTCCAGCGAGGTTCGTGAAGTTACTGACGATAAGGCAGTTCACGGTCTCTAAGACCGTGAACTGGGGCCATTGACCGTGAACCCAGGCGAGTGAAGCGGCGCGTTTTGGACAACGCTGAGTTCACGGATATGTTTAGGAGTTCATGGCCGTGAACTGGCCAATGCTTACGTGAACTGGTCACTTTCAGGCAAATATGAAGACAACACGAGGAGAGAGAAAAGAGAGTTGTTTTTTTGGGAGAAGAAACACTTTCTTTCTCTAGGGTTTCAACCTAAACACCAAAGGGGAGTTCTAGTGAGAGAGAGAGAGAGAGTGCTAGAGTGATCTTGGAGCATCATTGGAGGCTTGGGTGGAAGATTCAAGTCTAGAAGAAGAAGAAGATCTTGAGCTCAAATTTGTAATCCCCCCTCTCTCTAAAAACTCACTCTTTTCTCTTGGGTGTTGTAGATCCCTAACTAGTACTTTGTAATTGCTTGTTTAGATTGAATGATTAAGTGTGAGTTTGCATCAATTTGAGTATTAGAGGTGTTTTCATGGTGATTGTGCATGCTCGTGCTTAGCAACCTAGGGGTTGTGCATGTTTTGTGCTTAGCATCCTTAGGTTTGTGCATTTTGGTGCTTAGCAACCTAAGGATTGTGCATAATTGTGCTTAGCACCCTTCGCTTTGTGCATGTTGGTGCTAGCAATCTAATTAGCCACCATAGCCTAGCTTAGAGAGGAAAATCCCCCTTCCGAGGGAGACTCAATCAAGTTGGTTTTCCTTCCGCTTTCTGAGCCACCTAAACTAGGTTAAGTTAGGGAAACCCTCAATCTTGAGTTAAGAAAATTGGTTAATCGCGATTAAGTCGTCCGACCTTAGAGTTGAGTGAGGGAATAAGTCGATTACCGATTGTCTAAACCGAGAGGGTCTAGTGACACGACCTTTCATGCTTACCTCGGTTTAGCAATTGAGACTGTGGTCTCCGACTACATACGCTTTCCTCTGCGGTTCGCGGTTACCAGTTTGCATCTAGGTTGGTTGTGATTAAGCCGCTCAAACTCCAGTTTGAGGGAGAGACCTAGGCAACCACTAGTGACTGAGTGAGAGGATCGATCCCGTGACAAATCGACCTCAAGTGAATCCATCCCATGATAAATGGATCACTAGTTGCTCCTCCTAGTGGTTCCCTTAGATCTGGTGAGTGGATCGATCCCGTGACAAATCGATCGCTAGTGAATTGATGCCGTGACAAATTGATCACTAGTTGCTCACCCCCGCGGTTCACAACCACCTACGCCTCACGACTTCATTCAATCCAACGAGTCATGGTAGCTAGTTAGGGGGAAGCAATTCCTGGGTGAAGCTTCCGTAGTTAGAATTTTCCTTCATTTACTTTTCCTTGCTAGTTTAGTTTGTAGTTTTCTTAGTTTTAAAACCCAAAACCGTTTTGCTAGATAACAACTTAAGCGATTGAAGGAGGGGTACATGGATCGGCCCTAGTCGATATTTAAATACTTGCTCTATACTGCAACCGACTAGAGTTTAAAAACTTGGGCTCTAGTCGGGATTAATTTGTGGTGTAGTTTCGTGCGAGTTAGAAATCACCTATGTGAGTGTGAAGTAGAGTCGCTTCAAGGAGAATAAAAGAAGGCCAGTTCTCTAAGCACTCATGAGACCAGACGGTGTTCATGGCTAAAACGAACACACCAATGAGAACCAGTGAACGGATATGAGTTAGTTGTGTGACATATGTTGTCTTAGTGTACAAGCAAAACCGACGGATCACATCTACCGATTGGTGAGTATACTCTATATATGTTCACTAAGGAAGGTTCAAAGGGAAACCTACCTACCCCGATGCAACTAATTCTTAGTCGAGAATCACATGATTTTTTGCATAGTTTTTAAAGTACAACATTTCCCATTCATGTGGGGGATTGTTGGGATTTTTAGTGGTGTGAATGGAAATGAAAAGGAAATATGTGGTTAATTGGTTTGTGTAACCAAATAAAACAAACTGAGTTGAACCAAACCGAATCAAACCAATATGGCGGTTGGAATAATCAAACCGGTCCAACTTCCATGAGGCCGAACCAATGCAATGGTTGAAATTTTATAAACGAACCAATGCAATGGTTGGGGTGTAACCACCCATACGAAGAGTTGCCTACCTTCGTAAGCACCCCTTCATTTTCTATAAATAGCACCTAAACCCCTCTGGTTTTGACATGGATTTTTCCGGTACCAAAACTCTGCTAAAATCCAAAACTAGTTCTCTGCATTCTTTTCAAAGAGAAAATCGAGTCAAGTGTGGTTCGCGCCAGTTGGCTGTGTTCGATGGGTTCCGGGATTTGAGGTACCGCTACGCTGGAAAAGGTACGTTCTTTCTATCCTGGGAGGAATCATTCCATAACCTTGGGTACTAGAGGGGAATAAGATTCTTTAAGGAGAGATAGTGAATTATATCGGTTAGGACGCTTGCATGTGTCTTTGCATGTTTTCTTAATCTTATGTGTTTGCTTGTATTGCAAGAAAATAGTATACGTGAACAGTTTCCCAAACATTCTTTTTGTGAACGTCTCTTGAAAGAATGATTACAGACCGTTTGGTACCAAATAAATCGAGAATTCATTTCATTGGAAAATGAATTATCGTGTAGAATTCATTGTCAAATGAAATCTTGTGTTTGGTATCTCATATTCAAATCTTTATAAATAAAAGGAATTTTCATGTAGAATTCATTGTCAAATGCATTCCTATGTTTGGTATGTCATATGTATAAGTAATTAGTTAATAAAAAGAATAATTATGTCATTCTATTATAATTAGTAAATTCTTGTGGAATTCATTTGGAAATTCTATCTCAATTCCTCGGAATTGCTATAACTAGTTCCAATTTCATAGAATTAAAATTTTTGAATTGGAAGTGAATTCTTTTAAATACCAAATATAAAAACATTTCATTTCAAAATGAATTTCTCAAAACTTATGGAACTCATTTATACCAAACAGTATGTAAGAGTGATTTGCTTGTTGAATTTGAAAAATATGAATTTTGAAAATTTTTGAATTTTTGTTGGATTTGATTTATTATGGATTTGAAAGAAAAAAAATGTTGTTTGCTTATTGGATTTCATGATAGATTTTCATGAATTGGATTTGTGGTATGAAACATTGTCATTATTTCTCTATTATTTTTTTTCATAGACCAATTTCGACCGACAAATTGAACACAATTCCTAATTAAAGTTGACTAACTTAATCTTATCTCAAATTAGAAAGGGAAAAAATGGTAGAGTGAATTAAGTAATATTTAATAAAAATAAGAATTTGAAAATAATATTCGTCCATAATTTCTATAAATTCCGAATCTTCAAAAACATTTAAAGTCATAAGTTGCATGGGTGTTAATTGGTAATATAAAAATAAATGAGGGTACATGAGTGATTTGGCATCATGAAATTGTGCCACTTTTTTTAATCACGCCTCTTGACTAGTTTTTTTTCAAATTTATGGGGTCAACAGATTTGGTACCTTCAAAATTTTTCAACAAACCTGATTTTCTTTTCAAATCCATAATGAATATTGGATTTGGTACCCAAATCCATCACCACAATCCAAGAAGCAAACGACCCTAATCTCATGCATTCTTGAGATGGAAAAACCAATCCGAACCATATATCTAAGGTTTATGAGTCTTCTTAAACAAACTAAGTTGTTTTTAAGAGCAAACTCAAAGCAACCCACCACTCTTAATAAGACTCGTACTATTATTTTATTTATGTCAACATATCTCCCACAATATATTCATATATTATAGTTTCACTCCTGTTGTAACTTTGAATTTGGTTAGAACAAGTTTTCGTCACATTTCATGCAATCAGAGTTTCAAATGTGTAATTCACTTTCATCTTCTCCAACTCTCTCATTTCTTCTATATTCACCATGTCATGTCTCAGGGATCTCTTATCCTCCATTTATGACTCTCCTTCCCAATTTCCAAATTTATGTAAAGCTGACTCCTAATGATACTTTATTTATAGTGTTTATCCCTCTTTTATTTGATGCATTTACATTTTATCAATGCATAATCAGTGTTTTTCAGTGTAAGTACAATATAATAGCAAAAAATTTTCATTTTAAATAAAATAATAATCAAACATATTCGAAATTAATTTAATAGTCAAATCGTTAACTTTCCGTCCGGTCAACAGCTAGTTGACTCTGATGTAGCAAACCTATTGCTGATTTGGATAATTTTTTTATTACGTGGCAAGAAAACTTGTCACATTAAAATTTATTAAAAAAAAAACCCACCTAGATCTAGTAATCCGCCACCTGCTCCATACCTTTCCAATCCCCCTAGCACTGCCCCCAAATCCTCTGCCTAAGCTTCCATCTTTTCCAATCCCACCATCTGCTCCGCCGCTCTACCATTCTCAATCCCCCACCGATTTCTCTATCCTTTACCTTTCCCACCAGGCCATCACCCAGCCACAACTGCCATCTCCACCTCCTAACCTGCCACTGTCGCCTAACCCTCTGCCCCCACCAGCTCCTCCGCCAAACTCGCCCCCATCCCCGGCTTCACCGCCAATATCGCTGCCCTTACTAAACCCTTTCTTCTCCTCCTCCAAACCCACCACCACAAGTTCCTCCACCAAACCCGCCCCCACTGCCATTACCGCCGTCCTTACCAAACTCTTTATTCTCCTCCTCGTATTCCCCACTCCAAGATTTCCCAAGTGATTTTCGGTTTAAGAACCCAGAAATCAAAAAAATTGACTTGCCTTTGAAGAACCCATCAACGCCTCAATCTGCTATATAAACGCAGAAGAACCCATTGTCGGAGGTCGTTGGAGGTTACCGTCGGCGGACTCCACCCAAAAACCCTTGTCACCGTCAATCCCTCAATTCGAAGCGGGGGATTTCGCCATCCAAGATTTCGATTCCAAATGAGGGAGGAGAAGTAGAAGAAGAAGTAAAAATCATTATGAAAGGAAAATAGATATGGAGGTCGCCACCAAGAACTTCCTCAAGCTCATGGGCTCTAACAAAGATGGATTCTAACACCGGAAGCTCAAGTTATGGACCAGATGATAGTATTCAGACATGCCAAATGAAGTTCCAACGAGTTGAAATTTCGGGAGCAGACACATGAGTCTAAGAGGAAGTTGACCAACAAAAATGGGCCGATTTGGAGATGACTTCCTCAACAAGATACTTCGTCCAAAAGTTGAAGGAAACCGAATTCATCATGTCGGATAAGGAAGGATTTGGTTTACTTTAGGAGGAACAAACTAGAAAATTTCCTTTTGTAATTAGTATAAATAGGAGACTAGACTAGTGTTTTTACACGCACCTCTTACCAACACTCTGCACAAGCGGCACGAGAAGCAATCCATAGAGTGAGGAGGCAATACCCTGCTAGTAAAGATGGCAATGGGTAGGGCCCGGTGTGGGTATGCCCTATACAAAATCCTTACCCGCCGGGTATGCCTTCGTAAAATACCCAAGTAAAATAACCGTCGGGTATTGAAATGAGATTACCATACCCTACCTATCAAGTATCCACGGGTATGCAGGTAACCACGAGTATGATTTCTGCAAAAGCACTTCCTTTGATTCTTCTCTTTTCTCTCGCTAGAAACAAGCACTTGGAAGAGAAGGATTGTAAGGAAGAAGGAAGTAATGAGTTACATTAGTAGAGTTAGAGTTGCAATAAGAATATTGCAGGGAAAAGGGCTAGAGACAAGAGAGACAAACTGGGCTCCATACGTTAGTCCCATTCATTTACAGTGTGCTCTCTAATTAGTTGGGCTTTGAGTTTGTCAATAAGGTCCATTATTTTGACCGAGATGTTGGCAATCTTCCTTGTTAATCAACTCCTCATAATCGGTGATGGCCAAAGAATAGTTACGGGCGGGTACTAGCAATTACCGTACCCATATCCTACCCATTTTTTTGAAACCGGGGATTACCCGTACCCGCCACTCAACCCGTCAAAGTTGGGTAATTACCTTCGTTGACTAGTTATGGTCGAGTAGGGTACCCATGGTTACGGATTTGATTGCCATCCTTACCTGCTAGAGCTCGACTAGGGAGCATCCAACATTGATGTCTCTATCAATGATGAAGTTGTTCTACTTCTCTATGCGTAGCTAATTCGATCTATTTCGGATGTGAATTCTATGATGCTTTATGTATTACTTTCAATGATGATGCCTATTCAGTTCAATGTCTTTATCATCCATGCTTGAGTTGATTTATGCTTGTATTATCTATTGATCATTCATTCGATCATTTATTTATCGATTGCTTTAGTTGTTTTATGTGTTTGACTCTTATTTTATGCCATTATATCATCGTGTGCTTAGTATTTTCTAGGGTTTCAAGAAATTACCTTCTACTGACAACCCATTGATGTTAAGTGTGTATGGGAGGAGTAATAACCATCCATGCATTGACTAGTATCAATGCTCGATTATCATATGATCGATGCAATAGACCATCGATTATGGCCCGTAGAGGCCCCATAATTAATCATGTGATATCCTAATTTCCTTGTTCTTCATTGTTTAGGTGATGGAATGAAGCAAAAATACGCATTAGCTTGTCAAATTTCTATTGCAAAAGGCGCATGCATGGGTAAAGAGTGACCTTAGAGGAAGGGATAGAGTATCACAACATATGATGCATAGAAGCATCTCATTATTGAGTTGGTATGCTTGATCATCTAGAATCACTACGTAAACATTAGTTTCATTGCTTGTTTTCTTGTTTGCATTGCATTGTTTGTTTCCTTTGATTAGTAGCTTAGTAAGCTTGAATAGGGCACCTCAACATATTTACTTTTCCTTGCAAATTAATTCGAGCTCAATAGGTTATGTTTGAGTAGTTACTATCAAAAGACCTCATGGAATATGACCCCAGGACATTCAAGGATTTGATCGCTTGTTACTACATCAAGTTTTTGGGCTGAGAACATTTTATACTAATTGAAAGAAACTAACCCCTTGTGTTTGATTACTTTGGAAAACTATTCCCTCCTTGTTTATTTTTATTTTGTAAGAATCGTACTCAAGGGAAGCACTGCAAGGAATCCAAGGACGAGAATAGTTAAAGCATCACTTGGAGAAGGATGATTTTCTCATCTCTATTCGAGTGGTTTCGGCCAAAAGCTCGAAGATCGAAGCAAGCAACATCAATCATCCTCCGCTACTTCCCTGTGAGCTAAGGATACATGACGAATGGATGAGCAAGGACACGTATCTAGAAGAATTGAGGATACAAAGAGGACGAGATTTTGCCCAACCTTGGATGACAAGAAGCAAGCTATCAAAGATATTGATGCAAGACACCAGATCGAGTCATATGAATCATCCTCGACCTTTCCCCTCTGAGGTACAGTTAAGTGTCTGGAAGAAATGAGAGTGTATTCATCCAAGGATCCCATGAGGATCACATACATTTTAGTGTCATAAAGTTTAGACCCATGAGGAGGGGCGTTGGAACAAGCAATATGCATGCCCATGTCCCAGTCGCCCTCAATGAAAGTCGAAGAGCGAGATATACTCGTAATCCAGTCGAGTCCATAAACGTCGGTGATTTTCATTTTGTGCAAACAAACAAGACCCCAGAGGAGCTTCCGTACCAATGAGAACTCGAGCCTTGATGAAAATTTCCTCTGGCCAGAGTCCAAGAGCCTATTCTCACACCTTACCGGTCCACTAATTTGCAATGGATACAAGGTGAGGAAGAGGTACCAAATAATGGAATGGATACGTTTAATAATATGGGTAATGTCTATTTTTTATCCAAATCTTTTTCAGATTCTTTTATATTAGGGTTAATATCTTATTTTGGCCCGAACTAGGACCATATAATCAACTTTGGCACGTGGTTTCAGAAACTAACATCCTGGCCTCAATTATGAAGCATATAGACTAAATTGGCCCAACACATGCTTTGACCGTCAATTTGGACGGTCAAGACTATTGACCGTTAGTCAACACACCATGTCATTGCCTAGTCAGCCTAAAAATTATTAAAAAATTGAAATTGAAATTATTTTTCTAATTATTATTATTTATCATTTTGAAATTAACCAAAAATGAAAATTCAAAAAATATATAATACATTTTATGTTTTTATCTTTTGGGACATTTGAAAATGATAAATTTTATAAATTAAAAAATAATCAAATTAAATTTTATAAATGTAGAAAATATAAAAAACATAAACCAAAAAATAAATTTCTAATTCAAATTCTTTTTTTAATTTTTATTATTTATCATCATCAAATTAAAAAAAAATTATAAAAACATAAAATAATTTTATATATTTTTTTGGTAATTTTAGAATGAAAATTTTTATAATTTTTTATAAAAACAAAAAAAATTATCAAATCATTATAGATTTTTTAAATTACCCAAATATAAAAATTTAAATATATATTCTTTTTTAAATTTACCATTTTCAAATGTTCCAAAAGATAAATTATCATTTTTTTATATTTTTTAAATTTATTTTTTAGTTAATTTCAAAATGATAAATAATAATAATTAGAAAAATAATTTGAATTTGAATTTTTTAATGATTTTTAGGCTGACTAGGCAATGACATGGCGTGTTGACTAACGGTCAATGATGTTGACCGTCCAAATTAACAGTCAAAGCATGTGTTGGGCCAATTTAGTCTATATGCTGCATAGTTGAGGCCAGGATGTTAATTTCTGAAACCACGTGCCAAAGTTGATTATATGGTCATAGTTCGAGCCAAAATAAGGTATTAACCCTTTATATTACCTAAACCTATCGAAATACTAAGAATTAGCCAAATGTTAACTTTCAGTTAGCAATTTTGTTAGTAATATTGACTTGGCAACATGATACTGACTTGGAAGAGACACATGAATATCAACATTCCAAAATTTTAGTATTTTAACTAAGAAAAGAGTTATAAAATTATTAACGATAATGTAAAAATGGATAATATTTCGATGCATTACGAAAGATTTGGCTAATTAATAGCATTTTAATAGATTTGAATAATATAAAAAAATCTGAAAAAGATTTGGATAAATAATAGACATTACGCTAATAATACAGAGGAGATGCAGATAGCCCAAAACCCTGATAGTTTCTTCGTTAAGCCTTTTTGTTCGGGCCACTGTCCTAGGAGTCCGTATTGGAAATTTGGGGAAATAGCTTTCCAGCCAGCCAGCCAGCCAGCCAGCCAGCCAGCCATCGTAGACTATGGCGCAGCATTACGCAATGGACCGGCGTGCAGAGGATCAGAAAGTAGTTGGGCGGAGCGGAGCTCAGGGCCTTTTGAGTTGACTTGAAAAACGAGGAAAACTTCTCTCTATTTCTATTTGCCGCTGCTCTCTCTCCGTCTTATCCCCTCCGGTGCCCGAAAATTCAAATCGCCAAGGATGAGAGAAGAGAGAGCGGCTCTAACGTTTCGAAGCCTCCCAGAGCTGAATTCAGCGCAGTGTAGTAGTCCGAGGAACGACAGCGGGGCTTTATGGAAGAGCGCTCGGCTCAATTGCAGTATTCAAAGAGATGGTGGCGGTGGCGGGAGGAGGAATTCCGGCAATTTCGCTTCCCTTACGATGGTTGAGAAGGCTGAGAGGGCCGAATTCGCCCCGTCCTCTGCGCAGCTATTGAAACACCCGCTTGCTATGCTGGCTTACGTCCCGCGAGGCGCCGCTATTTTCATGGCTGGTGCTGTCGCCGGAGCCGCCGCCAAGACGGTGACTGCCCCGCTTGATCGAGTCAAGCTTCTCATGCAGGTGAAATTTGTTTACTTGCCACGATTTTTCTTCTTATCATTGCTTCGACGGCATTTATGAAGTTAGGTAGCGCTTCCCCTCTTCTTTTACCCCGTTGTTGTGACTGATAATCAATAATGCAACGTTTGCTGGCTTTATAGTCCGTTTGTTTATCGGTAAAGTGTCGGTGGATTTTGGTTGCTGTTTGAACTTTCTATTGTCCTTAGCTAACTTTTGAGGCAGAAGAGTCCACCTTTTCGTTTATTTCTCTTCCTCATACTCCACGTTCTTGCTTGAATGACGATGGAATTTGGTTAGTTCGATCAAATTACTAATGGGTAAGGCCCGTTTACCTTTTGCTTTTACAGACACACGGTGTTCGGGTTGGGCAAGAAAGCGCTAAGAAGGCAATTGGTTTTGTTGAGGTATGTAATTGCGCCATGCCTGTTTTGATTTGTTGAGTAAAGAGTGCTGATGGTTTGCCCTTTAAAATTTGAACATTTCTATCTTAATAATGACATTACGGAGTTTTCATTTACTTTGCAGGCTCTAGCATTGATAGGAAAAGAAGAAGGAATCAAAGGATATTGGAAGGGAAACCTCCCTCAGGTCCTTTTTAATTTATTATCTAAGAATTTGGTTCTCCAATTATGGTTATAGCACTAAGTGTCTATGGACCTAGGTTCTATTTCTGATGAATTTCATGCTTCAGGTTATTCGGATCATACCTTATAGCGCCGTCCAGCTTTTCAGCTATGAGTTTTACAAGGTAATGTTCACTTTCTTTACTCATTTGTATCAAGAAGAACATGCTAGAACCATTTGAAATTTACTTGCAGTAACTTCTTCGCATTACTAAATTTCACATTTTAAGTTTTGCAGAAACTTTTTAAAGGGAAAGATGATGAACTGTCTGTTATTGGAAGACTTGCAGCAGGTGCTTGTGCAGGCATGACTTCCACTTTTGTAAGTAGTTAGTACAGTGGAATGTAAAATATGTATCTTGGAACACAATCTACATAGGGAACTCCATCAGTTTTCTGATAAAGTTGACCAAATGAGTCTGAATGGTCTTCTATTGCCTCTTTTTCCTGTCTAGGTGACATACCCTTTAGACGTGCTAAGGTTACGATTAGCTGTCGAAACAGGGCACCGGACAATGAGTGAGGTATGATTGGCGTTCCGCTCTCAAATTTCCATTCATGGTTACAAGACCTCTAATACTATTGTAGGAATTTCCTAATAATGCAGATTGCTCTAATTATGCTGCGAGAGGAAGGAGTTGCATCATTTTACTATGGTCTTGGGCCTTCACTTCTCGGCATCGCTCCATACATTGCAGTAAACTTTTGCATGTTTGACTTGTGAGTCACCACTTAATGCCCCCCTATTTCTGCTGTTTGAAATTCAACAGTGACAAAACACTGATGGTTTTAGAGATGGACCCTTCTTTTGCATGACAGAGTGAAGAAATCTTTGCCAGAGAAATATCAAAATAAGGCTCAGTCATCTGTAATAACAGCTGTGGTGTCTGCTGCTGTTGCCACACTCACGTGTTATCCCCTGGACACAGTGAGAAGACAGATGCAAATGCGGGGTGCACCTTATAAAACGTTTTTTGATGCCTTTCCAGGTAAAAAAAGGATTTAAGAGCTTTTCATAAATGATTGTGTTGTTCCAGCTTTAGAAGAAGTAAAGAATATATGTGTTTGATTAGGTTTCCGAAAAATGTATAGCTTTCTAGATATGAGATCATTTTTAGTAATAAAATTATAAATGATAGGATGACAGATTGTTTAATACAATAATAAAAAGAGATTGGGTTTTGCTAAGAGACTATCATGGGCTTGACTTTAGGAATGAAGTCGTTATCAACGGAGCTGGGGAACTAGTATTCTGAAAGTTGGATTGTAGAAGTGTATTTGTTTCGGCTTATAAGTTACAAGTCAACTTCTTTTAAGTTACTTGCTGAGCTGCATTTTCATTAAATTAAGTTCACTGTCCAGAATATGTGATGTTTGAGTCAACCGCGTTTAGCTTGATCTTTTTCATGTATACCATCTCAAACTTTTTACGTGGCATTGTGCCTTCTATTGTAGATCTGAAATGAGTTTATTAACTTGGTCAGTCGTTCTATGCATCAAATCTAATGTTGCTCCGAAACTTGTATATCCAGGAATCGTGGAACGAGATGGATTTATCGGCTTGTACAGGGGGTTTCTGCCCAATGCGTTGAAGAACCTACCGAACAGCAGGTGTTTTTTTTTTAATCCTCCACACCCTGAAAGACGCTCCAACTCGACTTAGGAGTTCACTTCTTTCCCTGCATCTGGCCTCACCTTTTATATTTCTTGATATTTTTCTGTTGGAAATGCAGCATTAGGCTATCCACGTTCGACATAGTGAAACGCCTAATCTCAGCCGGTGAGAAAGAGCTCCAGCAAATAACGGACGAAAACCGTGCAAAACAGGGTTGAGCCGCGGCGGATGTCAGTAGACGCCCATGTATATCTTCACGGAATTCGGGTTTTCATGGTTGGCAAAAGGCAACCACGAGAGTAGCTTAAAGTGCAGGAAGAAACTATATATGATTTGGGCAGTCCGGTAGTAGTAGGTGAGAGCATTCTTCAGTAGTAGTTTTGGTATATGTCAGTGCCTCCTGTAATGTTATCTTGTAGTGAAATGATCTCATGTAGTGGTCATGACCATTCTTCGGCTTCCGGTGATCGTCCTGGTGCCCTGTTTTTTTCGCAAGAACCCTTTGATACCATTTCCCTTCTATTTATATCGATATTTCGTATTAATGTGTATTGAGGGAGGGAGTGGGTTTTCTTCACGGCTTCCGGTGATCGTCCTGGTGCCCTGTATCCTTAATGAATCACACTCACTTTTAGCCCAGATTTATAAAGGGAAATACTTTCCGGTTGGGACCTTCCTCACTGCCACGGCTCGCTTCCACCCATCGTGGGGCTGACAAAGTATACTCTATGGTCGACAGTTATTGGAGATGGGGTTAAGATTACAAATTGGTAATGGTCAGACTGCTTCTCTACTTCATTCCAACTGGGTACCTCGATTACATCCCTGTCCCTTAGTCTATAACCTCCAGGTCTTATCAGACGGGGTGACCCACCAGTAGCTGAGGTTATCTGTCAGGGGGAAGGGCATTGGTGTAACTTAAGACTCAGCCAATGGTTTGACCCGCCTACCTGTTGTGCCATCAAAGTTATTCCTCTACCGATTCAAAATTTGGAGGATAGACTGATTTGGCATGACACACTTGATGAGATTTTTACGATTAAATCGGCCTACCATTTTTTTTTGTCTTACTTGACAAGCGAAGTGGGCGTTGGTGGTCCACGGCTAGTTGGATGTATAAACCTAGCTGGATTCGTTTATGGGAGGCTAATATTCCGCCCAAATTGAAAGTGTTTGTCTGGCAAATCTTTCACCAAATCCTGCCAACTACTGAAGCCCTAATAGAGAAGGATGTTCATGTGCTCTTCCCAGATGCCCGGTTTGTTGGGCAGATTCAGAAACAATGGAACATTTGTGTCTATAATATTGCCTGGTGGCGCAGCCCCTTTGGGACTATTTAGGTCTGGAGTATCTTGGTCAAGGGTTGCCTCGTCATACCTTCCCGCTCTTTCTAAAAAAGCCGATGTCATTAATACACCAACCTTCTCTGTTCATGGCGGTTGTTGCCATCCTATGGAGGATTTGGCGGTCTCGTAACTGGGTTGTCGTTGAGGGTAAGCAGTTTGGGATCCCTACCTTGATGCGTTAGTTTAACCAGCAATATGAGGAGTGGATAAGCTTGTCGATAGATCTCACACCTTAGGCTTCCATCCCTTTGGTACAACAATTGAGTCCTGGGGGGACTAATACAGCTGTTTGTATGTGGGATGGGGCTACAAAAAGTGGTCTCATTCGGCCAATGGGATGGTTATTTTGAATCTAGCTAGGGAAATCCTTATGGCTAAGGGGGTTCAAATCACGTTGATTGATGACCCCATGGTGGTCGAATTGCTCGTGCTCCGGGAGGCTATTTTGTGTTGCTTGAGCCATGGCTTCACGGAATGAGTTTCGAAGGAGATGCCAAGGTGATTATTGAGAAGATCAATTGGGCTGATATCAGAGATAACAGGATGGGGGCTATTCTTGAAGAAATCGTGCATTATTTTGTCATCCAATCTGGGTTTAGTGTTCAATTTGTAGGTCAGCGTAATAATAGAGTAGTCCATGTGGTGGCTAGAAAGGCTCTGTCTTTGTACCCGACTATGAGTCATTTTTTTAATTTTCAGACCTTGCTGATCTCTAGGATGTAACTGCCTATTATTTGAATCAATATATGATTATCTTTTTTAAAATAAACCTTGTATGGACATCCCTACCTGGCAAGGGACTCGTTTGGATATGGAAAGGATCTGTGTGGAGCTCAAAGCATGTTACCAAAGGTTCATAAATTTCAACTGGCTCCAGATGTGGGTAAAGAAGTCCATGAGTAAGGAGGAAGATGAAACCAGGAAGAAAAATTTTGAGCCAATTGTTGTGGAAGCTGAAATTGTAAGGAATACAACAGATTCTGCTGAAGGTGTTATACCAACTATGGTTATGGATAAGAGGAATAGCGTTGTTGTCTGAGGTGGTTAGGAATATTCCATTTCAAATGGCTCTTTTTAAACCTTCCCCTGTGGCTACTGGTAGTATTATGCAAGGTCCTGTTACGAGGTACTATTGTGGATGCTGATGGTTTCCAACTTGTCAAATGCATAAGGAAAAGTAAGAGTGGCAATCAGGGCTCTAATAGTGGTCAATGTTAGGGATGCAACCTGTTGCACTACTAGCACCTCAGTAGTATAAACAATTAATACCACAACATCGCTCTTCATCTAGTCAACAACAAGTTTGTCGAAAATTTGCTCCTCCCTTTCCTCCTAAGGGTAGAGGAAGAGGTAGAGGTGGCAATTCTCAATCCAATCCACCTAATCCAATCCATTTAAATCCAATCCATTTAATCCAAATCCAATTGGATTGGTGGATTCATGGATCAATCCTTGGATCCAATTGACAAATTACGGTTTGGTACCTATACTTTTTATATTTTACATTTTGGTACCTTAAATTTTATTTTTATACGAAAATGTCATTGGAAAATTACGTTTTGGTACCTAAAATTTTTCGTTATGACATTTTAGTACCTAAACTTTTCACATTTTACATATTGGTCCAAGGTTGAGGATGTCATTTGGATTCATGGATAATCCACCAATCCACTTGATCCAATCCATGAATCCACCAATCCATTTGATCCAATCCATTTGATCCATGAATCCACCAATCCAATCCACGAATCCATGGATCGATCCATTTGCCACCTCTAGGAAGAGGTAATAAGAAAAGGTAATATGAACATATTTAGCTGGAACCTCAGAGGGTTTAGAAAAGAATAGCAGGATATAGGTAAAAGAATTTTTCTCTAAGTGAGAACATATGAATAATTGCAACCATTATAGTTTTGGTCGAGTTTGGTTATATTGGAAGTCAGGTTTATACTTGCCCACTTGCAGAAGGTTGATACAAACATGAAGAGGCTGGATCAGTTTGTTGCTCACACCACCAATAACTTTGAAGAACAAAAGGTGATAAAAAATACCAAGGTTCAAGAAAGCGCTAGGCGTAAGGCGAGCTTGAGGCTCTGCCTTGTGTCTAGCATGCTTAGGCGTCGCCTAGGCGTGCCTAGCGTTAGATGTAGAATGTTTGGTAAAGGTTCCAAAAGGAAAAGTGAAGAATGTTTTGGTTAAGGAGGAGATTCGTCTTTCCAGCAGGTTTTGTAATCTTGGATAAGGCAAAAAACAGAAAGGTGCCACTCATTTCGGGAAGACAACCATACCTACTGGAGATGTGGAGGTAAACTGACACTTTGAGTGGGTAAAGAAGAGGTGAGTTCCAAGTCAATCAATTTCTTGATACATCGTATAAAACTGGAAGTTAAATTCAGGAAAGAAAATGTACCTCTGGCTTAGAAAAAGTTATGCAGAAATGTCCCAAGCCATATGTGGAAGATGTGAATGTGGTGTTACAAATATTTGGGTCAAGATTTCAATCTTCTTGTCATTTTTTATGAGGGTGTTATAGGTTTACTTTTGTGATTTAAGTACTACTTAAGGGATTCAAACCTGAGACCTCCAGGTTCAAAGGCTACTGATATTACCACTTGACCAAACCTTTGTTCGTTATTCCTTCTTCACTACCTAAAAGACTGGATGAGTACTTGCTTGAGGGGCTTCAATACCACCTATACCTCACCGAAGGATCAAACAAGCAAATGAGGTCATCCCCAAATCTTGTACACCTAGCTTAGTAGAGATAGCTCATATGTTGGATGGTGGTTATACTTTTTATCATTGTTTGGATAGGTATTCTAGATACCTATTGATTGTCATTGGTTGAGAGCTGCAATATTGTGAAGCTCAAGACTTGAAATAAGCGCTTTTGTGAGGCAACCCAATGTTAGTTTTTATTTTGGGTTAATACCTTAAATTAGCCAAACTATACACTAATATAATAATTTGGCCCCTGGTTTCTGAAATACCTATCCGGACCTAAACTATTCACTATATAGACTAACTTGTCTGAACCCGTGGGTTGACAATCAAGTAAGACGGTCAACATCGTTGCTAATGGTCAACATGCCATGTCAGCATAAAAAAATTTAAATATTTATTTTAAATAATTTTCCTATCTAGGGATGGCAAAAATATTTGCAACCAGGGATATCTGCGCAAATCGGACCTAATGGGGTAGGGTAAAACCCGAGCTCGAAGAATTTTTGGTAGGTACGATTAAAACTCGGACCCGAATATTGCGGATAATGAGTGGGTATGGTTTTCTCACTATCTAACCCAAACCCGCTCGATTATACACAAACATATATATTTTTTCAAGAAATACTCATTATTTTTGTCATTATAATTTATATTTAGTATACAAATATAATATTTCATGAAATTGTGTTGTTTGAAATTAATTTTCTTTATTCTAGTGAATTATTGTCGTACTTTTCCACTTATGTAATGAGAGCATATGTGTGAATGTTAACATGCTGGTTGGAGTTATAAAGAGAAATTATTACTCATGGATAAGTGTGGATACCAAAAACTCGAGCGAGTATGAGCATGATTTTGATTTTCTACCTGATTCTTACGTGAGTATAGATGGATAAAACCCAAACTATTTTGGATAGGATAACGGATATGCACTATCCGTCCATCACCCAACCCGTTGCCATCCCTACTAATATCTATGATTTACCATATTAATAGAAAATAAATAAATGGGATTCAATTCCTAGATCCCACTTCTCCCCTCCCCCACCACTACCGCCTTCCACCATCATGAGATTGATGCGGCTCTTCTGTGACCTCCTTCATCGCTGCCTAAACATAAGTTATGGTAGGCATGACGGACTGCACGTTTGGAGCAATGTGGTTGTAACAAATTCAATTTGTACGAGTACATAAAGTCATAAACCAACAACTTCTCTGTAACACCCTAACCTATACGTTTTGCCTAATCATATTGTTCATACAATTGCAGCGGAATTAATCTCGGGTGTTACACTAATTATCAAAATTTACCCAAATAAAATTTCGACATGAATTACTCGCGTAATGGGCTAACAGTTCTTCCCTCTAATCCTGCAAAATAATTCATCTAAATCTATGCATTCATAGACAAACATATACACTCACTGCCATATGCATTGGCTTTTCATAGCCATAGTCACAGTTTCATGTTACACAACTGCATACTATACTGATACATGCCATAATCGTCACAACTTACATAATTACACAAATATACACATATCATCAACTTTCCACATCTGTGGGTATCTCACACTACATCAGAAGCTAGTATGCACATGAAAAACGTTCTCAAAACATTTTACAAAAAGGTGTGGATCACTGGCCAAAATCCCGAGTAGTAGTCCAAGCACAAAATAGTTGAAGACCATACCTCATCTTGCCTTCAACTCTTGCTCAGCTCCCACCTATACACCTATCTACTGCTGCTGCTGATGATGATCTGCTTACACATAGCATAAGCAGAGGAAAAGAATAAAGGAGGGTCAGCTCATAGCTGAGTGAGATAATCATAGCATCGTGAGTTCATAACAGAGCATACCCCTACCATACATCTAGCAAACAAGCCATAGCACTAGGATCAGACCTCAGGCATCCGACATCCCAATAGGCAAAAGACTCAACCATCTTGACTTATGCATATGCATCTTATCATGTTTTACTTAAAGGCGCCTGGCTACTCCCATGCTAATTACTCTCCCGGGAATACGGACCAAACATCTCGTGGATGTGGTCATATCGGACCCACCACTGCTGGTGTAGTCATATCGGACCTGACACCACGATGGGTGTGGTCATATCGGACTCAACACCACTCTGGGTGTGGTCATATCTCATGATGAATCAACGGTCAACACCACATCAGGGGTGTGACATAACATATCATAACGGAGTAATAGCATGGGGAGCCCTAATTACTATGTAATTGACCATGAGACCAAATCTCTCTTACTTGATGTCCTTATACATGATCCATATCTCATCTTGCTTAATCATAATTCGTTACTTACACATGTACTTGACCCGGCCACAATTGGCTCAACATAGGTAAATCAGGAGTCGTATAATTGCACTTCATCGGGATGAACCCTCGTGCAAGTCATCCTCCTTAAATATCATAATATCACCATGAGATATATATATTTTCCCACTTGTACATCCAAATACAACAATCATGAACAATCATACCCTATCACCTTTTCGAACCATCATAAGGCATATCAACAGTCAAGCCCACAATTTGCAACATATACACAATCATCAGCATAAGCCAGGTCCATATCGATTAGGGCAAGTCAATAATATCATATAGCAGTCCAGGGTTCATCATATAGCACAAAAGTCCATACACCCCTAATCATGCCATTCTAGTTCACCTAGGTCAATTCTAAGCATCAATATAATTATCGTGATACGACAAACCCGGTATGCCGTGCTAATCCCTCACCAGTTCTGGTCGTTCAAACACCGGTTTAAGCTTCCCGTACTAAAACGTCAATTTCACGAACGAACCCCGAAGTAAAATCCGAGACCGCCCTAATATCCCCTGCAGTATCCCCGTCAATATTAGTTCTAGGCTCCGGGTCAAATTCTCGATAAAAACACATCAAACCCTGGCCGGAGCTAAATTCAGCGATCCCGGCTCCGACCTAAATAATAGCCGAAATTCATGGATTAGAACTAGAGGATTGATTACCTCGCTGCAGGAAGCTCGTATATGAAATTTGGGCTCAATCCGGCTTCCGGATACTCCGAAACCCTAATTTGGCTTATCGGGAATTCGAGAAATTCCTGAACCAAAAACTCGTTTTAAAGCTATAAATCAATAAATCACGATGTATAGATGAATTAGGCATAACTTACGGGATTTTTGGGCTACTAGAGCTCAAGAATCGAGCCTGGGAATTTTGCACAGAAGCCTCCCTGTGCGCGCTTTGCTTCTCGTTTACTCTCGGATGGGAATGGGAAAAATGACGATGGTGATGAGAATAAAAGGGACGGGGGTTTATTATATGAGGCCCAGCCGCTTAATGTAAATATATATGTAATATGTATTATATATATAATTATATATAATATATTATATATATAATTAATACGTATACTTATCCGATCGATCGATAATCCGATTTTCATTGAAATACTATCAAAACGCTCGATTTTAAATCGCGAACTTTATAACGATCGAAATATGGGTTTTGCCGGAACGGGATGTTACAATTCTCCCCTCCTTAAAAGATTTCGTCCCCGAAATCTAACCTTGAGTTGATACTACGCATCCGCTCGTTCTCCTCCTGGCAGACACTATCACATATATTGTTACTACCTAACTCTTAGGTTAGGAGATCTGAAGTACATAACTAAACACATAGCACCTCAAAGTTCCCAATATAAGGTTTCAAAAACCTACACTGGGCTATCACAACAAAACACATCAACAAGTTCAAAACATAACTTATTAAGCAAGATTATTAACCTGCAAAGTAGTTTGCTACCAACTCAGGGTACTTCTCTCGCATACTTGCTTCAGTTTCCCATGTAGCACTCTCACTATCTTGATTTCTCCACACCACTTTCAACATTGGAATTTCCTTCCTACGAAGAGTCTTAATCTGATAATCAACAATCTCAACTGGAACCTCTTCAAATGTCAAATCTGGACCCAACTCGATCTCCTCTGGTTGTATAACATGGGAAGGATCCACTTTGTACCTCTTCAGCATACTAACATGAAATACATTGTGGATTTGGGATAGCTCTGGAGGCAATGCTAGTTTATATGCCACTGGTCCAATCTTCTCTGTGATTTCATAGGGTCCAATATACCGAGGTGCGAGTTTCCCTTTCTTACCAAATCTCATTACGCCTTTCCAGGGTGACACTTTGAGAAATACTTTCTCACCCACTTCGAAATTAACTTCACGCCTACTCGTGTCAACATAAACTTTCTGTCGATCTTGAGCCACCCTCAAACGCTCCTTGATTTCCTTGACTTTATCAACTGTGATCTGAACTATTTCTGGCCCTGATATTTGCCTTGCTTCTTCTACATCCCAACATAATGGTGTTCTACATTTTCTCCCATAGAGTGCCTCATAGGGTGGAACACCCAAACTACTATGATACTGATTATTGTAGGCAAACTCAATCAGAGGCAAATGGTCAATCCATGATTCCTCCCATTGCATTACACATGATCGAAGTAACTCTTCCAAGGTAAGGATGGTTCGTTCACTCTGCCCATCTGTTTGAGGATGATAAGCTGAAGTAAAATGCAGTTTAGTTCCCAAGGCATCATGTAAACTTTGCCAAAACCGAGATGTGAAGCTCGGGTCTCGATCAGAGACAATAGAAATTGGCACACCATGCAATCTGACGATCTCCTTAATATATAGTTGAGACAAAGTCTCCAGTGATGGTTTCCATCTAATGGGTAAAAAGTGAGCCGACTTGGTCAGTCGGTCCACAATAACCCATACTGCATCTTTTCCCCTTGACGATGGGAGACCATATACAAAATCCATTGTAATTCTTTCCCACTTCCATTCTGGAATTGGAAGTGGTTGCAGTTTTCCCACAGGAGCTTGATGTTCTGCCTTAACTTTCTGACACACTAGACATGTGAAAACATGTTCAGCCGCTTCCTTTTTCATCCCACGCCACCAAAAATATGGTTTGATCGTGTGATACATTTTAGTAGCCCCTGGGTGCATAGCATAAGCAGAAGAATGAGCTTCATCTAGGATCTCTTTCCTCAAATTATCAACATTAGGAACGCATGCCCTTCCATTAATCTTCAACATGCCATCTACCATTTCAAATGGGCTTTCTTTTCCTTCCTCAATGTCTTGAATGATTTTTGCCAACTCTGGGTCCTCCTTCTGCTTCTCACGAATCTTGTCGTGCAACAAAGGTCGAATGTTCAACCGAGCTAGTAACCCTGTTACACCATCCACTTCCAAATCAACATTCATTGCCCTCAAATCAACCAGATCCGTTATATTCTTCTTGCCTTTTCTGCTCAGAGCATCAGCAACTACATTAGCTTTACCTGGATGGTAATCAATGGTACAATCATAATCTTTCAACAACTCTATCCATCTCCTCTGGCGACTATTTAAATCCTTCTGATCCATAATATACTTCAAGCTTTTGTGATCAGTTAGGATTTTAAAAGTCTCACCATATAAATAATGTCGCCATATCTTGAGAGCAAATACCACCGCTGCCAACTCCAAATCATGAGTGGGATAATTTACTTCATGAGGACGCAATTGCCTAGAGGCATATGCAATAACTCTTCCATCTTGCATTAACACACAGCCCAATCCTTGATACGAGGCATCACTATACACCACAAACTCTCCTTGACTTGAAGGTAGTGCAAGTACTGGTGCGGTGGTCAATCTCTTCTTCAGTTCATCAAAACTCTTTTGACATGATTCATTCCAAACATACTTGGTATTCTTCCTCAACAGTTTAGTCAAGGGTGCAGCAATTTTGGAAAATCCTTCTACGAACCGCCGATAGTAACCCGCCATGCCAAGAAAACTTCTCAACTCCGATACATCTTTTGGTGGAGCCCAATTCACCACTGCTTCCACCTTTTTCGGATCCACCTCGACACCTCTTCCAGAAATTACATGTCCCAAAAATATTACCTCCTTCAGCCAAAACTCACATTTTGAGAATTTTGCATATAATTGTTTCTCCCTTAGAATTTGCAACACAATTCTAAGGTGACTTTTGTGCTCCTCTTCGCTTTTGGAATAGATGAGAATATCATCTGTGAACACAATCACAAACTTATCAAGATATTCATGGAAAACTCTGTTCATAAGAGCCATAAATACCGCTGGTGCATTAGTGAGTCCAAAAGGCATTACCAGGAACTCATAATGCCCATATCTTGTTCTAAAAGCTGTCTTTGAGGTTGCCCCACCTGCCACTTTCAATTGATGGTACCCGGACCTCAAATCAATTTTAGAAAAGACTGATGCACCCTGCAATTGATCAAACAAGTCGTCTATTCTTGGAAGGGGATAACGATTCTTCACTGTTGCTTTATTCAACCTCCGGTAGTCAATGCACATTCTCATGGATCCATCTTTCTTCTTGACAAACAAAACCGGTGCACCCCAAGGTGAGATGCTAGGTCGAATAAACCCCTTGTCTAGCAATTCTTGTAATTGTTCTTTAAGCTCCTTCAGCTCAATTGGTGCCATTCTATATGGTGCCATTGAAATTGGTGTTGTGCCAGGTACCAATTCAATATCAAACTCTACTTCTCTTTCTGGTGGAAGGCCGGGAAGTTCTTCGGGGAATACATCAGGAAACTCACTTACCACCTCTACATCTTCAACCTTCTTATCATTTACAACAGTAACTTGAGCAAGAAAGGCTTCACAACCTTCCTTCGCTAATCGAAAAGCTTCCAAGGCAGAAAGAAAACCATGAGTCTCCTTTTTCTTAATGCCTCGAAATACAACAGGACCTTTATCCGGTGTGTTGAGTAACACTTCTTTCTTTTGACAATCCACAACAGCTCCATGTGTTGCCAGAAAGTCCATCCCAAGGATGACATCGAATTCATCAAAAGGTAGCAGAATTAAATCTGCTGCTAGGAAAGCTCCTTCCACACAAATGAAGGAACTTCTAATAACTGAGTCTACCTTCAAGGTATCTCCCACAGGTGTTTTAACACATAAGGTATAACCTAGCTTATCTGGAACTAAGCGTAGCATATGTGCAAACTTATATGACATGAATGAGTGAGAGGAACCAGTATCAATCAAAGCATATAATTGTTTGCCAAGGATAGAAAGCATACCAGTCACAACTTCTGGTGCCACTTCTGCCTCACCTCGAGTCATTGCATAAACCCTCGGTGCTCCCTGTGCTCTGGTACCCTGCGTACTACTTCCTGATGGCTGATTTCGACCACCACCTCTACCACCCTGTGAACCACCACGACCACTTTGAAATCCACTACGGCCTCCCTGGTAACCACCTTTGGCTGGGGCTCTACTAAAGTGAACTGAAGGTTCGGACTGAGTAGGTCTTCCTCCTCCCCTATAAGGACAGTTCCTCATGATGTGACCCGGCTGGCCACATTGAAAACATACTCCAGAAAACCTCCAACACTCCCCAAAGTGTCTCTTCTGACAAACTTGACAAACTGGAGCTTGTGTGGCAGAGGAAACTGGTGCCTTGTATGATGTTCCCGACATAGATTGACTCGGTGTTCTCCCAAAACTGCTAGGACCTCTCCTGGGTGGGTAACGAGGTCCAGCATAATTTACTCCAAACTTCCTCTTCTTCTCCTCTTCTTTGGCCTTGTTTTCCTCTCTACCCTCAACTTCATAGGCTTCATACTTAGGTGCTGCCTCCTTGATAGTGGCCATGCTCTCTTCATCAACCCTGTGGATCTTTTCTTTCAATCCTAGGCGCAGACCATGCAAGTATCTCATCTTCTTCTTATGCTCTGTATCTGCTAACCCATCCTCAAAATAGAGTAGTCGAACGAACTTGATGGTGTACTCAGTAACTGTCATATTCTCCTGCTTAAGGTTGGCGAATTCATTGTTCTTTGCCCTGATAAAAGCTTCGGGAAGAAACTCTGTCTTAAAGGCCTTCAAGAATTCCTCCCAGGTGAACTGAACTCGTTCACCATTAACTCTAGAGACTGAGGACCACCAGCTCCTCGCGTACCCCTTTAGGAGAAAAACAACATATTGTACTTTTTCCTCTGGGGTTGCATAAAGATACTCAAACACATCTTCCATCTCCCTCAACCACTCTACCACAGCATCCGGACTCACATCTCCTTTAAAGTCCCTACCACCCAAACTCTTCATCTTTGCATAGTCTAATACTGGCGGTCTTGCATCAACCGCCCCCACTCCTCTCGACTGATCAGTAGGAACATTATGACAACTTCCGTGCGAGCTACAAGGAAATATTGGCCTTAGATTGATCCACACAAAATTTATTCTTTCCCAAATCTCTCACTTGGTTAAAACAAAATTTTCCCCAAAATAATTACTTGAAAACAAATAAGTTCAAAACTCAATTTTGAAAACCATGATGCAGGTAATTTCATCCAACATACAAATACACATAATCATGTCAAACTCAATTCCCAGTTTAAGTCATTATGGGGTACTCCCCTCCTTAGGAGTGTTTAACCTCCCATAGGGTATAGTACGCCATAACAGCAAAAAGAGGGAACCGGGCTCTGATACCAAACTGTAACACCCTACCCTATACGTTTTGCCTAATCATATTGTTCATACAATTGCAGCGGAATTAATCTCGGGTGTTACACTAATTATCAAAATTTACCCAAATAAAATTTCGACATGAATTACTCGCGTAATGGGCTAACAGTTCTTCCATCTAATCCTGCAAAATAATTCATCTAAATCTATGCATTCATAGACAAACATATACACTCACTGCCATATGCATTGGCTTTTCATAGCCATAGTCACAG
The DNA here is from genome assembly GCA_946122785.1 of Linum tenue. Classification (NCBI taxonomy): domain Eukaryota; kingdom Viridiplantae; phylum Streptophyta; class Magnoliopsida; order Malpighiales; family Linaceae; genus Linum; species Linum tenue. The sequence continues at coordinate 62,273,924 of CAMGYJ010000005.1, forward strand.
TTTCATGTTACACAACTGCATACTATACTGATACATGTCATAATCGTCACAACTTACATAATTACACAAATATACACATATCATCAACTTTCCACATCTGTGGGTATCTCACACTACATTAGAAGCTAGTATGCACATGAAAAACGTTCTCAAAACATTTTACAAAAAGGTGTGGATCACTGGCCAAAATCCCGAGTAGTAGTCCAAGCACAAAATAGTTGAAGACCATACCTCATCTTGCCTTCAACTCTTGCTCAGCTCCCACCTATACACCTATCTACTGCTGCTGCTGATGATGATCTGCTTACACATAGCATAAGCAGAGGAAAAGAATAAAGGAGGGTCAGCTCATAGCTGAGTGAGATAATCATAGCATCGTGAGTTCATAACAGAGCATACCCCTACCATACATCTAGCAAACAAGCCATAGCACTAGGATTAGACCTCAGGCATCCGACATCCCAATAGGCAAAAGACTCAACCATCTTGACTTATGCATATGCATCTTATCATGTTTTACTTAAAGGCGCCTGGCTACTCCCATGCTAATTACTCTCCCGGGAATACGGACCAAACATCTCGTGGATGTGGTCATATCGGACCCACCACTGCTGGTGTAGTCATATCGGACCTGACACCACGATGGGTGTGGTCATATCGGACTCAACACCACTCTGGATGTGGTCATATCTCATGATGAATCAACGGTCAACACCACATCAGGGGTGTGACATAACATATCATAACGGAGTAATAGCATGTGGAGCCCTAATTACTATGTAATTGACCATGAGACCAAATCACTCTTACTTGATGTCTTTATACATGATCCATATCTCATCTTGCTTAATCATAATTCGTTACTTACACATGTACTTGACCCGGCCACAATTGGCTCAACATAGGTAAATCAGGAGTCGTATAATTGCACTTCATCGGGATGAACCCTCGTGCAAGTCATCCTCCTTAAATATCATAATATCACCATGAGATATATATATTTTCCCACTTGTACATCCAAATACAACAATCATGAACAATCATACCCTATCACCTTTTCGAACCATCATAAGGCATATCAACAGTCAAGCCCACAATTTGCAACATATACACAATCATCAGCATAAGCCAGGTCCATATCGATTAGGGCAAGTCAAAAATATCATATAGCAGTCCAGGGTTCATCATATAGCACAAAAGTCCATACACCCCTAATCATGCCATTCTAGTTCACCTAGGTCAATTCTAAGAATCAATATAATTATCGTGATACGACAAACCCGGTATGCCGTGCTAATCCCTCACCAGTTCTGGTCGTTCAAACACCGGTTTAACCTTCCCGTACTAAAACGTCAATTTCACGAACGAACCCCGAAGTAAAATCCGAGACCGCCCTAATATCCCCTGCAGTATCCCCGTCAATATTAGTTCTAGGCTCCGGGTCAAATTCTCGATAAAAACACATCAAACCCTGGCCGGAGCTAAATTCAGCGATCCCGGCTCCGACCTAAATAATAGCCGAAATTCATGGATTAGAACTAGAGGATTGATTACCTCGCTGCAGGAAGCTCGTATATGAAATATCGGCTCAATCCGGCTTCCGGATACTCCGAAACCCTAATTTGGCTTATCGGGAATTCGAGAAATTTCTGAACCAAAAACTCGTTTTAAAGCTATAAATCGATAAATCACGATGTATAGATGGATTAGGCATAACTTACGGGATTTTTGGGCTACTAGAGCTCAAGAATCGAGCCTGGGAATTTTGCACAGAAGCCTCCCTGTGCGCGCTTTGCTTCTCGTTTACTCTCGGATGGGAATGGGAAAAATGACGATGGTGATGAGAATAAAAGGGACGGGGTTTATTATATGCGGCCCAGCCGCTTAATGTAAATATATATGTAATATGTATTATATATATAATTATATATAATATATTATATATATAATTAATACGTATACTTATCCGATCGATAATCCGATTTTCATTGAAATACTATCAAAACGCTCGATTTTAAATCGCGAACTTTCTAACGATCGAAATATGGGTTTTGCCGGAACGGGATGTTACATTCTCTTCTTCCCTTCACTATACAAAAACTCATAGGTGGAGCCAAATTTAGGTGACTAACTTAACATAACATATTCATCTCGTTCGTGAAATGCTTCTCATCATGCTTAGTAGTGGTAAGACGTTTCGAAGCAAGGGAAGAACAACCTTATAAGTAGTAAGGCTTTGAGTACAGATCACAATATTCTTAGGTTTGAAATTGTTGGTTTCATCCATTAGATCAACTAGTTTGAGTTTCACAAAAGGATTTGGAACAAGGATACTTGACCTAGCTTGTAAGCTCTCAACAAGCAATAAATTTACACAAAAAAAATCAGTAGAAAATAATTGCATGCTTAAACTGTACATTCTATTAGAACCAATGACCGCTCCAGTTCAAAGCAATCGAGGTTAATTTCTAATTCTGTAGTGTTGACAATGTAGTTCCTTATCGTAATTATTAAAATGAGCAAAAAGGACTTCTCTCTCAGACAAACAAAAAACCAAGAAGAAAAGGTATCACGAAGAATAATCAACAACCCTGGAATGACCTCCCCTTCCCCCTTGTGATGGCACCACCAGTCTTGACAGGTCTGTAGAGACGGAGCCAAGACATCTGAATTAAGGTAGATGTGAGCATTTGGTGGTTGAACTCACACATTCATCAAAATACACCTACAATTGACACATGGTTTATGTTGTGGGTGGGTTTTATGGAGAAGTGTAAGTTGTAAAATAAGTGACATACTAAATATTGGGTGCGTGGGATGGACTGTGATTGACTCACGATCCACCCAAATTTGTAAGCTTAAATCATCAAATCTCTAATCTATAACTTTACCTAAGCTAAAACCTTAAAAAGACAACAAAACCCCTAAATTTCAAATGAATATTTTCTCAAAGTTATGGTTATTGAGAATAATTGCAAAGTCCAATTTATTTATGTGGTTGGAAATTTATCATATATTCACATCCTTCTAAGATTCATGATCAACTTTTTCATGTTTCTTATATTGTTCATTTAAGGTAGGGATGTGGATTGGATGGGTAGGGTGGGTTTTGAGCAAAAATTCACCAATCCACAACTAAGCAGGTGAACTTAATCATGACCCACAACTACTACTAGTAATATTGTAAGCCAAATGATGCATCCGATTTATGGATTAACCGCTATTTAGTTTTAAGATTTCCTTTTTTTGTGCAAAGTTTTAAGATTTCTTTCATCTTACATTTCGAATATTATGAATTTTGTGAAATTTTAGGATCTATGTTGTCAATCAAGCGAACCAACCCAACCACCCATAATTTGCTATCACCCAACCAATCCCACCCACAAATACATGCATGAGTGGGTTAGGGTCATTTCTCTTCATTCACTACGTAGTGGGTGGGTGGTTCCAAATTCATCCAAATCCGCATAAAATCTCCCACTACTTGCTCTAGTCCCGAGATCCATCTTGGCTAGGGAGAAAATGTGTACATATTAATATGTAGTTAGGTGCCAATGAGATTTGAACTTTAAATCCTGTAAATATTAGTTAATATTTCGATCACCTACCACAATTAAATAATAAATTTTGTTGTCATCATTTTTATATAATACATCCTACTTCCTACATAAATCATATTACATTAAAATATAACTTCACTCTTTAGGTTTCAAATTCTTAATTTTATTCCCTTTCTTCCACCAAATCCTCCTTTTGGTGAATCTTCCTAACTTCCTTTTATCATAATAATGACTTCGCTGATAACAATATATTATATTAGATTTTAAACCTCAATAAGATCACTATAGGTTGTTGACTAGACATTATCTAAAACTAGATAAAATTTTAGAGTTTTTTTAGGACCATGACCATTGAAAGAAGTAACAAAGTCATGAATGATTATTAAATGAATCACAAAGTCACGAATAATTATTGACTAAGATATATTGGGATTGATATCATATGAATCATCTTACAAGTTTTGAAAATATATAAAACACCTTATAAGACATTGTGAATGGTCTAAAATTTCTTACAATATTCTTTTGGAAAAAAATCTTACACACTATGTATAAAATTCAACTACGCCACTACAGGTTGAATGTCAATAGCTCCAAAATTTTACCGGACGATGAAGAGGATGAAGGTAAAGACTATAGGCCAATTTCTTGCATTAATATTCTTTATAAGATTATTGCAAAGATATTAGCTAATCGCCTAAAGAAAGTACCGCCTAGGGTAATCAGTGGTAATCAATCAGCCTTTATTGAAGAGAGGAGGATAATAGATAACATTTTAATGGCTCAAGAGCTTGTTAGTGGGTATCACAGGAAACACTTATCATCTCGTTGTGCTATCAAAGTGGATCTTATGAAGGCTTTTGATTCGGTTAATTGGGTATATCTGTTTATGATGATGGAAGTTATGGGATTTCCAGTTGGGTTTATTAATTGGATAAAGCTGACTGTAAAAACTGCTAGATTCAGCATTTGCATTAATGAGGGGCTATGTGGCTATTTTGGTGCACAAAAAGGTGTTAGGCAGGGTGATCCTCTTTCACCCTACCTTTTCACCATAGCCATGGAAGGTCTCTCTTTGCTTTTAAATGAATCTGCAGATATAGGGAGGCTTCCTTACCATCCTTAGTGCAAAAAAGTGAAGCTAACTCATCTGAGTTTTGCTGATGATCTTTTGATCTTTACAGAGGGGTCAGGGACTGCTATTTCCAAAGTGCAAGAGACTCTTTCTGAATTTTATACTCTGTCGAGTCTGAAGTGTAACCCTGCCAAATGTGAAGTGTATTTTGGGGGTATGTCAGTGTTGTTTAAGAGCAGGGCCACCCAAATGACTGGTTTTCAAGAGGGGGCTCTTCCAGTGAGGTACTTGGGGCTCCCACTGATTTCAGGTAAGCTATCTTCTGTGGAATGTGAGAAGTTGGTAGCAAAGATTACTCAAAAAATAAAATCCTGGAGAGCTAAAAGGCTTAGTTATGCTAGTAGGCTTCAATTAGTCACTTCTGTGTTGATGGGAGTCTTGCAATATTGGATGCAAGTCTTTTTACTTCTAAAACAGGTTCTGAAACAGGTTCAAAAAATCTGTTCTCATTTCTTGTGGCATGGTGAGGGGGAGGGCAGGGCCAAGATTGGTTGGGACAGAATGACTCGACCTAGGAAAGAAGGTGGCTTGGGTATCAAGGAACTCTACTCTTGGAATCAAACCTGTACTGCTCGTATGTTATGGCTGCTTCTAATGCAGAGTGGGACTATATGGGTGGCATGGATCATGACCTACAGGGTTAAGCAGGGTAGCATATGGACAATCAGGTCTGGTTCTAGTGGCTCCTGGGCCTGGCGCAGGATTCTGAAAACTAGAAGTGTTCTGCAGCAGCATTTCTCTGTGCAGGGAGCAACAATACTCTGGAATCATGTCCCTATGCCCAGGTTTCGATTAAGTGCGGTTTGGGAGGTGATCAGACCTAAGTGGCCTGTAGTGGAATGGCACAAACTTGTCTGGGGGCATGGATTTGTTCCTAGAAATAGCTTTCTTATTTGGACAATTCTGCTCGATGGGGTTGTCACTGCTGATAAACTGGTGAAATGGGGGAAGGCGGTGGATGATGTGTGTGTTCTGTGTAAACAGGGTTGTGAAACTAGGGAGCACTTGTTCTTCCAGTGTTCATATGCAAGGGAGGTGATGCAAGGTGTGTGTTCTCTCAATCTGTATAGGGCATCATGGTCTGCTACTGTGGAAGTTGCTTGTACTTTATGCAGGAAAACACATGGTACTATAGTAGGGATGATCTGGTGTTTTCTGGTGGCTTCCATCTCGAAGGAGATGTGCAGGCGGAAGTATGGGGGACTCTCTCGTTCAGTGGCTGATTTGCAGGGTGCGATTAAAAATGATCTGCTGATTATTGGAGCAAGCAGAGGCATTCTTGAAGAGCTGTCAAGTTTTGGTGTCTTGTGAGGGTCCTGTTGAACCCATTTGCTGGTGTCTTGTGTTTTGTAGGAGTAGTTGTGGTTTGTGTAGCTATAGTAAAGTGCTGGGACTCTTTGTCTCTTTGGGTAATGTTGATTTACCCCTTTTCGTTGTAATTGGTTCTCCATAGCTTCTTGCTAGTTTTGCTTAATGAGATGAGGAAACTGATTCAACGAAAAAAAAAGAAGGTAAAGACAAGAAAAAAGGATCTTGTTCCCAATAGTAAGAAATTGGAGAAGGAAACCTAAAAAGAAAGGGAAAGAGAGGCAAGTGGGATAAGTGCTATTGTTATATAACTCGAGGAAATGTTATTTTAAATAGTGCAAAACAATTTAATTGAAAATAACTCGGGATCCAACAAACTCATCTTATAATATTTTTTGTCAAATGAATTTTTTTTCCTAAATAATTTATTATAATTTACTCGAGTCAAAATAATTCACCTAAATAATTCATCCATATGAGCCCTAAAGTTGTGTATGAATGAATAATCATATATGCAGCAATTGTAAGTTTGAGGATTCCGGGCTGTCCGACCTACTTCCAGCTAAGGGAGAGGATGTTAAGTTTGCGCAAGTGTAAAGAAAGGCCAGGATTGGATTGGATTATTCCTCATGGCAAGAAAGAAGATGCCATCAAGAGGAAAGAGACGCTAGCAGCTGCAGTCATGAACGAAACAAAGCTATTTACAGACCAGCAAGTTACCCACGTCTCAAAAATACTTTGTTTCCCGTCAATGCAGCGAAACAACAAATTAATATCTGTCATGATTCTCGGGATAACAAAATTTTCTAGCTATATTCTCAAAATCAACATTATTCTTGTCACCTTGTAGAAACCACAATCCCCATAACCTGCATGCGTTGAGCCAAAACAAAATAGAAAAACAGCAATCAGGCATGTGAAAGGGAAAGGGAAAGGGAAAGGGAAAGGGAATTCTCCTCGTATAAAAAAAAGAAGGAAAGGGATTATTTCATATCGAGTAGCTAGGAACAAGTTATTATATCAATCTAATGGGGGAAACCTGAAGCTAGAGACAAAGGTAACCAAGAGTAGCATCCCAAGTACCTTGAGAAACAAAAATGGAACTCTACCCAATTGTTGTATTTTGCATGCAGTCCCACTTCACCCAGATGAAGCAGTTCCTGCATATTCTTGCACCGAGTCAATTCTGGAGTCGAGCATCATATTAAAGCCAGGAGCTCGAAAGCCGATTAAATCGAATAAACTTTTCCTTGGCTTAGGCTACACAGACTGACCTGCAACTTCTTCAGTTTGCCTCAGGATGAATGACTTGGAGAACGTTGAAAATGCTGATATCCCATGGAAGTATTTTGAGATAAGTATTCCATCTTCTATCCATCTTGAAGATATTTCTTGCACGATCCAGGTTTGCACAAAAACGGAGACAACCTATGAAACCGGAGCAGTAGCAGTGCAGCCCTCAGTTGAAGGAAGACCAGGGTACTTTGGAGCGTCACTGCCTCTAACTATTCTGCTATAGACAACTTTGAAAGACTGCGAGCCGTATGGCTTGCTCAGCAAACTCACTGGCATTCTCAGTGTCTGCTTTCGGTTTCTCCTACCCCTAATCAAAATGCTGAAAGTTCTCTCTCCATCACCAGTTCTTTCGCCACTGCTGCCCGAGTCTTTGATGCCCTCATTCTCACTGGAACCATTCCCACAGGAGGAAGCTTTCACCCCTGGCAAGTCTGAAGAATTCAGATTCTGCATGCCAAGCACAGCCGAGTCTTCATTAGCATTATCGTGCTTCCCCTCTGGCACTGGAAGACTTGTGTCCTTGATACATTCTGTGGTTACACTGTCAATATCTGCTGGCAGGAAGTCAGGACTTTGACTTTTCGGAATCTCTGCTTTCTCTTTACTGTCCAATACAGAATAAGCAATCGGGGCCACAATGGGTGGTGTTGGGGCAGGGAACTCCACCACATGACAACCAGGCCACAAAGAGGTAGGGACAAATTCTGAGACATTAGGGTTCACATTGCACTGCCATGAGTAATGGCTTGGATGGAATGCTGTACTAGTTAAGGGATAAGTACTTGGCGGTATTCCCTGGGCTTGACTACTGTAAGGAGGAGGGTACATGAAGGGAAGTGGTTGCATCATGTTTGGGGTATGTGGAGGTGACGGAAATGGGTGGTGGTGTGGAGAGGGAATTGGACTAATGGAGGTGGGTAAGACGGTTCCAGTACCCGGGTGAAGTGAAACATTAACTGGCCACGGAGAAACAGCACCAGGACCACCAGAAGGGAGAGGAATGTTGAGAGGGATTGGAGTAGGACGTGCAACAACAGATGGGGATGGGTTGAATGGAGCAGCAGAAGCAGATAGCTTCCTATGGGGAAGACCGCGAGACTCTGGCAAGTTTGAAGCAGATGAAATTTCCTTCAAACTAGAGTTACCTTCAAGACATGAGCTTACTGGGCAAGCTTCTTCTATATTATCTGCTCTAATTTCCGAGTGGCAGTGTTTGGAATCTGATGTAGTACCGTTCTTGGATGGTTCCTCTAGTGGTAAATTCATTGAAGTTCTGATAGTATCCATCAATAATCTGCCTTTTTCTTCAAGGCCAGCCTCAGCAACACCAGATTCTTCAGCTTCTTGGACACAGGAGGGTACCATCAAACTATCTTCTGCTAAGACGGTTAATGGATTTTCAGTCATGTTTTCCAAAACATGTTCTCTTTCCAAGTGATCTGAGGAAGAACTCATATGTTGCTCCCCCGATTGTATCCCTGATTCTGGTAGGATAATACTTTCTTCTGCATCATGTGTCTCTTCATGATTAGGAGCAGTAACATCCGGCTTATCTCCATCTTCTGCAAGGGGTGACCACATTTGCTGCTTAGAAATAGTACCAGGGGGTGCCAGTGCCACCTCCTTATACGATGGAGACTTCCCCAGGCTAACCACTGGATTCTTCTTGAATGAGTGACTACCCTCATTTGAAGCAGAAATCGTACTAGATTCTGTAGGAGCAGACAAGGAGCCCTTGGCAACATGCCCAGCAGTCTCGCTCATGGTACCATCTTTGTTATTAGATGAAGGAACAGATTTTACCCGATAGGCTAGGGTCTTCATTATTCTCCGCCCAAACTTGGCCGTCTGAGAGGGAAGTGTGCCATTTTGATCAGTGTTGTAAGTTCCATGAGAGATGGGCCGTTTCTTTACAAGGTATTGCCGAGTATTCTGCAGTGTGTTCTTGGCTGAAGAGTAATCCATTTCTGCATCTGTAGCCTTTTTGGGATGAACATAAACTTTGCCAATGATCCCTCGGCGCTGTTTCCTTCGTCGACCATCAGATGCGGCTGATCTTGGTCTTTGAACTGGTTGCCATCCGTCATCCCCTTCAGTAGGTGTTTCAGGTATTAATATTTCCTTTCTTTGTGGCACAACTGATTTTTCATCTACAGTCCCTTGTGAGTCAGGTTGTTCACTCTGAACCTCCATCAAACTAACCTCTTCTTTGGCGGAAGGAATAACTGTGTCTTCATCAGGTGCTTCTTGAAATGTCTCTTTTGGAGATTCATCGGAACTTGACATATCAGTTAGTGGTTCACCTTTTCCCTTTACCTGAAATGACATAGGATTAACCTAAGATGGATCGGAAACAGATATTGTCATTAATCTGAAAAACTGGAGAGCAGAAAATAGGATGCCATTATTTTTAGGGGTAAACAGTACACGTCATTTTTGCTCCTTCAAAAGTTGAAGAGGCTCTGAATACATCAGTTTCACAAATCTAATGAGAATGAATTTTACGGACGGATCTTTTCCTGAATTTCTACCTATTACCCTCTTTTTTATAATCTTCTAATTCTCTCAGCCTGGATGCAAGAGAAATGTTTCAACCTCCCCTCTAAAGAATGGTTTCAGCATTAGATATATCTTGCCAAGCTACAAACCTACAACAGTGTCACAGCATCTACCATCCAACGCGTCCTAGGCAAGCTTCTTCTGCTTAAATATTAGTTTACTCAAAACCGGGATTCGGATAATGCAGAAATAACTCAATAAGCAAAGTTCTGGTTCCCATGGAGTCGTGGCAATCCATTTCATGGAACTGTGGACGCTCAATGTGGCTAACAGAATTGAGGAACGGCTGTTGCATAATACAGTCCCACCTTCGATTGATGGATTCCAACAGAAAAAGCTTCCATAGAAACATATTACGTGGGAAAATGAAGGTAACTATAAGATAAGTTGCACTTTCATAGGCTCTGAACTCACCTTTGTAACATAGCTTTTTCTTTTTACTGCTGCTTCCCTCCCTTTGGCATCCTGGCTCGGATTGATATAATCTAGTAAATCTGATACACTGTAAAATTTGTATAAGACAATTCATTAGTAGTGTGAGAGGTATCGATTTGAGAAACATGCATCACAAGTTAGGGTTACAAGCTAAATGCTCTATCTTCCACCCAAAGGAAAAACGAAATTAAATACACAACAAGAGGAAAGCCCAATGCAAATGCTTAAGCAAAATATTTTGCATCTTTTTGAGAAGTACTTAATCCAAGAAGCTCTGAGAACAGAAACAGAAGTTCTGATTTCTCAACAGAGATTCCTGGGGAGGTTTATGGACTGGTTGGCCTTGCCAATTGACACTTGAAATGTAGCTACGAAATGTTCAGCTATGTAAGTTACAGCCTACATAAAAAGAGGTGGTTTGATCAGCAGACAATAATCTGCGAACAGGGGCCTGTCTAGTGGTACTACAATTAGTCTAGAAGCTCTGAGAACAGAAACAGAAGTTCTGATTTCTCAACAGAGATTCCTGGGGAGGTTTATGGACTGGGTTGGCCTTGCCAATTGATACGTAAAATGTAGCTGACAGATGTTCAGCTATGTAAGTTACAGCCGACATAAAAAGAGACTGTTTGATCAGCAGACAATAATCTGCGAACAGGGGCTTCGTCTAGTGGTACTACAATTAGTCTAGAACCTGGAGGTCTCAGGTTTGAATCCCTTAAGTAGAGCACCTTAAAATGAAAACAAACATATATCACCTATATCTAAAAAGAAAATAGGAACTAGGTATCTCTAATACCATTAATATAGGAGGGCAATAGGTTGCCGTGAGAATTCACCTCAGGTGTCCCTTGCTAGCAATGGATGCATCGGGCTTTTTTGTACCATTCCGAGCAGCTTCTTGTTGTTCGAAGGCTTTAGACTCAAAGTACTCGAGCCAAGCAGCGGCATCCTGAAAAAGTTCATAAGAATTGACAATTGCATAAGATAGACATGTGTTGGGTAGGCAGTCACATTGACTATAAATCACAGGGAAAGCAATCTTAGTTGTGGGGGTACCCAACCATATATATACTCTGTGGATTTGACAATCTACCTGGTGAGCCACAAGATGGCTGAAAGCATTCTAGGATATGGTATCTTTTTAAACAAAATAGTTTTATATTACAAGTCTGCTGAGAACATTTATGAAACCAATTGCGAGCAGTAGGTTATACATAAAGAAAAATACCTGAGTACGCAAATCATCTGGACCCAACTTTGCACGGAGAATCTGTAGGGTTGTTTGTTCATGCTGTACGCTCAAGGGATATGCTTCCATCAATGACAGTGCGATTGCTATCGCATGGTAACTTGCTGCCGTCTGCAATGATTGTAAAATAGGTACACTTCAGCATAATAAGAAAGCATTCTCACTTCAAAGCTTAACCAAGCCGCTCAATTTGAAATGCGAAACAAAGTTTCAGAAATGTTCAAGTCCCGATTTCGTAACAACCAATTTGACGCTTAGAAGTCCTTAAATGTAGCTCTATTGATCTAGGAAGGAAATTCTTCCAAGAGATATAAATCCTGCTCTGGCAACTGCAAATATAAAACAGAGTCGTGTGTTTGTGCTCTCCAAAATTCATGCTCATCTTTTCCTACAGTAATGCCGACTCCAAATATCTAGTTTTCAGTAATCTCAATTAGCATCACCGTTTTGGTAATATTTCAATCAACTACAAAGCCGAAGCATGACCATGCAAAAAAAAAAAAAACACTCATATAAAAAGAATGCCAAAAAAAAATTTCAAACAAAATGTCACCTGAATGTGGTCTGGGCCGAGCAATCTTTGGTTGCACTTTAGAGCCTTATGAAGATATCTAAGGGCAACATGCACATTTCCCAGCCCTTCCTCCATCATAGCCACATTTATGTATGTAGCAGCAGTATTTGGGTGTGATGGACCACAAGTAAGATGCAAGAGATACAAAGCACGCTTTACATACCTGAGAAAGAATATAAAGTCCGAAACATCAGGCCAAACATAAAGAACTGTATCAACGAAGAGAATACTGAAAACATATCATATAAAAAAAACTAGCCACAGCTTTTTGTTAAAACTTGAGCTTATTTACAAGAAATTATAGACAAAATAGCTAAAGCATGAAATTACCAGGGACCATGGTTATCCGTAGCATTCACATACCAAGTTAGATATAAGCCAGACAAACTATGCTAACAAATTACCTCCTACACAGAACAAATGTCCATAATAGATATAGCAAGAAATCAACAAGTGGTAGACGGAACATAAATTTGGCAGTCATGAAGGCATAGAGACATATGATAGAGAATACAAGAGAATATCATATCATACTTAAGAGCAAGTTCTGTGTGTTGAAGTCGGTAATAGAACACAGCAAGATCCCCGTAACTTTTCATTGTATCTGGGTGATCAAGTCCCAGTTCTCTCTCATTGATATCTAATGCCTTCTGTTGATATATAGTGGCCTGCAACAGGAACTTCGTTTAATTGATTGAAACTTAAGAAATGCTAATTAATAAGTCGTCTCAATCTTCCAACCACCATTTTTCTCCAATATCAAAACAAACACACTATAATAGCACCTGATTGAAATCGCCAGTGTGATATAATACAACAGCAAGAAGGCTGTAAGCCCCAGCAGTCATTCTATGGTAAGGCCCACAAACTGCAACCAGCTTTGCAAGAGCCTGGAGATACAAAGCAGTTATAAATTATCAACCACGATGATACATTATGGAAAGAGAGAAGTAACAATTAATAAAGAACTTTTTTATGGAAGAAAATTGGGAAAGAAATTTCGTCAAACCAAAGCAGTCCTTGAAAAATAGCTTATGTAAGGGATTTATTAAGGCTGTATACCTTTGTACCATATGTGACAGCATCTTCAAGTTTTCCTTTATCTAAGGCTGTTTTTGATGATTCCAGAAGCTGCCTTCCGTCTGCAGAGGAGCATGCTGCTTGCTGCAAAATAGTTAAGATCCACCTGTAGGTTAATGATCAATGAACTTTATGCAGTCCATAATATCTTTGGAAAAACGAGTGGACACTAGCTTTAGACACCTTATGCACTGGAACAAGGCTGACAATATCTGATTTCTGGAATGGATATGGAGAATCCATGTCAAAATCCCTGGGGACCAATTCAATACCCACCTATAGAAAGCAGAAATGGAGAGCATTAGAAGTATCCATAATATTATATAATCAAGTTAATGACAACATGCTACCAAAATCACGCAATAAACTCCTTTCCAGTGAGGAATTTGCATGTCAACTTATATACAGCAAACCAACTGCCAGACTACCTATAGTGGATAGCACGCTACACTGAATGAGCTTAAAGATTCCGCCACATAAATTAAGAGTCATTTTCACAGATTTGAGTAACCAATAAATGGAAGGAAATAACAAAACGAAGATCTGTCCCATTACTGTTAGAAACCTATTAATCCAAACAATTAGAATCGAGCCACCCCTCTTTTGCCCCTATTTCAAAGCTTTTAGTGTCAGTGCCCAGAACATACCGTATGTGAATTGAACAGAAGAATACCTTATGGCACAATCCGCGAAGCACAGCAAATTTTCTGACATCTTTGAAGTTTGAACTGCTAAGTTTCCAATCAAATCGTTTTCTTAGAAATAACACCAGCCATCTCCATACAAGCGGATGGACATATGAACTATCAGTGGAATCCGGATTTTCAGGAACTCCAAGCATGAGATTTAGAGCAGCAGCTACTGATACAGCAATTTTCTCATGGTCAACGACAGCAGCAATCACAGCCTGGAGAATATGCTTAAAAGCTCGTACTAGCATCTCATGAATGCAGAGTGACTGTACATGCGACAACTTTTCTGAAAGCTTCACCTGTCAACATGGAAAAGTAAAATCATTAGACATCAGAGGTCGTTCACTCAATATAATCCAGCATAAAATATTAGCAAATAATCTAATCCACAAACATATAGTCCAAGAATACTTAATAAGATAAGGTCGTCCCAACTAAAGGTAAGGGAATAGTTAGGCAATTAAATCATTAGTGTATGAGATAGTGATGGTCCGGGGGAGCTCATCTACTTTACATAAGTAACTGATTCCAGTTTGCAGTACCATCATGACGAGAAGTATGATGATGACATAGGGTGTTCCTTTGTTTTGAGAGGCATAACCTTAGGATTTAAGCACCTTACATATTCTTCTTTTAAGTAATGTTTGGACATGTTATAGGGTTGATGGCAATGCATACAGAACCTAAAAGTATCTTGATATGCAACAACTTCATACTAGTAACTATAGAAAAAGCAAAGGCCACTTACTACAGCCGATTTCTACAAAAAAATAAAATAAAATAAAAAGATGTTACCATGGCAACTATATATTACGTATCTACCATGCACCCATAGAGGCAACCACCTCTTCATGCATGTCCTCATATAGCCTGAATCATTATTAAGTAGCCATGGTCGACAATTGGTTAGGATGCTCAAGTAATCTTAATTGTTTGGACCTCATTCACAGCTGTTAAACGTGTACATGATTCAACGAAGTCCACTACGATTAAAACAGACATTTCCAGAATTGCATTCACAAGTATATAGAACCACGTGATGAAACAAAAGCATATAGAAACATGAAGTATCAACTGCAAAATAAAATCAAAAGAAATTGGGGTTCACTAGGGCATGAAACTTACAACAGATCCTAAGGAACGCATACGAAGACCTCTGGTATGCATAAAATCAGTTAGAGTTCGTCCATCAACTGGAGAAAGTTCAAGAGAACCAAAATCTGCAACCTGTATCCATCAATAACATCACATATTAACAATCAAATCAGTTACGTTAAGGAGAATTAATCACTATGGTGCCTTGCGTACTTACCAATTTTGGAAGCGCTACCTCAGTGTAATACTTCTGAGACAAGTCGATTAATTCTGCCAAAGACTGTAGACCAAATGATAAGTTAGGCAACATCAACGTTAAGTTCCAATAAAGCAAACCATTTCGGTCACGGACATTACCTTACGATGAAGTCCAGTGTCTGATTCTTTCAGACGAGCAAAAGCTGTGTCTGACAGAATCTTCTGTAGTGAAAGCTCATCGCTTTCAGCACTTTCAAGCTGTAATGTTGCAAAAGTAAGATCCTCAACTTCCCCTAGTACACCATTAACAGGTACTTCCAATTTTTCTGACTGCATTTTTATATTGCTTTCTTCTGTTTTTTTCTTGTTCTT
Organism: Linum tenue; assembly: GCA_946122785.1. Taxonomy (NCBI): domain Eukaryota; kingdom Viridiplantae; phylum Streptophyta; class Magnoliopsida; order Malpighiales; family Linaceae; genus Linum; species Linum tenue. Next base: position 62,289,480 of record CAMGYJ010000005.1, read on the forward strand.
GAGGGACTTAAGGGGTGTGCCAAGTCCCTCAACTTTTATTTCTCTTTCTGCGGAAGCCATCTTATTCTTATCAGAGGAAGATTTCTTGTCCTTATCTGCATTTTTCTGGTCTTGCAAATGCTGTATCCAACAAGCTCCAAGCTCCCACCGTACAAAAGGAACTTGCTCTGCTTCCTCTTCTTCGAGCTTCGAAAGACTTTCCTCCAGTAGTCTCTCAACAAAAGCCTGGGAAGCACTGAGGTCTTCCTTTTCTGTAGTTTGTGATGATAAAGTTGGTTTGCTGTGTTCTGAAGGTGATGTCTTGTGAAGTAGTAGTCTTAAACTGTAAAGGTGAGTGGGAAATGACAATTGTGAAGTCAAGCAACAAAATAAAACCCCCAAGATAAGGCAAACATTTAATCAACATTGTTGCATCTCGGTATACCATTTCAAGAAACCTATAAGCAGGTGTAATAAAATTGAGTATTTTTGCTTAAATATCTATATGAATAGTACCCTAGATTTCAGTGCAAATCATAAGAGAAGGAGTAAACATGCCGTTCAAAGTCATTACTAGCATAGATGCTTATAACCAGTAAGGTAATGGTGTGCATCAAGTCCTTCATAAGCCAGTTTAGGAATTTATTCGAGAGTCACTATCAGGTAGGTGTCAATATAAAGATTAATGAGTTCAATTCCGGAAAGCAGGAAACCCAGAAATACAGGTTCTTTGATAAGCCATCCTTGGTTCATACTTGGGGACCAACATATACTTTTAAGTAGGTACCTGTTAATGTTAAGGGCATTGGCACCTCCCTCAGGCTGTTCAAGTTCAACACTTTGAAATGAACTAACTTTATTCCCCTTCCTTTCCTCAACTTTAACAGTAGCAATGTAACCGCAATATCTAACATTCACGGTACCAAGTGTGGCAATATCCTGCATGTTGAATATAACAAAGTCATCAAGACAAATCACTAAATGAAGTAAGAAATGCATCATAAACAAACATAGTTTCAGCAACTTACATGTGCAGCAGTATTTTCGTCAGCAGTTATGCCCTTCAGCAAGTTCCTTTCCACGACATTCTTTTTTTCTGCTCCAGTTGCTTGGATTCCATCAATCTTAGTGTCCATCTTTGAACTTGCATTGGAAGCATCTTTCACAATAGTAATTATCAAGTCCCCTGCTCTCTCTGTATAGAGACCTTGACCTTGCGTAATTGAACTTAGCAACTCTGGCCTTTCATTTACTAGCTGTACAGTCTTGATGGACCTGAAAATGGCAATGTCAACAAATAGGCTGTGGAGTAGAAATGCCCTCCTATCTCGGACCTGCCTTTCCTCTGCATCTTTGCAAGGCATAGAAGCGAGAAACGAAAATTCATCAGCCCAAGGTATCAGATCCTTATTCCCATCTCTACCAAGACCACCTCCATTTCCTCCCCACTTTTCGTCCTCAACAGGAAGAGGAGGGAACCATGATGGCGATTGTGCAGCAGCAGGAGGGATAAGCCATGTGTTTGCTCTGAATCCATAAGGAAGATTCCCGAACTGCATGGAATACAGCACATCAAGGCTGTTAGTTTTTTTTGTATACTTCAGGTAAGAACATGGAGGCTGTTGGTGTTAGATACAAGCTGAACTCCGCACGGTAGGCAAACAACTTATTTCAGATGATCTCGTTAACAGCTTTAACATCTCTTTCTTTCGACGCTACTACTTTCTTCTGTCCACAAAATGTTTCAGGAAAAATAAGAGGGACAGTATTGACAGAAATTGTACCTTATTCCGTTCTGAGAATGCTTTCAAGAGGTCGCTGTAAGCCTGAAACATGAAATTGAACAGACCAATTTGTCAACCAAGTCGAACTAGCCACAACATTACAGAACCAAGAAGGAAAGGTAGCCAAAGCAAAAGAAAAAAAAAACTAACGTTGTCAAAGGCTCTACTAAGCTGTCGCAACAAGTCCACAAGGTCGTGGCAAAGAATCCGCTGTTTCCCTACACTGTAGAAACCTTTCTTGCAAGCCTCCACCTGAACCAGCTTTCCATTGCAAAGCTTCACCTGATCAAGAAAAACAACAGCGGATTGAATAGGAGGAGCAGTTGGATAGGATAAAAAAAGCCAAAAGAAAACAAATTAAGAGAGCTTACATCCAGGGAGAAGAGGTGATCCTCGGCTGAAATCTCATCAACCTGCCGCTTCTCTCCCTTCCTAACAACTGAAACAGAAATAAATGGAATCAGAAACTCGTTGGCGAAGGCGATGCAGATCTTTAGAGGAAATAGGGGAGGAAAGCATACACTGAAGAGGGGGAATGAGGTGCGACAACGAAAAGAACTCATAGAAATGGCCAAGCTTAGGGCACGAATGGCTTAATTCTCCTTCCTCCTCGGGCACATCCTTCGGTTTACCGCCGCCGGTCGAGGCGGCTTCCTGAGGCTTAGCAGCGGCGGCCTTCTTGCCAGCAGCAGCCGGCGCATTCTTACCGGCGTCCGACTTGGCCTTGTCCTGGACGCCGGTCGACGGACCGAAGCAGGTCGTACAGGCGACAATGTCCAGGAGCCGCCGGACGTGCGCGATTGCGAGATCTTCATCGTAATCCTCTGGATCGCAAAAGAATGTGAAAAGATTAAAAAAGAGTCTTCGGCTGAGAGCCCGACGGTCAAAACTCAAAACTAAACGCTTCGCTTTTCGTTTAGGAAGCCGTTGCGCGGGAAGCATGTACGGCGCCGTCGTTTTGGGACGAGTTTTTTTTTTAATGAATTTATTGGGGACGAGTTTACCTTCAATTAAAGTGAGCACGCAAGGCTTCAGAGCCGTGACGTCGACCGTATCTTTCAACCGCGGCCCCCTCACCTGCGTAAGACAAAAAGAAAATTTAATTCCAAACCAAAAGACAATTAAGTAAAAAGTGTACTATCAAAATTTGATTAGCATATATACATATTAAAAAATAATTTCATTTTTAAAATTTTATCTTTTTGTAAACAAACATTAATATATTTTTTTATGCAGATGCTAATTAAATTAAATTTTGCATAATAAGAAGAAGAAGAAAAACAAAGAATTTAGAATATCGTGGTAGTGGTGGTACGGGGCACGTAATATTGAAAGAATGATATGGACAATTTTTCATTTCTTGATGAATTAATAATGGGAAGAGAATAAAATGAAATTAAGTGAGTTTGAGGATAAACAATACAGACCTCATGGCTGAAGGAGAAATTAGTGATGGAGCAGGTTTCCGTGTTGACACACAGAAGGCGACGAACGTCTATAATTCTGTCCGTCGATATCCCCTGTCGTTCCACAACAAATTTCAGACTTAGTTTACCAAAAACCCGAATAAAAAGACAAACGCATCAATTTACAACACAATGGGAAAGAACAAGAAAGTCAATAAACGGGAAAGTAATTTCTCTACACACAAAAATAATAAGGACACCAATAAATCGTAGGAGTTGCCACCAACCAAAGCAAGCATACATGGTGCCCTTAATTCCACAATTATTGTTTTATCTCGATTGATTTTCTTTTTCTCATTTTCAATTTTCCTTCTTTTTTATTGGACAGTCATATTCAGCATTTGTTCTTTTGTTGGATGTGTAGAAATCCACGCAATTGTTTGCAAACACATAAACAAAAAATACTAAAATTTTCCACCCAGTTGTGTTTTGTGAATAAAGGGGGCAGACCAATAATAACTGCAATAAAGAAGTAACCAATATATAATTAGGTTGGAATTAAGTAAAAGTTGGCGACCGCGAGAGAAAAAAAAAAGAATCGTAGTTTCCCTTCTTTTTTTCTTTGCCCTCCCGGTTTAGTAGGTAGGGAAGGACACTGTTGGATGCCAATACCACGCCTTTGTTGGATGTCAATACCACGCCGTTGTTGGCCCCAAACCAGCCAAACCAAGTAGTAGAGCTTAGAAAAAATATACACCATTTTTCCATTATAATCTGGCTGGCCCAATAATTATCTTAGAAATTATAAGCAAGCATTAGAGAAAACGCATCAATTGCTAAGCTCCTGTTCTATAATAAATAAATAAATAAATAAATAAATAAATAAGTAATTTTTGCTTAACCAAATTAGAAAAGTAAGCCGCAACAATGACACTCAATTATTATACTAATCAAACCAAGCATGGTTCCCACTTCCCACCCTTGAATCCCACAACAAACAAACAAACAAACAAAACGGTATCCTTACCCGTTCCATAAAAATGACGCAGTATCCTTACTATCTATCCAGTCTGTATGTATTAAGTGCTGGTTTTAGATTTTATTAAGCCTAATGTGGCTGGAGAGAAAGCTTAGGTTTAAAATATATATATTTGGACGGGTGAAAGGACAAATTTTCTATAAAAAAAAAGAAAGAAGAAAAAACGGTTCCCGAAACAGGGGAGGAAGAGAACGCAGTGTGTGTGTGCCCGCACGCACCGTTAGTTGTTGTACTATCACACTATGCAGTTGGAGCTGAAAATGGAAATAATAGCGGAGCCAAACAACCACAAGCAAGAAAGGCTGAAAGAGAATCCGAAGAAGAAGAAGAAGAATCTCGAAACTGAGAAGCACCCGAACAAAGACAGAGAGAGAAATCAGTGGGTGGGGGGCATACCTTGAGAAGGACGCGGGTATCGTCGGGAAGCTTTATGGTGATATCCATTACCGTCGGAAGAACTGCTTCCATTTACAGGGCCAATAAGAAACAGAGCCATTAATCCCAAACCAACACACACACACACACGAATTCGCGATACATATACGTAGAGAAACAGAAATGAATTGTATATATATACACCTTTCTCGTCCTTCTTCTTCTTCTCTCCCTTGGCCTTGCCGCCGCGTCCGTTCTTGTTAGGCGCCATTTTCCTCCTTTCTCTCTCTACGAAGCAGCTGCGAGCGAGCGAGAAGTCGAGAATGGACGCCCAGGGGAATGAGTTCCTGCGGTGCCGGGAGAAAGGAAGCTTGCGAGGAATTCGCGTGGGAGAAAGCAAGGAGATAAGGTAATGGAGGCGAAGGCAAGAGGAGAAGAGAGCTGGCTGAAGATTGGGAGAAAGAAAGGAGCAGGAGAGCGTTAGAGATAAGGTAATGGAGGCGAAGGAAGAGAAGAGTTGAGCATAGCGGTACTAGTATTTGTAGTAATAGGCAGAGGGAGGGAGGGAAATTGCCAAATTGGGGATTGGGGGAAGAGAAAATGCGAGAGATAGAGTGTGGAGGGTGTGATAAGGAAGGAAGGGCGGGGATTTAATTGGCGTCTTATGCCCGATTTTAACAGTCAGCTCCCCCTAACCGGTCTGACCGAAGCGGTTCCATTCTGACGGTCCGAGGAGGATCCGCAACAATTAGTTCCTTCTTGAATTCAGGTTGACCGATCCTGTTACCGGTCAATACTGCCCGGACTCCTCTCACTTAGGTGTAGTGGTGGACAGTGGGTGGGTTGGGTGGATTTTGGGATTAAATTGATCCAATCGTTTACTAACGGATTGGTACAATTGTGATCCACAGTCCACCCACACACTTTTTCGGGTTGGGTTAGGAGGGTAGCGAATAGATGAGATCGGGTTGTGAATTAACTCATTAATGCAATTCTCTAACTAGTAATGAGGCAAGTTGACAAACATTTATAATAAATTCCTCACAAATTAGTACGACTTCATCAATTCAGATACCTTCCAATTTGTCTCATATGGAGAGTATGGTACTTGTATAAAATCTTTCATACATCATCAACCAATTGTGCAGAGAAAGTTCATGTGACCTAGGTACGATTAATAATTATAATTTGAATCTCAAAATCTAATGGACATATATGAGCAATAGTAGTAGCCCAAAATATTCTATATTTTCATATTTAGAAGTTGATGGTTAGTGTGTAGTGGCATTTAAGAAATACGATAACTATTATGTAATATACACAAGCAACTATTTTCCATGTAAAAATTGGGTGCATGTCATTCAGGTGACCCGCAATCCACCCATCACTTACCCGATAAAAGCGGATGGGAGATTTATTGATCAAAAATCCACCCGCATCAATCACTCATTCACTGCGATTCGGATTATTTGCGGGTAGGTCAATGTTAAACCGCGGATTATCTACCCACGTGCCCATCCCTACTTGGACGCTTGATCAGGGGTCGGCCAATATTGGACTAGCATCACGGATCGTCCGAGCCACCTAATGAAACTTGAAGCAAAGCCGTCTCCACACGACCACAACAGCCAAGCTATAACCCCTTCAACTTCCCTCCCGATCCTTAGAGCCGCCTAACCTGAATCTGGCATTGCCGCCTCAACACCAGCGAGCTCCCTATGTTCCCCATTCTTCGTCGTTCTATCGCATGCAGCTAGAGCTTCCACCGCCGTCCCTTGCTATTTGTGTCTGATTGTACCAGACAGGTTGTGAGACTTCACGGGCCTTGTGCGGCCTTGACGGTAGAGGGCGATCTCTGAAACCCTACAAGAAAAGGTCTGCAGGGGGATCCTGGGACCTCCTCTGATGCTAAAGTTAGAGAGAGAAGTGAGTGAATTGTAAATAAGAGAGAGAGTGGAGTAGGTAGAAGTTACCATAAATGTGATCCATTGATGGGTATTTATACTAGTGAGGGCTGGAGTGAGGGCATTTAATGCTCTTTCGGGCGCCCTAGAGACGCCTCCGGGCTTTATTAAATGTGTAGTCAGGATTGTACCTTTGTCAATCTCCGTACTGGGTTTGACAGGGCGCCGTACGGATTTACTGTTGGGCGCCCCGTCGAGATTCTGTTGAGAACGTGTCAGGCGGTCTTCCATCACGCTTACGAAGACCGCCTCCGAGCTATCTGGGCCAGGTTTATTTGCTTTATGGGATTTTAGTGATCATGGGCTTGGGGGCCCATATGTCTTCATGGTTAGCCCAACATTTGCCCCTTAGGCGGGAGAGGCTTTAGGTTCTCGCGGCTAACGATTGTCTTATTATCATTAAGCGGTTAGGGGTTGCCTTACCCATGATTACCCGCCTTCCCCTGGTCGTGAGGGCATGAAGCGGGAACGCCAGAGGGGCGGTCTAGGACGCACGCGTCCATTCCCTCGTTTTTGCGGATGCCAAGTGGCGTGCATCGATTGCGGTGCTTTGACATGGTCAGGCGAAACGTTATCCCTGTGGGTTTGAAACCCGAATTTTGCTTTAAGTAGGTTTGGGGGGGGGGGACTTTTCCGCCATTTTCGCTTCTTCTTTGGGAAAATAGCTAGTCTTCTTCCTCTTTTCTCTGCGACGGACTTCGAGCCTCTTCCGTCGTCGAGCTCTATAAGTGTGATTCAAGGTAAGCTTTTAGCTTTGCTCGTGTTGCATTCATGCTTCTTCTTACCCGTTGTCAATGTAGTCAAAAGCGAGTTTCTACGTAGAAACGTTTTGATGATCTAGAAGCGTAAAATCTTAAGTTTTTAAGTTTTAAAGTGGAGTTTTTAACTACGTAAGTTGTAAAAACTAAGTTTTTGTGTAGAAGCGTATTAGTGACCTAGAAATGTAAAATCGTAAGTTTTTAAATTTTAAAGCGCGATTTTGACTACATTGCCCGTTGTATTGTTTTGTATCCCGTGCGATCGATTCCACCGCGCAGCGCTTTGGTGGTTTATTGGGATCCTTGTGGCGAAACCGGCGCTCGCCGACCCTGTGATCATTGGCAAATATCGAGCGAAGACCAAACGTCATCTGTCGCCGCAGGGAGCGATGTTGCCGCCATCACGGCCGAGGCATCCATCGTCAACCTTGCTTCGGAAGCGGTTCTAGAGAAGAATCCGACAACCTCGATGGTGCCACCGTCGCCGCCTGCCCCCGCGAAGAAGATTGTGGGGCCCTCTGGAGGGACCCTCTTGTTTCACAAGGTATGACCCGGTCTTCTCCCACTCGAACCGCCTCTGAGTGCGTGTGGGATTTATCCGAGCTAGAATTGTACATTGGGAGTGGTTCAGAATTGCACGACTGTCTTGTCGGAATCACTTTAGACTTAAATAACTCTTTTGCTAACATCCGCCCTGTACCAGCTGGGGTTATGGCTACTTCATCTGCAGTTGGGGATAACATGGGTGATTTTGAGCGGGTAGATTTAGAGGGTATTTCATTGGAAGAAGACGAGGCAGTTGACAGTGAGGGTGTGCGCTCGAAGGCGCTTCTAAGTACCTCTTCTTCTTTAGAAATAGTGGAGCCAGAGGGTGTGGAACCGCTTCCGCTTGCAATTGAGGACTCTGTTTATACGGTTCTTCACCACGAGGGAATGTGGGGAGGTCAGCCAGTTCTTCCAGACGTGTTTGGATTGGGGCCAGACCATGAAGCGGTCTTTAAGCCCGAGCAGGTACTTTACCGCTTGAAGTCGCTTAACATTCCTCCTGATTGGCATTATGCGACCCCTTCGGAGGTGAGTCGTTCCGAGTCGTGCCCGGTCGGTTGGATTCCTATTCATGTTGAACAGGTGAAGTTGGGATTGCGTTTCCCTCTTGACCCTATTTTGACCAGGGTTCTGCACTGGCTCGGTTGCACCTTGGGGCGCTTGTCACCTACCATCATCTTTCATTCAGTGATGTATCGGCTGGCGTGTGACTGCCTCAACGAAGATGCTTCCTTTGACGCCTTTCTCTTGATCTACAATATTTGGGATTCGACTAACTTTTGGTCAATCGGGAGGCGGGAGAACTCTGTGGGTTTTGTTACTGAGGCGCCCAACTTGGATTCACCATGGTATAAGGAATACTTCTTCACGCGTCCATCGTGTAAGTGGTATGCCGGAGACTCGGAGCCGCTCACGGGGTATGCGGTTGGCTCTAAGGATACTTGGTGCGCCTCCAGTTAGTTACCTCAGTCTGTGAAAGACCATGTGACCCGCATTGTAGAGAGGTTTCAACTGCGTGTGCGACATAGCGGTCCTAAGAGTGCATACCAGCATGTTCGTGGTTTTTATGGTCAGTAAAGATTTGTCTAAGTGTTTATGTTTTCCTCCTTCTCATGTTGTTTTACTTATGCATCTTTTTTCCAGGTTTGAGGGAGTTGGCCGATGCTAACAGGACAAAGGCGAAGAAGAGGGTGGTGAAGATTGTGAAGACTGGGATTGGGTCTTCTTCGGCGGCGGTTGTGGGGAAAGTTGTTCCCGTGGTTGCTTCGTCATTGGCCGTCGATCTCCTGCCACGGTGACCGTTGCCTCCGTCCCTTTGACGCGGGGTGTGGGGAAAAGGCCTCTGGAGGCAAGCGTTCCCCTCACGACCGCCAAGCGTGTTAAGGCAAGAGCGTCTCTTGCCAAGGCGGGGAGCACCGCGGTAAGACCGCGCAACAGCCTAATCAACCGCACTCTGGGGAGGTGTGTAACACCCTACCCTATACGTATTACCTAATCATATTGTTCACACAATTGCAGCGAAAATAATCTCGGGTGTTACATTAATGATCAAAATTTATCAAAATAAAATTTCGACATGAATTACTCGCATAATGGGCTAACAGTTCTTGTAACTAAAACATGCAAAATAATTTATCTAAATCTCTGCATCCATAAACAAACATATATAGTCACAACCATATACATTGGTTTTCATAGCCATAGGCACAGTTTCATACTCCACAACTGCATACCTTACTAATACATACCATAGTCGTCATAACCTACACAACCACATAAATATACACATATCATCAACTTTCCACACCTGTGGATATCTCACACTACATCAGAAGCTAGTATGCACATGAAAAATGTTCTGAATTTTTTTTTACAAAAAGGTGTGGATCACTGGCCAAAATCCCGAGTAGTAGTCCAAGCACAGAATAGTTGAAGACCATACCTCATCTTGGCTTCAACTCTAGCTCCTCTCCCACCTAACACTTATCTACTGCTGCTGCTGATGATCTGCTTACACATAGCATAAGCAGAGAAGAAGAATAAAAGAGGGTCAGCTCATAGCTGAGTGAGATAATCATAGCATCGTGAGTTCATAACAGAGCATACCCCTACCATACATCTAGCAAACAAGCCAAAGCACTAGGATCAGACCTCAGGCATCCGACATCCCAATAGGCAAAAGACTCAACCACCTTGACTTATTCATATGCATCTTATCATGTTTTACTTAGGCGCCTGGCTACTCCCATGCTAATAACGCTCCCGGGAAACATACCCCATATCCCGTCGGATGTAGTCATACATACCCCAACATCCCGTCGGATGTGGTCATACATACCCCACACCACTATGGGTGTAGTCATACCCCGACACCGCTCTGGGTGTGGTCATATCTCGTAAGAATTCTTCAGTCACCCCCACATGAGAGGTGTGACTATCATACATATCATAATAGAGTAATAGCATAGGGAGCCCTAATTACTATGTAGTTGACCGTGAGACCACAACACTCATATTTGGTATCCTTATACATGATTCATATATCATTTTACTTAATCGTAATTCGTTACTTGTACATGTACTTGACCTGGCCATAATCGGCTCAACATAGGTAAATTAGGAGTCGTATAATTGCACTTCCTCGGGATAAACCCTCGTGCAAGTCACCCTCCTTAAACATCATAATATCACCTTGGGAAGTTTATTTCCCCCACTTGTGAATCCAAAAACAACCACAATATCACATCATGTCAAAACACCTGATCGAACAACCATGAAGTCATATCAACGGTTAAGCCACAAATGGCAACATGTATGCAATCATTAATATAAACAAGGTCCATATCGGCTAGGGCAAGTCAATAATATCATACAACAATCCATGGTTCATCATATAGCATAAAAGTCCATACACCCCTAATCATGCCATTCTAATTCACCTAGGTCAATTCTAAGCATCAATATAATTATCGTGATACGACAAACCCGGTATGCCGTGCTAATCCTTCACCAGTTCAGAAATGGGGAAAAAGATGATGATGGGAAAAAGAATGGTCGGGAGGGGAATTAAATGGACCGGAGTATATATATATATATATATATATATATATATATATACGTATACTTATCCGATCGATCGATAATCCGATTTTTTTCGAAATATTATCAAAACGCTCGATTTTAAATCACGAACTTTCTAGCGATCGAAATACAAGTTTAGCCGAAACGGGATGTTACAAGGTGTCTCCTCTAGCCGCCACCGACACCGAGTCTGCTGAGTTGGCCTTCCATACTGTGAGCGACCAGTTGGTCATGCCTTCGGAGTACACCTCCACTTCTCAAGGATGCAACAGACGTCTCGCTGGTAACGCTTCCCAGTTCTTCTTTTTGGTTAGTATTTTGTTTAATCCGCGGTTGGTTCTTGTGACGAGTTGTGCCTTGACTCATTCCACTTTTTATTTCAGGCGCATATTGGATTTTCACAAATTATCATGTTGAACGACCGCCTGTCCATGACTGTTGACAAGAATGCTGTGGATATCGCTAAATTGAAGAAGAGTGCGGCTGAAGGGCGTGCCACGTTGATGGAGGAATCGTGTCCGGAGTTGGAATGTGATTTTGAGGAGCGATTAGCCAAGCAAAGGGAGGAGTTGATTGCAGAGAAGGAAGCTCGTGTGGCGGTCATAGAAGAACGTGATACGCTTCAAAAGAAACTTCAGCAATCGGAAGAGATTGAGAAGACTTTCTTGGAGGAGCAGGAGTCGCTCCGCAGGAGGTAGCTGCCCTCAAGCTCGACAAGACCGCTCTTTTGGAAAGCCGCGAGTCAGACTTGGCCACTGCTCGAGCTGAGGCCGGTCCCGCTTACCTTAGGTCCGAGGAGTTTCAATCGCTCGATAGAGAGAATTACCAGTAAATCGTCGACGATGTGGTGGCCGCTATTCGCCATCTGTTTCTCTGTGAACAACCTGACGTGGTTTGGAACACGCACAGGGTTTGGGATGCGATTGCCGGTTGGATCGATGTTGATGTAAATTCGGAGGTGGATGATGGGGAAGATGAAGAAGAAGGTGATGCGGAGGGCGGTGGCAATGGGAGCGAGAGGTCGCAGAGCGGCTGAGGTCGCCTTTTATTATTCTCCCTTGCCCCTACGTTTTGTGATGTCTGGCGGTCCTTTGATCGAAGGCAAACAATTTTGGTTTTTACTATCTTTTGAGCTAGCGTTCCGCTTAAGACTTGTAACTTTCGACTTTGTGACTTATTTTTTGGGGTGTTAGACGTCCCTTACCTGGTGAGCGGGTTTTATTATGTCAAGGAACTGCTTAGCATGGCTCTATCGACTTATCTTGTTTGTGTGATCGGTGAGAGTCGTGTGCAAGATGCTGTGTGCATGTCTCAATCACTTATGAACTATTATGAGTTAGCAAAGTTATGAACTATTGGCTACTTGGGAGTTTGTCAAAAATGTGAATGTATTACGTGGGCAAAAGTGGTGGCTTAGCAGCGACTAATACACTATTACAAGTGGGGGGTGTGTTACCCTAGCCACCCAAAATATCCTTACTACAAGGCGAAGTACTTTTAGACCGCGTCTGAGTAGTACCTTCTTAGGTGCATGCCATTCCATGTCATAGAGATTTGGGCGTCTCCCATGGTTGCGAGACGAAAGGAGTTGGGACCTATTTTTTTGCCGATTAGGAATGGGACCTCCCAGTTCGTGGCAAGCTTGCCGTGTTCATCAATCTTCTGAAAAATCACGCTTGAGGACCATGTCTCCTTCTTCGAGGGGTCGCTGCTTCACCTTTTTGTTATAGGAGGCGGCTACCTTCGCTTTCTCGTTCACGATTTGCTCTAGGGCCGCATCGTGTCTCGCCTCTATCATGTCCGATTGTTCCAGAATTTTCTTGTGGTTGGCTTCCGGTTCATATGTTTGGACTCGAAGCGATGGCAAGTTCATTTCTTCCGGGGCTACCGCCTCTGAGCCATATGTGAGAGAAAAAGGGGTTTCTCCCATGGCGGTAGGGCTGGATTTTCGGTTATAACCGGTAACCGAAATGTCGGTTACCGGTTAACCGCGACCCCAAACACGCCTACCGCCAATCGCCCGACGGAGCCCATCTGATGCGTCTCTCTTGATCGTGGGCCAGTAGTAGCCTTGTAGGATAATCGTCCTTTCGAGCGATCTGGGACCAGCGTGCGTGGCGCAAGTCCCTTCGTGTATCGCTTGGAGCGTGCACCTTGCTTCCTCTAGACCGAGGCACTTCAAATATGCCCCCGAGAATGACCTTTGCCGCAAATAGCCATCCACTATAGTGTACCTGGTTTCATTTTGTTTGAGCGCCTTCCGTTCAATGGGGTGTTGTGGAGCAATGTCGTGTTCCAAGTACTGGAACAAAGGAGTCCTCCAGTCGTAGGCGTCCCCAATGTTCATGACTTCCTCGGAGGAGTCTCCTTCTTTTGTGACGGTGATGTGTCGATCTCCTTCAAAGTCCATGGCGGTCGCAAGCTTGGATAGCGCATCAGCGTGATGATTGTCGATCTCCTTCATATTCAGCGATGTTGTTGGTCTTGATGTCCTTGAATCTCAACGAGATCTCGTGGACGACTCCATCAGGTGACTCTATGACTATTCTTGCCCCTAAGGCAATTTTTCCTGCTGCCCGGTCGATGAATAGGTGCCAGACCTGACCGTACTCCTCTAAGGGAGTGGGCGCAAGGAAGAATCCTTCGGTGATGAAGTCTACCAGGACTTGACCCTTGATGGCCGATCTCGGGGCGTACTTGATGTTGTACTCGCTAAGCTCGATTTCCCACTTGGTCAGCCTGCCTGAGGCGTCCATGCCTCGCGTTATACTCCTGAGCGGGAGATTGGATAACACCGTGATTGGGTGCCCTTGGAAATACGTCCTTAGTTTCCTTGCCGCAGAGGCCACGACGAGGATCGCCTTCTCGACCGGCATGTATCTCATTTCAGCTGGAAGGAGGGCCTTGCTCACGTAATAGACGGGTCGGTCGGCTCCGTCTTGTTCCCTTCTCACAAGAACCGAGCTGACGGCCAGTTCAGGTACGGCTAAGTAGAGGTAAAGGAACTCTCTGGGGATGGGGGCGCTCAAGACAGGTGGGGAGCTAAGTTGACTGGTAAGTTGGGCGAATGCCTTGTCGCATTTGGCGCCCCACTGGAGTCTTGATGCCGACTTCTTTAGCATTTGGAAGAAAGGGGAGCACTTGTCGGTGGACCGCGGGATGAACCTCCTGAGTGCGGTCATTTTGCCATTGAACGCTTGGATTTCTTTGATCGACTTGGGTGGTTTTAGGGAGAGGATGGCTTCGATTTGCTTTGTTGCCTCGATCCCCCTTTTTGTGATCATAAAGCCTAATAACTTTCCCGCTTCGGCTCCAAAGACGCATTTGAGCGGGTTGAGTCTTAGGTTCTTCTTTCATAAGTTCTCGAAGGTTTCTTGCAGGTCAGATAGGTGGTCACCGACCCTCTTGCTTTTGACTAGAACGTCGTCTACATAAGCTTCTACGTTCCTTCCCATTTGGTCTTTGAAGACCGCATCGACCATCCTTTGATAGGTCGCTCCCGCGTTCTTTAATCCGAAGGGCATGACTACGTAGCAGAAGTTGTCCATGGGAGTCATGAAAACGGTTAGTTCATGCTCGCATTCTGTCAATTAGTTGGTCGATGCGGGGAGGGGGTATGCGTCCTTAGGAAAAAGTCGCGTTGAGGCTGGTGAAGCCGATGCACATTCTCCATGCGCCTCCTGCTTTACGTACAAAGACCAGTTCGAAAGCCATGTGGGGTAGTGTACCTCCATAATGAAGCCGGCTTTGAGTAGCCGTCGCACCTCTTCCTCGAGGGCCATTTGCTTCTCTAGTGACAAGTGTCTCCTTTGTTGTTTTATTTGTTGTGCCTTGGGCTTGACCTAGAACAGATGTTCGGAGAATCTGCGGGGGGACGCCGGGCATGTCCTCTGGTCCCTAGGAGAAGAGATCTTTGAACTCTCTGAGGAGTGTGAGCAACTTCCGTGCCTCTTCTGCGGCCAAGTGTGCCGAAATGCGTACAGTCTTGTCCGGTTGCTCATCGTCTAGAGAGACTGCTACGTCTCCTTCGACCGCTTCGGGATGCGGGACGTCTCCCCTTGCATCGACGAGGTCCACCTCGAGGTGTTCGATGGTCGCTTCGTAGCACTCCTTGGCTTCTTTTAGGTTGCCTCGGATGCGTCCTGTTTGTCCTCCACTGGGGAATTTCAACATCTCATGGCATGTGGACGCGACCGCTTCGAACGATGCAAGGGAACCGCATCCCAAGATGGCATTGTAAGCCGAGGGGCAATCTGCTACGTGGAATTCTACCGGTCTGGTTTTTGTGATCCCGCCCTCGCCTATGGTGACCTTGAGTGTGATTGATCCAAGGACGCACACTTTTATTCCTGAGAACCCTTCCAGACTGGTGTTAGAGGGATTGAGGTCTTGGACGCTCTTCTTCATTCCTTTGAGCGCCGAGTAAAAGAGGATGTCAGCGGAGTTCCCATTATCCACGAGGGCTCGGGTGACCTTGAACTTGGCGGTTCTGAACGAAATGACCAAGGGGTCTTCTATATTTTCATCCTTGGCCAATTCATATGGCAAGAAAGTGACGTCCGTTGGTCCTCTGCGTTGGACGCTGAGGCAATGGGCTATGTGGTCTCCCTCCGATTTGGGACGCTTTCTGCTCTCCGTGATTGTTATAATCTCCATGTCGTTGTCATCGTTCCGCGGGGGTCTGTAGGCGGTTTACTGCCTCTAGGGGGGGATGACCTTGTTTCTCGAAGGGGATCTTGACCTTTCTTTCCTCGACCTTCTTGCTTTGTCAACGTCGGGGCTACGGGAGCCCTCCTGCGTTTCCTAAGAATGGTCACGATGAGGACGCCGTGTCTCGAGGCGACTTCGAAGGTCTCCTGGCGCCAAATATCTTAAGCTAGCCTTAAACTCCCTACACTCTGTGGTGTCATGGGTGGTGGCTTGGTGCCAATCACACCACTTCTTTTTGTCTTGTGGTTCTTCTACGGAGGATGTCTCATTCTTCTTTCCTCCTCTTCTTCTTTCTCTTCCTCTTTCTCGGTCAATGAAAAATACTTCCCTTTTGTCGTCGCGCTCTGCGTATCTATTACGATACGACCTTCATTCAGGGGAGCGCTTTCCACGCCGAGCGTATCCGCGCTCTTGGGGCTCGCCTCGGGGGTGGCCTTGCTGGCTCCGATCGTCGGTAGCCAACACTTCCTCGAGCAAGATCGACCGCCGCACTAATTGATCCAGGTCAGACCACGATGTTAGCGTTGCTTCCTTTTTCATCAGGGTCCTCTTGAGTTTGACACTGGTGGTGGATATTCTGAGGTTTCCTGCGGCTACGACCGAGGAGATGCCTTGTATTTCACATGCGATTGCGTTCCATCGGTCATAGAACTCCGCTAGTGATTCCTCCTTCCTTTGTCTGCAATTTATGAGGGCCGAGACGGTGAGCTTACGACATCTTTGGGGTGAAAACTTCATGGAGAAGACCATCGCAAATTGCTCAAAATTCTCGATTATCCCTTTCGGGAGGGAGGTGTACCACGTCTGCACTGACCGCTGAAGGTGACGGGGAAGGCTCGACACAAATCGGAGTCTAACGCGTTAATGAGTTGCATCTTCAGCATGAAGGCGCAAAGGTGGTCCGTGGGATCTGATGTCCCATTGTATGTGGGTAGCCCGAGAGAAGAGAAGTTAGGTAGGACCGGGGTTTTGAACAACTCTCTTGATAGGGGGTTTTGGAGAATGTTCGGGCTTTTGTGCTTTTTATAGGTCGACCGTAAATGTTCTTTGAGGAAAGTGAGGTCCGCGTCTTTCGCTTCTAGTCCACCTCCTTCTGTCTGAGCAGGGTTGTCGAGGACGGGAGCGATCTTTTGTTTCTCCTCGCGCGCTTTTCCTCTTGAACCCTCAGCGGGGTCTTCTCTTGTCTTCAAGAGTTGAAGGATTTGGGAGAGTGATGACTCGATATTTTCACATGTTTTTCCTTCTGCTTCTTGATCGTTTAAGCTTGCATTATCGCTTCTTTGGCCTATTTTATGCTAGGTTGTGTTCCTTTGCCATATTTCAGGTCCTAGCATGTAAAGTAAAGCATAGGCACAAGTTTCAAGTCAATCAGAGATCAATTGGCGATTCGGGAGAAGAAACTCGGGCATGTCCTGAAGAAGAATGGATTTCTACATCATTTTATTGACAAAGGATCATGTATGCTTGTCATAAAAAGAAATAGTACGAGACTACGAGCGTTTGGGATCAAACGGCGATTGATTCGGAGTCCAGACGAGGGAGATATGAAGCATCAAAGGCAGTGGAACAAGTTCGGCGGAAGAAACATGGGCAGACTACCCTAAAAGCACGGCTGTGTTTCATCTGGCCCCTGCCAATGTTTTTTATGCCAAAGCTGGCTCTTGAAGAATGTTGAAGGGATGCAAAACACGGGTGGACGAAATCATGACCTGCGAAACACGGACGTGTTTTTGTCCCTGCTCGGGTATAAATCTATTTTCTGCGATTTTAGAGAGGGAGAGTTGGGTTTTGGATCCCAAACACCCAAGGGACGAACCAACGCGAGAGAGGGAAATTTGAGGGCAATCTTGGAGTGGAATTGGAAGATTTCTTCGCCTTGAAAGCTCGAGGAACAAGCCCGGACTTGAAGACTGATCATCTAAAGATTCTTACTGCAACAGTCTCTCTCTTCTCTTTTGGAGTAACATCCCTTCACTTAGGTTTTGAGGAACCCTAGCCATGTTTGTTTGATTGGATGATTGTATGAGTACTCTTACTTCATAATCTTGAGTTCATATTCAATCTATGCATGTTTTCATGATTCAATTCTGCTTTAGTCGAGATTATTGATTCTGCTTTGATCCTATGAGAGCGAATACCTGATTAGGTCAATAGAGCACCATAGATTGATAGTATTGGATCGATTGCTTTAGTCGATGGTTGATTCAATGCTTTGTATCGATTGAGAACCTCATTTGATAGAGGGAGTCTAGTTCAGAACGCCTTGATTGGTTGTCCTAGAGAAGGATACATCCCTCTAGGCAATTGACTCAGGAGGGCCTTGTTCCTTTAGTCGAGACTCAAGGTCTAGTTAAGGGCTTAGGATAGGGTCAGTAACCATTGGTTACTGACCTATGAGTAACTAAATCTAGACTTTTAGATCTAAGTGGGTCTAGAAAATTCAGATATAAGGGTTATCAATTAAAGGCATTTTATTTTCCCTAGTTTTCTTAATTGGCTCTTATCTTCTTCGTGGATTTCAATTTTTTTTGCATAGATGGAACAGGTTCGTTGTGCTCTACAAAATGAGATCAATTTTCAATATATTTCGAGGAACTTTTTTTTTACCAACTACATACCATATGGTAACTTCTTCGTTTTAAGTCGTTTTTTAAAACGTTTGCTCAGAAGGAACGAGTTCATCATGATCTAATGGATATATAAATTTCTGGGTGAAAAAATACTGGATAAAAAATTACCATACTTTACCACTATGGTAGGTGGGTGGTAACTTGTGGTAACTTGTAGTAAACAATGATGAAAGTCATTAATGACAGTTAGTATACTCATATTATCATGTATTCAACCTTCTTACCATATTGGTATGTTCATACCATCATGGTACGCTTTCTTACCATATGGTATTAAATAGGAGCATACCATATGGTAATGACTGGTAAAAATTATTTAATTTTTTTGTACTAAAAATATATCAAAGTAGATATCATTTTAAAGAGCACATTTAATCTGATTTATCTGTGCAAAAAAAAAAAAATTTCGACTTAAAACGAGAGAGAAATCGTCCGTTAAAGATTAAAGGGGAATAGATAAAAGACTTTTCAGGAGAGAGAGGATATTGATGTCATGCTGATGTGGACAGGTTACTCATGGTTACTGACCATAGGGTTACAGACCTAATCCGTTCCCCTAGTTAAGGATTCTCCGCATTGTGAATGAAAGTGAAATAGGTTAGAGATCATCAATCATTAATCTGGCTAGTGGCTAGGGGGAATATACCTAAGTGAGCTCCCAACCAGTAATTAGATTAACTTTAACTGTAGTTTGCTAGACTAGTTTTAGTTCTTCCATCTTTATCTAGTTTGCTAGATAGAGAACTAAAGTTGAGTAATAGTAACTCTAGAGACCCATGGGTTCGATATTTATTACTTGAGCCACTATACTGCAGTCCCTTTCATTGGTTACACTTGACCTTTGTTAGGAGTTGTGTCATAGCGAGTCAGAGAGGTTGTCCTGCATGCTTGCAATTTGTATGCCTTGGCTCTTGACAAACTCCTCGAGTTCGGTTTCGTCCTCGACTCTCGGCGAAAGGCCCTAGAGGGTGTTGTTCTCGGTCATCCCTTTGGGAGGCGTCTCGAAATCTTCTCCCATCTTTTCCGCAACAAAGCCGTGAGGCCCCATGATGGGCGCCAAAATGTTTGTGTCTAGATTGTACCAGGCAGTTTGTGAGACTTCACGGGCCTTGTGCGGCCTTAACGGTAGAGGGAGATCTCCGAAACCCTACAAGAAAAGGTCTGCAGGGGGATCCTGGGACCTCCTCTGATGCTAAAGTTAGAGAGAGAAGTGAGTGAATTGTAAATAAGAGAGAGAGTGGAGTAGGTATAAGTTACCATAAATGTGATCCATTGATGGGTATTTATACTAGTGAGGGCTGGAGTGAGGGCATTTAATGCTCTTTCGGGCGCCCTAGAGACGCCTCCGGGCTTTATTAAATGCGTAGTCAGGATTGTACCTTTGTCAGTCTCTGTACTGGGTTTGTGAGGGCGTCGTACGGACTTACTGTCGGGCGCCACGTCGTGATTCTCTTGAGAATGTGTCAGGCGGTCTTTCGCCACGCTTACGAAGACTGCCTCCGGGCTATCTGGGCCAGGTTTATTTGCTTTATGAACTTTTAGTGATCATGGGCTTGGGGGCCCATATGTCTTAATGGTTAGCCCAACACTTGCCTTCCTGATGGCCGTCAGCCCCTCTGTTGTTGCCCTCCGACCATTCCACATCCCGCCGCCTCATCCTAACAGTGATACATAGTTTCAAATCAATCATCTCCATCCTCTTTAGTTGGCGAAATCAATCATTGGCTATTCTAATCGAGTGGAGTTGAATTTCAAAGATCTGTCATTACTGATTTCCTCTCAACTTCATATGGAATGGAATAAAATTTCACCTTCTCGCCTAATATATTATACCCCAATAGATGCGACAGAAGAAGAATGGAAGAAGGAATAGAGAAGAAACATATTTCTCGAAGTGAAACCCCTTCTTAGAAAGTGGCTTTCTTTCTGCACAATTTTAACTTAAATCCTCTACTGTAAAATTATCAATTGATATTCAAAATGATTTTAGTATCTATTTAATACATATAATATTTTATAGTTGTTTGTGTCTAACTGAATGTAGGAGTGAGACACGAGATTTATGGTCTGCGAGTGAAGTAGAAGATAAATCGCCTTTATACTTAGCACTTTTCAAACTGTTAATATATATATGGTGCAGGCTAGCGTACGTCAGTCGTACGTTGTACGCCCGTGTTCACACTTTGTTTTTGCACTTCAATATATTTCGCTAAATCAGAACCGTCGGTTATTATTTTTTAGATTAAATGAATCTCGTGGCTTGGGTTAGAGAATTAGGGACTGGGGTTTATCCATTAGAGGTTAGGGTATAGTATTATGCCCAAATTTTTGGTTAATTCCTGCTCTAAATAGTAAAACTCGACGGCCGTACAATGTACGACTGACGTACGCTAACCTGAACCATATATATATTAACAGTTTGAAAAGTGCTAAGTATAAAGGCGATTTATCTTCTACTTCACTCGCACACCATAAATCTCGTGTCTCACTCCTACATTCAGTTATATATATATATATATATATATATATATATATATATATACTTAGCACTTTTCAAGGCTAAATGGGAAGAAACTTGAGAGGGAGGGAGAGACTCTAGAGAATGGAGTTTCTTTGTTTCTCTAGAGATAGAATCCAAAATCCATCACCCACCCACCGGGGTAAATGCTTTATTTATAGGCTGCATTTCTGGTGGGTGGGTTTCCAATGTGATATGACATTTGGAAGACAAAAAATTAAGGTATGATGAAGTCTACAAGTGAGATGTGACGGTTTGTTAGTGGAACGGTGTCGTCTTGAGATCGTTACTCTCTGTTAGTGTTGTTGCGCGGACATCGCTTCTCCTGGTGACTAGCGTGATTCGCCCCGCTAATCTATGAGCGGGTGATGCTCTTTGCACGAGGCCGTTCTTGGGCGCGCCTTGTCTGGGTACTCGCGGATGATGTTTTTCGCGAGTATGAGGGTTTGGACGCGCCTTGCCTTGGTATTTCCTTTCTTTCTCAGGGTGATGAGTGGGTGATTGCTGGTGTAGCCGGACCTGATTCATGCCCCCAACAATTCCCCCCAGCAGCGGGTATTCTGCGAATACCTCTTAGTGTGTCTGTGCGCCTGTGATGGCTCGGGTCAGGGCTTCTTCGACGCACTAGTGGTGGTTGTCTCGGCTTGTCATGTGCGCCTAGGCAGCTGCTCTGTACTCTTTTTCTTTCCGCGAGTTACATAAGGAGTTAACTTCATTCCGATGGTAACAGGCAGGTCACACTCGCTTGTGTGTGCTGGAGGTTTTCTTTGCATGTGTTTTCCATCCCGCGGGTATATATTGCCCCCCCAGGCGGTGCGGAGACGTAGTGGGTGTCACCGCCTTATACCCGCCAATAGTCATCCGACTGTTGCCCACGTGGCCCTTCTCTGTTCTCTCGTTTGGGCAATTAATTTTTTTATTTTCCAATTTTGAAAAAGCTGATGTGGCGCTTGCGATTCCCAATTTGTATTTCTGCATCTGCGCTCTCTTTGTTCTTTGCTCTTTTCAGAAGAGCACTTTCTACTTTCCAACTCTCGGCTCTCTTCTATAAAATATTCCCCTGTTCTCGGATTTCTCTCCCTCGTTTGCGACCTAACTTCTTTTCTTCCTCCGTCGACACAATCCAGTTTCCGATGGCTGACGGTGGTTCCAAAACTGAGGTCGAGGTTGTTATCGATGAAGAAGGTAATTTCTCTCCTCCTTCTCATATTTCTACTGATCCATCCTCGGATCTGCGCGATTTCGACGACGAGGGTAGCGGTGGAGCTGTGACCAAAGGTTTTTCGGCGACGTCTTCGTACGCCGGCGATGCCGACCATGATCTTCTTCACAGTTCTTCTGAGGGAGGTCGGCGGCAGAACCATGAAAGTGGGTCAAGTTCGGGTGCGTTGAGAGTGTTACTCATTCGACGCGATCTCGCGAACAGTTACCAGCTTGCCGGCGCTGCTCTGGAGGAGATTTTGGACACGGATTCTGATATTTCTTGCGAACAGTCTCCATCCTGCGTCCCACGAGTTTCGGAGGCGATGACTCAACTTGAGCCTTGTTACATCAACGCCCAATACACGATCGTGGAGTTGGTGTAGATGTTTTCTCGGACATCGGAGAGAGTGGACATCTTCCCCACTCAGCATGAGAGGGCCAATGACACCACCACCTTGAAGGCAGAGCTGAATAAGAGCGTTCAACTCAAGGGCAAGGTGGCGGGTGGTTAGGGTCGCGTGGAGGATGCAACCAAAAAGGCTAACGCGGCGATGAAGCGGCTGGGATTGTTGCAGAGTAAGCTAACAGAAGAAATCAATGCAGCAAAGGAGAGGGCTCGAGCTGAGGAGATGGATGCCATCCACGAGGAGTTGAAGAGAGAATTTGATGGTGAGCTGCATCGGGTGGCGGATGAGCGTGCTATGGAGGTCGTTTAGAGATGGATCATGCTGAGATGCTGAAGAACCTCCGTGAGGAATTTCGTCAGGAGAAGGAGGACCTCGTCTGTGTGCATGAGGTGGCCAAGGCGGATGTCGTTCGCGATGCTCAGGTGAATGCCATCCGCCAATACAAGACCAACACAGGTTTTCATCGCAGCTATGACTGCATGACGAAGGTAGTCATAATTGTTCGCAATAAGGTGCGAGGAGAGAACCCCGGGGTTCGCTGGAATATTGCCATCGTGATCAAGCATGTTCAATGTTGTTTTAGTAAAAAGTGATCAATGGATCCATACTCTGAGTCGGAAGATGAGGAGGAGGAGTGTGGTGCGAGTAAAACAGAGAAGGTTGTAACATATTCGAAAATTTTTCCTTAGTGTACTCGCGTTTTGTGTGTTTGGAACTAGATGGTAGTCCATGCTCTCTATGTTAAGAAATCCAAAGTCTAAGTATCTTCGTGTAATTCATGATTATCGCGGGCCACTTGAAATTATTATCGCTCTTGTTTTTCTTTGCGCAATTCGTGATTGCGCGGTTACTATGCAATTACTTTTGCTCTTTGTTCTTCTTTTACAAAGTTCATGATTGTGCGGTTACGTTGCGGTTTATTGTTCCGCACATATTGAAAAAATTTAGATTAGGCTTGCCAATGGTGACGATGTGTTTGTTATTAATCTTTAACTAACAGAAGTACAATTGTATGATACATTAAGAAGAGGGATTGTATTTTCTAAGGTTTTGCACATTCCAAGTTCTTGGAACTTTGGCTCCGCTTAACTCTCGTAGCTTGAAAGTGTTAGCGTCGATAACCTCACGGATTAGGTACAATCCTTCCCATGTGGATGCCAACTTGCCATGCTTAGGGTCTGAATGAAAGTTTTGCCTCAAGACTTGATCTCCCAATGTCAAATTGTGGGGGACTAGTTTCGTATTGTGGTATTTTGCGACCTGGTCCTTTGCTGCTGCTAGTTTGATGGATGCTAACTCGCGTCGCTCATTTTCTAACTTCAGGTCTGTTAATTGCGCTTCACCGTTGTTCTCTTCGTTGAACATTGTGATTCAATACATGGGCATCTCTCTTTCGATGGGTATGACAACCTCTTTGTCGTAGGTTAGCCCGAATAGAGTTTCACATCTGGCTACCTTGAATGTAATGCGGTGCGCTCACAGCATCGTGTGCAGCTCTTATGCCCAATTGCCTTTTTCCTTGCCGAGGCGGGTGTGTAGACCATGAAGGATTGTTTTGTTCACCGATTCTACTTGACTGTTGTCTTGGGGGTATGCTACTGAGGCAAAGCGGGCTATTGTTCCCATATGATCACAAAAGTCAATCACTTTGGCACAATCAAACTATTTCCTATGGTCGAATATGAGCGAATTCGGGACTCCGAAGCGCGTCGGTAGATTTTTCTTCAAGAAGCAAACTACTTGTTGTGTGGTGATTGACGCCAATGCCTCCACTTCAATCCACTTAGTGAAGTAGTCGGACGCTACAATGATGTGCTTGTGCTTGCCCTTGTTGGAAAGGGACCCAAGAGGTCCACTACCCATTGTGTTAGCGGTCATGAGCTCAAGTTGCCTTGGAGTTCCGCTGATGGTCAATGGTGTTGTCGCGCATTCACTTGGCACTTGTGGCACTGGTCTATGAATTTCTTTGTGTCTTTCTTGATTCTGGTCCAGTAGTATCCGTAAAATAAAATGGTACGCTCCATGCTACGCGCGCCACTGTGCATTGTGCATAGTCTCTCGTGCAAGTCATGCACCATCTTACATGCTTCCGCTTGCCCGACGAATTTGAGTTATACACCAGAGTGTGAACGCCAGTGTAATTCGCCCCCGATGAGTGTGCAACGAGCCACTTTCCGTCTTAGACTCCATGCTTTTTTTGTGTCATCTAGTATTGATCCGTCGAGTAAGTACTTTACGATCGTCATTCGCCAGTCCTCTTCTTTCGCCACCTGTGTGGTGTTGACCATGGTAATTTGTTGGGTTTCTTGATTCTCTTTTTGTACTGAGACTAAGTGTGCCGACTCAAAATCAGTGGTTGTCGCGAGTTTCGATAGCGCATCTGCGTCAAGATTTCCTTCTCATGGTATTTGTACATATATCACTGCCTCAAAGGGGATTGCTCGCTGCTTGACTCGTTCAATGTATTGACCGAGTGTGTCCACCTTTGCTTCGAAGATGCCATTCAGTTGGTTCAACGCTAACGCGAAATCAGATAATACTCTTATTATTTTTGCACCCAAGTCCCTACAGTCGCCAGTCTTGCTAAGATGGCTTCACACTCAGCAGCGTTGTTTGTTTTCAATATTCTGAAGTGGATTGCTATTTCGTGAATGGCTCCCGCAGGTGTGCAGACGACTCTTCCTGCTCAGACCCCATGTGTGCTTGCTACACCATCGACTTATACTTCCCACATTCCTTCTAGCTCTGTGTCTAGAACTACCCTCTCATTGATGAAATCCGCAAGTATTTGCGTCTTTATTGCTGGTCTTGGTGGGTATTGGATATCGTATTCCGATAACTCGACCGCCCACTTGACCATCCGCCCTGAGACTCCCATTGAGCTTAGGATTTCTTTAGTAGGAGATTTGTTAGGACATTGATCGAGTGTGCTTGAAAGTAAGGGTGTAGCTTTTGTGACGCACTTACTAAGGCGAGGGCGGCCTTTTCTACCGGTGAGTGTCTTGTTTCTGCGCTCGGCAGCGTTCAAGATGTGTAGTATATTGGTTGTTTCATTTGCGCCTCTCTTCTAGATATTAACACTGCGCTCACAACTCTGGTCGACATAGCCAAGTACAATAACAACTTTTTATTAAGCTTAGGCGCTGTTAATACATGTGGGGATACAAGATACAGTTTGAGCTCATTGAATGCAGCTTCACACTCTGGTGTCCATGCGAATCGGGTGCGGCTTTTCAGGGGTTGGAAGAAAGGATCGCACTTGACAGCTAACTTCGGTATGAACCTTCCAAGCGCGACGAGCTTCCCATTCAGAGATTGTATCTTCGTTGTGTTCCTGGGCGCACATAGCTATTGAACCGCGGTGATCTTCTTGGGGTCCACTTTGATCCCGCGCTTGGTTATCATGAAATATAGGAATTTTCCTGCCTTAGTGCCGAATACACACTTCAGGGGGTTAAGGCGGAGGCCATGTTAGCGGAGTGTCTCGAATGTTTCACGGAGATCCTCCAGGTGCGAGCGTCCCTCCTTGTTTTTAACAATGAGGTCATCGACGTAGGCCTCGATGTTTCTTCGATTTGACGTGAGAACACTGAGTCAATCATTTGTTGATATGTGGCACCCACATTTTTGTATCCCAAAGGGCATGCCCACAAAGAAAAAATTGCCAAATAACGTTATGAAAGCTGTCTTATCTTCGTCTTCATGGTTCATCAGGATCTGGTGGTATCCCAAGAACATCCCCGACACTTGCCTTGGTGGGTAATTTGAGTTTCTAATGGCATGTGGATGGTAGGGCCATGAATTTGGCCAAGAACGGGCGGCCTAGATGCCGTTATGGGGCGAGTCGCAGTCGACGATAGTGAACTCGACCTGTTTTGAAATGTGAGGTTTCTGGTCTCCGACAATGACTGATAGGGTGATCGCTCCTATTAATGCCACCCGCGCGCCAGAGAATCTCATTAAATTTCCCTGTGCATGTTTGATCATGCACGGATCGATGTCCATTTGATCCAGGGTGTGCTTGAACAAGATGTTCGCGGCGCTCCCCCCATCTATCAGCAGGCAGTGAATTTTGCACGCGGCCACCAAAGCGGTTATGGTGATTGGATCCTCTAATGGGATTCCCTGAGAGAATTCTGAGTCGTTGAAACTCATTTCGCATTTGGGGGTGGTGATCGTTGCCACGCATTCCAATGCGCCTTCGCGGTTTGTCATCTTCTTTAGTCTGTCCCACTCGATCGTCACAACACCTATTTCTTTGCGCAAGACGTATGAGTCGGTGTTTTCATTATAGTCGGTTTGTGGCGGTGGTGGCGGTATCGCTTCGTGTTCCTTCCGCTCTTCTATCCTACTGACACATACGGCCAAGTACCCTCTTTGGATGAGCGCCTCGATTTCAACTCGTGGGTTCAATCAATCCTCCTTCAGGTGGCCTGTTTCTTTGTGGAAATCACAATGTTTCCCGTAGTCGCGCATGTGAGGTAAGGCCTTGACTGGCGTTGGCCAGTTGAGATGGTAGCTTTTTCACGTATAAGGTGAAAAAAGTTCATCACTAAGTCGTTGAGGGAGGTGAGGGTGTTACACAGACGTCTGTCTGGGGAGCGTCTACGCGGTGTTGACTCTGGCGGGACAAGTGCTCTGCTAGCTCCCCTGTGGTATTGTGCTAGTTGTGCGAGTGGCAACAGGGGTTGCCTCAAAACGTTGCATTGACCCCGCGCCCAGGGTCTCTTCTAATGTGATGACTTTTTCGATCTTGGTCTTCATCTGAGATGATGACGCAACCGGTCTTTTGGCTAATGAGCGCTTTATTTCCATATTTTTGTTGGCTTCCATGAGATGATGAGCGACAGTTTCGGGGGTTAAGTCCCATACTGCCGTGGTGACTCTTGACCATCTGGCATAAAATGCTAGTAGACTTTTTCCATCCTTTTTTTAAAGCTGCATTCGGAGGATGAAGGTGCTAACATGGTCTTCTAGGTCCGTTGTCCTGTTCTATGTTGGGACGCCGGTGGGATTCTGCTGAGGTGTTCCACCATGATTTCAACGCACAGTGGTTGGTGAAGTGTCACCTTGGCTTGAGTATGGTAGTGGGGGTATAGGTGTTGCTCCAGGAAGTTGAGGTCCGCTCTTGCTGGTGGGTCCACTCGTTGTGTCATGAGGCTGGGGAACAGGTTGCATTTCTACAGGTATCGGCGGCGCGGTCACCGCTGGTTGTACTACTGCTGTGGTGATTTCTTTGCTCATCATGAGCATGACGACCTGATTCATCTTGTTTTTTCATGTTTGCTATTACCTCATTTTGCTTAGCCATTTGCTGGCGCACCTCCTTGGCTGTTAGTTCCGACTCTTCTTCCTCTATTAATTCCGCGGTCAGATTGTTGGTTTCCATGAACAATCTTGTGTTCGTCATTGCTTTAACCGACGTCACCTCATCCGGGATGTCTGAAGCTTATCCTGTCATTGTCGTCTTAGTTTGTTGTTTACTTTTCACTCGAGGCCACACGGTGGGTGCCAATTGTTTGTGTCTAATTGAGTGTAGGAGTGAAAACGAGATTTATGGGGTGCTAGTGAGTAGAAGATAAAACGCCTTTATACATCACTTTTTTAAGGTTACATGGGAGGAGACTAGAGAGGGAGGGAGAGTTCTAGAGAGTGGAGTTTCTTGTTTTTCTAAAAAGAGAATTCAGAATCGATCCCACTACCCACTGGGATAAATGCTCTATTTATAGGCTACATTCTGGTGGGTGGGTTTCCAATGTGACATGCCATTTGGAAGAGACAAAAAAAACTAGGGTATGATGAATGAAGTTTACAAGTGAGACGTGACGGTTTGTTAGTGGAACGGTGACATCTTGAGCTCCTTACTCGCGGGTAGTGTTGTTGCGTGGACATCGCTTCTTCTGGTGACTAGCGCAATTCTACCCGCCGATCTATGACCGGGTGGTGCTCTTCGCTCGAGGTCGTTCTTGGGCGCGCCTTGTATGGGTACTCGCGAATGATGTTTTCCACGAGTATGAGGGTTTGGTTGCGCCTTGCTTTGGTTTTTCCTGTCTTTCTCAGGGTGTTGAGTGTG
Organism: Linum tenue; assembly: GCA_946122785.1. Lineage (NCBI taxonomy): Eukaryota > Viridiplantae > Streptophyta > Magnoliopsida > Malpighiales > Linaceae > Linum > Linum tenue. The sequence continues at coordinate 62,317,953 of CAMGYJ010000005.1, forward strand.
TGATTGCTGACGTAGCCAGACCCAAGCCATGCCCCCAACAATAAGTAAAGCATATTGATGAGGAGGCAGGGAGAAGTGATGAGGAGCTAGGGGAAGGTTGTGTATGCCCTGTGTTGAATGATGAGGTCAATGAAGCATTGTTTGTTATGGTTCCTAGTAAAACTTAAGGACCAGATGGTTGGATTGTTAATTTTTTCTAACATAGTTGGTCGATCATAGGGTTGGAGGTATCTGCAACAGTTAGAGAATTTTTCACCAATAGCATGTTATCTAAATGTATCAATGCCTGCAGACCAACTGAATTTAGGTCAATAACATGTGTTAATGTTCTCTATCAGATCATAGCTAAAGTGTTGGCAAAAAGATCACAAAGAGTCTTTCCTGGTTGATTAGAAACAATCAATCTGCATTTATAAAAGGAAGAAGCATTGTTGATAACATTCTAATGGCTCAAGAGATTATAGAAAACTATCATAGAAAGGGAATCACATCTAGATGCAGAGTGAAAGTAGACTTGATGAATGTTTTGACTATGTGCATTGGGGATTTGTCTTTAGTGGTGTGGAAAAAATTAGATTCCCTAGCACATTATAGGATCGATTAAAGCTTGCTTGGAGTATGCTAGTTTTAGTATAAAAATACAGAGATTTGGTTTCTTCTCAGCTAGGAAAGGGGTGAGGCAGGGTGACTCACTCTCCCCTTGCCTATTTACATTGGCTATGGTGGTTTTGTCTTCTTTACTAGATAGGTCTGCATAAGCAAAACAATTTCCCCTACCATATGATAAACCATAATTACACATGTTTTTTCCGACATTTCTCGACCGTTTGGCTTAGCCTTTGATTTCTTTTTGGCACATTTTACGCTAGGTAGTGCTTGTAGTTGATATATTAGGTCCTAGCACGTGAATGAGGCTGAGGAGCAATTCTGGGTGCAATTGGAGAGCAGACGGGAACCGGAGGCCAATGCAGCAAAATCCACGGGTTGGAAGCCTAAATCCACGATCGCGGATTCCACATTTGAACCGTGCTTTGTGTCCATGGACATTCCTCGGTTTGGTGTCTCAATTCCACGACCGGGGATTTCATGTGGTCAACCGTGGATTTTGGTTCGTGCACCACTAAGTGCTACCGCCATTTTGAAAATCCACAGCCGAACACGAATTCAATGATCGTGGATTCTGGCTGTGGATCTCGGTGTCAGGTCTTCTAAGTTGCAGTTGGAGGAATTTGGTTCATTATTCGGGTTTTGCAAGTTCTAAACACAGAGAGAAAGTGACAAAGAAGAACCTTGGGAAAGGATTGGGGCCATCTAAGGACATTGTAGCTCGATCTTTCACCCTCAGTGTGCCAATTTCCAGCCTGGAGCGAATTCTCATTGCTCACATGACGATTTCACTTTCAAGCTTTGCGTTTTCTGTTCTCTCCATAGAGTGAACTCCATTTTCATCTAGGTATGAAGAACTCCATTTTCATCTAGGTATTCTAACTGAGAGGGTTTGGAATTCTTGAGTCGAGATTCCAGACTTGTCGAGAAATTTCGGCGGTATATTTGTCATTTGAGCCGAATTAGGGGGAATTATAATATGAACTAACTGCAGACTTGGGGGGACTCATATGTGGATAACCTTTTGCATACTTGAAACCAGAACATATCCTACTTTCTGTTTGTTTTTGCTTTTGATAATCTTCACTTAAACTGAACAACTAGATAATAGAGATTCACGGAGTAGATAGTCAATCTAGGACCCGAGTTGACAAGTAAATTGAACTCACTATACTACATTTCTAGACTACGATTACACTTGGTCGTAGTCTGGTGTTGTGTTTTAGCGAGTCACCATCCTCAATGCAAAGCACTAGCCTTAACACACATTTGCTTTGCAGATGATTTGCTCATCTTTACAAAAGGATATGCATTTGCTATAGAATGTATTAGGAGGATACTAGATTCTTTCTATCTGGTCTTAGATGCAATTTCGTGAAATGTGAGGTGTTCTTTGGAGAGGTTAACGAAGTCATATTTTGGATTTAAGGAAGGGACATTACCAATTAGATATTTTGGACTTCTATTGCAATCTGGGACCCTATCTAGTGATGGTTGAAGATTACATGTAGATAAAATTATGAGCAGAATTAGATCATGGGTGATAACACCTAAATTGGTGTTATTTATCCCTCATATCTAGGTTCCTAATGAGTCATTTTATGTGCATTATTATTGATACATTGTCAAATATAGCCTTATTTTGTCCCTCAAAGTTTATATCATTATATTAGGGTGTATTATGAAATATATGCGAATTAGGTACCAAAAGAGCACAAGTGTAGCAAGAATGGGGAAAAAGCTGAAGATCACGATCGAGAAAAGAGGGTGATAGACCGTTAATTACACATGTTTTTACCCCGTTCTTACACCGTTTGAGGTGTTGATTCTCGTGTTTTAGGCCGATTTCACGCTAGGTTGTGCTTGTTTGTGATATTTCAGGTCCTAGTACGTGAATGGAGGCTTGGGAGCGAGTTTGGGGTCGATTGGACGAAGATCGGACGCGTGGCGAGGTGCTAAGGAAGCCGCACAGGCATTCCTGGACATCACACGGCCGTGCAACTCACATTTGTGGCCGTATGATTTTCGCCGAGAGCAAACACGGGCAGAGCAAAATTCCCACACGGCCGTGTGACCCTGGCTGTGTGGGAAGCCTGAAGTTCGACTTATCGATACGCCGCGTTTTGACTCACACGGGCAACTGGGTGAGCCACACGGCTGTGTGGCCTGCCCGTGTCAGTCGGGAAATCTTGGTTATTCAGCTAATTCCGAGCCACAAGTGAGAGAATCGGATTTTCAGAGCAAAAACAGAGCCCTAGAGAGAGAAAGTACGAAGAACACATCCTAGAAGCTATCTTGGAGCTGGGTTTCATCAAATAGAGCTTGGAGATCGTCATATGAGTGGAAATCATCATCCCAGAGCAGATTTTCCTCATCATTATGAGTATGACTACTCTGATTACTGTTTTCTTCTCTCTCTCTATGGAGTAGAACCCTTCTCTCACTTGGGTATGAAGAACCCTAGTTCCTTGTGTTAGGGATTTGATTGTAATGACTTGGGATGATTATACTGTTTGGTTTTAATCGAATGATGCATGTTTATTGAATTGATTGAAGTCTGATCAGCTTTTCTTGATTTCTGTTGCAACCTGAGATAGATAGAATCTGATTAGGTTGTTAGAGCCTCTTCATTCGATAGTAGGAGATTGGTTATACGAGAGTTAGCCAGTTTACTGCTTTGTACTGGAATTCAACTCCAGTAGTGGAGTTCTGTGTTCATAGCCTTAGCTTTATTTCCTGGTGAAGACTAGACGTCTGCCGGGTAGTTAGACTGAGAGGGCTTGGTCAGCTTAAGAGATTCCAAGCTACTGTTGGATCTTCCGCAGTCTAATCAACAGTGAATCAACCCAGAGTAATTACAATTGAACCTAACTAAGGAGCTAGGGGGACTCATTCCTGAGTGACTCTTCCTGCTTGAGAAAACCGAACCATTTCCTGCTTTCTTACTGCTTTTAGTTTAAACAACGATCAATCGACTTAGTTGGCTAGATAATAAATAATCACGAAGTAAGCAGTAGATCTAGACCCCGGGTTGATAATAGAACTTGCCTGTTACTGCATTCCCGGACTGCGATTACACTTGGTCGCAGTCTGGTGTTGTGTTTTGGCGTGTCATTTTTTGGCGCCGTTGCCGGGGAACCCTCTAGGTTATTGGGGAAACGTGAGAATTTGTTACTCTAGCTTTTTCTTTATTGCATTTTATCTCTTCCACCTGTGTGCCTTCACGGGTTGCTTCTGCTGATTGTGTGCAGGTAGTGCATGACCCGTAGCCAGTCGGGAGATCTACTACCATTAGACTAGGAGCTTGAACGAACCTGCAGGAACTTCAAGCGAGCTCTAAAGGCGCGACTGGCTGCGGAGGAGGCGCTATCACAGCTGCAGTTAGAAGAAGAAGAAGAAGAGATGGCTGATCCCGAGAACCAGGATATGATCAATCCAGAGGAGCAGACCATGGGATCCTACTGGACCGCTAGAGCTGTGGACATGAGGTCACCCATTCAACACCCTCATGTCCCAGCCAACAATTTTGAGGTGAGCACCTCAGTGATCACCATGCTGCGCGGTTCAGTGGTGTTCCATGGTAAGGAGGGAGAGTGCCCCCGATCACATCTCAGGCGATTCCACGAGCTCATCGATGGAATAAAGATCAATGGGGTACCAGCAGATGCCATCCAGCTGAGGTACTTCCCATTTACTCTGGAGGGGCAAGCCAAGGAGTGGCTAGACACTCGACCTCCGGGCTCCATCACCACGTTCGCCAACCTGGCGGACAAGTTCCTCACCCGCTACCATCCCCCATCCAAGACAGCTGACCTGCAGAAGCAAATTACACATTTTTGCTCAGGATGAGGATGAGACCATCAGGGATGCTTGGGAGAGATACACCAGTCTCTTTCTCAGGTGTCCCAATCATGGTTTCAATGATGCTTTCAAGGTGGGCACCTTCTATCACGCCCTCTTCCCGGAGGACAAGCAGCTGATTGATTCGGTTTGTGGCGGGAACATGCTGACCAAAACCCCGACACAGCTGAATCAACTCTTTGAGGAGATGGCGGAGAACGGGTACAATTGGGGCACTGCCAGGAGATCGAGACGAGCACCAGGACGGGGTGTGCATGCTGTGGGCACCCAGTCATCTGATTTGGTGCAGGTGGTATTGAAGCTGGTTTCAGCTATCGATCGTTCTGGTTTGATTGCAGGTACAGGACAGCCGCAGGCGATGCACTGCCAGTGGTGTGAGAGCTCCCATCACACCGTGGAGGACTGTCAGGCGATGAGGGAATCGTCTACTCCCCAGGAGCAGGTGGACTTCATCGGTAATGCTAGGCGCTTCGACCCCTACAGCAACACCTATAACGAGGGGTGGCGCCAGCATCCTAACTTTTCTTGGGCTGGGCCAAATCCCAGACCACCAGCTCCCCAGGGACCACCCGGTTTTCAGAGGCCTCCATACTAGCCCAGACAGGGGCAATTTCAGCAGCCACAGCAGCCACTCTACCCGCCCAGACAGGGGCCAGTTCCACCTCAGTCACAGGTGCGACCATTTTAGCAGGCAGGGGCAGCACCTGCAGCCCTAGTACAGAGTGACCCGATGGCGGAAGTGAGAGATCTGGTGGCTTCTCTAGCCACCTCCAGTGCAAATAAATTCAATAACATCGAGCAATTCATGGAGAAAGCTTCCGGCAAATTCTTGGAGCTAGAAGCTGGTCAGAGAAACACGCAGGCTGTGCTGCGAGATATACAGACCCAGCTTGGGAGTGTTGCCCAGGCTGTCGCTCAGAGGACTCCAGGTACCTTTCCTGGTCAGACCATCCCTCACCCATAGGACCCGAATGCCAACTGCAGTGCCATCACAACCAGGAGTGGCAAGATGACTACCGATCCACCTGTTCGGGCAGAGGAGAGAGAGACCCCTGCTTCAGCACTTCCAGCTAATCAGGAAGAAATGGAGAAGGAGGTTGACGTGCCTGCTCCTAAACCGCAACCAGTGGTGAAGGAGTATGTACCACAGCTTCCCTTTCCTACTCGGTTGCACAAGGACCGACTGGAGACTGAGTTTGCCAAATTTATGGCAATGCTGAAGCAGGTAAACATTAGCATGCCCTTCGTGGAGGCATTATCGAAGATGCCCAAGTATGCCAAGTTCATGAAGGATCTCCTCACCAACAAGAGGAAGCTTGGGGAGTTGTCAACGGTGATGCTAAACGAGGAGTGTTCTGCCATCCTGCAGAACAAACTACCGGAGAAGCGAAAAGACCCAGGGAGCTTCACTATCCCTTGCATGATTGGTAGTTTGCATGTAGGGAAGTCCTTGGCGGATTTAGGCGCTAGCAAAAATGTCATGCCATATACACTGTTTAAGAAGCTAGGCCTAGGTGAACCCAGTAATACTAGGATGAGCATCCAGCTTGCTGATAGATCCATTGTGCATCCTAGGGGTATAGCAGAGGACTTGATAGTCGCAGTAGGGCCATTTTCATATCCTATTGATTTTGTGATTTTGGACATAAATGAGGATGTTGATGTGCCATTGATACTGGGTGGACCTTTTCTCGCCACCGCCAAGGCGCTTATTGATGTTAATGATGGAAAACTGATTTTGAGAGCCGGGGGTGAACAAATCACCTTTTCTGTTTCTGATAATATGAAACACCCCCAGCTCCATGATGATTTAGATTACTGTGATGTTGTTGCTGATTTTGAGACCGCACTCGCCATCACGAGTGCGGGTACTGATGATTTCCTTGAGCGTTGTCTTTTGCTAGGGGAACAGGCATCACAGGAGGTGCAGCTGGAGGAGCAGCTTGCGGAGTTGGACGAGGCTGCTATCGAGGGGCGAGAGATACCTTTCAAGCCGATCCCCATCTCGCCCCGGCTCGCTACGTCATTGGAGGAGCCACCAGAGTTGGAGCTTAAACCCCTCCCATCTCACCTGGAGTATGCATTTCTCCGGGAGGGGAATAAGCTCCCGGTTATTATTAGCTCGGATCTGACACCCGAGCAGAAGAGCAGGCTGGTGGCTCTGCTGCAGAAGTATACCCGGGCCATGGCATGGAAGATCACCGACATCAGAGGCATTAGCCCATCCTTCTGCTCCCACAGAATTTTGATGGAGGATGAGGTTAAGCCAGTCAGGCAGCCACAGAGGAGATTGTCTCCTAACTTGGAGGCAGTGGTCCGGGCAGAGATTGTGAAGCTAATGGATGCAAGGATCATCTTTGCTATATCTGATAGCAAGTGGGTCAGCCCCACTCAGGTGGTCCCGAAGAAAGGCGGGATGACTGTGGTCCCGAATGAGAAGAAGGAGTTGATCCCGATGCGGACCGTGACCGGCTGGAGAGTCTGCATCGATTACCGGCGCCTGAACGACGCCACCAGAAAAGATCATTTTCCCCTACCTTTCATTGATCAGATGCTGGAGAGGTTGGCTGGCCATGAGTTCTATTGCTTCCTGGATGGCATGTCTGGTTACTTCCAGATTCCTATTGCACCGGAGGATCAGGCGAAGACCACATTCACTTTCCCCTTCGGTACTTTTGCTTACCGGAGGATTCCATTTGGGCTGTGTAATGCACCGGCGACCTTCCAGAGATGCATGTTGGCGATCTTCGACCGACTGGTTGGAGAGATCATGGAAGTCTTCATGGATGATTTCTCGGTATATGGAGACTCCTTCACTCACTATCTCCATAACCTGGAACTCGTTCTGAAGAGGTGCGAGGAGACTAATCTGGCACTCAGCTGGGAGAAGTGTCATTTCATGGTTCGTGAGGGTATTGTGCTCGGGCACAAGATCTCCAAGCAGGGGATTGAGGTAGATCGCGCGAAGATTGAGACGATCAGTCAGCTACCTCCTCCTGTTTCTGTGAAGGGGATTCGCAGCTTTCTGGGTCATGCAGGCTTCTACCGGTGCTTCATCAAAGATTTCTCGAAGATTGCCCTGCCTTTGACCAAGTTGCTGGAGAAGGATGCACCATTCCAGTTCACTCCCGCGTGCACAGCTGCATTTGAGACTCTGAAGGAGAAGCTTACCCATGCACCTATCATGGTAACTCCTGACTGGTCTCTTCCTTTTGAGCTGATGTGCGATGCGAGTGACTATGCAGTCGGAGCAGTTCTGGGTCAGAGACGCGAGAAGCACTTCCATCCCATCTACTACGCGTCGAAGACCTTGAACGATGCACAGGAGAATTACACCACCACAGAGAAGGAGCTCCTCGCTGTGGTGTATGCGTTTGACAAGTTCCGACCCTATCTGGTGCTCTCCCATGTGGTGGTCTACACTGACCACTCTGCGATTCGCTACTGATGAGCAAGGCTGATGCAAAGCCTAGGCTCATCCGCTGGATCCTGCTGCTGCAGCAGTTTGATATCAAGATCCGGACAAGAAGGGAGCCGAGATCGTTGCTGCAGATCATCTTTCACGGTTGGAAGCCCCTCCGGTGGACAACTTCGAGGAAGAGATCGACGACTCCTTCCCGGGTGAGCGATTGCTGGCGATGACCCTGGTGGACAGCGTGGCCCCTTGGTATTCTGACTTTGCCAATTATCTGGTGGGCAAGCAGTTACCCAAGGGGATGGCTACTCATGCAAAGCGCAAGTTCTTCTCCGATCTGAAGCACTACTTCTGGGAGGATCCTTACCTCTTCAGAATCGGAGCAGATGGCGTGATCCGGCGCTGTGTCATGGAGCATGAGAAGGGAGACATCCTGTCTCAGTGTCACGAGGGACCTACTGGAGGTCATCATGGAGGAAACCGCACTGCGCGGAAGGTGCTACAGTCGGGCTTCTATTGGCCCTCGCTCTTCAAGGATGCAGACACCTTCGCACGACAGTGCGACCGCTGCCAAAGGTCAGGTAACATTTCTTCCCGGGATGAGATGCCCCAACATATCTCTGTTATTTGTGAAATTTTTTTATGTTTGGGGTATCGATTTCATGGGCCCATTCCCTCCATATTTTGGCAATCTGTACATATTGGTTGCAGTGGACTACGTCTCGAGGTGGGCAGAAGCTCAAGCCATGCCCACCAATGATGCAAGACGGGTCTGCTCATTTCTGAAGCAGCTGTTCTCCCGGTTCGGGACACCTCGCGCCATTATTAGTGATAGAGGAACCCATTTTCAAGGGCAATTCACTAAACTCCTCTCTCGCTATGGTGTTAAGCATCAGGTGTCGGTGGCCTACCATCCCCAGTCAAATGGGCAGGCCGAGCTGACGAACCGGGAGTTAAAACGAATAATTGAAAAGACGGTGGATCAGTCCCGCAAGGATTGGTCCACCAAGCTCGATGATGCTCTCTGGGCGTATAGGACTGCCTATAAAGATCCGATTGGCACTTCTCCTTATAGGCTTGTCTATGAGAAGGTGTGCCATTTGCCGGTAGAGCTAGAGCACAAGGCCTTCTGGGCCATTAAGCTGCTAAACCTGGATTTGAGTGTTGCAGGTACAGAATGTAAGTTGCAGCTGCTGGAGTTGGAGGAGTGGCGTTACCACGCCTACGAGAACACCCTGCTCTACAAAGAGCGCACCAAGCATCTCCACGACGCGAGGTTGAGGGGCCCGAAGGAGTTTCAGGTAGGTGATCGTGTTTTGCTCTTCAATGCACGCCTGAAACTCTTTCCGGGCAAGCTCCGTTCGAGGTGGTCGGGACCCTTCACGGTCACCCAAGTTTTCCCGCATGGTGCGGTGGAGATCAGCAATGCTCAAACCGAGCCATTCAAGATGAATGGCCACCTCCTAAAGTTATATTTGGGAGGTGCTGTCGAGCGCGCAGAGCTGCTGATCAAGCTCGAGGACCCTTAGATCCTCTACTGGCGTCCAGCTAAAAGACGGTAAAGAAGCGCTTGTGGGGAGGCAACCCCACCGAGGTTTGCATTTTCTTACTTTTCTCCTTTTGTTTTTTGTGTTTTTTGAGTCTTGAGATGTCGTTCCAGAGTCAAATGTCGTTTTTGAGTGAAAACAGGTTGAATTCGGGGCTCCAGCAGTTCACACGGCCAGGCCTGAAACTCACACGGCCATGTGGAATTTTTCCCCTGGCCGTGTGAGCTCTCGGCAAATTCCACACGGCCAAAAGTGCAATTCGCACGGGCGTGTGGATTGGCCTGGCCGTGTGGCCGACACGGGCAACTCGTCTGCTCGCACGGCCATGTGGAATTTTTCCCTTGGCCGTGTTAGCTCTCGGCAAGTTCCACACGGCCAAGTGTGCAATTCGCACGGCCGTGTGGAATTCCTTGGCCTGGCCGTGTCGGCCAACACGGGCAAACCTGCAACTCACACGGCCGTGTGAGCCTGCCCGTGTGGCCGAGCCACGACCTATAAATTCAGCCAACACGGCCGAGTGGTCAGAAAATCCACTTTTGCTCGCCGGAAACCTCTCCCCCTCGCCGGAAAATCGCGCCTTTTCACTCTCCTTGGCGATTTTCGGCCATTTTTGGTAATTTTTTCCCAAATCCAACACCACACCCAACCTTCCCACACCATTATCGACCTATCCCTCGTTTTTTAGGTGATTTGGCTCGACTTTGAGTCGCTGGAGGCGATTTCCGGCGAGGCTCCGACGAGCACTTCCGGGCACTTTTTCGGGTTTTCGTCGCTTTCATCGCCTTCCCCTCATCATCCCCTACACCTCTACTTGAGTCTCCAGGTTTGATTTTGCCCTTAACTATGTTAATTGTGGAGAATTGGGTGTTAGGGTGCATGTTTAGAGAACCTCATTGAATCTTGTGATTTTTGTGCAATTGATTGAGGGGAATGCATGAATTGTGTTTGAATTGTGTTGGGCAATGTCCCCCTTGATTGTTTGAGCCCTTGTGTGCAAGAATTTTGCCAATTTCATGCTTAACTTAATAGTGCACACAAGGTGTTCGATGAAATGCCTGTTTTTCATGCCATGTTGTGGCCACCGGTTGGGGCCCTTAATGATGTGCTTTGAGGGTGTATTTGTTATGGATGTGAACCTTAAGTTGCCTAATTTATCGTGAATGTGCACCCCCACTCAGATTATGCTTGATTTAACGAGTTTTTAACCCCCAAACTATGGATGAAACCATGGTTAGGCTGTTTTCTGTTCTTAAGTGTGGGGGTGTGATTGACCTTTTCTTTGGCTCTCTTGGTTCCACTTTGGGTTGTTCTTTTGCAGGACAATGTCGAAACCTGACCTCAAGCACCCGTTCATCCGGGATCTGAAGAGGGGCCCCGACGAGGATCGCTTCAAGCAGGTCCTGGCATGCTCGTTTGGGCAGCACCATTGCTGGTCCAAACGGGAGTTTCGGAAATTGCACTGCTACGAGCAACTCTCCGCCGCCGTCACCAACCGCCCATGGCGCCGTCTGTTCTCCATCTGCGAGAAGGTTTACTAGGAGCCCGTGATGGAGTTCTACACGACCTTCAAGCACACACCCACGGAGGATTGGAGAGACGGTGCAGCCGTCAAATTCAGGCTAGGCGGTGCCCCCCGGTCCATGAGCTACCACAAGCTGGCCGAGGCTCTCGACCTCGGCCTAGACGACAGTGAGGACTACGTCACTGAGGTCAACGACCCACCGGAGGTGGAATTCAGGACGCTGTACACTCGCCTGGCTCGGCCAGGCCAGCAGCGTCCCTTCTCGGCCGGGAGGACGAAGGCCACTACCCTGCAGCTCGACAACCGCCTTCTCCACCACCTGCTGGCGAAGTCTTACACCCCAGCTTCAGACAGTGCCAGCGCCATCACCAAGAGGGCCATGTAACTCATCCAGTCGATCCGCCAGCACGACCATCCTCTCCACTTGGGTTCGGTGGTGACCAGGACCTTCGAGAAGACTGCTTCGGAACTAAAGAGCCTCCACTACACCCCCCTCATCACCCGCCTAGCCACCTACTTCGGGCTTTCACTGCAGGGGTGCACACAGCAGGGGGACACCAGCGTCTTTGACAGGAAGACGATCAGTCACATGCACCTGCTGCGAGAGAACCGCGACATTCTATGGATCGAGGGGTTTCCGGAACATCAGATCCCCGAGGAGGACCAGCCAGAGGGCCAGGAGGAGGAGGCTGCTGATCATGTGGAGCCCGAGGAGGTGGATGCTGTTGCTGCCCCCCGCCCCACCACCTTCGAGTACGGGGGTGGCAGCTCCGCTTTCCCCGGGCAGGACTACTTCGCCTATCAGTTCGAGCAGCTGCGTCTCCAGAACCAGCATATCCTTGACCAGCAGCTCCAGTTCCAGCACCAGTACGCGGCTCACCAGGCCGAGTACCAGCACAGGATGGCTGCTTATGATGAGCGCCTGGACATGATCCAGACCCGGCAGGGAGTGACTCTCGCACACATCGAGCGGGAGAAGCGCCGTTCACGGCGCATGCAGGAGGTCCAGCAGCACCTGCTCCAGCTGCTGCCGGGCGAGCAGCCCGTCGGGAGGACTCCCTGGGAGGACTCTCCACTTCCACCTCCCCCAGCTGATGGTGATGATGGAGCTGACGGTGATGACGCCTTCATGGACGACATCGACCTGGATAACCTTGGCGACGAGTAGGCTGTACTCGTTGCCCATCTCAGTGTGTTTTTTTCGTTTTAGACTTTTGTGTGTTTGCTCCATGTGTGAGGAGCTTGAACTTAGTGTCGTTTGTTTTTGTTTTTGTTTTTCTTTTGTGGATTGTTTATGTTGTAACCGTCTGGGCTAACACTTATCCCTAACGCACAGTGTGCTAGTGTGTTCTTGGTGTTCGATTCGTGTAGAATGGTCCATCTTCCCGTTTGTTTCTCGCTCACTGGTCCACTTCCAGTCCCCCGGCAGTATTTCAATCCGGTAACATCGTTCCCGTTATCTCTCCCTCTACTCCATTGAGGGCAATGTCGTGCTTAAGTGTGGGGGGGGGGGTGCTTTGTATCGGTTGGAATCTATATTTGAGTGCTTGGAGCCTAGTCCGCTGTCCGAATCTTACGATTTGAGGGCTCCAAGTACTGCTGTTTGATCATATTGGCACTGTGTTTTGATTGATGAATTGAATGGTTTTCGGATTGATGCATGACAGCTTGATTGTGACTAGGACAACCTATGATGAGGACTGAGACGTGCAGTAGAATTGTGTAGGGGTTCAGTTCTTTCAACTGTTTGCTTACCAACTGTGACTTGGATTGATTACTTGTTCTTGATAGTCGTTTATGCATCTAGTTCAGGGTATCAGAACGTGAGATAGAGCATATAGGGCAGGTGTTGGAAATGTTGGAAACATATTCTCTGCTGTTTCTGCTAAATTTAATGTGAGTGTTGGAGGTAGTGCTTAAAAGTAGGGCAGGTGTTTGAAATATGTGCAGAAGTGGTGGCTCTTTTAAGAAATGAAAAGAAAATGAAAGAAAAACAAAGAAAAATTGAAAGCAAAAGAGAGCCATTACCAAAAATCTGAATAATGCCCATTAAGTAGTGTTTCTTAGCAGTCTGGCTTGAAAATGCTAACATTTATACCTCCTTCGCTTTTGTGCTCTGGAGATATTGAGTAATGCAGAATAGCCGAAAGGAAATACCGGTTTGTTTGACTGTGATTGTGTGGGTTTGGAAATGTGGAACCTTGTGCTATGAATACTTCCACCACCTAAAAGGCCTTTTCCCCATGTCCAAGACCCTAGCCAGTCATTTGAACCTGTGTCAAAGACCTCCTGATTATTTAGTGGTGACACCCCATATGTGAACTCTAGCATTTAGAGGCTGCCATCATGGTGAAGAGATGTTAGGGATTGAGAGAAATAGCATGCGCATTTTTTGCATCAAATTGTCCTGACCCCACTGGTCGAGAGTGAGTGATTCATTTTCATATTCTATATACTCTAGTACCCCGGTGAGGACCTAGATTGCTCGGTCTCTATTTTGATGCCTTGAGTTGGATGCATGAGTTGACTGTTTTGAGTAAGTGGTCGAGTCAAGTCTAGGTTGGTTGGTGAACAGAAGGGAGACTCTTCCTTTACTCGATTTTGCTGCACTCGAATGTCCTTTGTGGTGGTTGTCCAGGTTGCTATTGAGGTTGTTCATGTATTGATGTTTGAAAACCAGTACGATTCACGTGTTCTGTGACTTTATGACTTGTACCCAATGTTGGTTGATTGAAAAATGTGAGCTTACCTTGTGTCTGACTTGGTTTGCTTGGGGACAAGCAAACGGTTAAGTGTGGGGGAGTTTGATAGACCGTTAATTACACATGTTTTTACCCCGTTCTTACACCATTTGAGGTGTTGATTCTCGTGTTTTAGACCGATTTCACGCTAGGTTGTGCTTGTTTGTGATATTTCAGGTCCTAGTACGTGAATGGAGGCTTGGGAGCGAGTTTGGGGTCGATTGGACGAAGATCGGACGCGTGGCGAGGTGCTAAGGAAGCCGCACGGGCATTCCTGGACATCACACGACCGTGCAACTCACATTTGTGGCCGTGTGATTTTCGCCGAGAGCAAACACGAGCAGAGCAAAATTCCCACACGGCCGTGTGACCCTGGCCGTGTGGGAAGCCTGAAGTTCGACTTATTGATACGCCGCGTTTTGACTCACACGGGCAACTGGGTGAGCCACACGGTCGTGTGGCCTGCCCGTGTGAGTCGGGAAATCTTGGTTTTTCAGCCAATTCCGAGCCACAAGTGAGAGAATCGGATTTTCAGAGCAAAAACAGAGGCCTAGAGAGAGAAAGTACGAAGAACACATCCTAGAAGCTATCTTGGAGCTGGGTTTCATCAAATTGAGCTTGGAGATCGTCATAGGAGTGGAAATCATCATCCCAGAGCATATTTTCCTCATCATTATGAGTATGACTACTCTGATTACTGTTTTCTTCTCTCTCTCTATGGAGTAGAACCCTTCTCTCACTTGGGTATGAAGAACCCTAGTTCCTTGTGTTAGGGATTTGATTGTAATGACTTGGGATGATTATACTGTTTGGTTTTAATCGAATGATGCATGTTTATTGAATTGATTGAAGTCTGATCAGCTTTTCTTGATTTCTGCTGCAACCTGAGATAGAGAGAATCTGATTAGGTTGTTAGAGCCTCTTCATTCGATAGTAGGAGAATGGTTATACGAGAGTTAGCCAGTTTACTGCTTTGTACTGGAATTCAACTCCAGTAGTGGAGTTCTGTGTTCATAGCCTCAGCTTTCTATCCCGGTGAAGACTAGTCATCTGCCGGGTAGTTAGACTGAGAGGGCTTGGTCAGCTTAAGAGATTCCAAGCTACTATCGGATCTTCCGCAGTCTAATCAACAGTGAATCAACCCAGGGTAATTACAATTGAACCTAACTAAGGAGCTAGGGGGACTCATTCCTGAGTGACTCTTTCGTGCTTGAGAAAACCGAACCATTTCCTGCTTTCTTACTGCTTTTAGTTTAAACAACGATCAATCGACTTAGTTGGCTAGATAATAAATAATCACGGAGTAAGCAATAGATCTAGACCCTGGGTTGATAATAGAACTTGCCTGTTACTGCATTCCCGGACTGCGATTACACTTAGTCACAGTTTGGTGTTGTGTTTTGGCGTGTCAGAGGGCACGAAGAAGGAGTTGAGATCGCGACCCAAGTAGCATAGATAATGCCCACGAACCTTGACACTTTCGGCATGAACTTCAGAAGTGGCCAACACGAGAGAAGCAGAGGGTTTGGATTGTCGACTCACGACCCCCATCTTCCAAGACCGCGAGAAATATCGTGGCCATGACTCACGGATCGCGATTGTGAAGTCAGATTGTGATCCTCCCCTTGGATGAAGAGCAAACGATAGCGGATGAAGATCGTGGCCTCCTTCCTCAAGTTCGCGCACGCGAACTCTCCCAGCATGACTGCAAACTTGCCTAGATCCGGAAACTCTATAAATGGGAGACACATTCCCACTTGCAAAGAGAACTTATTTTGATTGAAGTTTCTAATTTTTAGAGAGAGAAAGGAGAGAGAGAAGCTGAATGAAGGAGAAGGAGAACAAGAGAAGAAGAGAAGGAGGAGCTAGAAGGAATGAGCCATCTCCCCCCATCAAGTCTTGTTCAATATTCCTTTTATGTTTCCTATTCCCTCCTTCATGGAGTAGTCTTCTAAGGTACTACGGGTTCAAACCCCCAAACCCGATATTAGGTTTATAATGTAGATGAATAAATTATGTTAGGGTGTATGAATGGATGTGTTTGTTTTAGTTATTATATGCTTCATTTATGCTTAATTATGCTTAATTTATGCACAACAAAGTTTATTCTGTGGCAGTAATATTAGGATCTCGTTTCGACTGATATTTTCCTAAAATCCCATTCCCATGAGCGACTAGTTCCTTAGTTGTGTAGCTTCGCGAACCCTAGAGATTTTTTGACTGTGTAATTTTGATTCTGGTAAATATGAGTTTGATTTCATCTATCTTTTCTATTTGGATTATATTTTTTTGTTTATTTTTTATTTGATTGAGTATGTATGACGAGGACTGCGTCAAAGGATACATCCTCAAACCTGACTTCATGGGTGGATGAGACTAGACATGATAGTCCCTCACGATAAATTTTCAATCAATCAAACTGTATTGAATTCCTCAAATGAGGCATACTAGGGCCCACATCATTTCCTATTAGTCCTGCTAAATGCCACGACACATGGAAGGAGTAAACCTAGCAAAGATAAAAACAAATTAAATGCTACCAGGATTAAGGTTGTGAGTCAAAGGAACTCTAGGGGAGCTGCTTGCCTATTTATGAAATGTAAATTACTAATCTAGACCCTCATATTATGACCAAAACACCATATTTTCATACTTTCAACGTCATGATATCTTGGATTTGCTTCGTGATCACTCAAAGTGCATTCTTGTAGCACAACCTTAATCCTAGTAGCACCTAAGCTGTTTTTATTAATCCGATGCACTAGGCATGCTAAGGGACATCAGGACACAACTGCTAGAAGCCAGAAGCGGGAAATGAAGAGAGGTTAAAATGATGACCTAACCACTAACACAACACCCCGAGATTCATTTTGAGGATCAGCCAGAAGTTGCCAGATTCTTCAAGGAATATGTTTCCGTTATGGTTAAGTTGGAAGAGATGGATGAGACTCGAAGATGCTTTGTTCAATCATCCTTCCTCCCCCCCCCCCTTCTCAAAACATAATATAAAGTATATAAATAGACTTGTTAGGGGGAGGAATTTGGTAGCCAGTGATAGGAGGCACTGGAGGGTCGTTACTTTGTCGAGGATTGACTCACCTGACTTATAACGACACAAATAACCATAAGGAAATCGACGCTCATTTTGGTGACTTGTCTCCAAATTCTCTGTTCAGGGCGCCAATTTTTGGGGAATCCTTGGGATCTTCGTTTTGAACGATGAATCCCATGGCTCTCATCCCCATGGCCGGCAAGTTCCCTTACTTGTATAGGTTTGCAAAGTTAGAGATTTTTTACGATGTATTCTCGATTTTGGCAAATATATGATTGACTTTATTCTCCCTATCATTTGTGTTTGATTCTTTTATGTTATATTCTGTTGGATTTAATGAGAGCTTAATTCATGCTTGCACCCTTCATGGTGCATGTAATAAAATCCTAATAGCATAGAATGAGACCAGACACGTAAATTCTATACGATCGATCTTTGTTTGATAATCCATCATGACACCTCAACGGAGTAATCTACAGGGTCCTTGTTGCCTATCATATCGTGGCAAGAAGACTTGACACAAGGTACGATTAGATCACAAAAGATCAAGCAACTCATATGTTGTCTGGGTCAAGAACACAAGTTAGGGAATTCTAGGGGGAGCTTGCTTGGGCAATGCCTTATCTTCCTTCACCAGCCAGCAATTATATATTTTCTTTTTCTCATCTCATTCTAATTTAGTTTCTAAAATCAAAGGGAACTTTAAGCCCAGAGGAGTCTCAACCTCCACATTCACATTTTCCAACAATAAAATTCGTCTCTCACCACCTAAGCAAGTGGTTGTGAGAGACCCTACGAAAATACGATTTTGGCCTTAGGGCCATGTAAATTTGACCCTCTTACTACAGTTGGATAAAAATTTTGCGCACATTGCCATGGAATTCTCGCAACTACCAAAAAGGGAAAAAGGTAAGAGTTATATTCATTTCCTTTTTGTTTCTTCTTGTTTTGTTTATTTTCATTTTTTCGTATTATTGCGATCTAGGCCAGAACCCAGGAGGGAAAAAAATGGGCACTTTCAACACCTATTTCCTGGCAACAATTGGCAGCTACTAGCAAAATTTATTCAAATTTTGGGGCCCCATACAGAAAAAAAACCTTAAAAAAATTGGCAGTCAAAGCGTCAATTCTGAAAGGAACCTGTCCTTCACAGTTCCTATATCCCAACTTATGCATAATGTAGAAACTTGATTTTGCATAATAGCACTTCTGATTCACTTGAATCTAAGCAATTCTTCACCTGCACAACCATGAACATGGGTGCCTGTCCCATGTACGAGCATGAAATACCTCTTAATCCAGGATTTGGTCGGCCCCTCAAACCGACGTTGATCCTTCCTTAAGTACAACAAATCTTGATTCACAAAATTGAAGTGGTTGGGCTTTTTAGGGAAATATATTTGAAAATCCTATCTATCACCTCAAATCCAGAGGATATGTGATTCCAAGCACTTACTTAAAAGTAATTCACATTGGACATGAATAGTCCTCTTCCTAATACTTAGAGAATGAGAAGGCAAGAACATGACTGGACAAGAACCTCGTAGCTCGTTCCTTGCGTGGGACAAGTTCGCTCAACATTTCATAAACTAATTCCTTCAACCTAGGAAGAATTTTGAGTTGTTGAATCATACTGTTTATTTCAAACAAGGTAATTCTAAAACTCTTCATAAGGCATGTTAGCGATTTCAATAGTGTGTCACCAAATGCCCTCAACATGGGTTGTTCCCTAACCAACTTGTAAACATGTTTGCGGATGGTTAGAACCCATACCCTGAGCAATTTCTGAATAAATTAGCTAGTGGCAACGTATTGGAAATACCTTACAGGCAAACTATGGAACAATTTGCATACACTACAGATGTTTCTCGCCATGGAAGATAGGCAATTGGATTTGGTAATGTTAGTTTATCGCAACCAAGCGCTCACATTATTGGTACGCTAAGCTTGCAACTTGAAAGAGTACTCAATCCATGATCCTATCTTGAGTATGAGTGGGAGTTCATACCACAATAATCATATAAGTGGCTGCCTCTACCTGCCCAACAACCATCCGTTGAGTTATTGTCTACCTCCCATGGGAACTAGGTTATAACCCAAAATGAACAAAATGGATCGAGCTTGGCTCATCCCCGGGTTGCCTTCCCAAATGGGAGAAAACAACAAAATAACCAGCTCACACATGAAGACCTGGAACACTATAGAGCTATCTTAGAAGTGTGGCACACTCAACTACGACCTTAACTTGCTAAATCCATCCAAACACAATATTTGGATCTGAAACCAACTAAGGAATTAACCTGATTCGTGTCCAATTGTACACATTTTACCCCTCATTTCTTGATAGTTTGACTTTGCATTTCATTGCCCCTCGACATATTTCATGCTAGGTTGTGCATGTTTTGTTACATTTTAGGTTCTAGCACGCGTGGAAGGGTCGAGGACGAGTTTCAGGATGATTGGAGTGTTGAAGTTTACAAAGTGTGGGTACCAGTTTGTATATTTACTTCTATTATAGTTGACTATGCAATTAAGGGAACCTAACTCGGCCATATGTATAGCCTAGGTTAACTGATGTAAAGGTTAAGCCGTTCGGTGATTATAGTGAAGATCTTGGAGAGCACAGCCTCTCATGTGGATTATTCCTGGACCTCAGGGATACCACGTTAATTCTCGGTGTTCGTTTACATTCAGTTTATAGTTGTTTACATGGTATCAGAGCCTCTGCTCTAAGATTTGGTTGTGGTATTCTCGCGGGGTTTGTTTGCTGCTGTCTAGGTTGTCCTCTCCTCGTCTGCACGTTCAGCGGGATTTGGGATTGACGCAGTGCGCTGGGGTTCCGCCGCGGTAAGGTTTCTTTTTCCTAGATGGTTTGTGCGAGTGTTGAAGCTTCTTTTCACTCGTGTTTTGGGAAAAAAGGCTTGGTTTTGTGATGGATCTTTCTAAGATGAATGTCGTCTCAATTAAGTTTGACGGAAAGAATTTCGCCATTTGGGAATTCCAATTTTGCAATTTTGTGGCAGTTCAACGTCTTCTCTCGGTCTTAACGGGTGAGACAAAACAACCCGGTGTTGGCGCTGATGCCAAGGAGGTTGCAGATTGGAATGTCGGGAACGCTCAGCTGATCACCTGGTTGTTGGCGGCTGTTGACATGCTGACAACTCTTAGCCTTCATAGCTTCAGTACGGCGCATGAGATGTGGCATCACATATGTTCGACGTATGCCGAGGACACGGCTTCTCGTCAATTCGAGCTGGAAACAGAGATTTCTCTCCTTGCACAAGGGGATCGTAGTATTCGCGAGTACTATCAAGCCTGACTACATCTCTGGACAGAATACGACTTGCTGACGGCTTCATTGGTTCCTGCCGCTGCGTCGGCTGCGATCATTGTGGAGAGGGCTTGTACTAGGGTCCTTTAATTCTTGGCCAAGCTTCGGACCGGGTTCGAGCCTACCTGAGCCTCCTTAATTCATCGTAACACAACTCAGATTGAGGA
This sequence comes from Linum tenue, assembly GCA_946122785.1. Lineage (NCBI taxonomy): Eukaryota > Viridiplantae > Streptophyta > Magnoliopsida > Malpighiales > Linaceae > Linum > Linum tenue. Next base: position 62,338,195 of record CAMGYJ010000005.1, read on the forward strand.
GGTGATTGCTGAGTTGATGCGGAAAGAGTCACGGTTGAAGAGTCAATCTCAGATTGACAATATTGGCACCCAGGCTCTGTCGTTTTTGCCGCGATCCAGGTCACATTAAAATCCATTGCAAGAAGATTAAATTTTGTAACTATTGAAAACGTTCGGGTCACATCGTTCTTGAGTGCCCAACGTTGAGTCGCCGCGGAAAACTTCGGCCGGCCTCAGGTGTTGGCTCCTCGTCATCAACTGCTGCGTATCTTGTCACTGTGGATGCTCCTGGTGTATCTTCTCCAACCGGCAGTGGGTCCGTGTCAGCTGATCAAATTGGGCGGTTGGTCCAGGAGGCTCTTCAGGAGGCGCTCTCTTCCGCCTTTGCTACTTCTGCTCAGTCCGGTAAGTCACTTCGTTGGCTCTTGGACTCTGCAGCCTTTAACCATATGACGAGTTATCGTCCCGCCTTCGACCACTTGTCTCCTGTGAGTTCTATGAGTCTTCAGGTTGCCAACGAAGCCACCATTCCCGTTCATGGGTCGGGTACTACTCGCTCAGGCCCGGTTACGCTTCCCCATACGCTCTATGTTCCTCAACTTCGCCCGAACCTTGTCTCGGTGGGTCAATTGACAAAGGATGGTTATAACGTCATGTTTGATTCCACTGGTTGTGGTGTGCAGGACCGGACAACGGGGAGTGTGATCGGGCGGGGTCGTAAGCGTGGCCGTACGTTTGTGCTAGAGGACTTCGCGGGGGCCGACGTGCATGGGGTGGACGTATCTGGGGCTTGCATGGCTACGGGTGCTGCAGGGAGGAAGGAAACGTGGTCTTCTATGGCTGAATGTGGTCCTTTATATTGTTTTCCGGCTAGTGACAATGTTGATTTTTTAGCAAACAATTCTCTTGTTTCTATTGCTACTTCTGTATGGGATTTATGGCATCGATGTTTGGGTCATCCCCATTCGGGGAGATTGAAATCAATGTTTCATCAGCATTTATTTCCTGATAAGTTAGCTGTGTCCAAGTTGAATGGGATTTTGGATTGTGTGGAATGTGTTGAGGCCAAGACCTCGCAACTTTCTTTCTCCCCTAGTGATACAGTTTATGATGATCCATTTGACTTAGTCCACACCGATCTTTGGGGACCATCGCCTGTCACTTCTCGCTTGGGATTCAGGTATTTTGCCTTGCTATTGATCATACTACCAGATATGCGTGGGTTTACTTCTTGAAGAAGAAGTATGACCTTGTTTCGGCAGCTAAGGAATTTGTTAGTATGATCCGGACGCAGTTTAAGAAAACTGTCAAGGTTCTGCGGTCTGATCCTGGAGGGGAGTATGTTTCTACGGAACTTCTACAGCTCTTCAGGGATTTGGGGATTCTTCAGCAACAGTCATGTCCCGGGGTATTTGTTTCTGCGGCCAAGATGGGATCCGTGTGCTTATTGATGCTTTGTGCACAGCCTTCAACTTGAAAGAAATGGGGGAGGTTTCCTACTCAGGTGGTATCTCAGTTTATGGGGAGGGCGACCAATATTCACTTGGCCGCAGTTCACAGACTTCTGCGCTATCTTCAGCAAACACAGGATGTTAGGCTATTTCTACCTGTGAAGGGTGAACCAGTAGTTGAGGCATTCGCCGATGCGGATTACGCAGGCTGCATTGACACTAGACGGTCAACCTCGGGATGGTGTGTTCGCGTTGGGCAGTCTTTTATATCTTGGAGATGTCGGAAATAGGACAGGGTTTCGAAGTTGTCGACTGAAGCAGAGTATCGGTATATGTCTGAGGTAAGCTCATAACTTGTGTGGCTACATCGTTTACTGGGCGAATTGGGCGTTGTTTGACGAGTCCCGATGCGCATTTATGGGGATAACACACACGCAATTCAGATTGAGTTAACCCGGTTATGCATGACTGAACAAAACATATTGAAGTCCATGTTCATTACATCAGACAACATGTAGTAGAAGGAGTAATACAAATTGGGTACCTATCAACTGAAGACCAGACATCAGATCTGTTAACCAAGGCTTTTGCATCCAGTAGGCATTAATATTTATTGTCCAAATTGATGCTGTGAACCGCAGATCAATTTGAGGGAGGGTGTTGAAGTTTACAAAGTGTGGGTACCAGTTTGTATATTTACCTTCTGTTATAGTTGACTATGTAATTAAGGGAACCTAACTCGGCCATATATATAGCCTAGGTTAACTGATGTGAAGGTTAAGTCGTCCGATGATTATAGTGAAGATCTTGGAGAGCATAGCTTCTCTTGTGGATTAGTCCTGAACCTCAGGGATACCACGTTAATTCTCGGTATTCGTTTACGTTCAGTTTATAGTTGTTTATATGGAGGTCAAAAAGCGCAAAAACCGACCATGAAAATTGCCCCGTAACAGTGGAGTGCAGGCGTCCAGGTTTCAGGCCATGTTCATGGTTTCCCATTGGAGTTCACGGTCTCCTAAGGCCGTGAACTGAAGCCATAAATCGTGAAGCGTCCATGGCGATTTCTGCAGATACTAGCGCAAGGCGAGTTTACGGTCAACAAGACCGTGAACATTGAGTGCAAACCGTGAACTCATGCAAGTGAAGCGGTGCGTTTCGACACAGCGCTCTATGTTCACGGACGCATTGAAGAGTTCACGGTCGTGAATTGAGGCCGTGAAGTGAGCCTGATCCTGGTATAAAATGTGAGCTGGAAGGAAGAAGAAGGGGAGCTTCATTTTTTAGGTTAGGTTTTCATTTTCAAAATAAAGAGGATTCTAGTGAGAGGTCAGGGTTTCTTCTAGAGGGAGAAAGTGCAAATCAAGGAGGAAGAAGGAGCTTTGGGCTTGTTCCTAGCTAGAGGATTAAAGATTTCTTCATCTCAAGGGTGTCTGATGACTTGATATATACACATGTTTTTATCCACCATTCATGTACCGTTTGAGTCTCATCTCTCCTGTTTTAGGCCGATTTCACGCTAGGTTGTTCTTGTTTGTGATATTTCAGGTCCTAGTACGTGAAAGAAGGTTTGGGCACGAGTTCAGGGTCGATTGGACGAAGATCGCACGTTTGGCGAGAAGCTGAGGAAGCCACACGGGCACGCCTAAAATCCCACACGGCCGTATGACCTGGCCTTGTGACACCAAATTGCACGGACAAGCCACACTGGCCGTGTAAGGGAACCCATGTGGCCGTGTGAAGGCTTGGTGAATTTCACACGGGCATCTTGGAAACTCACACGACCGTGTGGTTTTGACCGTGTAGCGTGCCTGAAGTTCACTTATCGAAACGCCGCGTTTTGCACACTCACACGGGCAGCTGGGAAAGCCACACGACCGTGTGGCCTGCCCGTGTGGTCGGGAATTTCTAGGTTTTAATCCAATTTCGAGCCAAAGGAGAGGGGATCGACTTTTTGGAGCAAAAATAGAGCCCTAGAGAGAGAAAGTGCGAAGAACACATCCTAGAAGCGATCTTGGAGCTGGGTTTCATCAAATCGAGCTTGGAGATCATCATAGGAATGAAAATCATCATTCCAGAGCAGATTCTTCCCATTGTTATGAGTATGACTTCTTTGTATTCTGTTTTCCTCTCTCTCTCTCTATGGAGTAGAACTCTCTCTCACTTGGGTATGAAGAACCCTAGTTCCATGTGTTAGGAATATTGATTGTAATTACGTTTGGATTGTGATATTGCTTGATTATAATCGATTGAAGTGTTTTGAATGAGTCAATTGAAGTCTGATCACCTTTTATTGATTTCTGCTGCAACCTGAGATAGATAGATTCTGATTAGGTTGTTAGAGCTTCTTCAATTGGTAGTAGTGAATCGATTATACGAGAGTTAGTCGATTCACTGCTTTGTACTAGAATCTGATTCCAGTAGTGGATAGCCTCATCTTGCTATCCCGGTGAAGACTAGTTGTCTGCCGGGTAGTTGGACTGAGAGGGCTTGGTCAGCTTAAGAGATTCCAAGCTACTGTCAGATCTTCCGCAGTATAATCAGCAGTAAAGCAACCAAAAGTAATTACAACTGGAACCTAACTAAGGAGCTAGGGGGACTCATTCCCGAGTGACTCTTCCTTTGCAATTCCTGTTTTCTTACTGCTTTTAGTTAAAACAACAATCATTCGACTTAGTTTGCTAGATAATAGATAATCACGGAGTAGGCAGTAGATCTAGACCCCGGGTTGATAATTAGAACTTGCCACTTTACTGCATTCCCGGACTGCGATTAAACTTGGTCACAGTTTGGTGTTGTGTTTTAGCGTGTCAAGTTTTTGGCTCCGTTGCCGGGGAACCTCTAGGTTATTGTAGAAACGTGAAAGTATGTTACTTTAGCATTTACTTGTATGCATCCTCTCTTTTCCACCCTTGCTTTTCACTTGGGTATTTTGTTTTTGTTGGTGTAGATCTGATACATGGATTCGCAAGGCTTCTCCAACCATTGGGGATATCCACCACCACCCGAGTGGTATTACCCCGAGACTTCATGGAGCACCCAAGGAGGAGAAGACTATGGAGTCGGGTTTCAGTACCAACTCCCCTACTGCGAAGAACAATCAGACCCTTGGGTATTTCAAGAACGATCTCATTATCAAGAAGAATTCCTCCCACAACTACAAGGGCCATCAGATCGTGATTTAGCCACAGCCTTCACGGGCCATCCGGCAGAGCCATGCTACACTCCACAGCCAGATCCAAACTATCACTTGAGGCTTCTCGTGGTGCAGATTGCTCGAGTACCTGAGAGATCCTTTCCCGAGATGGATCCTCATATCCAGGCCATGGCCCAAACTGACTTCTCCTTTCCCCGTGAAACAGAGGATACCCTTTGGAGCATAAAGAAGCACATAGAGGTCATTGAGAAAGCTTGTGCACAGTTTTCTCAAGAAAACCTTTATGCTGCCATACAAGTAGAGGATGAGGAGGAAGAAGAAGACAATCATGAGGATGTTGAGGAGCATACAGAAGTTGTCACGGAAAGCTCCCATGATAATCATGATCAAGTGTATCCTCTGGTGGTAGATCACAATTGTCCCTATTTCTGCTCTGATATGCTGGGCCCGAGCGAGGAGATGCAAGATGATCTCATTGAAGAAATTACATGGCGACTTGCTCTCCAATCTATGCTAGAAGAAGAAGAGCGAGAAAGGGTGAGGGGAGAAGTTGTGGAAGATGAGGAAGAAACCAAAGAAGAGGTAGTTGTTGATCTTTTCTAAGGGGAGAGACCACATTTTGAAGAAGGAAGGGGGGTTGAGGAAGCATTTGGCGTCCAGGCTGAGGATGAAGTTGAGGTGGAAGAGGCTTGCACCGGCCCTATGTTACATGTGATATCTCCACCAAACTTTGAGGAGTTTCTTGGCAAGGACCCGTTTGCAGTGTCTCTTTGCCAGACAAAGACCACATCAACATCAATCCCTCTTGGTGGATGCGATGGTAGCCAATCAAATATATTTTATCTGGTTTGGGGCAGTGAGACAAGAGCAGACGCAAAGGAGAGGTCTCATGAGTGGAGACTTCATCTTCCTCAAGGCCACGAGCCATCTTCATCACCTATCACATCACCTGCTTGTGACTTGAGACTCCACATCATCGACGAGAACCTCAACTTCAAGGAGGTTTTGGGGTGGACCGAAACTTAGGAGCCACCGTCCGGCTAAGATGTAAAAGAAGCGCTTGTGGGGAGGCAACCCCTCCAAGGTTTGTTTTTTCCTTCTTTTGTTTTCGGTTTGTCCACATGGAACTATGGTTTCTATCACCCAGTGTGTTTTGATGACTCTAGACCTGCTGACTGGTCCCATTTCCAGTCCCCCGACAATCCATATTCCAGGTAACATCGTTCCCCCTTATATTTCCCTTGCTCCATTGAGGGCAATGTCGTGCTTAAGTGTGGGGGGTGTTTATCTATTTTTGACTACTAGATGAGTTTGTGTGCTTGGAGCCTAGTCCACTGTCCAATTTGATGAATTGAGGGCTCCAAGTACTGTTCCCTGCAAAATCCTGCTCAGTATGCTTTGAATTGACAGTCTCTATGGTGATATGCAACCTAGGGAGGTAGTTGTAGCACTATGGAGGATGTTGAAGTATAAGATTTTTCCTATCGGTCTCTCTGTTGTGCCAGTTGATTTTGTGAACTAGTGGATTTAGGACCGTTGATTCATGTGGTATTGATGACTCCTCTTATGTTGTGTTGTGGGCTTGTGTATCGAAAAAGGGTGCTCAAGTGTGAAATGAAAAAGCAGTTGGTCCTCCATGTCAAAATTTTGAAATTCTAAGACATGGGGTAAGCCCAACGTGTGTAGCACCGTTCATTGCACAAAATCGGGTTTTGGAAGAGATTTTAGTGATCCTTGGTGGGGTAGCCTACAAGGTGAAGCTAATTTGTCTCTAGTCCAAGTAAAATTTCCACCCGTTGAATGGTTTGCCTACTTGAGGATGTTTTTTAAGGGCACGGATAGAGCTTCCGACCCCCCTTAATTTCATTGACCCTCCATACGAAGTGAGGAATAAGAGTTAAAAGAAGTACTCTGGCGAGTGACAAATGTACAAAAATTGCTCTTGCTCACCTAATAAGGGCAGACCGCGCATACAAACTACAGTTGGAACCCCAGCAAAGAAAAAAAAACAAATAGTAAGAAGAAGGGATTCCAACAAGTGAAATGAAATGAAAGAGCACCCGATACAATGAGTCCTTGGTTGTTGAATTGTGTGAGTCTCCTTATCCATGAATTGACTGTCTTAGTTCCACTGCTTCTCATGATCCTGGCTTGATTCTAGTACCCGCATTGAGAGAGATAGGAGGCGTCTTAGAAGACCAGTTGACCTCGTAAGTTGCTAAATGATCTAGAAAATCCTCTGCCGACGATCGAGATTGCATGTTGCTATAGAGGTCTGGAGAGTTGTATTGGTTTGAGTCAGGTTTGCTTGGGGAAAAGCAAACGGTTAAGTGTGGGGGAATTTGATGACTTGATATATACACATGTTTTTATCCACCATTCCTGTACCGTTTGAGTCTCATCTCTCGTGTTTTAGGCCGATTTTACGCTAGGTTGTTCTTGTTTGTGATATTTCAGGTCCTAGTACGTGAAAGAAGGTTTGGGCACGACTTCAGGGTCGATTGGACGAAGATCGGAAGTTTGGCGAGAAGCTGAGGAAGCCACACGGGCACGCCTAAAATCCCACACGGGCGTGTGACCTGGCCGTGTGACACCAAATTGCACTGGCAAGCCACACTGGCCGTGTAAGGGAACCCATGTGGCCGTGTGAAGGCTCGGTGAATTTCACACGGGCATCCTGGAAACTAACACGGCCGTGTGGTTTTGACCGTGTAGCGTGCCTGAAGTTCACTTATCGAAATGCCGCGTTATGCACACTCACACGGGCAGCTGGGAAAGCCACACGGCCGTGTGGCCTACCCGTGTGGTCGGGAATTTCTAGGTTTTAACCCAATTTCGAGCCAAAGAAGAGGGAATCGACTTTTTGGAGCAAAAACAGAGCCCTAGAGAGAGAAAGTGCGAAGAACACATCCTAGAAGCGATCTTGGAGCTGGGTTTCATCAAATTGAGCTTGGAGATCATCATAGGAGTGAAAATCATCATCCTAGAGCAGATTCTTCTCATTGTTATGAGTATGACTGCTTTGTATTCTGTTTTCCTCTCTCTCTCTCTCTCTCTCTATGGAGTAGAACTCTCTCTCACTTGGGTATGAAGAACCCTTGTTCCATGTGTTAGGAATCTTGATTGTAATTACGTTTGGATTGTGATATTGCTTAATTATAATTGATTGAAGTGTTTTGAATGAGTCAATTGAAGTCTGATCACCTTTATTTGATTACTGCTGCAACCTCAGATAGATAAAATCTGATTAGGTTGTTAGAGCTCCTTCAATTGGTAGTAGTGAATCGATTATACGAGAGTTAGTCGATTCACTGCTTTGTACTGGAATCTAATTCCAGTAGTGGAGTTCTGTGTTCATAGCCTCAGCTTGCTATCCTGGTGAAGACTAGTCGTCTGCCGGATAGTTGGACTGAGAGGGCTTGGTCAGCTTAAGAGATTCCAAGCTACTGTCGGATCTTCCGCAGTATAATCAGCAGTAAAGCAACCAAAAGTAATTACAACTGGAACCTAACTAAGGAGCTAGGGGGACTCATTCCCTAGTGACTCTTCCTTCGCTTCAGAAAACCGAACCAATTCTTGTTTTCTTACTGCTTTTAGTTAAAACAACAATCACTCGACTTAGTTTGCTAGATAATAGATAATCACGGAGTAGGCAGTAGATCTAGACCCCGGGTTGATAATTAGAACTTGCCACTTTACTGCATTCCCGGACTGCGATTACACTTGGTCGCAGTTTGGTGTTGCGTTTTAGCGTGTCAGTGTCTCAAGCAACAAGGAGGAAAGATTGACATCACTTCATGGTTATTTCTTCCCTTTTATTGTTTTCTCTTGTTTAGCTATGGAATAGCCTACCTACTCACTTGGGTATTGTGAACCCTAGTCTCTCTATGTGTTTGGATGTAAGAACATGAACCTATTGTGTTGATTGAGTGTTTTATATGTTATTTGAGGTATTATTCATGAATGATTGAGTGTGCTAGCTTTAACTCAATATTGGGTGAAATTAACCTAGAGGGTGGAAATCCCCTCTTAGTCCAATTAGGAGCTAGAATCCTTAGCCACTTGGGTAACCTCCTTTAGGTCAAATTAAGACCAAAATCTCAAATATCGGAGTAGGGTCGTGATTCCACCGGGATAGCTCTCTCCGGCGACCGGATTAAGTTTTGAGGGTTTGGTTTGCCATGCTTAGCTAGCTAGTTGAGAGGGTTAGGTTTCCTAGCACATCCTTGTCACTCTTAGCCGAAAGGTTGAGTTAGTTAGCTTTCTAACATGTTGCAATGATTCTCAATTAGCTAACTAAGAGAGAGTTATGGATCTTCTTGGTTGATCGATAAAGAGGGATAGACTCTCTAGCTATGAATCACAATCCTCGACCTAATGGTTAAGAGAGCTAGTTCCCCTAGCTTACATTTGTTGATTTGCCTTCATTGATCGACTAAGGGAGTTTGTCCCTAGCTAGTTGTGCCCACCTAGCAGTGTATGAACACGTCCTTCACATTAGTCTTGGCATGAGACTAGGGGGAGCAATACCCGGGTGAAGCTCTCTCAAGTAGAATTCTCTCCATTTTCTTTCTCTGCTTGATTTCATTTGTAGTTTTTATAGTTTTAAACACAAAACCGTTTTGCTAGATAACAACTTACGCGATTGAAGTAGTGGTACATCGGCCGACCCGGGTTGACAATTTAAATACTTGCCCTACACTGCGCCCGGCTAGAGTTTAAAAACCTAGCTCTAGTCAGGATTAATCGCGATGTAGTTTCGTGCGAGTCATTGCCCAAAGCGAGCTTGTGAGAAACCCCACATGGATCGGGAGGACGAAATAAAAAATGTTGAATGGGCAAAAAATGGGATCGTAACCGCCAATTAGAGCCTAAAATGGCTACTAACCAAAGAGACCTTCATAACTAGATTTGGATCCCTCTTGAGTTCTCAAAGAAAGTTTAGGGTTCATTAAACACATAAACTCGAAAAAAGGGACGAACAGGTGGCTGTCATTCATGCAAAATGTACTCTACTTCCCACAAGGTTCCAAATCCTATTTTGGGTAAAATTATGGAAGGAGCGGTTTCAATGATAAAAATATTGTCTCTAGAAAGAATTAAAAATTGGTGCCAAAATCAATCATCTGGAGCGCCAATTTGAATTTAGATGAACTAACATTCCAAACTTGAAAGATACAAGATTTTGGCTAGCTTGACCCTATGGAGATCTCCTAACTCTCTTAGGAATGTGACAGTTCGTTTTCCTTAAAAACTCCTAAAGGTAAGACATTATCCCTAAAGAGAAGGATAAGGGAAGAGAAATCCTTGCTCATCATGGAAAGGGACTTCTCTTCCAATAATTATCCCCCTCTGGAGAAAAGAAACATCGCCACCTCTGGCCAGGCAAAAATGGCGGTCACACCGCCAAATTTGCCCATAAATTAGCGCGTGAGTTGCTATTTATTGGGTACCAAAACTTAATTTGACACTGATTTTGAGGTCTTATGGCATTCCTAGGAAGAATTTGATGTCAGATGAAAGAGTTCTGAAAAATAAGGAAGAGATGGACTAAATCATTATTAAACGTTGGTTCCCAAAAAATCTTAGTTTGACACTAATTTTGAGGTCTTATGACATTCCCAGGAGTTACTTGATGTCATATGGATGAAAGAGTTATGAAAAAGTAAGAAAGAGATGGGCCTCATCATTTTTAAACGTACTTTTCATCTTGGATACAAACTTTCAAATTATGTTTGGGGAAAGGAGTATAGGGATAGAGACTCTTAGGAGGCAGGATCCATCTACGTCATAGGACCAGAAATGGCAACCACTTTGGTCGATCGAGGTGCCAATCTAACAGGTATTTGGATCGGGTGGATATTTGGGAATTTAAGGATTAGAAAGATAGAATTAGGGATTGAGACGAGAATTGGGGAAGAACAGAGACATAATGGCTGACAGTTAGAATAGGGAAAGGAGAGAAACTGAGAGGATTTGGGAGAGAATATGGTTAGAGATTTTCGTAATATTCTTCTTATTGATTCTGAATGAAAACCCAAAGTACAAATTTATAGGGAATCCGCATCCTTCTTGCGCTTTCTTTTCTTCCAATTTTGCTCCACTACTTGACCTCGTCTTCTTTCTTTGACCTACCATTGCTCCAAAGTTGTGATTTTCATTTTTGGTGGCCCAATCCTCACATCCTCGAAATATTCACTCTTCACTAGCGCCTCCTTCGCGATCATCTTTTTCTAGTAATCCAAAGAACTCAAGCAATCACTCCACAACCATACATCCATCCAATCTGTAGTTCACCAAGCAATCTACAATCGAGCAGAAACTGGAAGAATTCGACACATGCAATTGGTAGGCCGACCAAACTAAGTCAAGGGAATATCGCATCAAGCACATCAAATTGATCGGCCTACCAAACGGACCCACATTCACAACAAAACTCAAGTTCTTCACCTATAACCCTAGGTATCAATTCTCCAAAACTTCGATGGAAACAGCCTGGAGACCTCGCTGGAGCTTTCGTCGCCGGTGACCCGACCTCCGCTAAATGGGACCAAACTTCTGAAATATGTGCTCCCCGGCTCCAGGAGCGTAGTGGTGGTCTCGGTTTTTGATTTGTAGATCAGGGGGAAAGTTTTGGCCGAAAAACCACCGGAGGAGAGGAGGAGGTCGATTTTCCGGTGAGAGGAGAGAGGAATGATTTTGACAAATGGAGGATGAGAGAGAGAACCGGCCAGATTTTCAAATTTATAGGGGGGACCAAAACACTGGTGGGCCAGGAACACGACCGTGTTCCGTGTGTGCCGCGCCCGTGTTTTTAAGGCCGATGACTCGTCTCTTGAAATTGCAAAGCACGGGCGCTTTGGGGGAGAAGCACAGTCATGTTTTCAACCCCAGGCGACCTTTTTTTTAGTGCGAGGTTTGGCTGGGTGAGGCGGCAAAACCCTGGCGGACAGGGGGCAGAACATTGTCGTGTTCCTCCCTGCTGGTGCTCATGTTTTTAATGCCGAACTTGCCTTTGCACAATCTCAAAACCACGATTTCAAACAACCAAACCTCATGCGTGCGTGTCCAGGCTCGAAAAATATATAACCACAGATGAAAACACACCACCCGGGGTCACGAAACAAGTTCCAGACATACTCAAAGACTCAAAAACAAAAACAAAAGAGGTAAAAGGAAAAGAAAATGCAAACCGTGGTGGGGTTGCCTCCCCACAAGCGTTTCTTTACCGTCTTTTAGCTAGACGCAGAAGGAGGAACTAAGGGTCCTCGAGCTTGATCAACAGCTCTGCGCTTTCGATATCACCTCCAAGATACAGCTTCAGGAGGTGGTCGTTTACCTTGAACGGCTCAGTTTGAGCATTGCTGATCTCCATCGCACCATGCGGGAATACTTGGGTGATCGTGAAGGATCCCGACCACCTTGAACGCAGCTTGTCCGGAAAGAGTTTCATGCGTGTATTACAGAGCAAAAAACGATCACTTACCTGAAACTCCTTGGGGCCCTTCAACCGAGCGTCGTGGAGAGCTTGGTTCGCTCCTTGTAGAGCAGGGCATTCTCAGAGGCGTGGTAACGCCATTCCTCCAACTCTAGCCGCTGCGACTTACGTTCAGTACCTGCAGCACTTAAATCCAGATTTAGCAGCTTAAGGGCCCAGAAGGCCTTATGCTCTAGATCAACTGGAAAATGACAAGCCTTTCCATAGACAAGTCGATATGGTGAAGTATCGATCGGGGTCTTGTAGGCTGTCCTATATGCCTAGAGAGCATCATCGAGCTTGGTGGACCAATCCTTTCGAGACTGATCCACCGTCTTTTCAATTATTCTCTTAAGTTCCCGGTTCGTCAGCTCGGCTTGCCCATTCGTCTGGGGATGGTAAGCCACCGACACCTGATGCTTAACAACATAGCAAGAGAGGAGTTTAGCAAATTTCCCTTGAAAAATGAGTTCATCTATCACTTATGATGGCTCGAGGTGTCCCGAACCGAGAGAACATCTGCTTTAGAAATGAGCATATCTGTCTTTCATCATTGGTGGTCATGGCTTGAGCTTTTGCCCACCTCGAGACGTAGTCTACCGCAAACAGTATGTACATATTACCAAAGATGGAGGGAATGGCCCCATGAAATCGATGCCCCAGATATAAAAAATTTCACAAATGACAGATATATGTTGGGGCATCTCATCCCGGGGAGAAATGTTACCTGCCATCTGGAAGCGGTCGCACTGTCGTGCGAAGTTATCTCCATCCTTTAAGAGTGAGGGTCAGGAGAAGCCTGTCTGTAGCACCTTCTGTACTGTACGGTTTCCTCCATGGTGACTGCCGGTAGGTCCCTCATGACATTGAGACAGGATGTCTCTCATCTCGTGCTCCATAACGCAGCACCGGATCACGCCATCAGCTCTGATCCTGAAGAGGTATGGATCCTCCCAGAAATAGTGCTTCAGGTCGAAGAAGAACTTGTGCTTAGCGTGAGTAGCCATCCCCTTCAGTAACTGCCTGCCCACCATATAATTTGCAAGATCAGAATACCAAAGAGTGACACTCTCCACCAGGCATAGTGCCAGCAAGTGCTCGTCCGGGAAGGAGTCGTTGTTCTCTTCCACAAAATTGTCTGCCAGAGAGGCTTCCAATTGTGAATGATGATCTGCAGCAACATTCTCGGCTACCTTTTTGTCCCGAATCTCAATATCAAACTCCTGCAACAGCAGGATCCACCAGATGAGCCTAGGCTTTGCATCAGCCTTGCTCATCAGATAGCGAATGGCAGAGTGATCTATGTAGAACACTAAGTGGGAGAGCACCAAGTAAGTTCGGAACTTGTCGAATGCATACACCACAACGACCAACTCCTTCTCAGTGGTGGTGTAGTTCTCCTGTGCATCGTTCAGGGTCTTTGACGTGTAGTAGATGGGATGGAAGTGTTTCTCACGTCGCTGACCCAGAATGGCTCCAACTACATAGTCACTCGCATCACACATCATCTCAAAGGGAAGAGTAGTCAATTATTGACGGGAGAAGAAGCTACTCTCACTTGTTATGATGGGTGCATGGGTAACCTTCTCCTTCAAGGTCTCAAATGCATCTGTGCACTCTGGAGTGAAATGAAATGGTGCATCCTTCTCCCGCAGCTTGGTCAAAGGCAAGGCTATCTTCAAGAAATCTTTAATAAAACGCTGGTAGAAAGCTGCGGATCCCCTTCATAGAAACGGGAGGATGTAGCTTACTGATTGTCTCAATCTTCGCGCGATCCACCTCAATCCCCTGCTTGGAGATCTTGTGCCCGAGCACAATCCCCTCACGAACCACAAAATGGCACTTCTCCCAGCTGAGTGCCAAATTAGTCTCCTCGCACCTCTTCAGGACAAGTTCCAGGTTATGGAGATAGTGAGCAAATGAGTCTCCATAAACCGAGAAGTCATCCATGAAGACTTCCATGATTTCTCCAACCAGTCGGTCGAAGATCGCCAACATACATCGTTGGAAGGTCGCCGGTGCATTACAGAGCCCGAATGGAATCCTCCGGTATGCAAAAGTACCAAAGGGGCAAGTGAATGTGGTATTCGCCTGATCCTCTGGCGCGATGGGAATTTGGAAATACCCGGACATGCTCTCCAGAAAGCAGTAGAACTCATGGCCAGCCAACCTCTCCAGCATCTGATCAATGAAAGGTAGCGGAAAATGGTTCTTCTTGATGGTGTCGTTCAGGTGCCAGTAGTCGATGCGACTTGCCAGCCACTCACGGTTCGCATCGGGATCAAATCGTTCTTCTCATTCGGGACCATAGTCATGCTGCCTTTCTTTGGAACCATCTGAGTGGGACTGACCCACTTACTATCAGATATAGCAAAGATGATCCATGAATCCATCAACTTCCCGATCTCTGCTCGGACCACTGCCTCCAAGTTAGGAGTCAATCTCCGCTGCGGCTGCCTGACTAGCTTAACCTCACCCTCCATCAGAATTCGATGGGAGCAGAAGGATGAACTAATGCCATGGCTCGGACATACTTCTTCAGCAGAGCCACCAGACTGCTCTTTTGCGCGGGGGACAGTTCCGAACTGATGATTACCGGGAGCTTATTCCCCTCCTGAAGAAACACGTACTTCAGGTGAGAAGGGAGGGTCTTAAACTCCAGCTCTGGTGGCTCCTCCAATGATGTGGCGATCCGGGGCGAGATAGAGATCATCTTGAATGGCTTCTTACGCCCATCGGTTGCAGCTCCCTCTAGTTTTGCGAGCTGCTCCTCCAACTGCAACTCATGCGATGCCTGTTCCCCTTGCAAAAGACAATGCTCGAGGAAATCATCAGTACCCGCACTCGTGATGGCAAGTGCGACTCAAAATTAGCAATAACACAGCCGGGAACTCATGCCATGAACTGGGCTCGATCTCAGTTTAAAGAGCCAGCTGAAAGGAAGAAGAAAAGGGAGAGACCTGGTGTGAGAAGCTTCTTCTTCTTCTTCTTCTTCTTCTTCTTCTTCTTCTTCTTCTTCTTCTTCTTCTTCTTCTTCTTCTTCTTCTTCTTCTTCTTCTTCTTCTTCTTCTTCTTCAGATTTTAGAGTGAGAAAGTGACGAACCAAAGAAGAGGAGAAGCTAGGGTTTCATCTCCAAGAAAGGATTTGGGAATTCCTCCCCCAAAGGAGGATCTCTTCAATACAAGGAGCAAGGCTTGCATCTTCTTGTTGGTTTTCCTTTCCCTCTCTTGTGTTTCCCCTTCTCCTAGCATGGAGTAGTCCCTTCACTTGGGTGTTTGTAAACCTTAGCTACAATTATGTGAATGCTTGCATGAATTGAATGATTTTGTGTGTGGTTGTGTTTAATGTGAATATGGAGGTATTATTCATGAATGATTGTGTTGTGTGAAAGCTTATCAATCTAATTGCCATTCTAACCTAGGTAGAGAGAAAACCCCCTTCCTTTCTTTGAAAGAGGCTTGAATGTTGGGTTTTCCTGGGTGATTCGTTGTCTCTTAGTTAGGTTAATGCAGAGCAAACCTCTTATTTCGTAATAGCACTTAGGGTTTGGTTGTGGGTGGCCGTCCGAACTCCAATTCGAGGGTGAAGTCTAACCATTCCTTAGTTAATAGGTTTAGAGGGTCACATTAGTGGCTTGGATAGTATCTCATTTCCTCAACCTAGAGACTAAGAGGGTAACTTAGGCTACTTGTTGGACAACCATTCCTTAGTCAATAGGTTGAGAGGGTCGCATTAGCGGCTTGGATCGTATCTTATTTCCTCAACATAGAGACTAAGAGGGTAGCTTTGGCTACTTGTTGGACAACCGTTCCTTACACAATAGGTCGAGAGGGTCGCATTAGCGGTTTGGATCATATCCCATTTCCTCGTCCTAGAGATTAAGAGGGTAGCCTTGGTTACTTGTTAGACTTCCCTGCGGTTTATGACCCCCTAACCACACACGGTCATTCGATTCTTTCAAGTTTGTTAGCTAGGGGGAGCAACACCCGGGTGAAGCCTTCTCAATTAGTGTCAAATCCATTTTACCTTTGAAAAGTAATTTAGCTTTAGACCTTTGTTTTCACCAAAACTAATCCGCTAGATAATGTTTCAAACAATCGAAGTAGCAGTACATGGGCCGGTCCGGGTCGATATTTAAACATACTTGCTCTATATTGCACCCATCTAAGGTTTATACTTGGACCTTAGGTGAGATTTTATTGTGATAGTCAGAGCGAGTAAGTCATAAACGATTTCTCAAACCATTGGACGAAGAAGGTGAATTCTAAATATTTGTGTAAGACTGGTTAGTAGGAGTCGACACAATTAAGAGAGGGATCACGATTCTTTATATTCGATGAGTAAGGATTACAAAGGAGGAGAAGGGAGAATATCTAGAGAGAATGAGCATACAAAGATCACTAGGGTGAGAAAATCCAACCCCTTTCTTAGTAGAGTAAATGTTGCATTTACTCCACTGATTAGGTAAGCAATTAATGCGACAAGACTGGTGTGCCAGAGCAGGTGCGCGGGTTCCCAAAGTGGCTCTTCCGCGGCGGGAGTGTGTAGCCTTTTGCGGTAGGATGAGCAGCCGCGCATGTGGCCGAATGAGCGTGGTAATAACATGGTGTGTACGCGCTAGGGGATTGGTATGACAATGATTAGCGCTCTAGATAGCGCTTCCACTAACACTAAATCTAATGGTACTACGACGTTTCGCACGCTATGGTTGGGCCGGAGTTACGTCTCCCAAGTCTGTACATGGACGTTGGGCCGTGCTTGAGCCGGCATGGCAAGGGCACGCTTCAAGCACATTTATTTCTTGCCGTGCTTGGCACTGCCCGTTAGTTTTCGTGTCGTGCCGTGCAAGCCGTTTTGTTAACATTGCTAGGCTCGGGCCAGGCTTGGGCACGGTTCAAATCGTGTCATGCCTATTCGTGCTCGTGCCGTGCTCGTATTCGTGTTTAATGAAAAAGAAGAAAATAAAAGAGAGAATGGAAAAAAGGAGAAAATTGGGCGGAGAAAGATAGTATTACCCGAGAATGTTTGAGAAAAGTAACAAATAAGGGGAAAAAGAAAATTGGAAGTATAGCGGTGTGATTTGGCTTTGTTTAATTCCTGGTCTGTTTTAACTTAATGTAGTAATTACGTATATATCTTTATAACACTTCTAAAAACAACAAATAATTATTTTTTTATTTGTATTTTGTAATATTTGAACCAATAGTTTTTTCTATATTTATTTTCTATCAAATAAATATTATTTTCATGCAATGACTGTTCTTATACTCAATAAAGTCTTGAAAACATTAGGCCGACAAGACCCACTTATACATCGTGATCGTGAGTCGTGCCCATAAAATTTAGACCTGACACGATCTATAAATTATCCGTGCTCGTGCCGGACAGACCTATATATTTGATGTCCATTCTCGTGCCCATGCTGGTGCCGTGCTCTAACCGTGTGCGGTGTGCCGTGCTAGCCCGCTGCACATACACTAAGTCCCAAGTCCAAAACAGGAAGAAGATATTCCTGACCACCCACTCTCTGCATCTGTGTTTGAATCGTCGATGGGAATGCCTTTCGCCCTGAGGCTATCGTTTCCTGCCTTTGCATTTGAATCGTCGACGACCAGCGGCAGGTGGAGAGCTCGTCGTTTCCCGTTCCGTTTCCTCTCTTCCCCCCTACAGTCCAATCCTCAGGATCCCGCAGAAGAAGAAGAAAACTTCGGGAAAGAGAGGTGAGTGAAAGAACTGCGAACGCTTCTTCTTCGTACGGTCCTTGCTCAGATTGATGTAAACTTTGAGTTATTCGGTATGGAGTAAAGCAGACGCTAGATATCTCACTGTTTACTTATTGCGGCGTTTTCCTTACTACTACAATAGCGTTCGTCGCCGGAAACAGTCGATTTTAGTGGAGAGATACAGCAATGGAGCTATCAAAAGGTAAGTTGCTCAAATTAGCTATATAATAATTATCTGTTCCTGTTTGGTATACTCTGGTGGAATAGGATTTTCGGATTTTATTTTTTTTCTTTGGAATCATCAGATACATTTTGGATGATGAAGTAGGAGTAAGAATCTCTCTCACAGAAGATGTGGCCAATAATAATTTTGGAGCCCTAGACTCGTCTGTGCCTGAGACAAAACGACCATCGGTGCTTCCTCAGTTTGTCGCCGATTTTGTTCTACCTGCTGGCTTTCCAGGTGCACAGCGTTCTCTTAGATTCCCTTCATTTTGGTTGCCCTTTGTGTTCTTCTTTTGTTTTCATCCTGTATTTGTTTCTTTCCTTCAACTGACCATTTGAAACTCTTGAATTGATACATTGTCTTGAATCGTTCTTCTCCATGGCTCTTTTGATTGCTACTGAAACTGTTGTGTGACTACGTATTTCCGGATTATGATAATGTGACGTCTGAAGAGTGGAAAAGATCGATATAGTACATTTTGGAATCACAACCTGTCAATTTCCTCAGACACTAATAGTCTTCATCTTTGGCTCTCCTGTAATTCTAGGATCAGTTTCAGAAGATTATTTGGAGTACATGTTGTTACAATTCCCCACTAATGTCACTGGATGGATCTGCCACGCATTAGTCACGTCAAGTCTTCTTAAGGCATGTGAATCTAACTCAGGCAGTTAACTTTCCTTGGGGTATGTTGCTAGGAATCAAAACTCCTTACCCACTTGTCTTTCGTTTTTAATTTTTGTATAGCTTGTATTGTATCCTGATTCGCATAACTTTGGGTCCAATGTTTGCTTGTGCTTATTATATTAGCTACTTCGAATGAAATTCTGCAGGGCGTTGGTGTTGGCTACTCTACAGGAACTGCTGCTGCTGCGACAGCTGCTGCAATTAGGTGAATCTATGGTCTACTCAGCTTCTGCAAATGTGGGTCTGGAATATAAGTTTTTAAACATGAGATTCTTTTGTTCTTGTAGATGGGTGTCTAAGGACGGCATTGGAGCTTTGGGTCGCTTGTTCATAGGTTTGGAAATTTGATTGAGGAACTGCTAATTGAAGAAGATATCTTTTTTGGGAATTTATGGTTAAAATCTTTGCTTCATGCCAGGTGGACGATTTGGCAATCTTTTTGATGATGATCCTAAACAATGGCGCATGTATGCGGATTTCATCGGGAGTGCTGGAAGGTTGGTATGATGGCAAACATTTTTGTTTTGTGTTTTTGAAGCATATAATTAATCGAATCGGAAAATGACCTAATCTTTTGAAATTTTATATTATAGCATCTTTGACCTCACCACCCAATTGTATCCAGCCTACTTCCTTCCATTAGCGTCTCTTGGAAATCTGACCAAGGTATTCCCTTCTGTGAGGCCCAAAGTGTTCACTTTAGGAAGCTTTTATTTCAGTTGCTACCATCATGTCCTTAGTTATAGAAATGGAAATGTGACTCTGACATACTTGATTTCTTTATCCTCTTTTAATGAATTGAGGATGTCTACTTATTCTTCTTGAGACTACCATTCACCAGGCTGTAGCAAGGGGGCTCAAAGATCCTTCATCCCGTGTGATCCAAAACCATTTTGCTGCATCTGGAAATCTAGGGGAGGTAGCTGCCAAGGTATATGCTTGTAGTGTCGGCGGATCAACCGTTATGCTATATAATTTCCCATGACTTAATCCTCTGGACTGTTTTTCGAAGGACTTAACCCTCTGAACTGTTGGTGCTTCAGGAAGAAGTCTGGGAAGTAGGCGCTCAGTTGCTTGGACTTGCTGTTGGTATACTGATCCTGGTGTGTTTTCCTATTGCGTTGAAAGTTCTTATAATAATGCTTTCTTCCAAACTGTTAGGCACTTTTCTGCATCAAAGTGGAATGATAGGATTAAGAATGCAGGATACACCCGGACTGGTGAAAACGTTTCCAGCATTGACATTGACGTGGACGAGCATGCGTCTTCTGCATCTGTGGTTTCGGTATCAATCCCTGCTGGTTCTTCGATTTGACACGGTAAACCATCCATTCCATTATCTGTTATTAGAAAGCATAGTATGGTTGGTCATTTTCCCAACGCATCATCATTGGACAATTGTCTTCTCCACAGATAAATCTTAAGCGAGCTCGTCTGCTGGTGAAATCACACATCGAACGCTCTCATGTGCCAGGTAGCTTTCCTGATCTGCTGCAGTGTTCTTTATTGTCGTTAGACAACTTCAGTGAAACAGATACATTTCCCCTCTTCAGGATGCGCTGATTGCAATAAAGAAGAAAACATCTTACTGTGGGAAACATTCACAAAACCGAGAATTACTTTCGGTGTCCCATTGGAAGAGATGATTAGTGGCAAGAAATCCATTTCCGAGGTACCATGTCAATTTCATTTAGTTGACCCATAAAAAGTTGGGGGGTAATATACACGCTCTCAATTTTCCTCCTTCCTGATTACCCTCTGAATAGGTGAAAGCACTTATGAGAGTGTATGAAAAGGAGCAATATCTGCTCATGGTGAACTGGCAAACGAAAGACTTGGAGGTCTTTGTCTCGTTCAAGGTAAAAACACTTGGAGGTGACATGGCAATAATAAGCTGGTGATTTTTTACTGGGGTATCGACAGAGAGAGCATCATTTTGATGAAACATAGAATCTGTCGGCAGGTGGGAGCTACAAGCATGTCGGTACTACGAAGTGTGTGGCAGACATACTGGCTACATGTGAACTGGGAACAACATTCTCTTGATGTTTTTTACCAGCTTGCTAAATCCCACAAGGAGATGGAGACCAATTTTGACAATTTCCTTGAGCAATTGGGTCAAGCCGGATGGGACACAAACCAATTCAATCTGAAGGTCCCCGGCGGAATACTGATCGATGAATCAGGCTTCATTCAATCTTCTCAAGGCCAGGTTTGACTTCCCTCATGGACCTGATAAAAGCTTTGGTAGCACAAGGAAGAAGATTCTAATTAGTACGAGGTGGCAAGAAGCCAAGAACCCAGAGTTGAGTTAGCTTGTCCAACTCTTCAATTCAACTGCCGTCCAATTGTAATAATCTCTTGTCTCTTTCCAAATTATGAAATTTCGTCTGTTCATCTACAATTCGGAATGATTGGTTTCCTTGTGCCAGGGGGTTAACAACCGTTTCTGTTTATCTACTTAACATTTGTGGCTGCGCAGAGAGAGCTTTGCTTTGGGATGACTTGCAGGTTTTTCTGAACTTTGGCGGGTGGTCTTCGTTAAGCTCCTAAAACACACCATCTCAGCGAGAACAGCCGATTCAGCCTCAGGTAATGCAAATTTCATTAGTTTAGTAGTAGTTGCCCTCCAATTGCCAAAATGGTGGTACAATAAAATAATTGATTTTTTCGTTTGGGTTTTGCTTCCAGAATCGCTATTTTTATTTTGTCTCCAACGAAAGCCTCCAAAATACGAGTGAAAATCATGGCCCTCCACTTAGAATGATTTATCCAATCCAATATGATATATTAAATTCCCGCCCTCACTTGTCTAATGAGCTTCTTGATTCATTATTGTGACAAGGAATAACAAGGGTAAATAAAATAATTAGATCCCTGTCCTATTAACGAGCTTGTTTTTTTTTCTTCTTCTTTAACGCGTGTTTAAAATCCCAACTCCTTTTGTTATCTATAAGATATATGATGGAGATTCATGACTCAACTTTCTTCCATTTCAAATTTTCTGCAACGAGAGTGAAAGTAGGAAGGGTACTTTCGTCATTGCAATTGTTTATTTTTTTATTTGAAAAAAATATCAGTGTCAAGATTTGAACCCGGGTCTCTTCTAACAAGGACAAGAGTCATAACCAATAAGACTAAACAAATTTGTTGCATTTATTTATAAAAAAAACATACAAGAGGCAAAATTCTGAAAATCAAATGACTTTTCCAGCACAGTTAGCTACCCCACTAAGTCTTTCTTAAGCATTTTTAGTGTTGGATCTTTGATTATCATTTATTATTATTTTATTTTGACTTCAATAATAATGGTAGTCTATCTTATAAATGGAGGATAATCTTAAAACCGCAATCCAAATATCATTTATTCGAATATTGCATATCAAATTACAATATTAAATATATATGTGCACACACAACCACATATATATGGGTCAGACTGGTGTACTCCTGGAGTATATTATACTTCAGGTACTCTTCGTGAGATATCTCTATCTAGACCATGATTTTTAACCGAGTTTGGGGTATGATACTCTACCCTAACCTCTAATGGATAAACCCCAGGCCCCGATTCTCTAAACTCAAACCCAAAGTTTAATTTAATGGAAAATTATAATTGACCATTGAGATTGATTGGAGCTCAACAAAGTACATCTAATGTCTAGATCATGTGGAGTATACTATACTCTTGGAGTATACCAGTATACTATACTCCTGTAGTATACCAGTATGTGTGTGTGTAGTGTTTTCTATCATATTTTGAGTAAAATCAAAAGGTAACTCATACCCTTGGTAAGAAATGGCAATCTAGACTTTGAATTAACCTGATTTCGAGACGAGACACTATATTCTAACCCTTGACGAGTGAACTCTAGGTCTTAACTATTTAAATCATAGATCCTAAACCAAGGATGATAAAACCTCATCAGAGGTTGTACCGAAAAAGTCGGCGGGAGGGTATTTTATGCGAAAACTGTGGTTAACCGTGATTCAGTCGTTCACAACACTACATAGTGCCTACTGGTTTAGTCGAACCCCCGGTACGTTAAGGGTTTTCAATCCTTGCCCTAAACACTAAGATTATGCACATAATTTTTTGATGTATTTTGATGAAACACGACCTTCGATTATTGTTTCTAATAAAATTGATCTTAGTATATGAGCTTCATAGAATTAAGACCTAGATTTTAATCCGTAAGGGCTTAAGGTATAGTACCATGTCCCTAGCTCCGGCCACTAGACATCATTTTCATACTCAGAGTATATCATTCAAGGTCTATATATCATTTCCTTATGTCATTTTCTTAATCAAAATATGATAGAACCACCCATACTTATAGTTGTGTTATCCTGCTGGAAAGTCATTTGTTCTAAATGTTAGTTGGTTGGACTGCAGTTTTATCAGGGTTGTATGTTGTTTGAAACATTTTGAACTTCATTATTCCAATATTTTTAGTACTCCTATATTATTTAGGGATAATATCCTATTTTGTGTTGAACTTTGATGTAAATAACAATTTTGGCATGAACATTCAAATAAGATAGTTTTGTCCGAATTTGAAAGAAATTAACAAATTTGACCCGAAATTTGGGTCGGTTATTAATATTGAGGGTCAAACATTTCTTTTTTTTATGACTCAACATACAATGTTAAGGTGACTATGGTGTGACTTTCACGTCATAGGTATAATATGCTATTTTGCCCTACACTTTCAAATAAGACAGTTTTGTACGAATTTTCAAAGAAATGAATAACTTTGACCCAAAATTTAGGTTGCCGTTAATATTGATGAGAGGGGTACAAAGAGAGATAGTTTCGTGCTTTGGGATTTTTGGGGGCCTGAATCAATTTATTTTTCCTTTTAATATGATTTATGCAAGTAAATATGAAAATATTAGGATATACTAAGGGTCCTATTTTGTGGTCTTTTTTTCTTCTGAAAAATTCACTTTTTTAGACTTTATAAATAAATGACTTGGAAGCCACATCGCAACCGAAACCTCTCTATCACAACTGTCAATATTAAAGGTCAACCCAAATTTCGGACCAAATTTGTTCATTTCTTTCAAAGTGCAAACAAACCTATCTTATTTGAAAATTCGAGCCAAAATTGTCTTTTACATCAAGTTCATGCCAAAATAAGGTATCATCCCTATGACATGGAAGCCACATCGCAATCGCAACCACCTGAGCATTGTATGTTGAATGGATGAAGAAATTTTTAACTTTTAATATTAACGAACAACATAAATTTCAGTCCAAATTTGTCCATTTCTTTCAAAATTTTGAAAAACTGTCTTATTTGCAAGTTCATGTCAAGTTTGGCTTTTACGACAAACTTCAAGGTCAAAATAAGGTATATCCCTATTATTTATGGTCAACTTACCAATCAAAGTAGTCAGTGAAAGTATCAGCAACACTGACAAAGACAAACATATGTAATTCAAAATTAGTTGCACTCAGCCTTAAGTTTGAAGCTCTCTTGAGAACCCGGACTATTTTCTAGGCATCTTCGGGGACTACGACTAGCATGCTTCCAAACCAGCTGATCCTTATTCTACTTTCTATGAAGAGGAATAATATGGGTGTATCTGTTAGACATTAATTAGGGTTACAAATGATCTCATTCCTAAAATCTGTTAGAGACCAATCTTTTTTCTTTCCTTCTGAGGGTTCATTATGTATGTTTAGGAAAAACAACTCTAATCTTGAACTATTTGCCATTTTTAAGTATTGAAAACCTATTATTTTGTATGTTTTTCTTTTCTTCTTTGAACAATTATATTTCTTTTTTCAGTGATATGTCGTATCTTCCTATTATATTGTAAGCATGTTATATGAACATATTTTTTGTCTAGACTTTCCCGGCCAAGGGGCCGGGCCCGGTGCTAGTTATCTATATAGTATATATTGTCTGCTTTTGGTCTAGTTTGTACGATTTTTTTTATTTATTTTGCATATCATGGTGACTTTCTAAGAATCATTTATTTGCTCCATATTGAGATTGTTTAACTTCAGAGTTTTTGTAAAAACTCTTCCATTTTGACCTTATAATGTGTATTGTCTGTTAAAATTGGATTATTTTCATTAATCGTGAATCTCTCCCGTGCTTTGTCGATGCGAGATTTGCTTAAGGTGTTAAATTATATCCACTTTGCCTACGATATCACTTGAACATCTCAACCCTTTTCTGATCAAGATATTGTTCGTTTTTGGCTGTCCCTCTCATGGTTTTGCTTTTGAGTTGAACTGACAAAGCTGAAATTAACGTGGTCAGAGTAAAGCAGTGCATAGATGGATGATCTTTCGAGAAGTCATGATAAATCATACACTCAAAATAAAAATTGCACCGGGATAGATCCAAACCAAATTAATATCTTGGTTAGAAAAGGTTGAGATGTTACATCTAGTTAATTAATTATGACAAAAGGAAATATTATATTTTTACTATTATTGTAGAAAACGGCTCAATTAGCTAAAACAGTGTATAATTGTCCAGATTGAATGAACCAGTTGACGAATGCGAAGTGGTTAAACAAGGGAATTAATAACTAACTAACCAATCACGGTAACAAGTCGGAGTCGTTTAAATGCAATATTTTGATCTTTCATTTGACACTGAGTGGCATGGTTTATGCAGACGAATCATTACCCCAATCCCTGCAGTACTCCGCTTCCCGGTTGTTCAAAGTTTTATATACTCGATCTATTGATAAAAAAAAAGTTTAATATGAGATAAAATATAACTCCATGCTAGCGCGATTAGCGAATACCCATGATTAAGAATTCGCAAGCAACCGTGAAAGTTTGGGAGTTGCAGATCGTAGGTTTGAATACAAGCGAGGTCCGTTGGTGTTTCCGGAGGTATAAGGTTGTTGGGAGCAAAGTTTTGTTGACGTCGAATTTAATTGCAGGCGACCCTCAAATTTAGTAGAACACGCCGTAACAAAGTTGCTTGAGGTTCGTGGATAATAATAATAAAAAAAATTCGCAGGCAACCATCACCCGCCAGAATAGTAATAAGAAAAATCTCTGAACTAATCAGTATTATTATTATTATTATTATATATAGTTATCTATTAAAAAAATATGATGATGGCTTTTACGTTGTTGTTAGTGGCAAGTAATGCGGTTTAAGTTGACTAATGTCACCAGCGGGTGAAGGATGGGGCCCATGTAGCCCATAATTCACAGAATCACACAGCCCACGTAGCCCGCTCCATCTCCAACCACCGCTGGGAGGTCCCCACTTAAGCGTTGGATGGTGCATGTCCGCCACGCGGCACCGTTAGATTTCCCCCGACTCGCTGAGACACGATCCCCCCTCCTTTTCTTTGCCGTCGGTCCTTCCTTCCTCCACACCCGGCCATGACAGGAAAGGTTTGGCGCGCTCTGGACCGTCACCACCCCAAGTGGCAACCTTTCTCCCCACGCTCTTAATCTCACCGCCCTCCACGTTTGAGGAGGCTCCACTAATGTCACCGTCCGGTCACTGACACTACCCTCAAATATTTTAAGGGAGGAGAATTCGAACCCCAGGCAGTCATGTCAGTTCCCAAACCCTTCCTCAATCCACAATCTTCTAGGCTCTAGCTACTAACAGCGTTGTTGTTGTTATTATTTATTTATTATTATTATTATTAGCGAGAGTGGGAAAAGGAAAAGGAAAAGGAAAAGGAAGCTGTTCCGAGGAAAAAGATTACGTGGGGAGTAAGCGAAACAACAAAAAAAAAAAAAAAAAGGGTTAAATTAGTCATAAACTTGGGTTATCTTTTTTTGAAATCATTGTCGCTACCTTTATTCAATAATCTTATCGTCAAATTGGGGATTCGGGGTGGGTTTTCAATTTTGGGCAGTGAGTAAGAGATTTGGCCTTTCCTTCAATTCTTTTTCTCCCCTAATTCTTATTTTATTTGGAGGGGCTTCCTGGCTGGGTGGGGAGTGGTGGTTGGATTTGGATTGGATTGGATGGGTGATGGTTTTTAGAGGGAGTTAAGCTTCACCCTGTTTTTGGTTGGAGGAAAGGGGAAAAGAAACTCAATTCTCAAGGAACCGAGGGAGGAAGAAATGCGGAAATCGTTTAAGGATTCTCTCAAGGCTCTGGAAGCTGATATTCAGTTCGCCAATACCCTGTATGTGCCCTCAATTCTCTTCCTCATCCATTCTTTTTCTCCTCTGCTTTTTTTCCCTGGGCGAATTGTCTCTGTTTTCTGGTAGCTTGATCTTCTACCTCTCATCCAATTTTCTTTCGCCGCCGTCATAACTTCATCTCACTACCACTCTGGCTGCTTGCCCAAATTCCCAGCTGAAATTGTGCCCCTCCCTAATTCTTGGTTGTGTTCTGTTTTACCGATGAACAGTTGGACGAGAGACTGTTGGGTGGCTTCAACTTTTACTGTTTTCTTCCCTGTAGTCTCTGCTTGTACTAAATTTCTGATTCCACCCACAATTCAGCTTTCTGGGTTCCAGGTTTTTGCAAGAAACTACAATTTCTATTTTGTTTGCCCATGTCGGCTATATTTTTTTTATGGATGATGAAAAATAGAGGGTTCGGCTATATTTTAGGTGGGGTGTAGTTCTAGTTCTAGATCTCTCAGTGATTTGATTCCACCATCAACTCGAGCTGCCAACCTCTTTTTACCCCTTTTTGTCCCTCTTTTGCCCCTTCTCCATCTTTATCCCCGTTTCATGCGGTAGCGTAGAATTGTTCAATTGAGTGGCAGAAATTAGGTTTTGCTCGCTAATCCCAAGTCCCGCTACAAAGTTTTGGGTTGTTTTAAGGGTTCGACTTTCTCCACGTCATTCTAATCAGATCAGAGCACCAGAGTCTTTTTTGACTCGCTAGATTCTTTAATGAAGTACTAGGTTACCCCAGCAGTACCGGAGCAGATGACGACTATCCTGCAAATTTAAGCTCGCCATAACTTTTCAAATTGCCCTGGTTTCTTCAAAGATTTATTCTTTCCGATGATTAGTCGGTTGGGTTCCGTTTTTTTTTTAGAGATGCCTGGAAAAATGGCTGGGTGAACTAGTGGCTGCACATTTCAGTTTTGGATATTCTGTTATGGATGATTAGGGTTTGTCGAGAGCGACCCCTCAAGGACGGGTTGCTTTCTGCTTGTGTAAGATTGTACCTTCAATATCATGCAAGTGGGGTTCTCAATTGTTGGATATTTTGCTTTTGGTCAGGTCCTCTGTTTATCCTGCTGAATACGATGGGGGATGTCTTCAGATGAGGCTATCTTACAGCCCTGCCGCTCACATATTCCTCTTTCTAGTCCAATGGACCGACTGCAATCTCGCCGGAGCCTTGGGGTTGCTCCGAATACTCATCTATAAGGTAATAACTTAGTTGATGCTCTACCTCTGCTCTTGTTTTATGTAATTCAGCTTGTACCTCAAAGCTACAGTTTCTTTCTTCACAGGCTTATGAAGATGGGAAGACAACGATGTCAGTCCAAGAGAGAAAAGCTAGCTTGAAGGAGTTTTACGGTCAGTTCGAGTGAAAAAAAAAAAAAAGATTAAAATGTCTGCTTATGTGATTTATGAGCCTTTTGAGTAAAAGGGGATGGTGTTTGTTTCATGACAGGGGTGATATTTCCTTCTTTGATGCAACTCCAGAGAGGGATTACTGACGTGGACGAGAGGAAACAGAGAGAAATCTGCGCCAAATACAGGAAGAAAGACGAGACGGACAAAGGCAAGCTGACTGAGATTGATCTTGAAAGGGAGGAAGAATGTGGGATATGCATGGAGAACAACACCAAAGTCGTGTTGCCAAAATGCAGCCATTCTCTCTGCCTCGAGTGCTACAGAACCTGGTTAGTACTGAAAATTGCTCTGCCTGTAATAGCTTGAGCCCTCAACTCCTTAAATTGAAGGTTTTTTTGGGCTGTTTCATAGGCGAGCGAGGTCGCAGTCGTGTCCATTCTGCCGGGACAGCCTGAAGAGGGTGAACTCAGGTGATCTGTGGGTCTACACCAGCAACAATGAAGTAGCTGATCTGTCAGCTATAACGAGGGAGAACTTGAAGAGATTGTTCATGTACATCGACAAGCTTCCTCTCATAGTTCCTGATCGAATGGTTGTTTCCTATGATTTAAGGTACCAGTAGCAACAAGTAGGAATTGGGGGAAAGCTGATTGGGAATGGTTTGTTTGTGTACATAAAAATTAGCAGTGTTGGGTTATTTGTGCGTGGTTGCCTATTATTGACGCAACAACCAGTCATTTTTATTCTTCTGTTTGTGGGCTCATTTTTTTGTTCCGGTAGTGTAGAAGTGGGATTCATAGCCTGTAAATAATTAGACCTTCCTCATCTTCAGAAGTGTTGATAGAGTGGAAGCAACGGATGATTCGTTGTTTAATGGTAGCCTTGTTGATATGATTTTAACCTTGACTTGTGCTGATAGTTATGGCTAGGAATGGCATTGGGGAATTCTACCCATTGGGTCGACTTGTTGGTATATGGGCCATATGAGTATTGTGTAGAACTTAAAATGGTTTATGTGCTGATTTGGGTTGGATTTGAATTGAATTCAAATTCAATAAACTCATTTGGGTCAGACTCAGATGGGAGATTGCAAAAAAAAGGTATGGACCATCTCAGTTGTCAGCTTAAACTTTTTTTGTTTCTTGCCATTAAAAAATAGGAGAAAAAAATGCATTCTAACTAGGTGTTCGTTTTCTTTTATGTACCCAATATAAGACCAACTCCAATGCAAGCTCTCAAATTTGGGGATCTTCATCCCCAAATTTGGGGTTTATCCACATTTTTCCTTCTTTTGCTCCAATGCTACATTCTTTATATTTGGAGATCTCCATTTTTTAAGTTTTCCCTTTACTTAAAAAATGTACTTATCGAAGCCTTAATATAATTTGTTCATGTTAATTTTTGTAATAGTTCGTCATCATTTTTAAATATAAATTTTCCGGTAGAATTTTTTTAATTTTGAGACCAAATTTTTGTTGACAAAAAATGATTGACCTAATTTGGGTTTACACACAACACTTGAAAATTATTGATCTAATTAAACCCCTAACTAATCCCCTAATTAAACCCCAATTAACCCTTAAAATCTTAAAAAGAAAAAGAAACGTCACGTGGCGGGCTTTGGGGAGTCTCTATATTTGGGGGAACCCCCATTTCCACGGGAAAAGTTAATCTGCTAACTTGAAAATTCGTTAGCAGATACTAACTGATATCCAAAATATATGAACTAGTATCCAAGTATTAAAGTATCTAGAGAGCATAGACTAGTATTTAAAGTTTGCTAACTGATATCCACCATGCATCAACTATTATCTCAAATTCACAAACTAATATCTTGACAACACAGAATAGTATTCATACAGAACATAATTAGTATTCAGATAACGCATAAAAGTATCCAAATAACACATAAGAGTATCCATATTGAATACTAGTTGGTTGATTGTGGATATTAGTTGGTATATGCTATCTGGATACTAGTTTGTGATGTTTTGAATACTAGTTTGTGCTATCTAGATACTCAACAGACTTGGATACTAGTTCATACATTTTGGATATTAGTTAGTATATACTAACGAATTTTCAAGTTAGCAGAATAACTAGGCTGCATTTCCACCCCCAAATTTGGGGATCATTTTGGAGATCTCCCACAAATATAGAGACTCCTCCATTTATAGAGGCTCCATTGGAGCCAACTTTCCCCCAAATATAAAGGCTCCCCCATTTATAGAGGCTCCATTGGAGTTAGCCTAATAGGTTCAATATAGTTCAAACTATATGATTTTGTCTTAAACTAAAACATCGGGGAAGTGATTTATCAGAAAACTCTCTCTTCTTTTTCTTCTCTAAAACGATATCAAAACCATAGGTGTCAAAACATAGCCCGACCCGATTAACCCGCCCGATAAATCCGACCCGCAACCCGAATTGACTACAAGTAAACAACCCGCAACCCGCCCGACCCGCAACCCAATTGACTCGCAACCCAACTAACCCGCAACCCGACTGACCCGCAACCCGATTAACCCGAACCCGATTGACCCGCAACTCGACTGACCCGCAACCCGATTGACCCGAACCCGACGAACCCGTAACCCGACCGAGTCAACCCGAATTTCATCTAATCCACTTGAATAATTATAAAAATATACAATACATAGTTTTTCAAAATAAAGTTTTTCATTCTAAACTTAAGTAAAATTATTTGTTCATTTCGTATAGAAAATTTAAAAAATATGAAACTCACTTGATATTACGTATTTTAAGAAAATTACAAAAATTGAAACATGAAGGTCACTTGAGATCATGACAATATTAATATAATATATAAATTAAAATTTTGGTTAATTTAACTATTCAATAAAATTATCATTTAAATATAAAGTAAAGTAAAGTAATGTATTTGGTAATTTGATATTTTTAAAAAGAAGAGGGAAATTTTGGTGTATTCAAATTTTTGGGAAGAGAAAGAAGAGGGAAATTTGGTTCTTTGAATTTTTTAGAAAAGAAACAAGTGGGAATTTTGGTGGTTTTGATATGTGGGAAGAGAAAGAAGTGGGAAAGTTTGATTCTTTTAATTATGAAAGAGAAATAAGGAGGGAAACTATTGAGTTTTCAACTTTTTGTAGAAGGAAAGAATAGGGTAATTTGGTTCTTTCAATTTTATGGAAGAGAAAGAGGAGGGAAAATTGAGTTTTCCTAATGTATGGAAGGAGAAAGAAGGAGGGAAATTTTAGTATTTTGTGAAAAGAAAGAAGGAAACATATTTGGTGTTTTCAATTTTTTTGTTTTTCATTAGTTTTAGATTTTGAAATATGAATCTTTAACTTTTTATATGGAGAGCATGACTAGTTAAAATTAATCATATATGCTTTGAAAGTCATTGTCAATATTTAGCACGTTTCAATAACTACCCCATAGGCCAAGTTTAACCTAAAGTGGTGTTGTCATACAGTGGCAATCAAGGTCCACTCGGGTCTCGGTAGCCTAGCCTACTTCCCACGTTTTTGTTATCTGGCCGATTGGTTTAATGGTTTGTGATGGAGAATTCAAGAGAAATAACTAGTAGTGAGAACAAATACAGTATAAAAGCAGGAACTTCAGGGAACTATCCCACACCCTAGCCTCGGTCTACTATGCAATTTCTAAATAAGTTGAGTTTATAAAATGTGGTGAGTGAACTCTTTTATGTAGGCTTTCGTGGTTTTACACACGCCTCCGAGTACGCCTCCCCTAAACACATGTCATTCACCTTGAACTAGGCTATCATATCTGGGACATTAAGAACGTAGCTCATTTTCAATGGGTACTACCCGCCTTCCACACCAAGGTTTCATCCTGGGTTCTGTCTAGGGAGGCATTCCTATGGCAGGGGTACGGTCGCCTCGTCCACCATAAGATCCTATTCATTCATCTAACCTAATTTGTTTGATGACACATACTCGTCTAACCCTAAAACTCCATACCCAACGTAGAAGCTCAAGTAGGCTAGTAAAAAAGATTAGGGTGACATACCCAAACACAATTAAAGCTAGAGAATCAATGAAATTAACTAGATAAACACATTCATTCAAAACCCTAAAATATTCATACATTGCATAATAGTCCTAAAACTAGGATTTGGGGCTTAGAACCCCTAGTACCTTAGAATAATACTCCATATATCAGGGGAAAAGATACATAGAAGAAATTGGGGAAGACTTGATGTTGAGGAAGGTGGCTCCTCTCTTCTGGCTCTTCCTCCTTCTCATCTTCTCCTTCCTTCAGCTTCTCTCTCTTCTCTCTCTAACTAGAAATTTATCTCTCAAAATCAAATCTTCTAAATGGGGGAAGGGGGTCTTCTATTTATAGCCTTCAGAGGATGGACAAGTTCAAGACCAGGCAGTGTGAAGATCACGGTCGCAATCTTCTTCCTTGAGATCGCGATCTGCTGATGACTCCGTTTTGGCCTTCAAATGCGAGGGGTTTGCGGGTTGACTTCACGGTCACGTTCACAAACTTCCTTGCGGTCAGGGTGAACTGTGGCCATGAATCATACTGGTAAAACTCTCTGTTTGTCCTTAGTTGGCTTCTTCATGAAGTTCGTGCCCTAAGCCTCTAGATTGGCGGCCGCGATCTTCACCTTGAGTTCGCAGTCTGTGTTCTCGGCCGTGATCTCCATCTCCTAGCCATGATCATCAACCTTCTGTCCATTTTGCTACACTTGTGCCACTTTTTGTACCTAATTCGCATGTATTGTCTAAAGCACCCTAAATTCACACCATAATCAAATAGGAACGGAATAGGGATGCAATTGACGTTATTCTAATGATTATGCACATGAATTAGCACAAAACAAACCTAAATATGAAGGTTAAGTTACACCAATTTGGGTGTTATCGTAAGGACAAAATGATCTGTGTTTCACGAGATGGAGTTCTCTTTCTCTTACTCGAGTCTTCTTGTGCGAAGGTTGGGGTGAACTATATGTAGATTGATTAGGAAGTATTTACAATCCTTCCCATGTAAGTATTTTGAAGAGTTTTTGTATTAAGACAATC
The DNA here is from genome assembly GCA_946122785.1 of Linum tenue. Lineage (NCBI taxonomy): Eukaryota > Viridiplantae > Streptophyta > Magnoliopsida > Malpighiales > Linaceae > Linum > Linum tenue. Next base: position 62,371,425 of record CAMGYJ010000005.1, read on the forward strand.
TTGCCATGCTGCTTTACACTTCTCGTTTCCGGTTTATACGCAGAAGGGGGTTTATTCTGCTTTGTACGTTGGTACTTAGCAAGCTTTGATCAAGCAAGAGCAGTTTTTAGCTCTTTTTCCTCAATCGTGCGGAGGTTCGATGAATTCAAGGGGTTTCAGAAGGTTTATTCGTGCCCTTGAAAACACATCCTCAAGTTGACAGTGATATCATAAGGGTGGAAATTTCACTTGTACTAAAAAGAAACTAGCATCATCTCGTAGGCCTACCCCACCAAGACTCAACTAGTATCTCTTCCAAAATCATTTTTTTCCCAGGATAGGACACCTCACACTTGGATTTTACCCCACACTTTATTTGCAGTGGCATTCATTTGATTTAGACTTCACATGGTAGGACTTCAAATGTACGAAGCTACATATCGACCTCATTTTGCTTTAAGCATAAAAGACTCAATCCTATGAGGAGGGTTTTGGGAAATTGAAAAGGATGGTAGGAAGCACCAATTCATACGTTTTTCTGACAGATTAACAATTCGAAGTATGATGAACTTCAAATTTGCATTGGGGGTGCAGCATTACTCAAAAAATTTGAAATTTGAATGCACAAATGTGCACACAAAACCCTTCCCCAAATGCATGAATATTCACACAAACATGGTATATATCATGAAGAACAATCTACCTAAATCTCACGCCACACATTAAATGGGACAATGTCCTCATTGGAACAAGCAAGCAGTAGAGAGGAAAGTAGATTGAAGTTACCTGATGTGTAAAACTCCAAGCAAATTAGCCATTTCCTTTGATGATTAGCTTCACGAACAACGAAAAAGTGTAAAACGGAGAGAGCAAGTGTGTTATTTCCTCCTTTATGGCAAAACCTAAGAGGTTTGCGTAAGTAGCTCTCTTAAGGTAATCCAAATCAATAATGAGAGAAGAGCCTTCAATGGTAGGCGACATGCCAAATGCAAGGCCATAGTGGCATTAATTGTGTGATGTCATAAGCAACATACACATGCATGGTTGAATTGTTGAATGTCTTGTCACAGAAGTGGGAAAATACACAATGAATAGTCATATGAGAAGATGTATGAAGGCAAAATGGTGACACCCTTATGTCTTCCTAAGAAGAAGAGTGACATGCTAGGGTTTACCAGAGTACCATCATATATCATAGTGCGGCATTCTTGAAGAGAGTGTCATTCGACGAAGTCTAATTTATCACCACACACTTTAGTTCCTTCAACATAAAAGCTACGAAGGAGCTTATATTGGAAGAGGGAACCAATGTCGAGCGAGACACCCTCGAATGCTAGCTATGTCTCATGACACAAGTAGATGTCCATATTCCTTTATCTACACACATATAACCAACATCTTCCACACGATGCAATCATTCAATCATCCATTCCCTCTAATCCCAACTCCATCACAACACATGCAAGAAATAGCAACCTCAAAATATATTTCAAAGTAAGCATAAGAGCTTTAACTATCACAAGCATGCAGTAGATGGATATATGAAGCTCAAGGGTTCGAAAAGCAAGCAAACACATGGAACCACACATGCATTCACAAGGTTTCAAACTAAGGATATCAATAGAAGAGAACATGAAGAATAAATACACGAGGTGGGTGGTGTGTGAAAAAACACGTCCATGGTGATGAAGTGATCAAATTAAGGTTTTGTGATGGTCGACATAGGGATGATCTTAGGCAAGCATACATGGTCAAAGATGAGTGGAAATGGAAAAAGGCAGAAGGATGGATGTAACAAAATATTTCCCTACACTAAGGCCTAACACTAAAACAATACCCCCCCCCCTTCAAAATACCATCATAATGTCGTTTGAGATAGACGATTATGGTTTTGCTATAAGACTACTTGCACTCCTAAAGGGTTGCAACCACTCATTCTTTTAAAATGCAGGTCGATATAGTACGAGGGTTCATGATTGTTACCTTTACTTGTAGAAGTAGTTGATGGTGCCATCTTCATGTCATCCTATGATGCTTGATACTACGTACAACCCATAAATCTAGGGTGCACCAACTTTATTGACAATGAGCTACTCTACAAGAGTGCTAAAATTGAAACGGAGTTATCACTTGTAAGTACTTTTCTGTAGTGTCTTTAAGTTAGACAAACCATGGGTTGCCTCGGATGTGGCGCCTTCTTTTTACTGCATTTGAGCTAGGCATTGCTAGCCCTTTCTATTGATTTGACCAATGAGGATATAAGGGTTATTTTCCATACCAATCATTTGGGGCAGGGGAATCGAGAGATGGATCAGAAGCAAATTTCTGAGTCGTGGGTGACTTATGGACATATAAGGTACATACCATCTCCTCAAACTCTCACTTGATATATGGTGATAGCGAATTACCCTCCTCAAATTCTCTAGCGTGGAATTCTAACTCCTTTTCCGTGTCGTATGGAAGGATCAAGTTGATACCATCCCCATAGTCGGGCATAGGATTCCCCGAGGAGTCACAATCAGATTCTATAAAAGTATATCTTTATTTTTTATCGTGTTCCTCCTTCTTGGCTTTCGGAGTAATCATGTGTACAATATGCTCCACATTGTCTATTCCCATTGTAAGTAGATGTTTATGAACAACGATCAAAGCACCGGAAATGGCCAAGAAAGGCATCCCAAAGATGATAGAGTAATCTCTATCCTAGTGTGTATCAAGTAATACAAAGTCTAGAGAGAACACGAAGGGTCCTATCTCGACCTTCAAACCCCTTGCCATGCCTAATGGTCGCCAAACCGAATTGTCGGCCAAGGAGATGGTTCTGGTTGTGCTCTCTAATTTGTATATGCCAAGATACCTAAAGATATTGAAGGGCATAACATTAAGACTAGACCCTAGATCAATAAGTTCTTTCATCTGGTGAAGATCATTGAGAACACATTGTATTACGAATTGACCCGGATCGGGTAGCTTTCGTAGTAAAAAGTGTTGCACGTGGGAAGGTATGTTTCTCATCTTGAGCTTGTGAGATAGCTCAGTATCATACTCAAGAAGTTTCCTTAAGGGATCGTACATCCCCATAGGAGCTTTCAATGCTGGTATGGCAGCTTCTTCCCCTTCTAAGGCCGAGATAAACTCATTGAATATACTTTGGCTAGAAGACCCATAGTCATCTTGATAGACCGATAATTACACATGTTTTCACCCCTTTTCTGAAGTCGTTTGAGATGTGGATTCTAGTGTTTTAAGCCGATTTCACGCTAGGGTGTGTGTTTATGTCATATTTCAGGTCTCGGCGTTGTATAGAGGCGGAGAAACGAGTTCTGGGTCGAAAAGAGCGAAGTTGGGACGAAGGAGGCTGATGGATTAAAATACCCGGCCATGACCAAGAATACCCGGCCGGGTATTATTCCTTTGAGCGCCCCGTGAGAAACAGAAGGGGGCCCGGGCAAATGGCTAAAATCCCCGGTCGGGGATTATAGAGTCAGACCGGGGATTTTTCCCTGGATGAAACGGCGCGTTCCATTTATACCCGGTCGAGACTCAAAATACCCAACCGGGTATTTCGACCGGGTATCGCGATCTGCCAGCTGATTTAAGGAAAAGGAAGGCCATCTTGCAAGGGTTCCGAGTTTTTTAGAGAGAAAGCGATTCCTAGAGAGAGAAAGCGACGAACCAGAGTTCCCAAGTGCCATAGCTTGATCTTCATCACCATTGGAGCCCGGCTTGAGCTTGGAGAAGTGCCGATTAAACGTCCAGGAGCAGAAATCCGTCTTCACAGTATGATTTCCGCGTCTGAATCTGCTTTTGCTTCTTTCTCTATGGAGTAGCTCCCCCATTCATCTGGGTATGGGGAACCCTAGATTTGTATGCTAGGTCTGATTGTATGAACCCAAGTACAGAGTTTGTGAATTGATTATATTCGATTGTGGTTTGAATGATTGAATGACTTGAAGCCTGATCAAATTCCTGTTGTTTCTGCTTTGACCTAGAATGAGAATATCTGCCTAGGTTGATAGAGTATCCTTAATCGAAGGTGGCGAATTGGTGACTTTAGTCGAGGAGTCAATTCGCTATTCTGTACCGCATTCAATTCGGTAGTGGAGGTTTGGTTCACTAGGGCCTCAATCTGTTTACTCTGGTGGAGGTTAGTCGCCCGCTAGAGACTCAGATTGAGAGGGTCTGGAGACCTTTAGTCGAGACTTCGGACTAGTTAAGAACCTTCCGCAGTATAACTTTCATAAAAACTGAACTTGGTAAATTGCAATCCGGCTTAACTGCAGTCTAGGGGGAACCATATCCGGGTGACCTCTCTTGACTTGAACAACCATTTAACTTGCTTTGTGTTTTTTTTTTTTTATTATTTGTTTGAATATGCATTAAAGTTTCATTGCTAGATAATACGAATTCACTGAGTAGTCATCACATCTAGGACCCGGGTTGACAATAAAACCCAAACCCGCTATACTACGCTTTAGGAAGTGGTTACACTTGGCCATTTTCTAGAGTGACAGTAGGAGTGAGTCAAGTTTTTGGCGCCGTTGCCGGGGAACGGCTAGGTTGTTGAAGAAAAGTGATTTCTGTTACTTTAGCATTTTCATTTTCGCATTGAGTGTTTGTTCTTTCCCACTTGTGCCTTCACGGGTTTGCATTGCTTGATTGTGTGCAGATAGTGCATGACCGGTAGCCAGTCGGGAGATTTACGGCCGTTGGATCCAGAGCTTGAACGCACCTGCCGCCATCTTAGGAGACAACAGCGAGCTAGACTGGCTACGGAAGAGCGCGGAGACGGCCAATTGAGCAGCGAGTCCGAGGACGAGTACGAGATGGAAGGCGATCACAACCCACCTCCGGAGAACCAGTTCCTGGGGAACGACCCCAATCCCCAGGGAGCTGGGGTTCATCATCATCCACCACCACCGGGTCCCACCTTGGAGTATTACTACACTCCGCGGATTGCTGACATCCGCCCGGTCATCCTCTATCCGCCCATTCCAGCAAACAACTTCGAGATCAAGCCATGCTGGATTCAACTTATTACATCCTCTATCCAGTTCCATGGCTTGAAGGATGAGGAGGCCCGGGTACATCTTTCCCGTTTTCTGCAGCTGACGAACGGGTTCAAGCTGAACGGTGTCCCGGATGACGCAATCCGCCTTCACCTCTTCCCCCATTCTCTGGCGGGGAATGCTAAGAGGTGGTTGGAGACCCAGCCCCCACTGTCCATCACTTCTTGGGACGATCTGGCAGACAAGTTTGTGCACAGGTACTATCCGGCATCGAAGACCACAGAGATTCAGCGGGAGATCACTCACTTCCGCCAAGAGCCAGATGAGTCACTTCGTGATGCATGGGAGCGGTACATGGGATACTTCTGGCAGTGTCCCCATCATGGCTTCAGTGATGCTTTCACAGTGGGGAACTTCTACAGCGCCCTCACTCCAGACAGCCAGAGGGTGATCGAGTCTCTATGCCCAGGAGGGGATATTCTTACTAAGACTCCACCCGAGCTAAACCAGATGATCAGTACCTTGGCTTCCCGCGATCATTCCTGGGGGCAGAGCAGCAGAGGCAGACAGTCCCGCGACCGTGGTGTGCACGCTGTGGAGGCCAGGTCCGGTTTAGAGCAGCAGGTGGCTGAGTTGGTGTAGACATTGAAGCAGCCCAACGGCCTCCTTCCGGGCCGAGGCACAGCTACGCCTCCAGTGGCTCAGTGCCAGTGGTGTGAGAGCCCGAATCACCGGGTGGAGGACTGTCAGGCTATGAGGGAGTCCTCTACTCCCCAAGAACAGGTGGACTTCATCGCAAATGCTCGGCGCCTGGACCCATATAGCAACACCTACAATGAAGGATGGCGCCAGCATCCCAACTTCTCCTGGAGTAGCAACAACACCAAACCCCCTGGTTTCCCAGCACCAGCAGGTGGTTTTCAGCAGAGGCAGCCCTTCCAGGCTAGGCAGGGGCCACGACCACAGCAGCAGCCCTACCAGCCTAGGCAGGGGCAGCCATTCAAGCAACCCAGCGACAGTATGCCGAGCCACAGCAGCCCCAGCTGCCGATAACCAGATGACCGATCTGAAGAATATTTTGGCGGCATTCATGACCACTAGCCAGGCGAATTTCACGAGGGTGGACCAGAGCATAGCCTCTCTGGAGGCAGGTCAGAGGAACCAGGGTGCTATTCTGCAAGATCTATAGCACCAAGTCGGTTCCCTAGCGCGCCAACTTACTGCCCGGGCCCCGGGAACTCTACCTGCCACCACCATCCCCAATCCACGGGAGCCGCACGAGCAGCTGGATGTCATCTTCACCAGGAGCGGCAGGCCCACATCGGCTGATCCTGCCCCGACCAGGCAGGAGGAACCACTACCGGCTTCAGCACTTCCAGCCGATGATGCAGAAGTGCAGGTGGAGAAGGAAGCCCCTGCTCCCAAACCACAATCAGTGGTTAAGGAGCATGTACCCCAGCTTCCCTTCCCCACTCGCCTACACAAAGACAAGCTGGAGACTGAGTTTGCCAAGTTTATGGCAAAGTTGAAGCAGCTCAACATCAGCGTACCATTTGTGGAGGCACTGTCGAAGATGCCCAAGTACGCAAAGTTCATAAAAGATCTCCTCACCAACAAAAAGAAACTTGGGGATCTCTCGACAGTGCTGCTGAGCGAGGAATGTTCTGCTGTCCTGCAGAACAAGCTGCCCGAAAAGTGCAAGGACCCAGGGAGTTTTACTATCCCTCTTACTATTGGCAGCATGCATATAGGAAAGTCCTTGACGGACCCAGGCGCTAGCATTAATGTCATGCCATACAAATTGTTCAAAAAGCTAGACCTAGGTGAACTTAGCCCTACTAGGATGAGCATTCAGCTAGCTGACCGTTCCGTTGTGCATCCTAGGGGTATCATAGAGGATCTGCTTGTTAAAGTGGATGCATTCACATATCCAATGCAGTCAAAATCGGGATTTTGATTGTAAAATCGTAGGATTTTAGGATTTTACTCAGGGATTCCGATCCTGATTTTACTATAAAATTGATGGACCTTAAAATCGTTCAAAATCGGGATTAAAATCGTTAAAATCGTAAAAGCGTACCAAAATCAGGATTTTGATCCAATGTGAACAAAACAGAGCCAATTCAAAAGAAGCAGAACTATTTCGGGGGGAAAGACCAATTACGGGGATCTTCTCATATATTTTTCCTATTAAAAGAACTTTTGAAAAGAAAAAAAAAACAAATTAGGGTTCGGTTAACACCTTTCCCTTCTCGTTGTTTAACTCATCAGTAAAACCGTTGCCATGATATTATAAATACGCAAGAATTGACATCGTTATTAATAAACTAATTGATTAATGAATATATTTGTACCAAACCAATGACATTAATTTTTTTATTGGAGTTCACTTATTCTTAGTTTTAAATCATGCTTAGTAGATGATGTCGGGATACTACTTTGAGTTAAACTATCTAAACACAACATGAAAACAAGAGCAAACCCCATGAGCTATCCCTTTCCCATAAATTATTTTGAGTTACACATTAAATAACAATTAAAATGATGATTTTGAAATATTAATCTTCAAATTATCATTTTAAATGTTATATGTCTTCGTCTTATTAATGATATACCTTATTAATATTATTATATGTTAATTTCTATATGTTACTTAAAATCCTACGATTTTACGATTCAATTTTACGATTCCGATTTTACCCCAGTTTTCGATTTTAGGTAAAATCTCGATTTTGACTGCTTTGCACATATCCTGTTGATTTTGTTATTCTGGATATAAATGATGATGTGGATGTGCCTTTGATTTTAGGGAGACCATTTCTTGCCACCGCCAAGGCACTTATTGATGTGCATGATGGTAAACTGATCCTGCGTGCTGGGAATGAACAGGCCACTTTTTCTGTGACTGATTTCGATCACTGTGCTATGATTGCTGTCACACTTGTGCATGCCATTTCTGATCAGGTACACGAGCCTGTCGTGTATCCTTCTGCACCTCCCATTTTGCAGGACCCCCCTCTCACTCCTTCGCCGCCGCTCCCTCCAGCCTCACCACCGAATAAAAAGCTCAAAGAGGAGTGGCGGCCGAAGCAGCAGGTTGCTAAGCCTGCATGGAAGAAGGGTGGAGACCACTACGAGCTGGTCCCGCCCCCTGCACCACGACCACCCTGGCCGTCCAGGTACTCACTCGCCTGCATCTTGCCGGATGGCCAGGTCGAGCTGACCGATGATGGTGGTCGCATCCGTCGGGTGCATGGCCACAACCTGAAGCTGTACCTCAAGAGCGACGTGGATCCGCTCTTGGAGGCACCTGTTCCTGCACCTCCCTGAGTATCCACCATGGGCGTCCAGCTAAAAGACGGTAAAGAAGCGCTTGTGGGGAGGCAACCCCACCACGGTTTGCATTTCTTTTTCTCTTTTTTCTGAGTTTTTGTGTCGTGTCGAGTCAGTTGCATGTCTGTAATGAAGTTCGGTCGTCTGTGATGCCTTGATTTGGTGTTTTCGTGCAGGAGAGGTTGAAATTTTGGGCGAAATGAGATTTTTGGCCGAACTGGGGGAAATACCCGGTCGTGGGCCAAAATACCCGACCGGGTATTTTTGGTCCACGCCCGGGGCCCCCTCTGTTTCTCGGGGGGGGGGGGAATGGGAAATACCCGACCTCGTCCCAAAAATACCCGACCGAGTATTTGTGGTTCGAGGCCGGGGATTCCCAAGGCCTTGAACGCAGCGTTTTTACAAAAATACCCGACCTCGTACCAAAATTACCCGCCCGGGTATTTTTGGTTCGAGGCCGGGGGTTTTCAAGGCCTTACACGCAGCGTTTCACAAAAATACCTGACCTTAATCCAAAATTACCCGACCGGGTATTTTTGACTCAAGGCCGTGTATAATGGCCCATTTGATACGCTGCGTTTAGCAAACCCCGGTCGAGGAATCAGAAATACCCGACCGGGTATTTCTGAGACCCGACCGGGTATTTTGACTATTTAAAGGAAACCCCCGGTCATTTCTCTCTCTACTCTCATTTTTTTTTTCCAAAATTTCTCCTCTCTCCCCTCTCTCCTCTTTGGCCGCCGCCGCGCCACCACCGTCGCCGGTCATTTTCCGGCGACTTTCCGGCGACTCGTCGGTCATTTTCCGGCCACTTTCCGGCGAGCCTCCTCAGGCGCTTTTTGGCCCCTCTCGCGTCCCTCACCCCTTTTTTCGTGTCCTCACTACAATTTTACTTGCATTTCCAGGAACATGTCTCAGGACCATCCGTTTGTGCAGGGTCTGCGCCTGCACTCGGACTATGCGGATCAGTTCCGCACGGTGATCCGGGGGAAACTGGAGCGCCACCACCATCTCGAGTGGGCTGTGTTCGAGCAGCTCCACTGTCTGCAGGAGCTCAGCGCCGCCATCAGTCACCGCGATTGGCGGACGCTGCTCACCATAGTTGAGCCCACCTACACGGAGCTGGTGTGGGAGTTCTACACCACATTTCAGTATGACCGCAAGAAGCCCCGGGACGCCTTTGCGGTCACATTCAGGATGGGTGGCCGTCTCCGGGAGCTGACCATTGACGGGTTGGCCTACGCATTGGGGATCGAGTACCACCCATTCGATGGCCACACGGTCGAGCTCCCGAACCCGACCGATTGGGACCAGGACCATTTCTACCGCCATGCAGCCAGGCATGACCATCGGTATGAGTTCTTCGAGGCTGGCCAGACCTACGTCAGCACCCTCAAGCCGGAGTGGCACATTCTGAACCTGCTGATCACCCGCTCCATCGTTCCCAACGCCACCGGCTCGCATAAGATTCCAAAGTGGGTGCTGTACGCCATGTACTCGATGGGGGACCCGGACCACATGCTCCACCTGGGTTCTTTCGTGGCCACCACTTTCTTCCGGTGCCACGGGAAACCCACCCACCTCTTCTGTGGTCCCCTGATCACCCGGTTGGCGCACCATTTCGGCATCAGCTTCGAGGGGCTTCAGGATGCTTCTTCACAGGGCGGCTCCACCCCCCTCAGTCGGGACGTGCTCCACAGTGCACGCCTCCTGGCCACTGATGACATCCGTACCTGGGTGGCTGGGCTCTCTATGCCCCCTGAGGAGGTTGTGGATCTTGATGAGGACGAGGAGGATGTTGACTACTCCGATGAGGAGGTGGATGAGGATGCTGATGATGATGATGACGGCGCCATGGATGCCGATGAGCCGGAGCCCCCGCTCTCTCCACCAGGGGACCTGCAGCCTCGACGGAGACCGGTGAGAGGCGAGTCCTCTTCTGGTCCTTCTGGTTCGTCGATGGCTTCTGGCCCATCTATGGACTTCTTCACGGAGCAGTTCCAGCAGATGGGGCTTCAGTTCCAGCAGCTCGGTCTTCAGAACCAGCAGCTCATGGACCATCAGGTCCAGTTCTACCAGCAGTATTCGGCCCACCAGGCCGAGTACCAGTCCAGGATGGCGGGAGTTGACGAGCGCCTTGGCCGCTTGGAGACCCACATGGGAGTCACTAGTGCTCTCATCGAGCGGGAGAGAGATCGTGGACGCCGTCTGATGGAGTACTCGGAGCACCTGCTCCAGGCTTGTCACCCTCCAGAGGAGCACCACTGGACCACCCGGTGGGATCATTCACCGCCACAGCAGCCACCGGAGGATGGCGACGACGACCTCATGAACCAGATCGACTTCTCCGGTCTTGGAGGGCCCTAGGGGCATGTTTTGAGTGTTTTTGCTCTTTGTCAGCATGCGAACTGTTTTGTGTCGGTTTTTGTGTCTTTTTCTTTTCATTTTGGATGTTGTACTATTGGGCTGACCATTGGACCTAACATATGTGTTTGAGCTCTTTGGTTTCCTTTAGCTGTGCCTGTGTTCCCGACTGGTCCTCTCTCCAGTCCGTTTCATGCCGACTGGTCCATTTCCAGTCTCCTACAGTCCTTGCACACCGGTAACATCGTTCCCCTTTCCTTCCCTCTTCTCCATTGAGGGCAATGTCGATCTTAAGTGTGGGGGGGATGTTTATCTTTTGACTGCATTAGATCTGTTTGTGTGCTTGGAGCCTAGTCCACTGTCCAAATTTTTAAATTTGAGGGCTCCAAGTACGTGTTCCTTGCAATTACCTGCTCAGTATGCTTTGAATTGACAGTCTCTGTAGTGATTTGCAACCTAAGGAGGTAGTGTAGCACTATGGAGGATGTTGATGCATTTAAGACGGCTCATTTCTTCTTCATATTGTTTTGGTTGATTGAGTGAATTAGTGATCTTAGGACCCTTGAATTGTGTGGTGTTGTGGACTCTCTACCTATCATGGACTCTTGTATCATGTTTTGGAAATAACAGGTGCTCGAAAATGTGCTTTAAAATAACGTCTCCCGTGCGAATAGGGCGAAAGTGTGTAAGGGGAGACGGGAATTCGTTCCCAATTTCCACCTACTACCTCCTGCCCCCTTACATGTCTTTCCCCCGCACGAGGCTCGAGACACCCGCTCCTGGCATGGCCGGTAAGAGCCGGGCTCCCGCAAAACCTTTGCTAGGTGGGCACCCCCGTTTTCTGAAAAACAGGTTGGAACCCTTGAAAAAAAGAAAAAAAAAACAGAAAAACAAGCAAAAAGAAGAAAGAAAGGGGTTCCAACCATCTTCAAGAAGGAAATCGAGCACCTTGAAAAAATGTGAGTCCATGATCTTTTGTTTTTTAGATTCTCTTCATCCACGATTCATTTGTCCTCTGTTCACTATTTACCATGATGCCGACTCGGGACTAGTGTTCTCGTCGAAGGAGCTATGAGATGACTTGTGCGTCGGTTGACCTCGTAAGCTGCTAAATGATCTAGGAAGTCCTCTACCTACGATCGAGGTTGTTTGTTGCTATAGAGGTCTGGAGAGTTGCACTGTTTTGAGTTAGGTTTGCTTGGGGACAAGCAAACGGTTAAGTGTGGGGGAGTTTGATAGACCGATAATTACACATGTTTTCACCCCTTTTCTGAAGCCGTTTGAGATGTGAATTCTAGTGTTTTAAGCCGATTTCACGCTAGGGTGTGTGTTTATGTCATATTTCAGGTCCCGGCGTTGGAATCGAGGCGGAGAAACGAGTTCTAGGTCGAAAGGAGCGAAGTTGGGACGAAGGAGGATGATGGATGAAAATACCCGGCCATGACCAAGAATACCCGGCCGGGTATTATTCCTTTGGGCGCCCCGTGAGAAACAGAAGGGGGCCCGGGCAAATGGCTAAAATCCCCGGTCGGGGATTATAGAGTCAAACCGGGGATTTTCCCCTGGATGAAACGGCGCGTTCCATTTATACCCGGTCGAGACTCAAAATACCCGACCGGGTATTTCGACCGGGTATCGCGATCTGCCAACTGATTTAAGGAAAAGGAAGGCCATCTTGCAAGGGTTCCGAGTTTTTGAGAGAGAAAGCGACGAACCAGAGTTCCCAAGTGCCATAGCTTGATCTTCATCACCATTGGAGCCCGACTTGAGCTTGGAGAAGTGCCGATTAAACGTCCAGGAGCAGAAATCCGTCTTCACAGTATGATTTCCGCGTCTGAATCTGCTTTTGCTTCTTTCTCTATGAAGTAGTTCCCCCATTCATCTGGGTATGGGGAACCCTAGATTTGTATGCTAGGTCTGATTGTATGAACCCAAGTACAGAGTTTGTGAATTGATTATATTCGATTGAGGTTTGAATGATTGAATGACTTGAAGCCTGATCAAATTCCTGTTGTTTCTGCTTTGACCTAGAATGAGAATATCTGCCTAGGTTGATAGAGTATCCTTAATCGAAGGTGGCGAATTGGTGACTTTAGTCGAGGAGCCAATTCGTTATTCTGTACCGCATTCAATTCGGTAGTGGAGGTTTGGTTCACTAGGGCCTCAATCTGTTTACTCTAGTGGAGGTTAGTCGCCCGCTAGAGACTCAGATTGAGAGGGTCTAGGAGACCTTTAGTCGAGACTTCAGACTATTTAAGAACCTTCCGCAGTATAACTTTCATAAAAACTGAACTTGCTAAATTGCAATCCGGCTTAACTGCAGTCTAGGGGGAACCATATCCGGGTGACCTCTCTTGACTTGAACAACCGTTTAACTTGCTTTGTGTTTTTTTTGTTTGTTTGTTTGAATCTGCACTAAAGTTTCATTGCTAGATAATACGAATTCACTGAGTAGTCATCACATCTAGGACCCGGGTTGACAATAAAACCCAAACCCGCTATACTACGCTTTAGGAAGTGGTTACACTTGGCCATTTTCTAGAGTGACAGTAGGAGTGAGTCACATCTATAGGAGGGCTGAAAAAGGCTCCCCTACACCAAATTTGGATGAATTTAGGTCATTGGGCCCATTGTTTTCTGGTGGTGAGGACTGGTCCTCGTATGGACCTCCATGGCAGACTTGACATCCTCGTAAAAATGTTCGTATTTATGACTAGGAAGGGTCGTTCCCGAATAGAGAGAGAATTCCTTGTCCTTAGGAGGTATGAAATTCCTCTCCACATTATTTTTTGTGTAGAAGGTGCTTACGAAAGCCTTCATGGAGTTACGAGTTTCCTTGTTGTGGTGAGAAGATGTATAGTGCTCCTTGTAGGAGTTTTGTTGGATCGTGCTACCCTCACCCATATATGAGATGGTTTCTACATTAGGAATCTTATTCTCCATGTGATTCTTTCCCCCAGAATAGAATTTGGAAGCTCATAGCAAGTAGAGAAATTTTTTTAAGAACATGCGAAATCCATATGTCGTTTCCCTTAGCATATCTTTTTGGTCTAGTCTGACATCTCCAGTGACACTTGAACCACCTTCTCTAGCTAGTTGCTCTCCAACTAGCTGCTCCTCGCTCCTTCTCTATGACTTGGTAAGTTGGTCGGGGTCATTCAACACCTTTACTAAAAGCATCGGAACACTTGAGGGTTTTCCCTTAAGGTTCTCATTAAAAACGGTGGAAGTTTTTATCACTTCCAATCTTAAACACTAAAAACTCTTGGAGTTGTTGTTACTCGCCACCTTTAAAAGCTGTGGAATTTGTTATTACTTCCACCCTTTAACTTATACACTGAAAATGTGGGAGTTGTTGTTACTCGGCACTCTAAAAAACTATAACCATAGACTGATTCAGGGATCCCCTCACTAACTAGTCCACCCGCCCAACTCATACTTATGAAGGCCTACTTAGGCCTTATCCTTTATTGAGGTATTATTGATTCATCCCCGTTATCCTTAAGATCATTATGTGCTCTTTCTTTAAACTTCGGCTATGGTTGGGGACTGGAGTTAGTAAACTACCTCTTAACCTTTTCAACTTAGCTATATAGTCGTGAAATACTACTACTACTATTTGTTCTTGAAAATCATAAACACTTCAATAGTAAACCATGAATTTAAGTGCTAAAAAATATATATTGAAAGCTCACTAGTAATTCCTCAAAACAATACTTAAAAGAAGAGCACGCATAATTAAACACAATAGGCATAGTCTCTAACATTCATAACTTTAAATTATGGCATGCAACTTCACATAAAATACATGCGTAAAACTTGTAACACGTAGAGTTTACCCCCTTAAACACTCACCTATTAACTAAGAGTTCCTTAATTCCTCTGATGTAGAACCCTTAATCCAATTGCTCTCTTGAACTTATAAACTTATAGCAGTTCCTTCTTAGTCAGTATTCCTTTAACTTAGTCCCTTAAACTTACTGGGAATTTTCGTCCTTAAAACATAATCCCAAAATCCTTTGAAAATGACCCTTTGCCTCTTTCAAACACTTTGCTTCCTTGGTTGCTGTAATTTTCCAAAACAGATTCAACATTTATCTGTCCAGCAACACCTTCCAACAACCCAAGAACCAGAACAATGAACCCTACTGTCCAGTCAAACCCAAAAGGTCATAAAATAGACCTCTAATTTTGAGAATAATCCATCTGTTTGTTTCACCGGAATCCTGCCTGAATCAAACTCCATGTCTACAGGAAAGCAGGATCGTACCCTATTTGTCCAACAACCTTCCATGACAAACCATGGATCAGAACATAATCCAAATTTGAGGACGATTCAGTTGTGGACTTTCATGATATTCCCTTTTGAACACTTCCCTTGCTGCTAAAACGAATATTCTACAGCTCCATCTATTAAAGGCTCATTGATCAAATACTTGTGATATAGATAGGATAACTATTGAAATGACTAAAGATGCTTTGATAGAAGGGGAAAATGTATAAAGAATGAGAGTGACAAACACTATAAATAAAGTGTCATTAGAAATACCTCACACTTGAACTTTGTTTCACTCCCCCCCCCCCCCCCAGCAAACACTACTCACAACCATACAACTCAAGGAATTCTAAACACCATCACTCAATCGTGATCTTAGGTAGTGGATCATAAGCAACTTACAAGGTCCATAATAGCACTAGAGAATCCTAACCACGTCAGTATGCAAGAACATCGTACAATATAATCCAAACATCAACTACTAACCAGGAATTAGAGTCTCTAAATCGCCACCAGCAGAGCAGCCGACCCTAATCGTCGTAAATGTTTCTTGACAAACAATGTAATTGACTATCTGTTGAAAGACATGGTGGGATTGAATATGGATTTGGGTGAATCGTATAGTTTTGGAACGTCTAGAGATGAATGTGAGTGAATCAACTGACAATGGTGAGAGTGAATGTGAATTTGCATGAATCATATGTTGTTGGCGGGACTATGTATGTGTTTACGTGAACCAGATAGTTGTGGCGTGTCTGGCGATGAATGTGAGTGAATCAAATGGTATTGGCGTGAGTGAATATAAATTTGTGTTAAATAGATAGTGTTGGTGTGACTAGGTATGTGTTTGCGTGAAATAGATAGTTTTAGCGTGTCTAGCGATAAATGTGCATGAATCATTTGGTATTGACCTGGGTAAATATGAATTTGCGGGAATCAGAGTGTTGGCATGACTAGGTATGTGTTTGCGTGAACAAAATAGTTTTGGCGTGAATTATATAGTTTTGGCGTGTCTAGAGATGAATGTGCATGAATCAGATGGTATTGGTGTGAGTAAATATGAATGTGCATGAATCAGGTAGTGTTGGCGTGATTAGGTATGTGTTTGCATGAAACATATATTATTAATCGTTATTGAAAATTTAAATATGTTATTGAGTTGATTTAAAATGGATACTACTGATATTGAAAAGTTATATACTTTATTAAATGGTTATAATTTTACGTTAATGGTTTTGTGTTTGCGTGATTAACATAGTTTTGGGGTGAACAGTTTTGTGTTTGTGTGGGGGAAAAAAGAATAAGATATTTTTGGCGTGAATCTCTATAAGCGGTCCTTGACTTGGAAAGTTGCATTCATTAAGTGAATTCTAACTTGCGCTCAATTTTAACAAATATGGATTCTGAATCTTTGTTATAGAAAGCATTTTCATGGTTGAGTTGTGTTAGTTTGAGTATTGCACTTATACGCAGTCACGTGTTGTTGACCTTGTTATCTAAAGTATTAGACTATTTCTTGAAGTGTTATGAGTTATTATTACATGAATGGTTGTAATTTTATTTTTGAAATAGATTCTAATGAGATTGAAAAGTTATAGACATTATTAATTTTCTTTGAATATGGTGGAAGAGATTGTGTGAAACAGTGACGTTAATCATATTTGATAATTATCACATTGTTTGAATGGTTGGAAATTTACATGAATAAGATAGTTTTGGCGTGAGTGACTATAAGTTTGCGTGAATGTAGGACGATTCACCTAACATTTAGTTTTGGCATAACATTGTATGAGTATACGTAAATAATTTTTTGGAAGCGACAGTGGATGAATATGCGTGAATTTAAATGTTTTGCGTGACTCAACAGGTATGTGCGTGAATTACTGATGAAAACACGACCTTTTGGGAAGACAGGATGGGTTTCTTGGAAAAAGATATTTTTTTGTAAGAAGAGGGCGTGTGTTTAAGTGTGCCCCCTTCCTGTACACTCAAAAAGCTTACCTTATTAGATAAGAACACATGCAACTTTTTTCTTGAGTATCGAAGAGACTAGGTCTAATTGTATTGGCATGACTTAGAATATGTGTGCGTGATCAGTTAAAGATTTATGTGAATAAGTTTGTTTTTGCATGACAACTCCTGTATTGTTAATAGCTCCATGTATAATCACTCAATATGCATTCTGCAATATCAAAGCAACAGTTAGTTTAAAATAATTGGTATCTACATACAAGATTTTCAAACAACAAATATATACTTTTTTACTTACAAAATTATGGCCCAAGTGCAAGCTTGTCAAAAGTTCAGTGTTTGAATATCCACGAGACCCGATTTAAATAACATTAATTGCATGAATAATATAGTTTTTGGCATGACTGGTTGTGGGTTTGCCTTAATCATATCATGTTGGCGTGAATGGATATGAGTATGCGTGACTCAGGCAATGTTGGCGTGGCTTGTGTGAGTTTTCATGAATAAGATAGTTTTTGGCGTGACTAGATATGAGTATGCATGTATCATATAGTTTTGGCATTACTATTAATGAATATGCGTGAATGGTGAGAGTTTTGCGTAACTGAGATAGTTTTGGGGTGTGGAATATTAAATTGTGTAAGACCATTTTGGCTTGAATCCCTTAAAGCGCTCCTCGACTTGAAAAGTTACATTCAACATCTAAATCCTAACTAGCTCGCAAAGATAATAACTCAAGAATTACAAGTCTTGGTTATGAAAACTTTTTCTTAGTTTTGTAGTGTTAGTTGAAGTATTGCACTATAACTCATGTGTATGTGTTGTTGACCTTGTTATCTAATGTACTAGACTATTAAAGTACTATGGGTTCTTATTACATGAATGGTTGGCAAACCTTTGAAATGGATACTAATGAGATTCAAAGTTACATACATCATTATATTAATTTGAAAATAGCAGAAGAGATTGTGTATCTAACTTGCTCATCACATTAATAACTCAAGATTATTAATCCTTGTAATAAAAACATTATATTAGTTTCTTTAGTATTAGTTGAAGTATCGCTCTACTACTGAGCTTGAAAATTTACATATGTTATTAAATTGATTTGTAGATGGTGGAAGAGATTGTGAGAAAAACTTATGTCATTCATATCTGATAATTACAATATTTCTTGAATTGTTGGATATTGACATGAATAAAAGTTTTGGCGTGATTAAATATGAGTATACTTGAATGAGATAGTTTTGGCGTAAACTGGTTACGAGTTCGAGTGAATAAAATTGTTATGGCGTATCTTGGTATGAATATGCGTGAATGATATATTTTTGGGCTGATGCAACGTTGGAATTGCGTGAATAAGACAGTTTTGGTGTGAATCCCTAGATGAGGATCTCTACTTAGAAATTTACATTCATTATGTGAATCCTAATTATGAATTATTATTTTTGGGTGAGATCATAATTATAATTATGAATTCTTGTTATGAAAAATATTTTCTTGGGTTTGTAATGTTAGTTGAAATATTGCACTACAATGGTTAATCTCTTTGTTATTTTCATAGTTGAGAAGCTTAATTACTATTCCATGGTTCTATATGAGTATGCGTGAATGGTGGGAGATTTGCGTAAATGAAATGGTCTTGGCGCTAGAATAGTATATTTCATAAAAAATAGTTTTGGTGTGAATCCCTTGAAGTGATCATCGGTTGAAAATTTAAATTCATTTTGTGAATAGCTCGTGATGTTATTAACTCATGATTATAAAATATAAATCCATTTTATGGAAAGGATTATATTAGTTTTTAAGTGTTAGTTGAAGTATCGCCCTATAACTTATGTGTATGTGTTGTTTAACTTGTTTCCTAAAGCATTATACTAAAAAGGATACTACCGGTCATAACAAGTTACGTACGTTATTAAATTAATCTGTGTATGGCAAAAGATTATGTTACTCATATCCAATAATTACCACGTTATTTAAATGGTTGGATATTTACATGATTAAGATATTTTTTACGTGAATAATATTTTTACCCCTCATTTCTTGATAGTTCAACTTGGTAAATGACGTCTCTCGACCTATTTTACACTAGGTTGTACTTCTTTTGTTATATTTTAGGTCCTAGTATGTGTGGGAAGGCTGAAGACGAGTTTCGGGACGATGGGAGTTCGAAAAGTGATAAAAAGTGAAAAAGGCCAATTTCACGGTTTTGGGGGTAATTGTCACGGCCTCTGAGCCTTGACAAATGAGCCCAGGGCATGACAATTGAAAGGATCGTAATGGTTTGCACGTCATGTGGGCAAATCAATTGTCAAGATCACTAGATCGTGACCATTTCTAGTTGACGGTGACACTGGACCAAATGGCAGCAAACACCTTCATTTTTGGATGAGATCACCATCGGGCTACCGATGTCACAGCCGTGACATCTGACTGTGACATTGGCTCTCGGGCAGCATAAATAGACAGCAGCGGGGGAGAGAGAAAAGGAAGCTGGTTTTTGGAGAAGAAATTGGTTCTCTCTTTAGGGTTTTCGATCCAAAACACCAAAGATGAGGTTTTAGAGAGAGAGGAGTGTGTGACCTTGAGCAATCATGGAGCATAATTGGAGGCTTGTGTTGATCTTGGAGTCAAGGAATCAAGCCTAGAAGATGAAGATCTTGAGCTATTTTGTAATCTCTCTTCTCTCTCTATGAACGAAACCTCTTTCTCTTAGGTTGATGAACCCTAGATCTAGATTTTGGTTTGAAGTTTGATGTATGTGACATATTGCTATGTTTGATTGATGACTTTATCTATTTGATGGATGGAGCACCTACTCATCCTAGGTCCGGGTAATCTCCAAGGGAGTTGATTCGATCGACCTGCTAATGATATATGAATACCCAGGTTGAATAGAGCACCTACTCATCCATCACTTTGGCGTTCCGTGTCAATCCTGAGTGAGTCTATCTCCTAACGGTAGGGTACTGAGTCGATCGATCAAGAATGGTACTCAACATCGATCCAAATGATAGAACTAGGGGGATTTAAACCTAAGAGAGCTCCACAACTTGTAATTATCTAGGGTAGTGTTAGGTTAGTGGAGCTAGATTAGTTTCTTAATCACTATTCTAGGTTGGCTAGATAACGAAATCTCAAGCCGATGTAAGGTAGACTTAGGAGACCCGTGGTTTGATATTTTTAATACTTGCTTACCCTATACTACACTTGGTCATTGGTTATACTAGGCTATCAATTGGGATGTTGTTGTTAGAGTCGAGCCACTATCCAATTTATCACCCACTAACTTTCTCCTCCTTCAAATCTTCCCACTCAGTATTACTTTATTAAATTGTTAGATGCTCATGTCTTCTTAGGAGACAAGAGACCTCTCAGAAAGGAAAGTTTGCCACTTTAAAATTTGTGGTTTTGGTTACTTGCACTACTTGACAATACCGTATTTGTACATGTTTTCCCGCAAATTCTTGATCGTTTGAGCTTGCATTTTCGCTCCCGTGATCTATTATACGCTAGGTTGTGTTGGTTTGTGATGTTTCAGGTCCTAGTACGTAAATGGGTGCGAAGGAGAGAGTTTCAGAACGTTTTGGAGCGATCAGTCAGAAAGCAGGAAGGAGTTACGACCAGACCTCAAAAGTTACGGCCTGGACCGTAACTTCCTCATTTAGCCCGTAACCTTGAGTGGAAGGGAGCCATGGATCTAGAAGAACTTCTAAAGTTACGGTCTACCCCTCCAAGTTACAGTTTGAACCGTAACTTTTTCTTAGAAGCCGTAACTCTTGAGGACCGTTTGGATGAGATATTTTAATAACAAGAAATTTGGTTTAAAATCTCTCGTTTAAAATACTCGAGAATTTATATGCAGGATTTAGCTTAAATAACTCGTTTGAATTGTGATATTAAACCCAAAATTATATTATTGTCCTCCTCTTGTACCCTTTCATCTTCTTCCACCAAATAAAGAATTGCGGCGGATGCGGAAGAATAAAATGCCCAACCCAGAACTCTGCTTCTTCCCCTTTGTTTTCATATGCTTTTTCCCAAACCCAGAAACACAGCTCCCACAAGGATTCACAACAAGCGAATTTGGAATCCCACTACAACCATAACCGCCGTCGAAAGATGAAGAGGTAGCGGTTGGATTGCGAGGACGACCAATTCCTCTTCTTCGTAGGCTGTCGCCACTGATAAGGAGACCGAGTCTCCTGCTTCCCGTTGTGGTTGTTCCTACTCCTTCGCACCCACTCTGCCACTCTGTTATTCTGTTATCCCACAACCTGTATAAATATAGCATTGTAACTCACAAGAGATCAATGAGAATCAGTAGCAATTTCATGGTATCAGAGCCTTCTGTGACCGAGAGGTCTTGTGTTCGATTCCCGGTGACCCCCATTTGTTAAGCACATGGTATTCTTGTCTTCAGACCTGTGCAAACTTCAAGGCCTTGTGAGTGGCTTTCGTTTGAGGGGGCGTGTTAGTGTTGTGGTATATGATCCACGATTGAACCTCTCCCAACAACTCGAGTTATTGGGATCAACTGGTTCTTGACATGGTATCAGAGCCCCTAAAAGCCTAACGGCAAAACAATCCCTATTTTCTCCCCTACTTCAATCTTCCTTTTTTTTTCTGCTTCTGCTCCCTCACTCTCCCATCATGACGAACGATTCTTCTACCTCTGCCACATCTGCTGCCTCTGAGTCCCTTCCTTCCCCTACTCTTTCTGTCGGCAACCCTCCTGCTCCCCCTCACATTGCTGTCAAATTAACCCCAACAAATTACCTCCTCTGGAAAATTCAACTTCTTCCCCTTCTAAACAGCTTCGACCTTGCTTCGTTCATCGATGGTCCTCCCCTGCTCCTCCCCGACAACTTGCCGCCGGCGGACCCAATCCAGCCTACGTCTCGTGGTACAAACGAGATCAACTTGTCCTCTCCTGGATCGCCTCCTCTCTCTCGGACGCTGTGCTCGCCAAGCTAGTGGGCTGCACTTCCGCCCTCGACGCCTGGACTCGACTCGCCGCTGCCTATGGTGCTGCAACTCGTCACGGCATCCGCAACCTTAAGGATCAATTTGATACTCTCTCGTGTGGGTCTGATTCCATCGACAAGTATCTTGCTCGAGCAAAGGACATCACCGACCGCCTGGCTGCTCTCAATCGCCCCATTTCCGAGGATGACATTGTCTCCCGCTTCCTCAAGGGACTGGGCGAGTCCTTTCTCCCGTTCGTTCGCGCTATTGAAGCCAGACCCGAGCCAATCTCCTTCGATGAGCTTCACGGTCTCCTCCTCAATGAAGAGACCCGCCTACACCAGCATCGCCTCCTCTCCGATGGCGCTTCCCCGACGAGCCACTACAGCAACTTCGGTGGTCGTGGCAGCCGTGGCCGTGGCGGACGTGGTGGCGGTCGCGGTCGTGGCGGCAGAGGCGATCGCTACCCATCCCCTTCTCCCAGTCATGGCATCCTTGGGCCTCGCCCTTCTGCCCCCAGGTATCAGAATTCCACTTATGGAAACAGCCCACTCAAGTGTTTCAATTGTCAGGGATTTGGACACCTAGCTCGTCAGTGCCCCACCCCCATCCAGGCCTCTCGCACTGCCCCATCTGCTCACCTTGCTGCCTCCTCCAACCCACAAGAATGGCTTCTCGATTCCGGCTCCAATTATCACCTGACTTCCGACCTCAATAACCTGGCCCTCCACTCCGAGTACCATGGCCCTGACGAAGTCTCCTTTGGGAATGGTAATACTCTTCCCATCACAAACTCTGGTTCCTCCCTTGCTACCTTAAGCACTCATCCCTTAAGCCTTTCTCATATTCTCCATGTTCCCTCTGCCTCTCGTAATCTATTATCTATCAATGCCCTCACTCGCTCTAACCCATTGTCTATCCATTTTTTTGGTGACTCCTTTGTTATTAAGGACACGCGATCTCAGACGGTTCTGCATCAAGGCCGGAGTAATGGTGGTCTCTACTCCATTCCCCTGTCTATCCTTGCTTCGACCTCACCCATGGCTTTCCACACCACTCTCTCCCACTGGCATCAACGACTTGGACATCCCCACTCACGTGTTCTTCGTCAAGTTCTCCATTCTAATTCTTTGTCTGCTTCGAATAAATCCGACACTAGTCTCTGTCATGGTTGTAGTGTCGCAAAAATCCACAAATTGCCTTTTCCTCGTTCCACCTATCATGCTCAAGGCCCCTTAGACTTGATATGTAGCGATGTGTGGGGTCCATCACCCGAACTTTCTGTTGATGGTTATCTATATTACATTCTCTTTTATGATCATTTCAGTAAATTTACATGGATTTTTCCAACTCGCTATCGCTCCAACCTTCTCGATATTTTTGTTCAATTTCGCACTCATGTTGAGAAATTCTTCAATCGCCCCATCAAAACCTTTCAAGCGGACTGGGGCGGTGAGTATCAAAAACTCGGCACTTATCTCAAATCTCAAGGAATCACTCATCGCTCATCCTGCCCATACACTCCTGAACAAAATGGCTGTGCTGAACGCAAACATCGCCATATTGTCGAAACCGGGCTGGCTCTTCTTCATCATGCCTCCGTTCCCATCAAGTTCTGGTCTTATGCTTTTGAAACCGCCGTCTATCTCATTAATCGCCTTCCCACCCCTTTACTCTCCTCTCGCACCCCACTCGAGGCTCTCTACTCTTCCCCTCCTGATTATTCTACCCTTCGCATCTTTGGTTGCCTCTGTTATCCCTGGCTACGACCCTTAAATCGTAACAAGCTTCAACCTCGTTCCTCCCCCTGTGTCTTTCTCGGCTATAGTCCCGCCCACAAAGGATATCGTTGCTACAACCTTGCCACTCACAAACTCCATATCTCCCGCCACGTACTCTTCGATGAAACATGTTTTCCCTTCCAAAATGCCCAACTTCTTCCACCCATACCAGCTCCCCCTACTGCTCCCCACCCTGGACCTGCTTCACTCACCCCTTTACCTACACCACCCATTCTCTTCTCCCCACCTGGGCCCTCAGCTACACTTGGCCCAACACTTCCTACAGCCCACCCGCCATCCCATCCACCTACAATCAGCCACCCTCCACCTCAGCCCCACCAATCCTCCACACCTCCCAGCCCACTACCCATCCCTTCTCATCCCACCAAGCCACGTTCCCACTTACCCACTCGGCCCCGCCCACTACAACCTCCCAATACCTCTCGTCCCAACACCACCCCAACCTCTACCTCTCGGCCCACCACCCTTCGTCCCTCTACAATCCGTCCACCCCAACCCTCCTCTTCCCCCCTCCCTGTTACTCACCCTCCTCCTTCTTACCACATGCGCACGCGCACACAGACTGGCCACATCAAACCCAAAACTTACCTATCCACCACAACCTTACCTCCCATTCCAACCAATGCTCGCCAGGCCATGAAAGACCCCCTGTGGCGTGCTGCCATGCTGCTAGAAGAATACCGTGCACTCCTCAAAAATCAAACCTGGGAGTTAGTTCCATCGTCCATCCCTGACAATATTCTCTCCTGTACGTGGCTGTTTCGCATAAAAACAAAGGCAGACGGCACAATTGATCGTTACAAGGCCCGACTAGTTGCTCGCGGATTCCAGCACGTCCCCGCCTTGACTATGGTGATACATTCAGCCCTGTTCTCAAGCCCACCACCCTCAGGCTCATCATCTCACTTGCTATCACCCACAACTGGCCCATCCGCCAGCTCGACATCGCCAATGCTTTTCTTCATGGCAGCCTCACTGACACTGTTTACATGCAGCAACCACCCGGCTTCATTGATCCTGCACATCCCACTCATGTCTGCAGGTTGAAGAAATCTCTTTACGGCCTCAAACAGGCTCCCCGAGCCTGGTTTCATTGTCTCCGGCGCGCCCTCGAGGACTACGGCTTTCATGGCTCCAAGACAGACACCTCCCTCTTTATTCTTATCCGGGGTTCTATACGTATTTATGTTCTGGTCTACGTTGATGATATTTGATCACAGGCAATCTTCCCTCTGCTCTGCAAAGTGTATTTGCTTTCTTGCAGCAGCGGTTCGCTGTCCGCGATCTTGGTCGCCTCTCGTACTTCCTCGGCATTGATGCAATCTGGACACCTACAGGACTCTTCCTCTCTCAGCACAAGTATCTCACCAACATCCTTCAGCGCGCCAACATGTCCACGGCTAACACTATCTCCACTCCGGCGGCAGTCTCCACCAACTCTCCCGATACCACTACATTTCAGGACACAATCCTCTACCGCCAGATCGTATGAGCACTTCAATATCTACAATTCACTCGCCCGGACATTCTCAGGCGGTCAACTACTGTGCACAACACATGCAAAATCCACTCCTCCATCATTGGGCCGACGTCAAACGGATTTTACGGTACTTGCGCGGCACCTCTGACCATGGTCTCTTCTTCAGCAAACACTCCTCAACCCAGTTATCCGGCTACTCCGACGCCGCCTGGGCAAACTGTGCCTCGGACCGCCGCTCCACCACAGGGTATGCTGTCTATCTTGGCTCACATCTCATCTCCTGGTCTTCTCGCAAGCAACGTACCGTCGCTCGCTCGTCCACCGAAGCTGAGTACAAAGCACTTGCCACACTTGCCGCTGAGATCATTTGGATCCAATCCCTCCTCACCGAAATTGGCGTCTCTCTTCCCACGGCTCCAACGCTCTGGTGCGACAACCTCGGTGCCACCTACCTCACCGCCAATCCAGTCTTTCATTCCCGAAGCAAACACATGGAAATCGATTTCCATTTCGTCCGCGAAAGGGTAGCTACCGGTCAGCTGCTTGTGCGTTATATCTCCACCGATGATCAAATCGCCGACGTCCTCACCAAACCACTACCTCGCCAGAAGTTTCATCATTTCAAGACCAAGTTGAAGGTCACTGCCCCTCAACTTGCGGGGGCATGATAAGGAGACCGAGTCTCCTGCTTCCCGTTGTGGTTGTTCCTACTCCTTCGCACCCACTCTGCCACTCTGTTATTCTGTTATCCCACAACCTGTATAAATATAGCATTGTAACTCACAAGAGATCAATGAGAATCCGTAGCAATTTCAGCCACCAATAGAAACCCAGAAGTTGGGTACGAGTTGCTTACTCTGACCAAACAGGGTACGAGTACCATCTTACTCTCGTATCCACCAGCCTCA
Organism: Linum tenue; assembly: GCA_946122785.1. NCBI lineage: Eukaryota > Viridiplantae > Streptophyta > Magnoliopsida > Malpighiales > Linaceae > Linum > Linum tenue. The sequence continues at coordinate 62,397,518 of CAMGYJ010000005.1, forward strand.
ACCCGCTCCCTCACTCCCATCTTCTTCCTCACGATATCTTCCTCCTGTGCCCTGAAATTGGACAGCGTCGTCAGTTATAGTCAGCGCCCTCTGTGGTCTGAGGGTCGCCGAGGATTTGACGACGAATCGGGATCTTAGGGTTTGTCGATGAGGCTGGGACGAATCGGGAGGTCATTGACGGCGGATGTGGAGAGGAGAGGAGAAAAGTAGAAAACCACCACCATTGTCTCCTGCACTTCGATCCAATTGATGGTATAGCTAATAGAGAATTGAATGATTCTGTGGCGGTGGAGCAGAGAAGAAGATGTGGAAGCAGGCGCTGCCCCCGCCGCTCCAAGCATCCACAAAATCCAGTCGGTGCTCAATTGAGGAAGGCTTCAAGAGTTGAAAGGGCGGATGGTTTGGGAGGGACAACGAGATATGAGGTTGACGGCTATTGAATTCAGTAGAGGAAGATAAGCGGGAAGAGATGGAAGAGAAGGAAAGGTTTTGGAAAGGGCTCAGAAATAAATAAAAAGGTTTTGGAAAGGGATAGTTACGGAAAAGAAATAAAAATAACGAGGGACTGTGAAATAGTTTATGGTCATCAGCTATTTCAAAAACTCATATTTGAGGGTTTTTAAATTTCCTTATTGCGAAAATTCTCATCTGTCCAAACGAGAGATTGTTTTAAAATCCTGCATAATGAGTGATTCTTTTAAAATCTCTTATGAATCACTCACTACAATCTCTTATCTAAATTACCCCTTGGTTTACGGAGTGCAGACGCGTCATCGTTTCAAGGAAGTCTTCATGTACGATTTCTCGGTTTATGGAGACTCCACTCATTGTCTCCATAACCTGGAACTCGTCGTGAAGAGGTGCGAGGAGACAAACTTGGCACTCAACTGGGAGAAGTGTCAATTAGGGGTAGTAAACGGTAATCCGGTAAACGGTTTACCGTTTTACCGAACCGGTAACCGGCGCTAAACGGTAAACCGTTTACCGGCGGTATCGGTAGCCGAGCGGGAAGTTGGGGGAGTCGGTTTACCGAAAACGGTATCGGTAAATACCGACGGTAAATCGGTATTACCGATACCGAATCCCCCCTCCCTACTCCCTAGTGTTGCGCCTCAAAAATATTGTAAATAAGAGTTAATATAAAATATTACATACATGAATGTAAGTATAGGCCTCAAAAATATTGTAAATAAGAGTTAATAATAAATTATTAATTACTAAAATGATGAAAAAAACTCAAAAAAATCGAAATATTACAACATCACCCCACTTCCAGAGATTCGGTTCGGTAAATATTCGGTAAACCGACCGAAAAAATCGCCCGAAATCGCTTCTCACGGTATTTCGGTAATACCGGTTTGTTACCGTTTACCGGTAATTCGGTAATCGGTAAACCGGTTACAAACCGGTATCGGTAATCGGTAACCAGTTTGGCCAACTTCGGTATACCGAAACCGGTAAATTCGGTAAACGGTAAATTGTTTACCGACCGAATCCCACCCCTAGTGTCAATACATTGTTCGCGAAGGGATTTTGCTTGGGCACACAATCTCTAACCAGGGGATTGAGTAAGATCGGGCAAACATTAAGACTCCTCGTAGTTCTGTGAAGTGGATCCGCAGCTTAATGGGTCATGTAGGCTTCTACCAGAGATACATCAATGATTTTTCGAAGATCGTCTTGTCTTTGACCAAGCTGCTAGAGAATGATGCACCCTTCCACTTCACTCCAGAGTGCACAGCTTACCATGCAACCATCATGTGACTCCGGATTGGTCTTTCCTGTTTGACCTGATGTGCGATGCGAGTGAGCTGGATGGTGCTATAATACCTATTTCTACCTCAGTCTGCAGATGTCCCCTGTTGAAGCACTTTATGGGTTTCCCCCTAACTTCTTCGGCCTTAACTCACCAAATTGCTACGTTAGTAAAAGTTGTTGAGGAGCGAGTATCGAAGCAACATCAGTTGGTTCAGTTTCTGACACAACATTTCAAAATCTCAAAATAAACAAAAGTAGTATGTTGATTAGAGGCGTTCTAAGAGGGTAATGCAGCCTGGTATTTGGGCTTATCTTCATTTGCAACCCTATAGACAAGGTTCAGTGATGGGACGTCATGGCAACAAACTCAACACTCGTTATGTCGACCCCTATCAAGTGCTTGCAAGAATTGGTAACATGGCCTACAAGTTAGCCTTACCAGCGAGTTCACAGGTGCATTATGTGTTCCATTTTTCTTAGTTGAAATGTGTTGATCCACCGTTCCTCCTGCTACCCTGCAGCTTCCTGATTCGGATGCTAATGGAACCTTGAAGGTTGCACCAACGCAAATTTTGGCCAGACGGTTTGTGAATAAAGACAACCAAGCTGTAAGGCAGCTTCTTGTGCAGTGGACACATGAGACACCAGAGGATGCTACTTGGGAAGATTTGCTCTTCTTCAAGGAGCAATATTCCACTTTTCCATCTTGAACACAGCTTGAGGGCAAGTTGTCTCTGAGAAGGGGGGTTGTAACAACCCAAGCCAGCTGGCGTGATGACGTGTGTAGGTCGTCAAAGTATAAATAGCTACAGCTTATATGCGACGGGGTATCTTGGACCAATTGTAAAGCTGATAGTTACTTTCCCTTTCTAGCTCTAGCTATAGCTCTGTAAAAAAAAAAGTCTTCTTCTCATCAACACTTCTGATGTGACCAAAGTACGCAGCTTTCCTACTTTTTATGGGTTTTCGAAGCTTTTCTCCAACTAACAAGAACTCGAACAAAAGATAATGATGGAACACGATCAAACAGATTCCAACTCGTGTGAAAGGCCAATTGGTATATGAAACCAATCAAACAATCACCCACTCGTGAATAAGGCCAATCGCTATTGGGTAGAAGCTCGCCACAACTAGACGCGTTCTCTAGTTGATAAGAGACACGTGAAACTCCTGGAGCACTCTCAACAGAAGCTTGCACAAAGAACTAGTTCGTATGAACTTGTAACTTGAAAGTTGATTGATAATTGAATGAGTTACAATGAGGAACTCAGTCTCTTATTTATAGACTAGCTAACACAAATCCAAAGCTTAAAATGAAAAACAAATCCTACAAGTAAAAGGAAAAACACAATCATTAAAAGACAAGTAAAAGGAAAACACAATCCTTAAAAGACAAGTAAAAGACTTGGTCAACAACTCCCTAGGTTCTATCCTTCCCTTGTGTTCCCACCTTGACCCTTTTCACACTTGAGACTCCCCTCCTCTTCCTTAGCCGAATCCTCTTCTCCTTCCAAGCCCATTCGTCCTTCATGCTGGCCCACGAGTTGTAGCAATGTAATGGTCTTCCCATGATGATGATCCACGTCCATTTGAGCAAAGTGACGATCCAAATATGCAGCAAACTCCTCCCTTAACCTCTTTGCTTGTAGACGTGTAATTGGCCCCTCTTGTGACGAAATGGACTTGGTTTTGATGACCTCATCAGCCCCTCCCTCTTGAAAAGGATTTGACCTCAAATCCGAATTGTCCTCCAAATATGGTGCAAGGTCAGAAACGTTGAAGGTTGCACTTATCCCATACTCTCCTGGCAAATCGATTTTGTAGGCATTGCTTCCAACCTTCGAAATAACTTGGAAGGGACCTTCACTTCGAGGTAACAGTTTGGATCTCCTTTGATGAGGAAACCTTTCCTTTCTCATGTGCACCCACACCCAATCTCCAACTTCAAATGATCGAGGCTTCCTATTGCGATTGACGTTCTTCATGATTTGCTCCGTCCTCCTCTCGATGTTCAATCTTGCCTTCTCGTGGAGATTTTTCACAAATTCAGCCTTCTTTGCTCCATCCATGTTAACTTGTTCCTTCAATGGCAGAGGTGTCAAATCCAATGGTGTAAGTGGATTGAACCCATACACGAGCTCGAAAGGCGAATGCTTTGTGGTTGAATGCACAGCTCGATTGTAGGCAAACTCGACATGTGGTAGACAATCTTCCCAAGTTCTGATGTTGCTCTTGATCACAGCTCGTAGCATTTGGGATAGAGTACGATTGACCACTTCAGTTTGTCCATCCGTTTGAGGATGACAAGTTGTTGAAAACAGAAGCTTTGTGCCGAGTTTACTCCACAATGTCTTCCAGAAGTAGCTTAGAAACTTTGCATCTCGATCAGACACAATGGTACGTGGCATTCCATGCAACCTCACGATCTCCTTGAAGAACAAATCAGCCACGTTGTTTGCATCATCCGTCTTATGGCATGGAATGAAATGTGCCATCTTCGAGAAACGATCCACCACGATGAAAATTGAATCCCTGCCTCTCCTTGTCTTCGGCAATCCTAGCACAAAATCCATTGAAATGTCGACCCATGGTGCATATGGAATAGGTAGTGGCGTGTACAACCCAGATGGTTGCATCTTCGATTTAGCATGTTGGCACTCCACACATCGTGCGCATAAGTTCTCCACGTCTCCTTTCATGTGAGGCCAATAGAAGTGCTCTTGTAAACAGCTTAGTGTTTTGGCTACACCAAAGTGAGCCATCAATCCTCCTCCATGAGCTTCCCTTAACAATAGCTGTCGAAGTGATGTCCTAGGTATGCATAATTGATTACCACGAAAGAGATACCCATCACTTCGGTAGAACTTTCCTTCTCCATGCTTCTCACAAGCCTTGTAAATCTCTCCAAAGTCGAAATCCCCTTCATAAGCAGCCTTGATTTGCTCGAATCCAAGGTACTTAGCATCCATAGTAGTGATCAACGTGTACCTCCTCGACAATGCATCAGCAACCACATTTTCCTTGCCTTGTTTGTACTTGATCACATAGGGAAACGACTCAATAAACTCCACCCAACGAGCATGCCTCTTGTTTAACTTGTGTTGGGCCTTCAAGTACTTGAGAGACTCATGGTCAGTATGGATCACGAACTCTTTGGGCCATAGATAATGCTGCCATGTCTCTAGGGCTCGAACCAATGCATAGAGCTCCTTATCGTAGGTAGGATAGTTAAGCGTAGCTCCACTCAATTTCTCGCTAAAGTAAGCAATGGGCTTCTTCTCTTGCATCAATACAGCCCCAATTCCCAATCCAGATGCGTCACACTCCACTTCAAAAGTCTTGTTGAAATCGGGTAGCATTAAAACAGGAGCATGAGTGAGCTTGTACTTGAGTTGCTCGAATGCCTTCCCTTGATCCTCACCCCAATGAAACGTCACATTCTTCTTGATAATTGAAGTCAATGGGGCGGCAATAGTGCTGAAATTTGGGACGAATCGTCGATAAAATCCAGCCAGCCCATGAAAACTCCTCACTTCATTCACGTTGGTAGGGGTTGGCCATGCCTGAATAGCTTTCACCTTCTCTTCATCAACCTCGACACCATTCGCACTTACTACGAATCCCAGAAATACCACATTCGAAGTACAGAACGTGCACTTCTTAAGATTGGCATAGAGCTTCTCCTTCCTCAAAGTCTTCAACACTTCTCGCAAATGATCAAGATGCTCCTCCATACTCTTTGAATAGATCAGAATATCATCGAAGTAGACGACCACGAACTTCCCAATAAAAGCTCTCAACACATGATTCATCAACCTCATGAACGTACTTGGATCATTTGTAAGACCGAAAGGCATCACCATCCACTCGTATAATCCATGCTTTGTCTTGAACGCTGTCTTCCATTCATCTCCTTCTTTCATTCGAATCTGGTGGTAGCCGGACCTCAAATCAATCTTTGAAAATAAGCTCGATCCATGTAGTTCATCGAGCATGTCATCCAATCGTGGTATGGGATGACGATACTTGATAGTAATTTGGTTGACTGCTCGACAATCAACACACATCCTCCATGTCTGATCTTTCTTTGGCACAAGAATGACTGGAACCGCACAAGGACTCATACTCTCTCGAACATGTCCTTTCTCCATAAGCGCTTCAATCTGCCTTTGTAATTCCTTCGTTTCCTCTGGGTTCGTTCTATAGGCTGCCTTGTTTGGAATAGTAGCCCCAGGAACAAAGTCGATTTGATGTTCAATCCCGCGAATTGGAGGTAAACCCTTGGGAGCTTCTTCGGGAAAGACATCTTCAAATTCCTCTATAACCACTCGTGCCCTAGGTGGTATATCTTGAACAAGCTCTTGATTCAGTAGGGCTTCCTTGTAGATGATCATGATCATGGAGTCACCATGATTTATAGCTTGCTTCACGTCTCCACTTCGTGCTATCATCATTGACTTGCAATCTTCTCCTCCTTGCTTCTGTTCCACGACAATAGCTTCTTTCTCCCGGTTTCTTTGGAGTTGTCGTTGATCCTCATATACTTCCTTGGGAGTCAAGGGCTTTAACACGATTTTCTTTCCATTATGTAACACTTGATACTTGTTGGAGACTCCATCATGTTGCGCGCTTCTATCGAACTGCCATGGCCTTCCAAGTAGGACGTGTGTAGCTTGCATAGGTACTACGTCGCACAGAACTTCGTCCTTATATCCTCCAATGGCAAATTTAAGAAGAGTTTGCCTTGCCACTTTAATTGAACCATCCTCGTTGAGCCATTGAAGCTTGTAGGGTTTGGGATGCTTGATTGTGCTCAATCCCAGTTTGCTAACCGCTATGGTACTAATAGCGTTAGTGCAACTTCCGCCATCAATCACCACGGCGAGCAGCTTCCCATCCACTACACATCTCGTGTGAAACAGGTTCTCCCTTTGCTCGAGGTCTTCTTTGGGTTGCACGCTTAGCATTCTTCTCGTGACAAGCAAACTTCCAGGAGGGGGCTCCATTTCTATTGATTCGTCAACTTCAGATTCTGATGGCTCCCTCGCGTGCTCCTCTTCTTCGGAATCCGAGACATATTCTCCATTCTCTAGTAGGACTAGAGCTCTTCGATTAGGGCATTGGTTGGCCATATGCCCTCTTCCATGACATTTGAAGCATTGAATGCCTCCACTAGAGCCTGTGGGCTTGTCTCTTGGTGCTTCAACCTTGGCTGCCTGTGTTGATGCTTCTAGCTTCGTTATGGCTGGCCTAGGGTTTGAAGTTGAAGGCGTTCCTGGCTTTGGTGCTACTTGTGGTGGCGTGAATCTCCTCCCAACGTTACTACGTTGTTGTTTCTCCACTTTGGCTGCTATTGCAACCAAATCGTATAGATCCGCATAGGGGTGAAGTTCCACCACATTTCTAATTTCTCGATTAAGCCCATATAAGAATCGTGCAATGGTAGCATCACGATCTTCCTCCAAATCCGCTCGAATCATTAGCATCTCCATCTCGCGGTAATAATCCTCTACACTCTTGGTACCTTGGCGCAGAAGTTGTAGGGCTTGATGCATCTCTCTACGATGAGAACTAGGCACAAATCGATCCCGCATTACAGTTCTCATCTCTGCCCATGTCTCAATAGGTGGCTGCCTATTCTTCCTCCTCCTCATGCTTACTTGATCCCACCACACAATGGCATAATCCGTAAACTCGAGTGCGGCCACTTGTACTTTCTTCCTCTCAGAATAGTTGTTATAATCGAAGATCAATTCCATCTTTCGTTCCCAATCTAGGTAAGCCTCGGGATTAGTAGAACCTCTGAACGATGGTATGTTGACCTTAATATTCCTCAAATCATCATCTTCATCTCGAAGGTAACCCTCGTCATCCTCATATTCGACCTCTTCATCACGAGGCTGGCCTCGTCTTGCATGTAGTCCACCCATTGGCCGATGTCGCCTAGCATGTTCGAACACGGGTCGTTGTACCACCCTTCTCTCTCCACGATCTTCTTCTTCCCTCCTAGCCCTTTCAGCAGCAACATTAGGGTTAGGGTTTGGTGGTGCTTGCATCCGTGTTTCCCAAGCTTCCATTCTTGCATTTTGAGCTTGTAGCGCCGCTTGAATCTCCCTCTGGCTGGTGGTATGTGCTTGAAGTAACGCTTGGATTTGATCAGTCAATGCCTTGATCTCGTCTCCCATATTTGCGGCACTAATTACTCCTTCAAGATAGCTCGCAAGAACCTTCAAGAACGTAAAGACTCCTCCAAGATCCTTTACGATGACGTCAAAACCTTCAAGAACACGACAAGATTGTCAAAGAACCTTCTTCTCCGCTGCGTTTGAACCGGGCTCTTGATACCACTTGATGTGACCAAAGTACGCAGCTTTCCTACTTTTTATGGGTTTTCGAAGCTTTTCTCCAACGAACAAGAACTCGAACAAAAGATAATGATGGAACACGATCAAACAGATTCCAACTCGTGTGAAAGGCCAATTGGTATATGAAACCAATCAAACAATCACCCACTCGTGAATAAGGCCAATCGCTATTGGGTAGAAGCTCGCCACAACTAGACGCGTTCTCTAGTTGATAAGAGACACGTGAAACTCCTGGAGCACTCTCAACAGAAGCTTGCACAAAGAACTAGTTCGTATGAACTTGTAACTTGAAAGTTGATTGATAATTGAATGAGTTACAATGAGGAACTCAGCCTCTTATTTATAGACTAGCTAACACAAATCCAAAGCTTAAAATGAAAAACAAATCCTACAAGTAAAAGGAAAAACACAATCATTAAAAGACAAGTAAAAGGAAAACACAATCCTTAAAAGACAAGTAAAAGACTTGGTCAACAACTCCCTAGGTTCTATCCTTCCCTTGTGTTCCCACCTTGACCCTTTTCACACTTGAGACTCCCCTCCTCTTCCTTAGCCGAATCCTCTTCTCCTTCCAAGCCCATTCGTCCTTCATGCTGGCCCACGAGTTGTAGCAATGTAATGGTCTTCCCATGATGATGATCCACGTCCATTTGAGCAAAGTGACGATCCAAATATGCAGCAAACTCCTCCCTTAACCTCTTTGCTTGTAGACGTGTAATTGGCCCCTCTTGTGACGAAATGGACTTGGTTTTGATGACCTCATCAACTTCCTTCTCTGTAAATCCTCCATTCCTCCAGTCTTCCTCTCTTTTGCCAAATTCATCAATAAAGATGCTTACAACAGGTCATACCACTAAAACTGAAACCCATCTCGTCTGTATTGCCAACCAGTTTGCAAAGAGTCGAGTCCCGCGTCGTAGGAGATGAGGCAATAAACGGGAAGACACTTCAATCCTGAACCCCACTGACCGAGCAGAGAGCATCTGGGAGTATCGTTTGTGTAATGGGCGCCAAATGAACATCTCTACTGCACACAAACAAGTAATCTTATAGTTGTTAAACTGTAGTGCCCAGGTGACTGTAGTGGAATATTCTATTCAGATTTGTGAAACCCAACAAAATATATCAATCTCTAACCAATCAATTCCTGGCAACGGGTCGGATCGAATAGACATATACTAAACAGTTTAAGTTTTACAAAGTTAAGTGCATGGTAATCTCTTAAACTCTACTAATTGCACATAAACCATCTAACTTCAATTACAGAAGCATAGTTAATATTTTCGTTCAAAGAGTTAACAATGGGTATCAAATTGTAATTTAGCATGTCACATGGCAAGCCAACTCAACATGTTTCCCTCTCTCTCTCTCTCTCTCTCTCTCTCTCTCTCTATCTACTATCTGCCAGTAGCACAAAGCCTCTACCTCAAATCTCTCTCTAGATATCACGTCCTTTTCCTATCCTCCGCACTTTCTCCCTCTAACTCGCAATATAAATTTCTTCCTTCGCAACTTGAAGCATTATTTTCCCAAACCTCGCATCCCCCTTCCTTGAATTCGCTCATTTCATTTTCCTCCCTATCTTCACAAAACCACAAAACAGAACTAACTATGTCGTTGGTCTGCGATTCCAACCTTGCTATGAACATAGTCGCAGGCTCTAACCTTTTTGCGAGGAGAGCTATCTGGTGATGGTGTTTTTATATGTCTACTGAAACCTGAATTGTTAGTTTAGCTCTGGCATAGCTGCGGAGTGGGGCTTTTTAATTTTAGTGTTCTAGATATCAGGATCTAAAGCTAGATCTAGCTCGACCGCCGACGAGAGAACTCTCAATTCCATTCAATTTAGTGAAGATTTCCAGGGTTATTTCCCAAATTATTGTGTTTTTTTTTCAATTTACCACCAATATGGTGGTTTTAAATTTATTTACATAGATATTGTGTTTTTTGGGGAAAGAGCTGCGGACACGCAGGAGTCTCGATTTATTGTGGAAAGTGGTGCGGACCCGCATGGGACTCCTGCGCATTCGCATAAGAAGAAGGAACCCGCAGAGGACTCCTGCGGGTTCGCATCAATTTCTTTCTTCTTATCTTCTTCTCCCCCCCCCCCTTCATCCGCAGCGCCTTTCTCTCCCAGAACCCACCGCCCCGCCCCCAACCCTCCGCCCCATCCATCGCCGCCCCGCCACGCCCCGCTCGCCCACCGCCACAAAACCCACATTTAAAGGCGGATTCGCACCGAACTAGCGCGGATTCGGTCGAGTGTCACGCGGAAGCGCAGCAGAGTAGAGACGCCGAGCAGAATCAGATCTGTTTTTCTAGTGATGTCGGACTCCGACGAAGAACAGGCGGCCGCCGGAGGAAGAGGCCGTGGAAGAGGAGGACAGCAAGCACGCGGGCGGTACCGAAGTAAGCATCGGTTGGAAAGTTGCCGCCGGTCACCGGAGTGTCGTCGCCGGCGACCGGAAAGTCGCTGCCGGCGGGATTTTATTTTCTGCTTCTAATTTTTTTTTTTTTTTTTTTTTTTGCAGTTCCTAGGATTCTTGACAGGCATTCTACGAGACGACCACCTGCGACGATAGATACAGCTCCGGTCGATTCAGTACTCCTTTGGGCACATGGTCAACATCGTGCCGACTCAGTTTGGATTAACGAGGTAAGTATTTTATGTATTTTATTTCATTAAAGTTCATTAGCTAATTAGATTAGAATATTGTGAAATTAGTATTAGTTTGATTGTATATATTTTACTAAATGAGATTGATTTACTAGGTCAACTGAAATATTAAAATTGCATGTGAAATTTTGTGAAATTATTATTAGTTTTAGATTTTGTGAAATTAGTATTTGTTTGATTAGATATATTTTACTAAATTATATTGATTTTACTAGGTAAATTGAAATATTATAATTGCATGTGAAATTAGTATTAGTTTTCATTACATATATTTTTAGTAAATTAGATAGATTTTACAATATGTTTTGAAAATAGAATTATGCCATGAAATTGAATATATAAGTTTTGTGCACTATAGGCTGGTGATCGTGTTTACCAGACTCGTGGTACGACCAAATTGGTCACGTACAATCCACGTTATGAGCCGTATCTTCAGGATGCCAGTTTGTTTAGCATTCAGCAGTTGGTCCCTATGACTGGTTGTATAGATGCATCTTTGATCACCGCTCTAGTAGAGCGTTGGCGTCCTGAGACATCGACCTTTCACATGCCGGTCGGTGAGGTTACGATCACTCTTGAGGACGTTGCCACACTGAGCGGTTTACCGATTGACGGTGAGGCCGTCATAGTAGATGTACCAGATCGTGAGTGGTCGGAGACGTGTACCAGACTGTTAGGACATGCTCCTAACGATCTTAGCGGGGGTGTCGTTAAGCTTAGTTGGCTTAGGGAGCATTTCAACAATCTGCCGCCAAATGCATCAGCAGAGATTACAGGGCAGTTTGCACGAGCGTATGCCCTATCTTTGATTGGGTTTATGATGTTCCCCGATCGGACTGGAGCTACAGTTCACCTGCAGTATCTACTCCTATTGGAGAATTGGCGGACCGCAGGAGGCTACGCTTGGGGAGCAGCTGTTCTAGCCTACCTGTACCGTGAGATGGGTAGGTCGGTTCTGCATCTGACGCAGTCCTCCTCCACCGGAGGTGACCTTGGTGGCTGGGTCGCCTTGCTACAGCTCTGGGCGTGGGAGCGATTCCCATTGATAGCACCCCGACTTGACGATCGAACTTCTCCAAGCGTTTTTCTCGGGCTAACAAAATAAATAACCACAAGAGTTAGATAAATTCATGATAATATTAAATTAAAATAAATAATATGTTGGAGTGTCAATCAATAACAATGAAGAGACTTACCGACTCGAACCAATTGGTTATACATAATTTTGCTTTTTGTCTTCTTTTTCAAGTTGCTTGCATAGTGTCGCATGCACCACCTCCACTCCCAACCTCTTCCGATGTCACCCATGGCTTCATAGAGTCCCGCATGTCTATCTGAGATGATGCATACGTCATTTCGATCGGTCAAACCTTGAACGCGATTTATAAACCATGGCCAACTTTCAGTATTCTCGCTCTCCACAATGGCAAATGCTATTGGAAAAATCTTCTTCCGGCCATCAAATGAGCTCGCCATGAGTAGAACTCCTTTATACTTTCCAGTAAGAAAGGTTCCATCAACAACCATGACTCCTGGGCAATTCTTGAATCCATCTATACAAGGTCCATAAGCCCAGAATACTCGCTGAAAAATCGAATGACCTGGTTGAGCTGAAGGAACTCTTACCCAATCAATAACTGATGTTGGCATTTTTCTCTTTACCACCCGCAAGAATGTTTGCAAATAATCATAGGATTCTTCCCAATTTCCATGCAACTTCTCCAATGCTCTTTGTTTCCCATACCAAGCCTTCTTATAAGTAACTTGCATATTAAATTTATCTTTCATCTCGGCTTGCACAGTTAGAACACTCAGATTAGGTTGGGCACGTACCAAATGTTTCACGGACTCAGATATAACGTCGACATCAAGATGACGATGATCTGTCGGTTGAGTCGTATTGCTACAAGAATGCACCAACTCGGCCTTCCTCACAGTCCATTCGCTTCCAACGTCTCGACATCCAAACCGCACCATCCAAGGACAATTCTCATCCTTATGCTTCAAGCATCTAACCTTCCAAATTGAAGGTGACGACTCCACCACGCCATACTGAAAGTTGTGTTGTAGTGCGTGGTGTTTAACCGCCACCTGTGCAGCTTGTTTCGAGTGAAATATCTGGCCTTTGTAGAATTCCCCTTCAAAACCAGAAACGATAGGCATTGGAATTACCCCATATGAATCAACATATGATAATTCATCATCTTCTTCAGCAGCCTGCAAGTAAAAATATGGAGGAAAGTTAGGCTGCTCTTCTTCCCCATCTTCCTCCTCCTCTTCCTCCTCCTCCTCGTCCTCATAATCATGGTCAGATGGCACACTCCATGTATCATCTTCACCCTGATCAGCCTGACTAATCTCAGCATGTACCTCAGCACCCAAACAATAAGGATTTTGTGCCATAAAATCGAAAAGCACATTCAAACCATCATCATCCACAATAGGCATCGCATAATGAAATAGAACACCATTCTGCCATTCTGGAAGACGATAAATGAAACATGTGATCATATCACTATCTTGTACTGCTTCGTCTCTACGCCGTATTCTCGGGATTAGATTCTCACAAAATTGATGATATGTCACCCGACATGGAACTGTCAACTGAAACCTTCTACCACCAACGAAATGAACGCCAGAATTGTCGTCTACTTTCTCCGATTTCCACCAAACAATTAGTTCAAATTTCCTAAAATCACTACATAACAAACAAATGCACTAATTATTAACCAAAAAAATTATAATAGCATTTTAATAATATAATTATAAAATAAATGTATCTTACCTAGCCATCTTTTGCAGCAACCAGCAGAGCTCCTCCCTCTCGTTTTTTAGAAGTTTTTGGGTGGTGATACTGAAAGGAAATGGAGAGGGAAATATATGCTCGAGTGGGTACAACACTGTGGGCCGAATCCGCATGAGAGTAATGCGGGTAGGCCGAGCCCATGCATTTCCGCAGCAGTCCCATGCGGGCCGCAGCACTCACACGCGGGTCCGCACAAATCCAATTTGGATCCGCATTTCATAGTGTTAAAATTGACTCTCCTGCGAGCCCGCATCTCTTTCCCCAAAAAAACACAATATCTGTGTAAATAAATTTAAAACCACCATATTGGTGGTAAATTAAAAAAAAAAAGGCAATATTTTGGTAAATTTCCCAGATTTCCAGCACCTTGTCTCTGTCACAACTGAGAACACGAGCTCCTCCAAAGCTCTTCTCAAATGGCCGCGCTATCAGAAGGTGGAGCTTCTCCACTCCTCTGAGTTGGATCTTAGCTCTATGTGGCATGGTAAATTGCATTTTGTACACTCGATTAACTTTTTGGAAATAAATACGTATGCCTATGTATAATCAGATGGATTTTATTTCAATACTGTGATAATCACACCTATCCACCATCCACAATATTCAGGCATTGAGTTGGATTTCACGATACTAATTAGATCAAATTCGGGCTATATTTTTGTCATCCTAGTGCGATGTGCCACCTAATTTAAAAGGTTTATCCCAAGTCTGAAAGTGGTCGAGCCGCCAAGACAAAGGCTATTGACTCGGAAAAGAAAATTGATGAAAAATTGGAACAAGAACATAGACAATGGAGAAGCATTTTACGGAAAAGGATTTACAATTTAATGGGATCTATAATGGCGAGTAGAGTACAAACAGTAGATACAAACGATGGGACTGTAATGACTACAAACAAAAAGCACCCATCTTTCCAGACATATCATAACCCAAGAAAACAACAATTATAGAAAATGAATCAACAACCTATACGCTGGTATCTCGCGGGACTAACCAAAAGAGTGAGTGAAAAGGTAGACTAACCGAACGAGAGAGATATAATGGCATTCCAAGGCCTAAGTTTTATTAGGGGGCTTCTCTGTATCGTTGAAGGGACTCTCTATTAGGGGGTGTGCTTCTGCTATGAAAAGTGATGCCCATTCTTCTGCCGATATAATTGCAAACCTCGAACCACTTCCTCCTTCGGTCGCTTGCTCGAGAAAGACTGCGACAACCTGCATATGAGAAAGAAATCCCAGTCAATGCTTTCACATCAGTTTCCAAAAATACCAATCCCATGACTTGATAAATGTCTACACCCAGGTCCGGGCCCCGGGGAGACTCTAGATGAGCCACAGTGAAATCGGCATAGGAAGTAAATTCCCATTACCTAGGAGAAATGGCGCGCTTCTGCCCTGGCTGATGTGCCGAGTTGGAAGGGGCGGTATCATCTTCAGCTTCAGCTTCAGCAGCCTGCAATGTATCCATAGCAAACACCCAAATCTCATTAGGTCAATCAGAGCAATCTGTCCACCGCACACAGAAGCGAGAGGGAAAGGTTCAAGCGAATACAATGACGTAGAAAACACAGAGCTGAACCAGAACCCACACCAGGACAAGCAGGGTTCTCCAAACCAAGGATAAAAAATTGTGGAATCATGCAACCATTGTTCATCGAACAAGGATGCAAGAGTTGAAATATCAATGAGAGAAAAAATGAAAAATACAGTAACAGTTCAATTACACGGCAGCACTTGGATAAGGGGTAGGAAACAAGGGTCTGAACGCCACAGCCATTACCTTTCTTACCCTCAAAACAGGAAGGCAGCAGTAGTAGCAGACATGAAGCCAGCTCACTTCACGTTCACTGTTTTACTTCTAGTCAGCATCTTGGTGGTCATGCCAAATCCAAAGAAGGGAGTGGGTTTCTTCTAAAAAACAACCACATTCCTCATCCGGCAATTTCTTGCTTGCCCCACATACCCTTTATCCAAGCATCGCCCTACGTAATTTTTTGGACATGTAAAATCAATTATCAAGAGAAGCAGAAACAGTTGTTCCCACCTCAGGACTCTCCTCTTTAGGCATGCCTTCTTCCTGCCCTCCTGCTCCACTAGGCCCCGCAGGATTCAACGTGTCCCAAAGGAATCCATTTTCGTTGGAGGAAGAGAGTTTATCAAAATCTCGGCCCGCTGCTCCAGAATGAGGTGTAACATATGCTACATACTTCTCTGCACCAAAATGTTTATGTCGAGTACTTGAGCTATCCATACAGCAAAAGGCACACAACTAAAAAGCATATTGAACCGAATAGTATGTAACTATGTATACCTGCCAGCTTGCGAAGGGCATTATCTGCTGCTTGCTGCTGAGCATCCTTCCGAGTTTTACCCATTCCAACACTTATCTTCTCACCATTCAACGAAACCTAAAATGAATGCGAAGTCAAGAAATGAATTTGAAGCTCCACAACCTTGTATAATGCATCTGATTCATAAAACAGTAAGTGAAGACAAAATAGTCCAAGCCCAGGGGTTCAAAACAGTTATCCTCTCCAATCAACTTAGAGAACATACGATCATACCCACACATTCACTTTGAGATGCAGCCAAGATTCAAGTCTATTGTAGCATATAGAAAGAAATACGGATATATTACAGAAATAGGAAGAATGCATAGAACAGCAACACACCTCAACAGAAAATTGCAGGTCCTTACTGGTGCTGACCACAGGCTTAAAGTCAACCTGCATATAATCAAATAATATGAAGATACAAGAAAAATGTCATAGTTAAAAAATATTGTGAAAACTAAATATATTTTGTACCTTAGAGCTGCACCGACGGCCGATTTCCAGCAGAACTCCAATAGACAATTGTGAAGATAACACATTCAACTTCCCAAATTCCGACTGAGACTCTCTGCTGCCATTAGCACACCCTGTATTCAGGGGAATACCAACATCTGTGAAAGACTTCAATTAGTATTCAATTCTCGATTCACATGTCTATTTGATATTCAAATTCCAACTTATAAGAGCAACTGAAAAACGAAAACCTACCTGATGGCAAATTTCCAGGTAAAATGTTTTGTTTCTGCACGTCTGGGCCAGCATACACCTGCAAATCAAGTGACCTTCGACTTGTCAAATGTTCACGCATACAGCTGTAAGTCTCACAGAATGGGTTGTTTAGATACTCAATTTGAGAAGTAAAGGATTATAGCAAAACAATGGTTTCAGATAATGATGGACTGGCATACTAAGGTGTTTCAAACATTTGTTGTTTGGATGTTGGATTTTAGATGCGGATTGTTACACATGGGTAGTTTCGTTAAAGGTAAAAAAAAGGGTATTCAAATCCACAGGCCCCACAGATTTTGCACCCTTATCGAACCCATTGACAGCTTTTTTGGCTCTACCAAACAAGGGTTTGACGGGGGAAAACGCTTTTCTCATGGATTTAGTACTCAAATCCATCACCTAAATCCAACCTTCAACCAAAGTCAACAGTTTGTTCAAAGAGGATAAGGAAGAGAAACAAACCTCTTCACTCTTTACTTGTGATGAATTTGTAACAGTCCGCAATCTATCTAGTTTAGGGGTCTCGGGATCTTGTAAAAGACCTGATGGCCTACTATTTGTATAGAGTTTGCTACCATCATCTTCCACCAACCAGCCCCCCTGTGGCTGTAATAAGGGTGGTGCAGGTACTCGAGACAGAAGAGGAGGTTGTCCAGAGTTCTGATTTCTCACATCTCGTCTCACAGGAGCTCCAAGCAGACTAGGTTCTGAAATAAGGTAAGAAAAAATCAGCCAGGAAGAGTTAACCTGGATCTCTGTACTATTACCTCAAAATCAACACTGGAAATGTCAGAAACTATATCAGCCCATACTTTGAGAAAGCATTGCAGATGTTGGACCAAGAAGACTTGGATTTACAGCAACTGGTGGTTGGGAGATATCAGATCTCAGGTCAGTGCTACTTGTTGGATAAGCAACTCCATCTTTGACACTTCTCTCTTCCTAGATAATAGAAGATCAATGAGCAAAACAAGCATTTATAAGTCTATCAGAGCATTACTGGACATACAGCAGATCATGATTGCACATGTAGCATCCTATAAGATAGCACTGATTCTCAACAAATTGGCATACAGCATACAGCATATAGATCTTCTATTGACTGCTCAGAACTCACTGGTAGATAGATTCTCCTTTCAACTTCTGCACCAGTCATTCCTTCAGTTATTGGAGCACCATTGGGTACAAAACCAGCATCCTACAATCAATAACAAGTATGCGATCAACAGTAAGTGGCATGTTCATCAATTGACAACAGAAGCAAAGCGTTCCAGCAAAAATACCTCTGACATCATGTAGTTGCTCACGTCAGGAGCCGGAGGCAAAGTTGCCATTTCATCTTCATAAACAACTTCTGAAATCCTCCGCATTAAGATCTCATCGAATTCTCTATAACAACACAAATAATTCCAGTAAGCAACACAATCACACATCTCCTAAGGATTCATAAATGCACGGAAGTTTCAATAGTAAGACATAGTGCCTCTTACTTGAAAAAACATCCTCTGACGTTGCAAGCCACATTTCTTGCAACACATAGGACAGGCACGGGATTCGCATTCTAGACACAGCACCAGAACAGCCAAACAATATTTCAATTGACAAAGAAGCAGCAGAAGAAAAAGAAAACAGGACCTCATGATGCATAAGCTTTTATTACCTCTGCCTGAGGAGCATAATAAGGAGCAAATGCAGGTACTACATGGACTCGAGGTTGATCCTTGTCTTCCCAAACCTTTGACCGGTCATCAATTACCATTGCCATTTTTGGATGGCAAACTCCATCTTGAAATACATTCAATAAGGCTTTCTTGGAGCCTGCAAACAATAAAATGATTACCAGAAATGCAACATTCAAATTGGGGCTAAAAGCAGATATAGAAGAGAGAGAGAAAAGCATTTCTCAGTCGGAATTTACTAGCCTGATTTAACGCAGACCACGCGGTTTGAGAGCTGCTTTGGATTTATCAGATGAGACCCAGGATCAAGAAGCCTCCAAATTTCAAGGGCATAATCTCTTTCAGCCATTGTACAAACGTAAACTTCGAAACGCTTGCGACCTTTTGCAGTCAGGTAGCTTCTCAAATCCTCCCAAGCAGGCCGCAATCTAACTAGCACGCTAGTATCACGAATCTACATTGACAAACCGAAAGTCAAATATACAGATTTTATCATCTCAGCAGCTGAACAAAAATGTCGGTATTCAGAACCAAAAAATTATACCACACACACATATATGTTATATGTCCCAAGACATATATATTCAGAAATTTGTTGCAATCTTATCAAATGATGGAAATTCTGACAGTAAGAATCACACTGGCAAGCAACACACGCTGGACTTTAAGCTACACATATTAAACAGATTCAGCAATCCAGTGTAGAAAAAGCAGACAATACCTCCGGATTGATGCGAGTCAAGACAACATTCCTTTCTTGCAATCTAATCACAGGTCGAACGACTTTCTCCTGGGCATCAGATAACTGCGGAACCTCCTCTAGTTGAACCTTAAACACTTTTCCGCCATCAATTACAGAATCATTCTCTAAGTACTGCTTTAAGAGCATCCGGTCATCCATATATCGCTTTAACTCAGCAGACATTCCTGCTATCCTCACAGGATCGACCTCACGAGCAAGCCAAGCTTTAAGAGCTTCAATCCGATCCTCAAATGATTTCATGGTGTTAGCCACTATAAGCGTCTCGTCCAGATCAAACACGATAGAAAGGCACCTCATATCAAGCATCGTGACGCACGAACTGTAGAGACCACAAGGAACTGCAAAGCACCAGAAGCAGGGGAACTTCTTCTCCTTACTCGGCATTGCCACTAAGTGAATCTCTTCATTTCCTATCAAAACCACAGCTGTCTGTACAAGAAATCAGAAAGGGAAAAGAATTAATCAATCGAAAGACCAGAAGAATGACGAAGTACACTTCACCGCCAACATTTTAGGAAGAGAGACCTTGTGTTCATGGAAGCAAGAGGCGTGAAGGTTGATCAAATGCGGCTGCTCGACCGGAGACGACGACTCCAACTTGCAGCGGACGGAGTAAGAAGAGATAGTTTGGAGAACTGAAAGCGGCAAGCAGCGGCCGCTCTGTGATATGTGGTGGATACGTATCTCATTGTTGGGGAACAGGAAATTCTGGCCGGTCACCGGAATAGCGTCCAGTTCTCCAAGGCACACTTCGCCATGGTAGACGACGGATTTGAACCCTAAGCGGCTCATGGATGGAAGAAATTTTGGCAATTGACGAGAGGAAGACCGAAATGGAACCGGAACGGAAAACAACACAGAAATGCTGCCGAATTTCGAATTTCTGCGCTGTTTTCTCTCCGTTTCTCCCTTTACTCTCTCTTTCTCACTCTTAGTCCCAGGGCCCTTTGGCCGTTTCTCTCTCTAGCTTCTCTCCCCTCTCCCTCCCTCTCTGATTGCGGGTAATGGGATTTTATATTTATAGGGGAGGATAGCACTGAAGTTTTGGAATTACGGAAACAGCACAGCTTCCAGCGGGCACAAATGGCTCTATCGGGCACAAATGGAAAGGGTAGTCTGGAGATTACAACCTTGGTTGCACACTTGGCACCTGATAAGGGCTATGATTCTCCATGGGCCATCCTTGGGCCGCTCGATCAGGAATCCATCTAACCTTCCTCTTTCTACTTTCCTTACCTTGTCCAAAAATAAAACATTACGTACTCCCCCGCTTCACGATTCCAATTTATTTTTTTTCATAGATATTTCCGAAAAATAAACAACAGATATAGAGCTCGTTTGGATGAGATATTTGAATGAGTTATTTGGATCTTTGAAAAACAACAGATATAGAGCTCATTTGGATGAGATATTTGAATTAGTTATTTGGACCGTAAATTATTTACAAACTAGCTTATTACCCGGCCCGTTGGGCGGATTACTGTATGTTACCCACTTGTGGAATGGGAGAGAAAGCAAGTGAGAGTGAAGGGATTGGGATTCCACTTGATTAGGACCGACCCACTAATCCAATTCTTCCCGACCCGCCCCAACCTACAGGGTCAGAAAGAGTCAATAAGAAAATACGAACGGGGAGGATTAGTCATATATCTTGACTCTTCAGAAGTGGGTCAAACAGGATCAAGGTTGGGTGAGGGCAATTTTTAGCGCTAAGCAGAGTTCTGGGTTGAATACCTTTACTTAGGCCTAGAAATTGGTGCTGATGCAGACTGCAGTTTTTATTATACCATCATCAATCATCATTGAATTAGTCCTGGGCATCCCTCCCCGTTGTCGGTCTGAATTCTAATGATGGCTTCATTCCTTGCACCAGCCATATCAGCGAGTTGCCATCTCGAGCATGATTTGCCTATGTACAAATAATACAATTAGAGTATGAAAATGAATTCAATGAAAAGGAAAAGAGAATTCTATCACATGCCAATAAATACACACATAATAGTTGAAGATAAGTGAAAGTTATTACTCGCACATCAATTCTCAAAAATTACAGACTAAACATTGGCTAGAATGGCACTGAAACTACCAAGAATCATGGACGAAATAACTTGTCAAATTAAATAATCCTTATACTGAAACTACCTTCTAACTTGAAATAAGACATGATCACAGTTCATAGCTCTCTTCTCACTATGAATTGGTTGCAGCTCGTCCTTATCACTGCCTCTCAAGCTCAATTCAAACAAAATAGAGACCGTTATGTAAGATAACCATATTCTTACTGATCATAATTCCTTTCTTCACTCCATTTTTGTCGGAGAAAAGAGTTAACCCCCTCTCCTGCATTTCCCATTCCCCCTCTTTTCTCCCTCTTCTTCACAAACCGATCCCTAAACCAGCAACAACAACACAAAAATAGCATTCGCCTCTCCCGTCTCCATCTATTGAACGCGTTGGTGGCAAGACAGGACTGCAGAAGCAAAATTTTCTAAAATCAAACTAAATTTTCTGAAGCAGACTCAACCACGAAAAAAGAGTAAAGCAACAATGCAGTAGAACCCTAAATTTAACTACAATCAAGCACATATCAGCAAGATTTTCGATTTGTCTGAGAGTTAACTACACGGAGAGAACAATTGATGCATAATTGAAATGCTCCAAGCAAGTTGAAGGCAAACCATAACTTTAGAATTTGGTCATTATAATAACCTTCAAGTATTGATGCTTCTAAGAACTATCATGTCCAACCCCCACTTATACAACTACGTAGCCATAGTAATTAGTTGTATAATGAGAAATATTACAAAGAAAACTACATAAACAACCAATGTAAGTAAATATTAAAACTAACAACTGATAAAACTTAAAATCTCTCTATTGGTATAAATGTATCTATTAGTAACTACTATGCAATCGAGTATATATGATTTTTAGGCACTGAATAAGAAAAGTATAGATGGCTCACAAATGAAGACGTAGCAACTGAAGATAGCACACAAAAACCAAAAATAGAAAAAGAGATAAGAAAAAAGGCGAGAAAAAGTCAAACAAAGAAAAAGCCCACATAGGAATACCTCGCTAGCTTTAGGGACTCTCTGTCACAACAAACAACCTTCTTAAAAATCTAACACCCTGAGACATCAAACAAACCTCCCACGACACTAATGTATGGCATTCCTATTGTCCAATAGGTTTGCCCAATTTAGACTTCTAAATAAATGGACTTTTCACCATTAAACGAAAACTCACAATCATTAACAGTTAATGCAAAGACATACATTTCTGAGGCCAATCACAGCATTTAAGCATAATTTTTAGTTGAAAAGAACAACTAAGTATTTAGCTAAATGATATAGTAGAATGGACACAATCTGCTACCTACTAATGATATAAACGTGTACCGGTACCATCGTTGTATCCTGACTTGCCATTTGCAACGGGCACTTTGAAAGACAGCTGCATTTTAGAGAATAAACACCCATAAGGGCGTTACGAAACCAAGCTTAATCCAAAATCTTCATATTCCACTTCGAAGACTCCATTTTCAAAAATAAGAGAGTTTAACATGTCAAATCACTCATTTAAAAAATCTCAAACAACTATTAATCAATGCAATATAAAGGCACGTTCCAAATTATGTACTTGTAGGAATAATCCCAAATAATTATCAATTAATGCCCCAACTACCTAATGTGCAGAATAGCCCTGGAGCTGTGCTGTTGTTTGCGTTGGTCTACCTTCAAACATAACATAGTTGCATCACGAACCAAAGCAATTAAGCAAAAATCTTCATATTCCAAGTAGAATGACTCAATTCAATTTGGCCAACGCTTTATACATATTGTTTACCCCTGGACCTGTTGCACTTGCGCCTTCAGATCTTCGTGAACACAATACAATTGCGGAGAGGAGGCTGTCAATGGAATAAAAATTGTTAATTAAGTGAATCACCATACAACTAAACAAACGCGCTCTTCTTGATTAGCTATCAAAAAAGTGGGGGTTGCTACAATCCATCTGTTGCTCCCTCTGCGCCTAAGTTGTAGATATTAGGTTTCAGTGAGAACTTTGAGTACATGAGGAGATATTTTGTAGTGGAGGAGATGACCCGGCGAGTAGAATAAGAAGATTTGGAGAGGCTGCGATGGGCAAAGCAGTTAAAATCGAGATTTTACCTAAAATCGAAAACTGGGGTAAAATCAAAATCTTATAATCGAATCGTAAAATCGTAGGATTTTAAGTACCATATAGAACATAGCATATAAGAATATTAATAAGGTAAATTATTAATATCACAAAGACACCTAGCATTTAAAATGATAATTCAGAAGATTTTTTTTCCATAAGATAATTCTCAAGATTAATGTTCCAAAATCACTATTTTAATTGTTATTTAATGTGTAACTCAAAATAATTCATGATGAAGGGATATAGTTCATGGGTTTGGCTCTTATTTTCATGTTATGTCTAGGTTGTTTAACTCAAAGTAATATTTCGACATCGTCTACTAAGTATGATTTAAAACTAAAAATAATTGAACTCCAATAAAATAAGTAATGTTAGTGGCTTGGTACAAATATATTCATTAATAAATTAATTAGTTAATAATGATGTTAGTTCTTACATACTTCCAATATTAGGACAGGTGTACCAATAAGTTAAATGGGGTGAAGGGAAAGAGATTAACCGAACCCTAATTTGGTTATTTTTATTATTTTTGAATATTTTTCTAATAGAAAAATATCTGAGAAGATTCCATTGCCCTTTCCGCTGAAACAGTTATACTTATTTTAAATTGGCTCAAACCACCTATTTTGTTCTCTTACGATCAAAATCCCGATTTCGGTACTATTTTACGATTTTAACAATTTTAGTCCCGATTTTAAACGATTTTAAGGTCCACCGATTTTATAGTAAAATCAAGATCGGAATCCCTAAGTAAAATCCTAAAATCCTACGATTTTACGATCAAAATCCCGAATTTGACTACATTGGCGATGGGTGCACGATTAGTGGGCCAAATAACAGTTTGGGCCCGTTTAAATGAAAAAATATTTTTACTTTCGTGCTCAACAGACCGACCGCACTGGCATCTTCTAAATTTACCCCTAAAAAATTGCTCTGTACGCATCAAATTTGAAATGGAATCCCTCTTTTCTCATTTCACATTTCACATTTATATGATGTGTAGATTGTGATGAGTGTAGATGTAGACCTGTCATTGTCCTACAAATTCATTAACACGCCAAAAAGTGGTGAAATGAGCCACCCTATTAAACACAATCTTGTATAATGATCATTGGATCCAATCATGCCAGATTATGAAGAAGTTTAAAATGTAGCGGTTATCCCGACTAAAACATTAAAAGAACCAGTCTCATATAGTTTGCACAAATATATAATTTCTCCATAGTAATTCTGAAAAATAATATTAATTTAAGAAGTCGATATTGCTTCTACATGTTTAATATTGCAATTCGATATGCAATATTCGAACCGGTGATATTTGGGCTGCAATTTTAGGGTTATTGTATATTTATAAAATAGATAGAAATTTAAATTAAGTTTAAACTACAACTAAAATAATCAAAGTATTAAAACACCAAATAAGTACTTACGGGAGATTCAGTGGCCAACTAATCGTTAAAAAAGTCATATGATTTTCATAATTTAGGTTTGTGTATGTTTGAATTTAAATAGATACAACAAATATACTTAGTGTGATTGGTTATGATCCTTGCTTGCCTTTAAAGAGACCAAGGTTCAAATCCTAGTGCATGCCTTTTTTATGAATAAATAAATAAGAAAATAAGCAATTGTGAAGACCAAAATATCCTTCCTATAATCACTCTCGTTGCAGGAAATTTGAAATGGAGCAACAGTTTTCATCATTCGGCTTTTATTTATTATCTAGAGATAACTCCCCGTTGAAGAAGGTTTGCTCTCAAAGCTTTCCAACCTGACTTGCAAACGAAATTCTCTAAAGTTCTCTAGCGAGTTTCACCATCTTCTTGTCTCTTTTTCATGTACTTCCACTGACAGAAAAGACAATCATCCACAGAAAATTACACGTTACGTCCCTGCTTCTCTCTAAGAAAGCCTCGATCCCATTCTGCAAATCTGGTGGTTGTTGTTCTTTGTTTAGCAGTGACAAACCTCAAAGTTTGGGAGATTTTGCAAGAAAAATCATCGCAGTTGTAAAAAGGATCGCGATAAACGATCTGCTCCTTTTCCACCGCGACCAGCTCGTAGGAATCTCCATCTTCCTTATGAAGGCAGTTGTGATGATTTCTTTTCTCCCAGATTCGCCTCCTTCTCCTCCTCGGAACTTGAATCCTGTTGCATTGGAGAACTCGAAGTATAGCTCGCACCTTAGACATCTGTGATGCAAGCTGTTTCATGGGGTCTTCAATGTTTAGCTCCATGGTTTGCTTCCTTTGCTATCTTCTTCTCTTCTGATGTGAACCACAGATACAAAAAACCAAAGTCCAAGAAATCTATATTTTTTCCTTTCAACCCACGATCAGCTTTGTGGCTGATGAACAATTTTTTTAACATTTTTTTAACATTATCGTGAACTGTAAAAACCAAAATAAAATACTCAAATCGTCTTAAGTTTGAACTGGGCTCTTATACCACCTGATAAGAACGCGAGCTCGTGAAAATTTAGGTTTTTTTGTCAAAGTCGCACAGCTTCGATCTTTGTAGGATTTTTTCTGAATTTTTTCTCAACAACTCAAAAAGTAAAGGATAGGGCGGAATTGTCGTGCAACTTCAACACAAATCGAGAAGAGGCTCGAACGATATAAATGTGGCAACTCGACCACAATCAATCGCTTGCCAACACAGCTTCACCCGAACTATACAATAGCCACCAACAAAGCTTGAGAAAAGTCTACCAGCTCACCAAAAGCTGAAGCAGCGTCCCCTACAAAAAATAGCTCCCCTCACAGAATCATGAAACTCCAATTCAACTCGTCCAATGCCAAAATAAAATTGGATATCAGATATAGTAATAATTTTTAAACTAGAAAATTTGATCAACTATAATAATAAAATAATATTATAATTTATAACAGAGTAGAATCCATTCCTCGATTAATTAGTTGGCCTTTCTTCAAAAACAAAAATTGGCTATAGGTTACCCACGGCAGCCATGACCTCCCTTAGTCATCTCCACAGCTGTACCTTTTCAGACGAGATAAGCATAAGAGAAAAAACAAAAATGAAAAATACAACACCGCCCAACGGGTAGCGAGCAGGCAAGCGGCAGCTGGTAGCGTGCAGGCAACAGTGTCGCCGATAGGGATGGCAACAAAACCCGAACCCACGGGTACCCACCCGACCCAACCCGGTCAACGCGAGTAAAACCCGTGTTGACGGGTTTTGGGCCGGGTTCGGGTTTAAACCCGCTACACTATTCACCGGGTCTGGTTGGGTTTGGGTTTAGGTAAACCCGCCCCATGGGTACCCGCCCACACACATATAATTACTTTCCCCGTATATTTAATATTCTAAATAATATATCTTCCTTATTCTTTATGTTTGTGGAGACATGTATAATTTGTTCTTTCTAATTGGTTGATATTATGAAGTGAAGAGTGAAGAAACTTAGTTGACGAGGAAGAAGCTTTCAATTAATCTTACTGTTTATAGATATTTATCTTTAATTTTGAACAATTTGTATTGATCATTTGTGGTTTGCTTGTATGCTCTAGATTGATGTTTTTTTGTATGAGAAAATTGATGTTAAACTTTTATTTTGAAAGAAACTTGTTATTGTAAATTTTTTACTAGAAAAACCCACGGGTACCCATGAACCCGCGGATACCCAGCGGGTTGGGTTGGGTTTGAGTTTTTCAAACCCAACGGGTTTTACCCCGGGTTTTTTTGGCGGATAAACCCATGGGTTTGGGTTTGGGTTTGACAAAACCTGCCCCAACCCGACCCATTGCCATCCCTAGTCGCCGACGTTGACAAAGAGCAGACTCCTATGCGGCTCCGCCACCGAGGCTGGTAGAGGAAGTGGTCGCAATCTGAAAGTGAGCGGTGACGGTCCTTATACTGTTCAGCTCGGAACGAGGAAGGGACATTGGTGAATTGCTTGGACCAAAGGCGCAGAAGAAGCAGAGATGCCCTATGGCAATTCATCTAGCGACGATTTGGCCCTATTCGGCAACACATACAGGCGTTTGATCCGCCAGCTGCAACATCGCACGATAACGATTGAGCGGAAGCAGTTCCTAGTTCAGCATATAGGTTAAGTTTCAAACGTCTCTGCCGACACCTTCTTCTTGTCGTCAAGGTCCAAAACAAAGGCTCGGACCGCTCTTCTTTTTGCCATCGTTGTCGACGAAGTACAGACTGCCAGCAGTCCTCCTCGGTCTATTGGATGCCTCGTTAGCTTATGACTGGCGATTGAAAATAGAGAAACAGAGGTGGCTGGTAGTTGTCGTCGTCCATCAATCAACCCCTTCTACTTTCACAGCTTTGTTCCCACCAGCGCCGAGCCGCACCGTCACAGGTTTCAGAACTGGGATCATGGCATCACTGAATCAAACTCCGCCAGTGATTTGCTGGACCATCTGCCGCTTCACGATTTCAATTGGCTTTGAAGCTTTCAACATTTATTTTCAGATAAATTGCAAGTTGGGTCACTGGAATTATTGAAAAGGTTTACGTTTGCCACTAAAATTAATTTCTTCCATCTGTAGTCACTTAAATTAGTTTAATAGTTCAAGTTTGGTCACTCTTTGTTAGTCTCAATTAAATTTTGCTGATGTGGCAGTCAACTCTGAGAGTTGACCGTTAAATAAGTGACGTGATAATTAAAAAATAAAAAATTTAATCTTTTAAAATTCCATCACATTATCACAATAAATTAAAAATAATAATTGAAATCAGAACGCTCTACTTCGTCAAATTCACGACATCGCTCTCCTCTCCCTCTCTGCCGCCCTCCTCTTCTACCACCGCCTTCTCCGACTCCCCGCTTTGATCGAAGTCGTCCTAGTTTCACGGCGAATAAGAAGGCTTCAGGGAATCCCGTGGTCGTGCTCATTGGGTTCCGAGAACACGTTTAGCACTTCCAAGTTCATCGGTGAGGTAAGTTCAGAAATTTTGAATCTTTTTGCATTTTTTTGGGTTGGTTTCGAAGTTTCAGCATTGGATTCACACTCATTTATTCATTTTTATTTATAAATTAATTCAATTACGGTTAAATTAAAAATGTTAATTGCACCCCAAAATTAAATGATGTTTTCGCTTTCAACCCAATTTTGGACTTCTCACTTATTATAATTTGCTTATAAGTCCATTATATCTTCACAAGGGTTAATCCGCCAACCCAATTGAAGAAAGAAACCTAAAAAACTTAATCCGCTGAAAATCAATTCTCTAAAACTTATTCCTTTCGTCAAATAAATTCCTGTAAATAAAAATTCCAAAAAACAGAGAATAAACACGCTCTCTTCATATGAGTAAATCTGCAAACACAAATGATGATGAGAAAGCTACCGTACTTGATAGTTCAATAAAGATACATTTCTTCGATTTTGAAAAGGAAATCCAAAACATTACCCAATTTGAAACAAATGTTCCGATACATACATAAGCACTAATCTGAATCGAAGAATGATGAGTGGCTACTCCATCTTCTCCATCAATTCAATGTAGAGTTCATGTCGTCGATTAGCCATGTATAAAACCCACTTCAGTTTCAGATCTCATAAGGGCATATAAGCAGCAGTTTCCCTGTTGGATTCTCAAGATTCATAAGTTCGGGTGCTGAAACTTGGATGATTCCTGGATTGTGTTTGAGATGGACTAGAATTCGATGCTTCTATTCCAGAGACTTCATAGTCCTCTGCAGATTTCAGTACCAGCAGAGGCGAATTTGGAATTCTTGGAATTTCAGTGAAGACTTTGTCATATCTTCCTTCAACTCCATTTAATCCCCGACGCCGATGACGGTGATGGATCTCGGCAGGGGTAGTTTGCTATGACACGCATGTTTGCTTTGTTTATGGTTCGAAAACGTGGATTCGACAAGCAGATTCAAGGGGATTCCTTGATACACCGAATTATCAAGCAGATCGACGATAAGTAATTTCCATAATCCGATAAGAGTTAATTGACGGCGCAACAAACAGAGGTGGAGTATGCGTCTCCAAGTCTATGAATTTAACTCTACATAGAAATAGTTCTCCCATTAATTCCAAAACGTAGGGGCATGGGTTCTCAATTTTGGTCTCTATTTTTTCCCTCTTCTCATATATGGGGGATTGTTATCTAAAGAACGAGTTGATTATACTGTGATTATTTGAAGAAGAAATGGAACCAAATCCATGAATATGTTAAAGTTAAGCATCGACCTGTGGAGATAATATAACCCTTCACGATGTTGGCCCATCCCAATAAGCTTCTTGAAAGGTAAGTCCTGAATAACACAGAAGTTGCTTAGCAAGATGCCACTCGAAGATCAGCCTTGAGTTTACTGACGGATAGCTAGTTGCATTGGAACTCTGGCCCATGCAATACTCTTCGCAGAGTGACATCTTTAGAAGGATGAGTAGACCCTATACTGTGAACCTTAATACCTATACCATTGGGAATACAAACCTGAAGAGCTGGGGATTGATCATGTTCCTCGAACATTAAAGATGCATCATTAATTATACGTTCATTACAGCCACTTTCAATCTCCCAAGAGTATTTAGATGGCGAAATTGTACATGCCATGTTGAATACATGATCGAGAGGAGTGTGTGGACTAACTTGACGATCTAAACCGAGGAGGGCCTGCAATTGAGAGTATTGCCCTGCTGAATGACCGGGAATATGGCTCACGGCAGCATCACCATGTGCTTCCCTAGGTGGAGGATTGTGAATGCGTCAACGGGGCTGGTCAGATTTGTCTGTGGACCGCGGAAGAAAATCGTGTACCTTGAAACACGTCTCCCGGAAGTGGCCAAATTTTGAGTGGTGGGAGTAATAGGGGCGCTTGTGAGCATCCGCTCTCCCTGAACAGCTGGTGGATTCTGCAGTGGCCAACTATCTCCTTTGGCCTAGAAGGCTGCTGCTTCAGAGTGCAGCCTACGTTGACTGGCCACGTGGCGTTGTTGGTCGTCGTTAGTGACCATGTGATATGCTTCAGCAACATTAGGAAGAGGATTCATGGCTAAGATATGTGACTTGACGATAGAGAAAGTTGCATCAATTCCCATAAGAAAATCAAAGAGTCGTTCCACTTCACAATCCTCCCACTATCAACGTTTGACATCGCAAGTGCAATTCTTATACGTGCAATCAATAGATGGAGCATCGACCTGTGCTTGTTGTTCGTCGTTAGCGACCATGTTATATGCTTCAGCAACACTAGGAAGAGGATTCATGGCTAAGATATGTGACTTGACGATAGAGAAAGCTGCATCAATTCCCATAAGAAAATCAAAGATTCATTCCACATCACAATCCTCCCACTATCAATGCTTGACATCGCAAGTGCAATTCTTATACGTGCAATCAATAGATGGAGCAAGGGGCGCGATCTCGTCCCAAAGACCACGAAGTTTGGTATAGAATGCTGCAACTGAAGATTTTTCCTGGTGGAGAGAAAGGATTGTGCGACGAAATTCGTAGAACTGAGATGCACTACCATGTCCAAATCGTGCTTCGAGATCAACCTAGATTTTACAAGGAGTCTTTGCAAATCGAACGCTGCTGCATACCTCCTTGCTCAAGGAGGTTTTGAGTCATCCCTTCACCATTGTGTCACATTGTCTCCATGCTAGGTATGGCAACGGGTCAGGTCGGGGGGTGGATAGTGCATATCGGTTACCCTACCCAAAGTAGTTCGTGTTTTACCTATACACATACTCACATAAGAATCGAGTAGAAACTTAAGATCATGTTCATACCCGTTCGGGTTTCGGGTATCCACGGTTATCCATGGGTAATAATTTCACGTTATTACTCCAACCAACATGTTAACATTCACTCTTATACTCACCTATATAAGTGGAAAAATATGACAATAATTCACAATAATGAAGAAAATTAATTTCAAACAACACAATTTCATGAAAATATTATATTTGTATGTTAAATATAAAATATGTCGAGAAAAATAATGATAATTTCTAGACAAAATACATGTGCATGTGTATAATCGGGCAGATTAGGGTTGGATAGTGAGAAAATGATGTGCACCCATTATCCACAATATACGGGTTCCAGTTTTACCCGTACCCACTGAAAATCGTTCGAGTTTGGGTTTTACCCTATCCGATTAGATCTGATTCGGGAGAATATCCATGGTTTCATATATTGTTTTCGTCCCTACTTCACGCATCATGTTCCGGATCATATGTCGGAGTTGAAATATGATCATCCACAAACCCGATTTTTTTCTTCGCAATCAACGAGTCTATGAATGTGATGTCACCGAACCATTCTCCGTAGTTGAGCTTAGTGAAAAGATCGCCAACATAAAGTTGGCTTGGATTATCCGATCGATGAAGGATGTATGGCAACGCTGACACAATAGCTTTGATTCTCCACCTTTGCCTGTGGGTTTCTCTTCGTTGTCAGACATGATGATGATAGCTGTGAATCGATATCACAGCTCCGATACCATGAAGAATTTGACAATGCGGAAATACAAAATAACACGGGATACAAGATGTTTACGTGGTATCCCTGTTTGACGTGAACATGGCTAATCCACGGAGGGTGAAACCACTCTCAAGCTAATGATATTATTAGGTTTAGAGATGATGAGAGAGTTAGGGTTCTCGACCACTGATTACAATTATATATATGGTGTTGGCTAACGTATGCCAGGTGTAAGCTTACCTTACTGTACGCCCGTCCATTTTTGTTATTTAGATCTTGAATTAGTCGGAGTTTGGGGCATGATACTATACTCTAACCTCTAATGGGTGAATCTCAATCCCTAATTCTCTAACCCAAACCATAAGATTCATTTAATCTCAAAATGAAAATCAAAGGTTCCGATTCGTCAAATTATCAAAGTACAAATAATATGTGTGCAAACAGAAGTATAGCATAATAGAGGGAGAATTACCATCCACACTCCTAACTAACAAAAGAAGACAATCAAGGACTAAATTACCCGGAAATAGTTTAAAACTATTTTCACACTCCTAACTCATAAAAGATGTTCAGATAAAACTAAAGATGTTCAGATAAATTTAAAACTATTTGTGCACGAATAGTACTAGCCTTGTTGTGATTCTTAAAAGTACAAGAGAGCAATAGTTAAAGAAAGTTCGGATTAGTATTTTGCCTCCAAAACAACTATATAAATTAGGGTTATAGGTATAATATGCCCATCTACTATGACGTTTTATCAAACATGCCCCTCTACTATTTTTCACATCAAACATGCCCCTGTACTTTGGAAAACTTATCAAACATGCCCTTTTGTTAAAATTTCCATCCAAAAACTGTTAACCAAGACCGAACTTTGGTTTGGGCGACCCAAATATCTAAAATATCCCTTATAATTTCACTTTAAAGTTTTTTTGGTTCTTTTTATTTTTTTTATGGATGTTTTTTTTTGGTTCTTTTGTATAGCCAAATAATTCTAATAATTTCACTTTGATGAGAGAAATAAAACAAGGGTCAAAACTGACATTTTCCCTCCCATTTATCGATGTCGGGTCGTCTAAATCTCGGTTCAACCATGATTGACGATTTTTTCGATGAAAATTTCAACTGAAGGGCATGTTTGATAGTTTTTCCAAATTACAGGGGCATGTTTGATGTAAAAAATAGTAAAGGGGCATGTTTGATAAAACGTCAAAGTAGAGGGGCATATTATACCTATAACCCTATAAATTATGATTGCTAAAAACAAGGTTGAATTAGAATGTTATGAGATGATGAACCGATTTTATGAGTTCTCATTATATTGATACAATAGTTTAACATGTGAGTGATAGTAATTATTTTATTGGGAATTATAATTTGTACTCATTATGTCTCTGAGAGACGAGCTTTTTATGAAGTAAATGTTTTGATTGCTTTTCTATATCCCGTTAGGAATATGTAGTGGCAATTTAACCTAACAAGGGCTCAAGATAGGGTGAGTAATAATGAGTAACCAAATTTGGATCATTCTTTTAAGTGACTGCAGATCTAAGGGTGGAGAATTAAAGGAATTTATTTTCTCTAGTTTTCTTAATTGGATCATATCTTTTTCATTCTAACTCGGTTTCAGTTTTTTTTGCATAGATGGAACGAGTTCGTTGTGCTCTACAAAATGATATCCATTTTCAATATTTTTTGAGAAAAAAAATTTCATCTCTCTCATTACCAACTCCATACCATATGGTATCTCCTTCGTTGTTTAGTAATTTTCGGAAATTTTTGCACAAAAAGAACGATTTAATCATGATCTATTGGATTTCAAAATTTTATGGGGGAAAAAATTTCAAACCTCTCGTTACCAACTTCATACCATACTATACCACCCTGGTATGAGGTGGCATTTTTCATACCATATGGTATGCTGTTATTTAATATCATATGGTATTGACTGGTATTAAATAACAACATATGGTATTGACTGGTATTTTTCATACCATATGGTATGCTGTTATTTAATACCAGTCAATACCATATGGTATTGACTATACCATATGGTATAGACTGGTAATAACTGACAAATTTTTTTTTGTTCCAAAAAATATCAAAGTGGATATCATTTTGAAGAGTACAATTAATCTGATCTATTGTGCAAAAAAAAATTAAATTTCGAGTTAAAACGAGTGAGAAATCGTCCGTTAAAGATTAAGAGAAAGAAAATTAATGATTTTTCCAGGAGAGAGAAGGAGGCACTGATGTGGCAGATTTTTATTGGGTTATGCATGGGGTTACTCACCATAAGGTTACTCACCGGATCTGTTCCAGTATTAGAGTATGGATAATTAAATCTTAGATTAGCCCAAATATGTGGGACTTGTGTCATCTGGTATATTGGTGAAATTGGTTGTTAATAGAGCTTCTGACCCGAGTTTTACATGGACAATCATATCAATAGTCAATAGATGATTCATCGCGTGTAAGTCGGATTGGGGGAAATTGAAAGTGATTGGTGTGCTTTCAATGTGATTGGAGGAAGACTTGTGAACTATGACGAGGAGATGATAGAATTTTCATGGAAAAGACGAAAAGTGGACATAGAATTGACGAAATCATGATTGATACAATGATAATTTTGGCCACGAAAGTCCGAAGGAGCTCTTCAGGCTCTACAGTCCCATTTAAACAGTCTAGTACACCCATAAACTTAATTACCAGAAAAGTTCCACTAGATAATACCGAGGCCTCCCAATTCCAAAAATTCAAGCCCAAATGAAATGGCATCATTCCATCATTGAGCGGGTATTTTGAAACTTCAAAGGCCATCTTAACCTCTCTGAACTCTCTGATTATCACCTACAGCTACTAACCTGACTAGTGGGAGACGAATTCCCTTTCTCGCTCGTGAAGAACTCATTTTCTTCAGCTTCCAACCCATCTGCGAAGAAAGCATTGCTAACACTCGGCTCAGAGCTACTAGCATTGCTGCTCGTTGCATGGGGGGATTCCGACGCGCTAACTGTTGTCCTGCTTCTTGTGGATCCACCTGCTGATCTCACACTGTACATTGACGATGCAGGTATGTTGGTCATCAGTGGCCGTAGCTTGCCTGTAATGCTTCTTCTGATATCCTGCTCAGCAACAAAGCCCTGTTGAATTCGTTTGCAAGTTGCCAACACTCGTTCAACGCAACGATATAAAGCTTAATAAGTAAGAGAATGGCGTACCATATGCCTCAAAGCCATGTCAAGAGACTTCTTTGACAGCGATCTGCCCAAGTTCCCAGCAGAATTGCTTTGGGAAGAGCGATAATCATCATGCTTGGGTGGCGCCAGCTTTCTCATGTTGACCACTCTTTCAACCATTTGGGTTCCCATCAGCCCCGGATTCAAATCTTCGCCACCATCATACATCTGACTTGATCTGCTGCTCTTGATGGAAACAGGAAGCTTACTGCCAACCGGGCCACTCCCATGTGTTGAAGTTCTCACTCTAGCAGGTGAGCACGACTGCTGCCTTGGTCTTCCATTCGCAACAGCAGCTGCAGCTGTGGAAGATGATCGACCACCAGGCCTGCCCCTGGTAGCCGAAGCTGGCCTTTCTGGCAGCGAAGTCTTCAAGTTTGGTGGAGCATCGTGGGAGAAACCGGGCATCTCATTAGGTTTCCAAGGCCTCGGCTTCACCGTTGGAGAGCTCCCACGTGATGATGGAGGAGCTGGATTCTTGGATGGTGCTAGGGAAGCAGCTGATCTTGTCACGGAAGAGGATCTCGACGATGGAGTCGATGAGCGGGGCCTGGATGGAGTTGAGGATCTCGACGCCGTCCTTGAAGATGGTAAAGAGTGTCTGCTAGCAGTGGGTGTTGATGATCGTGAGGTGGTTTTTGTGGGCGTGGATGATCTTGCCCCTGAAGGTGCTGCAGCCGGTTTTGTTGACGAGGACAGTGTGGGGCGTGGTGTAGGAGTCGAAGATCGCGGTGCAGCCGGCCTAGATGAAGGTAAAGTGGGTCGTGATGTTGGTGTTGAAGGTCTAGAAGTCGGTTTTGATGCTCCGGTGGACGAAGATCTCCTATTACTACCAGCTGTAACGATGGGTTTAGCTGGTCCACTAGTCCTGGGAGGTGGCACTTCCTGAATATTAGTCAGCTGGAAAGTAAAACAGGATGATGTCAACATAAAGCAAAAGAGAGACGAACAGAACTCGATCAAGTAGAGACTAGAGAGTTCTCACCCTCGACTTCAGAGCAGTGGGTCGAGCAGTTTTCTGGGTATCCATCTCCGTCGTAGATGGGACAAGTGGGGTTCCAGGTGGTGTTATAAGCCTGAACCAAAAAGAAATTGCATACTAATATTCAGCTTCCGCAAGTATGTACACGAATCAAAAGCGATTAATTAACGCAAACTATTTGTTTCGTTTCCATGGTGGAGAAGTAGTTGCTCGTAAAGAAGGAACAAGAATTAACAGCATAATCAAGTCAACTGATCCAGAAATAGCAAGTTTCAGAGGCATGTGTGTTCATCCCCAGTTAGCTACTCCCAATCATATATACAAAGAAATTGAGGATACATGTAGCCAAACAGGAATGGCATTGGATGAATGAATTGAGTTTTGACAATCGCAGAAACTATGATCCAGTTTGATCACAAGCAACAGCTTAGTGAAGATCAAATCTCGACGAGCCACAGGGACGTTAGATTAGATCCTTAATCATTTAAGCTGAAATGCGCCTAACGGATCTCAAGGGAGCGAATTGAAGCGCAGGGATATAGAACCCGTACCAATCATAATCAGATTTGTCATTCTCGGAGTCCAGAAATTTCTCCGCCGCAGTTCTGCGCTGCGGCCCCGTCTGAGTTAATGGAGGAATTCCGCCTTTGATCCCTGAAAACAGTAACAAAAACCATATGTGATCTCCGGGATACAGGAAAGAGATTAGATCGGCGGCCAAAAGATAGAAAGCGGGGCCGGCGCCCACCTAGAGGAGCATCCATTGTTACAGGAAAGCCTGCGACGAGATTGCTTCTCTCCTTCTCCTTCTCGCGTCTCCTGAGCTCCAAGAACAGAGCCAGCTCTTCGTCTTTCTCCTTCGTCACCATCTACAGTACTCCCTTCTTCTTCTTCTTCTGCTTCTTCACTTTCCACTCCTCTGCTCAGCAATTAAAGATTAAGGCAATCAAAAATCTCCCCGTGAAATGCTGCTGCTGCTGATGATCATTCAGCCGCCGAGAGTCAAAGCTGAAACGGAGATTTTCAAATATCGTTCCATCAACACATCTGAAAGATCAACACAAGGAAATATAGGGTCCTTACCGAGTCAGATTGAATCTACAACGAGAGACGGAGGTAATGACGCTTCAAACACAAGAAGGCGCGGAACTTCCGAGGGAGCAGCAATGGCGGAAGAGAGGCAAGTTGGAATGATAATCTGGTGGGGTGTGATGGCGAGAATCTACGGAAAGAAGCTGCGGGTAGAGCGGAAATTTGGGAAGGGGAAGAAGAGGAGAGAAAGAGCAGGTGAAAGGAGGGAGCGGCGAGGAGACCGTCCGTTTGTCTTCCTTCGTTTCCTTGTGGGCTGCGTTGGCGATTGGTTTGACTGACTGAGGATGAGGGAGGGAAGGAAGAGCGTGTATTTTGTTCCCGTTTTTCTGTTGCCACGCTGTGGTTGTATAGTATTGTATGTATCCATGACTTTTTTGAAAACTAAACAAATATTAAATAATAACAGTAATAATGATAATAAATAATAATTTCGATGGCAATTGATGGAAGGAAGGGCACGTAGTAATGGCGGATTTTTCAAACCTTTCTATCCAAATGTCCATTCCTATCAGAAGAATCACCATTTTGCCACTCTGTCCATCCATGAAAATGTTCTCTGCTCCTTCAATTTTGGAGTCCGGTTTGATGAAAACTTCTAGGGGTGGGCAACGGGACGGGACGGGATACCCGTCCCGTTTAAAACGGGTATCCAGTCCCATTTGGAAGCCAAAGTCCATCCCATATCCCAAATCTGTATGGGAAACGGGTACTCATTACCCGTGCGGGACGGATAACGGGTACCCATACTACCCATAAATACCCAAAGTAGAAGGGAGAAATCTGCAATACGAAACTCAATCGTCGATAACCTTTTCCCTGAGAGGAGGCAGAGGGGCGCCGAGCTCTAGCCTCTAGTCAACCCTAGTCAACTGTTCTGTTATGGAATTGGAAAGGGAAGTCCTGCCGAAATATGGGTTGGGTTATGTTCTGATTTGGGTCGGCTGAGTGAGAATGTCAGAATGAATAATGGGTTTAACGGGTACCCATATTACTCAAATGGGTATTCGCGGGTAACCCGCGGGTACCCAAAATCGGAATGTACAATCCCAAGTCCCATCCGTTGCTAATATTACGGGTAATATGGGTACCCATAACCCTCATAAAACGGGACGGGAACGGGTATACCCAAATACCCGTTTCCCGTTGCCCACCTAACAAATCAATTTGATATGATTTTTTAGTTTGGAATAATTGAATCAAATTCTTTCATTTCATAGTCTCAATTTTTTTTTTACAATTCATAGTCTCAAATTAGATGAATCAATTTGTTATGAATCTTCTCTGTATCGTTTCGATTATATCGGATATCCCAAAAGGAGAAAAGCAATTTGTTATAGATAATTTTGAATTAACTTTATTTTGATACAATTACAATAATCTTAAATGATTAATGGTGTATATAATTCCAATTGGCTGGTTATGTGACTTAAGGGTTCGTTACACTTATGGCTAATCTACTCTCATGCTTTTCAGTTTTCACAAAGGAGTCCAAGCTGGGCCAATACCGCATTATTTCGACAACTAGAACACGTCCAAAGACGGAAAAGGGCAAAATAATGAAAGTTAATATAAGGGCAGGCCCAGGTTCAAATCTGCACTGTTGGATTCCTTGAGATGTGTCAGTGAGCTTTAATCTGACGGCCATTGTTAAAATCGAACAACAAAGTTTTAAATCTTCCCCTCGTTCGTTGTGTTGACATGGGAAATCGTGTGGTTTCAATTTTGTGTTCTGCGTCTTGTTCTTTAGGAGGGCCCCACCGCAACCCTGACGAGTGACGACCCCACCAACCCGGTTACAAGGCTTTAATGCAAGGTTGTCAACCCGCGGGTTGACCCGGACCCGGTCGAGCTAGTGGGTCAAGGGTTAATGGGTCAACCGTTTTAGCCCGGTTTGGCTCGGAAATATAGAAAGAGTCATTATATTGCACTTATCCTCATAAATTATATCAAATCTTATCTAACATATGAGTTATAACATATAATATTACACCAAAATAACATATCGTACTTAGATCCAACATATAGTGAAAATTCACACACACTTATATAACATAAATATTCAAATGTTCAACTTAGTATTCCAAAGATTGAGTTAGGCGAAAAGAAAAATAGGAAAATAGGCGCATTTCGCAAACTAAAGAAAAAAATGACACAGTTTGACCTCCAACCCGATACCTAATAGCAATCGGCCAGGCGGGTACGTGCGGCCCGTTTTTCTCACCGGGCCAGGGTCAAATTGGGTCGACCCGTGGGTCAACCCGCGGGTTGACAACCTTGCTTTAATGATAATTCCGCTCATAGATCTTGTTTTAACAAAGTACTCCATCAAATATGTTTGGTAAGGCCAATTTGACTCCAACTTTTATGGGGTAAATTGCATGTTTGATAATTAAGATGAGGGTTAATATATTTGTATGGTCTGAACTTTGATCATAATAAACATCATGTTCAATCTTTTCAATCTATAACATCATGGCCCAAACTATACAGCAAAGTAACTATATTGGCCAAACCCGATATTTAACCGTTATTTTGAACGGTTAAACGCGTTGACTAACGGTCAACATGCCATGTCACCGTCCGGTCATCACAAAAATCATTAAAATATTCACAATTTACACATATTTTCTAACTTTGAATTATTACAATTAAATTAAAACAAAAATTAGAAAAAATTGAAACCCCCACCGTCGTGCCCGACCCCATAGATTCTCAGTCCGGAGATCCGCCGGCACCTGCAGAAATCGACGGAAATGAAAAATTCTCTATTCATTCCTAGTTCGCTAATGAAATTACAAATTAGGTTTATGTAACTTCTACTCGACAGAAAGCAGAAGACGAATAGGAGAAAAATTACACACCTTCTGTTTGAGCCTGGAATGTTCCAGGCGGTTTGTGAAGAACGAGCAAAGCGTCTGTTCCAGAGGGTGGGTGTACTCCAAACTACTGCAAAACAAGGGTCCGTGGGCGGTCACCCCGGACACCCTCCGATGCTAAAGTTAGAGAGAGAATAAGGTTTCTTGCTTATGTTAGAGAGAGAGAGTAGTTAAGTCACCATTAATGTAGATACCAATGTATTTATAGTCGGCTAGCTTGAGTATGATGCATTAAATGCCATGTCAGGCGGCCTAGATACGCCTTGCTTTATCTAGACCGCCCGCGGCGGGCATTTAATGCTTAGTCCTGCAGTATTCGAGGTAAGTATCCTAGGAGGATCTTCTCTTCCTGACACCAACGGTACTTTGTGTTGGGCGGCCTACTCCCTGTCACGTCGTAGGGTGACCGCCTGCCATTCTCCTTTCCCTATGTCCACTCTTGGGTCTCCCGCTGTGGCTCGGTCCCTTCTTCGGGCCCTGCCTGGTCGTCCCCCTATGGGCCTTAAGCCCAACACTGCTCAACTATGAGCCCAACAATTGCCCTTTTGTCGTGAAAAGCTGCGGGTTTTGGCGGCTACTAACTTTGCCAATGATA
The DNA here is from genome assembly GCA_946122785.1 of Linum tenue. NCBI lineage: Eukaryota > Viridiplantae > Streptophyta > Magnoliopsida > Malpighiales > Linaceae > Linum > Linum tenue. The sequence goes on from CAMGYJ010000005.1 coordinate 62,438,026, forward strand.
GTTGAGCGGTCTTCTGTACAACCGCTACCTACACCTTGCCCCTGGCCGTCCAAGAGACGGGGATTTTCTTATGATGCGCTCTACTGCCCTTGCTATGGCTCTTCCCTGGTTGACTAGTGTCCTACCTAGCGCGATCCGTCATCCCAATTCGTGAGCTTCTTTCTTCATGGCCGCGTAGTGATTTTGAGTGCTTGCACTATCCACCCCCTTTAGTTCGTGAGGAATATTAGGCGGTTCGCTACCTCAATCCGTGAGTTGCCTCCTTCCCGACTGTTCGATAATTTTAAGTGTTTGCGCTGTCCACCCCCTTTAGCCGTGTGAAATATTAGGCGGTGCGCTACCTCATTCCGCGAGTTGCCTCCTTCTCAGCTGTACAATAATTTTGAGTGCTTGCACTATCCACCCCCTTTAGTCATGAGGAGTATTATGCAGTTCGCTACCTCAATCCGTGAGTTGTCTCCTCGATTGTACAATATTTTGAGTGCTTGCACTGTCCACCCCCTTTAGTTCGTGAGGAATATTAGGCGGTTCGCTACCTCAATACGTGAGCTGCTTCCTTCCTGATTGTATGATAATTTCTGAGTACTTTCAGTGCGCGTCCGTCCGATTACCTTCCAGTCATCCGCGTCTCATGCGGTTCGCACCGTCTTGGATGCCGATTCAAATTCCGCGACTCGTCACACTGCCTGCATGTAGCACCACGTGTCGGTTCTCGGGAGTCGAGCTCTGACAACGGGAAATTCCCACATCCAATCACTTGCCCGCATTTTGAAATTCCTAGACTAGGGTTTTTCTCGGTCACCCAACTGTCGCGTCGCTGCCCCCCATTGCTCCTATTTATACTCGCTCTTCTTCCACTTTCTCCACTCTTCTTCTTCTTCTACCAGTACTGCTCCATCTTGTTCTCTTTCACTCTTCATCAAGATTGCTCGTTGCTCCCGATTTTTCCTCTCCTCTTATCTCTGAGATAATTCTTCCTTGTTGCCGGCCCGAGCAGACTTCCTTGCCCAACTTAGGCAAAAGCATAAACGAGCGAAGAGGAAACGAAAACAGCAAATGGCGATTGAATCTCAAAGCACCACCCGCTCCGATAGCCAGAATCAGAACCTTTCCAGCGACGTCGCCACCGTCACGACCTCTAGTGGCGCTGCCGCCGTTACGGCCTCTGGCGATGCTCGGACTTCCAGCGCTGGCGTCGGCGTTCCCCGCTCTTCCTCAAAGTATGGCGGTGGTTCATGTGGACCGCCTTCCGGGAGCAGGCAGTCTGTGCCAGGTACTTGACGCCTTCTCTGTTTTTCCTTTGATGCGTTCTTTTTAAGTTAGGTTTCTAGGGCTGTCCTATGTAAATTTTGACTTGCGCGGTCTATTTAGCAAACACTTAGGCGGTCTTTATTATGACCTCTTAGGAGTAGAACTTGATCCTGGCCTTGTCGCGGGTACGTCTGCCGGTTGGCGCGGAGCATCTTCAACGGTTGGTGACAACCTTGGGGATTTCAAGCTATTCAGAGGCAGAGAGCGAACCGCCAAATGTCGCATCACTTGTCGCCCTTTCCTCAGATAGTGGGTCCGGCGACCGCCCAGCGGAGGATGAGAGGGAGCTATCCCCATTTCTAGTAGTGTCTGACATGTTGCCTGTGGAGGCGTACCAAGTTCTCCACGACACAGCCTATCGTGTTAGGTTACACGCGGATATGTGGGAGGGAGAGGCGGTTCCATCGAGTGCCTATGAACAGGTACCGCCTAATGAAGCCGCCTACAAACCTCAACAGGTCCTTCGCCAGCTGAAGATGCATGGTCTCCCTGTTGACTGGGACTATGCAGCTCGGTCTCCTATTGGGGGGTCTGGGTCATGCCCGGGAGGGCGGATTCCTATTCACGTGGAACACATTCGGATGGGGTTGACTTTTCCCCTCGACCCCATCCTTACACGAACTCTCGTCTTCCTGAACTGTACCTTGGGCAGCCTATCGCCTGGTATCATTTTTCATTCTATCGCGTTCAGAGCCGCCTGCGAGAAGATCGGGGAAACGCCATCCTTTGATGCGTTTCGCTAGTTGTGTAAGATGCGGGGCTCTGATAATTGTTGGTCATGTTACCGCCGAGAGACGCGGGTGGGTTTCGTGAGTGGAGCGCCAAAGCTGGACTCCCCCTGGTTCAAAGAGTATTTCTTCGCCCGCCCTAAGGGTAAATGGTACTCCGGGGAAGTTGAGCCGCCGATGAGATTCGCGGTTGGGGATAAGAAAGACTGGAACACTGATGTTGATGGTCTCGAGTCCTTCAAACCGCTCTTAAAGTAGATCATGAGCGCTTTTCAGATTCACCTCCCTCCGAAGGCGATGATAATGCCCTGGAGATTATTCGGAGCATTCACGGTTAGTTGTTTTCCCCTTGCGTTGAATGTATGTCTCATGCTCTTTACTTATGTATTCACTTTGTAGTTACCCGCCGCTGCGCTTCTTCCGCCCGACCACCTAAGCCAAGAAATAATGCTCCCGCCTCGCCGCTTCTTGCCATTGCTGCCTCTCCAGCTGCTCTTGCCCCCCAGTCGGCTTCTCCGTCTCAGAAGCAACTGGTAGCTAGCCGCACCAGAGTCTTGAAGCTGTCGAAGCCGGCTCTTACGAGGAGCTCCTCCAAGCAGTCCTTGGACTTCACGACCTCGAAAGACAAGAGGTCCACCGCTGGCGAGGCCCGCCTAAAGGGCGTCCTTGTCGAAAATCCTGCTACCCCTATCGATCCCTACATCCCGTCTAAGAAGCAAAAAAGGACCGCCATCGACACTTCCGTTTCCTTCTCCTCGTAGGCATCTCTGTACCCTGCGGCCGCCAAGCGTGCCATGCACGTGATTGCTGAAGGGCTAGCGGTTCTTGATGACTACACCCATGTCGCGGGAACCCCCTTCCTAACGTCAGACACCCGGCACTTGGCGAGTGCCACCTCCCTGTTCTTCTTCGCGGTACGCATTTGTACTCTCAATCTTGCTGCCCTTCTCAGTCTTCTGTTTTGCTAACTTTTTGTCTTCCTTCGCAGACCCAATTTGGGTTGAACCAGATGATGTTGCATAACTACCGCCTACAGAGTGATCTAAAAGATAGCAACACAAGGTTCTTAAGCTGGAGGACCAACTCAAGGAGGGCCGCGAAGGCTTGAAAGCGGAGGTGCGGGAGGAGGTCTTAAAGGAGCAGGAGTCCATTCTGAAAGACAAGGACACTCAGTTGGCGTCAAGCAAAGAGTTGCTGAGGAAAGCCGAAGAGGATGCCGAACGTTTGCGAGCTGATCTCAGCGACTCGATGGCCCGGGAGAGCGCTTTGCAGGCTGAGCTGGTCAAGATCAGAACTGAGAAGTCTGAGATGCAGGACGCTCGGGAGGCGGATTTGCTCAAGGCCGCCGAGGAGGTGACTCGCTCCTACCGTCACTCTAGAAAATGGCCAAGTGTAACAAACTCTTAAAGCGTAGTATAGCGGGTTTGGGTTTTAATGTCAACCCGGGTCCTAAGTGTGATGACTACTCCATGAGTTCTTATTATTTAGCGGTGAAACTTTAGTGAAGGTTCAAACAAGCAAACAAGCAAAGCAAGTAAAAAGGTTGTTTTCAAGTCGAGAGAGGTCACCCAGATATGGTTCCCCCTAGACTGCAGTTAAGCCGGATTGTAATTTACCAAGTTCAATTCCAATGATAGTTATACTGCGGGAGGTTCTTAAACAGTCTTCAGTCTCGACTGAAGGTCTCCAGACCCTCTCAATCTGAGTCCCCAGCGGGCGACTAACCTCCACCGGAGTAAACAGATTGAGGCCCTAACGAACCAAACCTCTACTACCAAAGTAAATCTGGTACAGAATAGTGAATTGACTCCTCGACTAAAGTCGTCAATTCACTACCTTCAATCGAGGATGCTCTATCAACCTAGGCAGATATTCTTATTCTAGGTCAAAGTCGAAATAACAGGAATTTGATAAGGATTCATGCCATTCAACAATTCAAACCTCAATTGAATATAATCAAATCATAGAATCTGTACTTGGGTTCATACAATCAGACCTAACATACAAATCTAGGGTTCTTCATACCCAGGTGAATAAGAAAGTTACTCCATAGAGAGAGATGGGAAATCTAGCTCAGATGCGGAAACCATACTGTGAAGGATGAGAATATGCTTCTGGCACTCAATCAGCTCTTCTCCAAGCTCAATCCGGGCTCCAACGGTGATGGAGATCGATCAAAGACACTTGCAGAATCAGGCTCGTCACTTTCTCTCTCTAGGTAGCGCTTTTTCTCTCTAAAACTCCAAACCCTTCACTTTTGCCCTTCTTTTCCCTTAAGAAGTTGTCTGTCGTGATACCCGGTCTGAATACCCGGTCGGGTATTTTGGGTAGCGACTGGGTATCTTCAAAACGCACCGTCTGGGAACAGGGAAAAATCCCCGGTCAAGGCCAAGAATCCCCGACCGGGTATTAAAGCCTCACGACCGGGCCCCCTTCTGCTTCTCAACGTCCAAAACGCCTTTTCCCCAGTCTACTCATAATAATACCCGGTCGAGTATTTCTGCTCATGGCCGGGTATTATGCTCCTCCAGCACACTTCGACCCAAACGTGCTCCTTTCGACCCGAAACTCGTTTCTTCGCCTCGATGCCAACGCTACGTCCTGAAATATGACATAAACGCACAACCTAGCGTGAAATCGGCTTGAAACACGAGAATCAACATCTCAAACGGCTCAAGAATAGGGGTAAAAACATGTGTAATTGATGGTCTATCAGGAGGCGAAGGCGGCATTCTGGACCTCGGACGAGTACATGACCGCTGACGACAAGAAGTACCAGAAGCTGCTACGTGACACTGTGGCTGCCATCCGCCACTGGTTTTGTCGTGAGCATCCTGCGGTCGTATGGGATACCGACGCTGTATGATGTCAACTCCAAGCATGCTGCTACCCCCGAGGTGCCCGCTGAACCAACTGCCAACATTCCCGATGCGAACGCTGAGGCTGAAGGAGATGGCCAACAGGGCTAAATTGAGCCGCCAATGAACTTGTTGTTTTACCTATGTTTCCTCTTCCCCTTTCTTGCAAACTAAGTCTGCTTCGGCAACGAATATTTTTGGGCGTCCCCTGTGGGCGCCCTTTATGGAATGCTTATTAATTACGCTCTATCTCTTTGCAAATTCTGGGATTTGGCCAATCGTTTGGAAACGGTTGACAGCTTTGAGGCGGGTGCATATTTCGGATACAACGCTCAGTTGGTTGCTTTGTGTTGCTTTGAAGCGTTAGGCTCTGAGGAGGTCTTTCCTGTGGCGGTTGTATATTATCTCTAACGCTTAGGAGCGGTTTACAGTATTACGTTTTGCTTTGAAGCGTTATGCTCGGAGGCGGTTAATTTACGATTTATCGCTCCGTGGCGGCTTCTAGATTGTTAGAACAATTTCGATACCCAACACTTAGATGAATTGAGAAGATGAACGCTCGACGGCTTTTTTTCATAACTTTGAAATTTAGGACCACCACGCCTGGAAGTGGTGACTTTACATGGGATCTCTCCACAAAAGTAGACGCCTACTATCAGTACACGTCGTGCTCAAAAGACTCAGTGGTCACCGACTTCCTTCCTCCTTGGATCACTCTTCGAAATACTTCCTCAAGTGAATGGCATTCCAGGTCTTCGCTACTGGCTTCCCTCCCATCGTGGCTAGTATGTATGTTGCTGCTCCTAGCTTCTCCCCAACGAGGTACGACCCTTCCCATGCGGCCGCCAACTTGTCGTGTCCCTCCTTCTGCTCAAAGTTTCTTTTTAGGACCATGTCACCCTCCTCCAGCGGTCTGGGCTTCACCTTGGCGTTGTACGCCTTTGCTATATTCAGCTTCTCTTCAAGAGTTCTGACTAGAGCGGCGTCCCTCCTTGTTTCAATCATGTCCAGTTGGTGTAGCAGCTTCCTGTGATTATCTTCTGGGTCATAAGCCTGGACGCGGAGTGACGGCAGGACTAACTCTGTTGGTGCGACCCCTTCTGAACCATATGTCAGAGCAAATGGTGTCTCCCCGGTGGCCTGCTTGTAGTTTGTACGGTGCGCCCATAAGACGTGGGGGAGTTCCGCAGTCCATCCTGCCTTTGCCTCCTTCAACCTTCTCTTCAGAACTCGCAAGATTAGCTTATTGGATGACTCCACTTGCCCATTGGCTTGAAGGAACGCTACGGATGCCATTTTGCAAGTGATGCGGTTCCGGGCACAGAAGTTCTCAAATGGTCTGCAATCAAACTGCGTGCCATAATAATTTATGATAGTATGAGGCGTTCCAAACCTGATTATTATGTTGTTGAATAAGAACTTCTGGATTTTGGCACTGGTGATTGTGTCTAGCGGTTCCGCTTCAATCCACTTTGTGAAGTAGTCAACCGCGACCAATAAGTACTTCTTTCCCAAAGGAGCTGTAGGGAACGGTGCCAGGAGGTCTAGACCCCATTTTGAAAATGACCATGGCCCTGTAATGCTCTTCAGCTGTTCGCTTGGCAAGTGTTGCTTGCTAGCATGGATCTGACATTCGTGGCACTTCTGGACTGCCTCCATTGCGTCCTTCTTTACTTTTGACAAATAGTATCCCTGAAGCAGCACTGTCCTCTCGAGGCTTCTCGGTCTAGAGTGTGTCGCACATGTGCCTTGATGGATTTCCTTCACCACCCACTTCGCTTCTTCTAGACCAAGGCATTTCAGATATGCCCCTGAGAAAGACCTTTTACACAGCTGTCCCTCTACTAGGGTGTAGTGGGCCGCCTTTCTTCTTAATGCCTTGGCCAAAATTGCATCTTCTAGGATGACATCATTTTGCAGGTAGTCAACAAAAGGAGACCGCCAGTCGCGGCTCTCATCCTCTAGGGCCATTACTTAGTACGCTTGGGCTGCTTCTTTTGTTACAGTTACTCGACTCTCCCCTTCGAAATCCATGGCGGTTGCTAATTTGGATAGGGCATCCGCATGGTGATTTTCCTCTCTTTTCACGTGCTCCAGTTTCCAACAATCTAACTGCGACAAGACTCCTTTCACCTTCCCCACTAACTTTGCGAGAGCTTCCTCCTTCACCTCATAGCTTTCCAAAACTTGGTTAACTACCAGCAATGAGTCAGAGTAGATGTGCAAGCGAGATGCTCCCATGTTGACTGCAATCTTCAACCCACTGAGGAGCGCCTCATACTCTGCTACGTTGTTGGTTTTCAATTCAAGGAATCTGTGAGAGATTTCATGCACCACCCCTGTGGGCATTTCAATGACGATTCTAGCTCCTGCTCCTCCTTTTCCGGCTGCCCCATCGACGAAAAGACGCCACACTTCAGCTTCTTCTTTCTCTTTTGTGCTTCCCAGACTGAATCCTTCGGCGATGAAGTCCGCTAACACCTGCCCTTTGATAGAAGGTCGCGGAGCGTACGCGATGTCATACTCACTGAGTTCGACCACCCACTTGGTCATTCGGCCAGACACGTCCACTCCTTTCAGGATTTTCTTTAGCGGGAGGTTTGAGAGAATGATTACTTGATGTTCTTGAAAATAGGGGCGAAGCTTCCTTGCGGCTGACACAACTGCCAAGGCCTCTCTCTCGATGGGCATGTAACGCCTCTCCACCGGGAGGAGCGCCTTGCTTACATAGTAGACGGGATGATCCGAGCCATCTCCATCTCTTCGTACTAAAACTGAGCTGACCGCTTGATCTGAGACCGCCAAGTAAAGATACAAGGGCTCACCTTGTCGCGGGGCGTTCAGCACGGGAGGTGAAGTTAGCTGTTCTGTCAATTGGAAGAAAGCTTTGTCACACTCCGCACTCCACTGAGAAAGGGATGCTGATTTCTTCAGCATCTGGAAGAAGGGGGAGCATTTGTCTGTTGCCCTTGGAATGAAACGGCTCAGGGAGGCCATTTTTCCATTGAACGCTTGAATTTCCTTGACAGTCTAAGGCGGTCTCAGGCTTGTGATGGCTTCTATCTGCTTTGGGTTTGCCTCTATTCCCCTACTGGTGATCATGAATCCCAGGAATTTCCCCGCCTTTGCGCCAAACACGCACTTGAGTGGGTTTAGCCGCAGGCGCTCCTTTCTCAGGCTCTCGAATGTCTCCCTCAAGTCCTTCAAGTGATCTTCCTCCTTTTTGCTTTTCACTAATAGATCATCAACTTATGCTTCCACGTTTCTCCCTAGCTGGCTCTTGAAGACCGCATCTATCATTCTTTGATATGTTGCCCCTGCATTCTTTAGGCCAAAAGGCATGACCGTGTAGCAGAAGTTCCCTATGTGTGTCATGAAGGCGATCTTCTCTTGATCCTCCTCAGATAGGTAGATCTGATGGTATCCTGAGAACATGTCTAGGAAACTTAGACTCTCATGATTGGCGGTTGCATCTATGAGCTGATCAATTCTTGGCAGAGGGTATGCGTCTTTTGGACAGGCCGCGTTGAGATTTGTGCAATCTATGCACATTCGTCATTGTCCGTAGGCCTTGCGGACGAAAACTGGGTTTGACAGCCAAGTTGGATACTTGACTTCTCTTATGAAGCCGGCTTTGAGCAACCGCCTTACTTCTTCCTCTAATGTCATTTGCTTTTCAAGGGACGAGTTCCTCCTTCTCTGCTGAATGGGCTTTGATTTTCTTTTCACCGACAGGTGATGTTCGGCGAGCTCTCTTGAGACGCCCGACATGTCTTCTGAAGTCCACGCGAATAGGTCTTTGTATTCTTTGAGGAGTGCCACGAACTCTCTTGCTTTTTCCTCTGTTAGGTGGGAAGAGATTCTTACCTTCTTCCCAGGCTCCTCGTCGTCGAGCACCACCTCCGCGTCCTCTTCGACCGCCTCTAGGCGGGGATGTCCTCCTTGGGTGTCCACTAGGTCAACCTCCAAGCTTTCTATCATCGCCTGGTAACACTTCTTTTTTTGCTCAGTGTTTCCTCTGACCCGTCCCATTCTTTTGCCTACTGGGAATTTAAGCATCTGGTGGCAAGTGGACGGGACCGCGGAGAAAAATGATAGAAAACCGCATCCTTGGATCGCATTGTATGGCGATGGACAGTCCGCCATGTGAAAGTCCATGGAACGGGTCTTCGTTACGTCTGCTTCTCCAATCGTCACCTGCAAGGTGATTAAGCCCAGTACCCTGATCTTCGATCCCGAGAACCCTACTAGACTTGTCGCTGATGGCTTGAGATCTTGCATGCTCATCTTCATACTTTTGAGGGTGGAGTAGAACAGTATATCCGCCGAGCTTCCGTTATCGACTAGCGCTCTAGTGATTTTGAATTTCCTTGTTCTTAAAGAGATGACCAACGAATCTTCTCCACTCTCGTCAGGGGCCAGATCGGAGGTCAAAAAGTTGATGTCCACTTGCTCGCTCTTATGAACATTCAAGCATTCAACTAGTCGCTCTCCCTCACTTCTGGGCCTCTTGCGACCGCCCGCGATGGTTACGACCTCTACGTCGTCGTCGTTGAGGCGAGGTTGCCGCTGGGGAGGTGATTTCCTTGGCGGTGGTGGTAAGCGGTCGCGTTTGGGGGATCGATCTCTTCTTTGCGACCTTGATCTTCTGCGCTTAGACGTACGAGACCTCCTTCTTGGGCTCGACGACCTTTCTTTGTGATGCCTCTGCTCTTGATGATGTGGTCTTGTATCCAGACGGCTCTTAAGGTCTCCGGGCGCCAAGTACTTTAAATTGGCTTTGAATTCCCGACACTCTGTGGTGTCATGGGTGGGCATCTAGTGTCAGTCGCACCATTTTTTATCATCTTCCCTCCTATGCGTCTAGTGCGCATTGTTGTCATTTCCCCTGTCTCTGCCCTCTTCTTTGCTGGTGGTGAAAACCTCCCGCCGGCTGTCTCGGTGAGTAAACTGCGGCTTATAGCTGCGCCTTTCGGGAGAGCGTCCCCTTCTTTTAGACGATCCTCCCTTCTTCTTGTCCGACCTTTCTCTTGGGTTGACGCGCTTGGCGGCATCTTCCCCGATCATGACTTCCTCCAGCAGGATTGCTTTCCTTACTAAGCGGTCTAGGTCAGGCCACTCTTTTAGGGCGTGCTCTTTTTTAATGAGCGCCCTTCGAAGTTCGCAACTATGCGTCGACATGCGCAGGTTCCCTGCTGCCACGCTCGGCGAGAATCCTTGTACCTTACAGGCTATAGTGTTCCACCTATCGTAGAAATCCGTCAGCGACTCTTCTCCTCCCTGCTTGCAGTTAATGAGTGCTGACACGGTTAGCTTCCTTCTTCGATGGGACGCAAACTTTGAGGAGAAGAGGGTGGCAAACTGCTCGAAGTTTTCAATTATCCCCTCAGGCAGGGAGGTGTACCAAGTTCGACAGTGGCCGCTAAACGTGACGGGGAACGCCTTGCACATATCGGCGTCTGTGGCATTGATGAGCTGCATGGTCAGCATGAAAACGCTCAGATGGTCCGCGGGATCAGAACTTCCATTGTACGTCGGTAGCCCGAGCGACGAGAAGTTTGGGGGAACCTGAGTTTTAAATAAGCTTTTAGCTAGTGGGTTCTGGAGGATGTTATGACCCTTTACCTTTCCATACGAGGGCTTAAGATGTTCCTCCAAGAATCCTAATCTGAGATCTCCTGCTCCTTCTTCTTTGTCAGACTCCCCCCCTTCTGTCCGAGCAGGGCTGTCGGGGTCTTCCTCCCTTCATTTTCCTTTGGCCGCTCGCTTTCTTGAGCTCTCCGGCGCTCCGCTTCCCTTTTCTTTGAGCATGGCCAAGATTTGGCTCAAACTCTCTTGCATGCTTGATATTTGATGCCCCTGAATTTTGACGCGATCTTCCATTTCCATTTCTTCCTCCACTGTTGGCATTTCCATTCCACGGATGTCGCTCATCGGCACCTCCTGGCTGCGGAGGTCGCTCCTTTCTACTATGCCTTTGATGGGGGTTTTGGAGCTCCCATCCATCCTTTCTTCAGTGCTATGCTCGCCCCACGGTGGGCGCCCAATTGTTTGAGCCTGGAATGTCCCAGGCAGTTTGTGAAAAACAAGCAAAGCATCTGTTCCAGAGGGTGGGTGTACTCCAAACTCCTGCAAAACAAGGGTCTGTGGGCGGTCACCCCGGGCACCCTCCGATGCTAAAGTTAGAGAGAGAATAATATTTTTTGCTTATGTTAGAGAGAGAGAGAGAGTTGTTGAGTCACCATTAATGCAGATACCAATGTATTTATAGTCAGCTAGCTTGAGTATGAGGCATTAAATGCCATGTCAGGCGGCCTAGATACGCCTTGCTTTATCTAGACCGCCCGCGGCGGGCATTTAATGCTTAGTCCTGCAATATTCGAGGTAAGTATCCTAGGAGGATCTTCTCTTCCTGACACCAACGATACTTTGTGTCGGGCGGCCTACTCCCTGTCACGTCGTAGGGTGACCGCATGCCATTCTCCTTTCCCTATGTCCACTCTTGGGTCTCCCGCTGTGGCTCGGTCCCTTCTTCGGGCTCTACCTGGTCGTCCCCCTATGGGCCTTAATCCCAAAATTCTCAACTATGGGCCCAACACCTTCGGAGTCGGATGACCTTCACGGCGGAACCCGAGCCATGGTTGTCGGAATTCAAAGAGAGATCTCGAACACTCGCCGCACGAAACCGCAGCTAATCCAAAACCAAAAAATAAAGAATCCACACCGACGACGGCCGTCGACGCAGTCGGAGCTGGTAGTGAAATTCAAATTGATCTCGCCACTGAAAGAGTTAATTCGTAGTGACCTGGACTGGAATGCCTCAATTCAAATCAGATTCGTCGGGAGATTGACATGTGTAAGTGGCGGCGAAGAACCATTCTATTCTTTCATCCAGCTCTTACTCCTCCGACTGTCGGCCTCTACGCTTCCCCCCCTTGATTTCTGAAACGCCGTGAGCTTTTCCATAAGTATTCCCAGCCGGGAATTGCTTCTCTCGGCGATGAGAACTCTGCCGTCGTGTCCGTCGGCGGATTTGATGGAGCGTAGGGAGACTGAGCGTGGTCGACGAGGAGATCGACAAAATCGACGGCGGGGGTTCATTTTTTTAATTTTTGTTTAATTTAATTGTAATAATTAAATGCATGACATTTGCTTATCTTCTCTGGATCCCCGTGATCTCCAACGGTGCAGGGACAAGGCGATTGCGGTGACTGGAAAAGAGGTAGGTGAAGGTCTGAAGGATGGTGATGGTCGGCGAATCAAAATAGATCTATAAGGACAAATTTGTTCAGCAAGGGAGAAACAGGTGGGTTGGGAGGTGTAGGGAAGGGAACTAGGTCGGCTAGCGAGTTTTAATTTGTAATGGTTTAAACTGGGTTGGGTCATGGTTAGGATTTTATGACATGGCCGGTTTTATGACATGGCAGGTCGATTTTTGATTTTTTCAGGTCAAAATTGGGTGAGTCATCAATTCTGTTAGTCACGTCAGCAAAAAACTGATGTTGTTAACGGAGACTGACGGAAACTAACAGAGAGTGACCGAACTTGAATTGTTTAAGTAATTTTGATGATCACAAATGGAATCATATATATCTAGTGACTAAACGTGAAAGTTTTTAGCAATCTCAGTGAACAAATTTGCAATTTAGCCAACTTTTATAATTTGGTCATCTCGATACATGTTGGTTTGGTCATATCTGTACATGAATTCTTATTTTTGTCATTATTATACATAAATTTCTTATTTATTTATAAATTTTTTGTCATTATTATACATGAGTGTCGTTTGTCTACATTCCATTTCCTTGTCCCTATCGTATCCTAATTCCTTTTGTAATCTCCTACTTTGCCCCCAATCCCTATTCTCTTTCGTTCCCCCAGAGCCCTGCTCTTCTTCCACTTCTTACTCAAGTCACGTTGGCAATCTCCCATCTCCTATCCAAATTCCCCAATATCCTCTAGATTCAATAGACTCCTTCGACCCTTCCCTATCCTTCGTCCCTAATTCCTTAGAAGAGGATTGCCTGTCCTCACCTTCTACATACCTTCTTCCATCTTCCTCTGATTCCAACCCTTCTTCTCATCCTAGCCTGTTTTCGCCTACCGATCTGCCCTCCCCTTCTTGTCTTGTGGAGAATTGTGAACGTAGCTGGGACCTGGGTCATTATCCCTTCGACCTTGATTCCTTGGTCGAGTCGAACCTAACTTTCGGGAGTGTCTTTGGTTTGGAGCAAGTGGAAGGCCCTGAAGAAACTAAAAGGATTGTCGCCATGAAAGCTTAGAATTTGCACCAGAGGAAAGTTAAAAGCTCCAAGTCTAAATTAGATATGGAAATCCGGATATTAGGACCATTAGATCTAGGGGTGGCTATACAGTCCGGTCCGGTTAAATTGGCCCAAATTGATCCGGTCCAGTCCGGTCTTTTTGAAAATATAAGGACCAAAACTTGGATTGTTTACAATCTGGTCTTGATCCGGTCCGGTCTTGACACGGTCCGGTCACAATTCGGTCTTGATTTTATATTGAGAATGTGGGGATTTGAGTGGCCTAAGGCCTGAAAGGGTGAGGAGTTGGTTAAGTTTTGTACTAAGTGAAAAGGTTTGTGATCGTTTATGCAAATTACCCTTAAGTTTTGGGTGTTGAGCTCTCTTATCCAGTTTTCGATCTGGTCCCGGACGGTTTTTTTACCTCAAATCCAAGCCCAAAGATTGGATTGGATTGTTTACTATCCAGTCCCGGTCCCGGTCCGGGTTATACGGTCCGGTTTTGGGTAAAACCAAAAAACCAGGACCAAATAGCCAGCCCTAATTAGAGCATCTTGTCATCGTTTACGGTCCCCAAGAGCATCGTGATAAACTTGTTTTCTTGGAGGAGCTTTACTCTTTTTGTGAGGAGGTGAGTGATCCTTTCTGTCTTGCTGGTGACTTCAATCTCGTGAGATGTCATGATGACTATGTGGGATCACGACATAGCCTGTACCTTATGAGTGAATTTAATAGCTTCATTGATGGAAATGCACTCATTGATCTTCCCCTCGGAGGCAGCAAGTTCACGAGGAGTGGTGGCATTGGTTCCACCTCTCTATCTCGAATCAATCATGTTCTTGTGTCTGAAGGATTTGACTCTTTGTACCCGGAGTGCTCTATTTCAGCTTCGGAAAGGATAGAATGTGATCATAACCCTTTTCTTCTGAAATGGGGTGATGTTGATAGGATTAAGAGGCCTTGGCGTTTCAAAGTAATGTGGCTTGAAGACAAAAGGTTCTTCAGAGATTTGACGTGTTGGTTTGGGGACTCTATTAAAGGGTTTGGTTTTATTTTTCGGTGTAATAAAAGGCTTCAAGGGCTCAAAGCTAAGTTGAAAATATGGAATAAAGAGACTTTTGAGAACATAAATGTCAAAATTAATGACTTGTTTCAGAAGATTAAGAAGATGGATGCTAGGGAGGAAATGGGTAGTAATTCTACTAAGGATCAGGATCACAGAAACAGCTGGCAGGTTGATCTTGAGAAGCTTCTTACTTTGCAGGAGATCAGTTGGAGGCAGACATCTTGTGAACTCTGGTTGAAAACGGGGGAACGCAACACTGGATTTTTCCATAGAGCGGCGAGCTATCATAGGAAGCTTAACTTTATCAATCTCATCAAGATTAATGGGCTCCCTGTTAAAGGAAGAGAGGAACTGACCCAAGCTATGGTGGGGCATTATCAAAACTTATATATTGAGCATCTCACTTATCATCCCTTCCCTCAACATTATACAACCTCTCTTTTATCAGAAATGATGTCCTCAATGCTTTCAAAGAGTTCCACGATTCGGGTTATCTCCCAAACTGTGCAACCCATTCATTCATCTGCTTGACCCCTAAAAAAGATGTTATCGAAGAAATCAGGGACTTATGACCCATTAGTCTCCTTGGTAGTATTAACAAACTTCTCAGTAAGGTTCTTTCTCAATGTATGAGTCTAGTTCTTCCCAAGTTGGTTTTCTGCCATCAGCATGCCTCTGTTCGAGGAAGATAGATTTCTGAAGCTGGTTTAATTGCTAATGAACTTGTTGACAACAGAAGAAAGAGCAGAAAACCAGGTCTTATGTTCAAACTCGACATCAAGAAGGCTTTTGATAATGTTAATTGAGGTTTATTGTTTAAAGTCCTTTCGAAGCTGAGTTTTCCTCCCAAGTGGCCATGCTGGATTCAAGGTATTATGTGCTCGCCGCTCTATTCTATTCTCATTAACGGGGAGGCTTAAGGCTTCTTTTACGCTCATAAAGGATTACGACAGGGTGATCCATTATCGCCTGGGCTCTTCGTTCTCATTATGGGCATTCTATTGTTCATGATCAGCAAGCTGCAGGACGAGGGCAAGATTCATGGGTTCTGTATGGATGAAGAGAGTGGCCTGGGTGAAGTGTCTCACCTTCTATTCGCAGAAGACTCTCTTATCTTCTGTGATGCCTCTCCCGATCAGGTTCTCAGTATCTTGGCTACCCTAGTATGTTTCCAGGCAGTTACATGTCTTAAAATCAATCTTGATAATTCAGTTATGTATACCGTGGGAGATGTGTCGAAACCGAGTTTTTTGCTGATATCTTTGGATGAAAATGGAATCGCTATCCATCTATTTATCTAGGTTACCCACTTGGTGCCAAGCCCAATGCCACGGAAATTTGGGATCCTATTGAGACGAAATATCAGAAGAGACTTCTTGGGTGGAAAGGGCGACATCTTTCTTTGGGTGCTCGACTGGTTTTCATTAACTCAATTCTCTCCATCCAACCTGTCCACTATTTCTCCCTTCTCAAAGCTTCAAAATTGGTGATCAAAAGACTCAAAAAGATGCAGAGGGGTTTCCTATGGAATGGTACAGGTGATGCAGCCAAGACTCCCTTAATCAAGTGGGATGTTTGCAAGACTTCAAAGGAGAATGGAGGGCTTGGAATAATCGATCTGCCAGCTTCAATAGTGCTCTGCTGTCCAAATGGCTCTGGAGGTTTGCTGTTGACAGAGATGGGTGGTAGCGAAACCTAATTACAATCAAATACCTGAACAGTACTTCCTCTTGGCACACTGGTTGTTCTCGGGGCAGAGTCTCAAGCTCGGTTTGGGCGAACATTGTGAGGAAGTTTGGTACATTTTGGAGGTATGCTTGTATTGATCCCGAAGGTGGTCATGATGTCTCATTCTGGCACGACTGTTGGAACCCAAATATTGTGCTTGCCTCGGCTTTTCCCCGTGTTGTCGCCGCCGCGTCAAAGCCTGCTACTTGGATCTCGGACATCTTCTTTCGTACATGTGAAGGGGTGGGATCTTGATTTTAGTGTTTCATTGAGGGGGGAGCGGATCGGGAAAGGATTGAGTTTTTGAATTATCTAAATTCCTTTGCATCTAGCAGAGTGACTAATGGCTCGTGCAGACTTGTTTGGCTTCCCAAATCGGAGTCTACCTTTTCTGTTTCCTCCTTGTACAGGACTTTGGCAGGTGTTCTCTTTCCCAGAAGGCAAAGCTACCCTGCTGCCTATGTATGGAAGACAGTGATTCGCTCGAACGTTTGCTTTTTCTATTTGACGTTGTCATATAAGAAGCTTCAGACTTTGGACAATCTTCAGAAAAAAGGTATGGCTCTCGCCAATAGATGTGAGTTGTGCAGAAGCGATGAAAAAATGGTGAATCACCTATTTGTGGATTGTCCCTTTGTTCATGATATATGGGCTGTTGTTCGGAGAGCATGAGTTTTGGTGAATCCTCCTGTGGGGGATATTTTCTCAGTCATTCTGAGTTATCATTCTAGGGAACCAACTAACGTTGATTACTGGCTTGTGTCTTGCTCTCTCCATTCTGTGTGCTGGCAAGTTTGGCTTGAACGCAATCAACGCATCTTTAATGGCATTAGCGTGCCGGCGGTGGTGGTTGCTCGAAAGCCTACAAAATGGGTTGTCGCTCATGATAAGGTTGCAAAAAGCAGTAGCAAACATTGGTTTAGCGAGAAGTATATAAGAATATGACCACCCCGTTCTGTCTGCTTAATGGGTGCTTTGGGGATTTGTGGTTGCTGCTGGGTGTGGTTTGCAGTTTTCGCTTGTGGGTTCGGATGCTTCTGGCGTCAACCTCTCTTCGCGTCTGCGGGTGGGCATATTTTGGATTTGTTTGCATGCTACTCTTAACTTTCTCACAATGGCTTTGATGGGCGGGCGCTGCTGCGCGTCTTTAGAGACCTTTTGTAGCATTAAGTGCTGCTTTTCTCTTCATTACCTCTTGGTTTTTTGTCTTTTGGTTGTTCTGTGTCTGTTGTCACCCTTTCCTTCACTTTTAGTGAAGTTGGTGTATCTCTCTTTGTATTGAACCTCCCTTTTTTCCCTTCATTTTTAATGCATTTTCACCAATATTATACTAAATTATATGCCACATCAACTGTCAAATGACACTCAAAAAAAGATCTAAAAATGGTTCACATAAATATTTCTTTCCTTTATTATTGCTCGATATGCATATAAAATCATTTAAGGATTTATAAGAATTTTTTATTGAATTATGCAAAATTTCAGGTGAAGTAAACTATCAAAAAAGCAAATTGGACAAAAATCTGAATATACATAACTTATATAACTTATGAAACTATCAAAAAAGTAAATTAGACAAAAACCTGAATTATACAAACTTGCATAACTCATGATTTCGCGACACCAATAACCGAGTTGATTAGAAGATTATGATTGATCCTTTTCTTTTATCGGCTAACCCTTTTTGTAACGGTGTAAAGAACAATAAAATAATTAAGAATATTTTTTAGAATTACATCTTTTTAATATTTAATATTACAAATTACACGTGGCATATAACATCATATATTTAATTGTTGTTAAAGACATGCATAAAATCTATTTAGATTAGAATTACCAATAAATAGGAAGTTGATGTACAACAATAACCAAAATATACGAATTTGTGTAATCATATAATCAAAAGTAACGTTTATATATCGGGATGAACAAATTATGAAAATTTAAAGATCAAATTGAACTTCAAATTCATGTTAGTTTATTCAAAATTCTAATTTATCAAATGGAAGTTCATCTAAATTTATGCTAGTGGGTTCATCATTTGATCTCTCAAATTGTCTCTAAAGCTCTAGTATATGTTAGATATGTTAGATGTATACTTGTTAATAATTGGAGATGAGGGATTTAGGATTTTAAATAATGGCAATACATAAATTTTCATGTCTTATATTCTCATTAGACATATATAAATCTAAAATAGTAATACTACTTTGAAATTAATACTATTATATATAGTTCTTGCCAAATCAATACACAATATAGAATACATGTATTCATTTTTTATGGGCCCACCTACAATCATTCAAAGTGAATGATTATCAATCTCTACCAAAAAGTGACCTTTTAACAATGGATTTTCGACCCAACTTTTTCTTAATAACATAAACAAAACCTCCAAGCTAGATACTTTCCAAATTCAAACATTTAACCAATGCATCAAATTACAATATACAAATTGATTAAGTGGTTGTTTGGATGAAGAATTCTAACGGATCAATCTGACTCAATTGTCAAGTTTTGAAACAATTGAGTCATATTGATCCGTTTGGCAGCATAAATTTTGGATGAAGCAATTTGGGATGAGGGATTTTGAATTGACTCATTTTGAGCCAATCTGGGGTGAAGGCAGGTAATCTGAATTGACTCTCATTTTATAAAATGAAACAATTGGTCAAATTATCTTATTTTACAATTGATCCATCCAAACGACCCCTATTAAATGCATCAATTTGGAGATTCCTAACCTCCAAACGACCAGCGGAAAAGTGGTTGGTACCTACCAAAAAAATGATTAAAAAAGGGCTATTGGGTTCTCTCTCTATTGAACCTATGCTCATCCTTCCTCCCTCATCCCGCCATCGATCTAAACTCGAAGTCGAGTATGAATGTCGGTTTTTTACAAAATTGAAGCGAGAATTCCCACCAAAACCTCAAAACCCAGTTTAGATCATGTCCAGATTCGGACGAAAACCTCAAAACCCAGTTTTGGGTGTAATTATCCCAATTTTGGGATGGATTAGCTCCATATGGAGCCTGCGATTTGGATGATGATATCATCTCTCCATGTTTGGCTTCGGATTATGCATGAAATCTCAAGGACGGGATCTGTTAGAGTCTCTGTCGAATTTTTTAGCGATTTCTTTGACTCGCAAAGGAGAGAAAATAATCGAAGATTTCTGGGGATTTCTACTAAGGTGATAACTCCTGCTCTTGATTCTAGGTAGGAGATCTAATTTGCTTGGGAATCCTGGAGAGCACAGTAAAAGGGAGTGGAGAATGATTATAAAACCTATACCCTACCTCTACCAAAATCTACTCTCACCGTCGAGCTTAATGCATTCCAGAAATTCAGAGGTTTCATATTCTACTCCAAAAGCCAGGAGTTTTAGGTTTGTGGCTAACAAAAAATCCCTTCAACCTTTTTCATTTCAAATGTGGGCTTTCCTCAGTTACGGTCTAGAATAAGTGTTGATGATTTGCTTGGGTTTACTGGTTTTCTACTCCCATATTCTTATGTGCCAGAAAGGATGGGGTATAACAATGTGGATTACCAGATCGTCGAATTCCCTGATGATAAAATTGAAGAGAGCATGGCCAGGACTAGAATTAGTTTGATTGGGTCATTGGATGCCTCTTCATGGATAACATGTTGGTTGCTCTACTGCAGAGAATTGTTAACAACCTCTTGAGATGCAAAGTCAAGTAGTGGTGTTGGAGGCGGACATGGGACTGCTGAAGTTCTTGTTCAACGATGAAGGAGATCAAAATAGAGTCCTCCTTCGGGCATCATGGATAATCAAGGATCACATATTGATGTTGAACTATTGGGAGCCAGTTATGGAGCGCCTATTTCATGAACTAGCGTGGGGTCCTTTTTGGGTGCAGATGTGGGACACCCTACCCAAGTGTTGGACTGTGAAACATGGAAGGAAGCTGGATGCCAAGCTTGGGAGAGAGCTTGACACAGGGATGGTTAGAGTGAGAGGATATTAAGGATACTTCATCAAACAAGGATTCAAGTGAACATCCAAGATCCCATGCGCATCCGCTTAGCTATCGGCAATCTGAGGCTGAGTGAGTTTCATATCACCCTCTGTTTTAAACGTTTGCCACTGTTTTGCTACAAATGTGGGAGGTGTGTCTCTTCCCTCGACACCAAAGCAATGAAATTTATGGTCTGGAGCTTGTTTTTGACCCCTTAGGGGTTCGATTGGATGAGGCTACTCTACAACCTTTTCGGGTTGTTTGGGTGAATCCCAATCAAATCGATGAAGCCATGGCTGAAGTGGAGAACCTGAAGGATGGAGGGCCACGAGATGCAAGAGGTTCTGGCTGGTGTGAATAAGGTACATCTTGATGCTAACTTGCCAACAAGTTCATCTTGTTGACTTGGTACCTTGGTCAACCCCCACCCTCGAGATTCCACACTTAGTCTTGAGAATCTAGAAATTGCCTGTGACGTCTTGGTACCTTGTCAGGTGGCCACCTTAGGTGGTCTCCAGAATTAGTTTTTTAGAGATTATTAAGTTGGTACCTTGGTGGCCTATTGGACACCTTGTCACCATCTCCTAGGGTTGGTACCCTACCAGCTTGCAACCAAACTCATCTTGTTGGCTTGGTCTCCATACTTATTATTTGGAGTCTCATTAAGTTGGTACCTTGTCGCTCTGCCAGCTTCTTACCTTGTTGACCCTAAGCATATCTCATCGACTTGACACCTAGTTCCATATTTCCATATCTTGTCTCATCATCTTGACACCCTGTTCCATATTTTCACATTTAGTTTTCAGGAGGTTTGGCAACTTGATATCAAGCCTGTCTTATCGCCTTAGTACCCTGGCTTCTTTCTATCAACCCATAAGGATTCCAGTCTTAGCCAAATTTCATAGCTAACAAGTCTTTCTTGCCGACTGGTACGCTGTTTCCTGGCTACCAAACTTGTCTTGTTTCCAGACTTTGTCAAATTTCATATTTTGTCTTGTTCCATATTTCCATATCTTGTCTCATCGACTTGACACCCTGTTCCATATTTCCATATTTAGTTTTTAGGAGGTTTGGCAACTTGATGCCAAGCATGTATTGTTGGCTTAGTACCATGTCGCCTTGTTATCAACCTATCAGGATTTCAGTCAGCCAATTTTGTAGCTAACAAGTCTGTCA
Source organism: Linum tenue (assembly GCA_946122785.1). Taxonomy (NCBI): domain Eukaryota; kingdom Viridiplantae; phylum Streptophyta; class Magnoliopsida; order Malpighiales; family Linaceae; genus Linum; species Linum tenue. Next base: position 62,459,141 of record CAMGYJ010000005.1, read on the forward strand.
TGCCGACTTGGTATCATGTTGCCTGGCTACCAAGTCTATCTTGTCGGCTTGGTACCTTATTGCCTGGCAACCAAACTTGTCTTGTTTCCATACTTAGTCAAATTTCATATTTTGGTACCAAGCTTATATAGTCGGCTTGTTACCTTGTTGCATGCCTACCAAACATGTCTTACCGACTTGGAATCAAGACTTAGTTTTTTTTTATGGTTCCCTAGGTGGTACCCGATTTGGTATCCCGTTGCCTACTACCGAGTCTGCATTGTTTTCGGATTTAATTTTCTTATATGAACCTTTTTTTCAAGTAATGACAAGGTAAAATAGAAATAAACTCGACCCAATACCCAACAAGCAAAAGATAGTGAAGCCAACCTACAAAGTCAAAGAAAGCTATCTCTACAAGGACAACAACAAGGCTTGTCTTGCCACTCTATGGGCAGCCCAATTGACAGTCCTGGGACCGACCTAAATTCTTTACAAGAAGTATAAGAATGCAACAACTGATAAGAATCACGAAGTAAAGGGCTTCCCACGGAGTCTTCACAACATCTACCGTCAAGTTGCCGAATCACCACTTTAGAAGTCAAAACATGTCACCACCAGATACCAAAATTTTCCGTTGGGGCGGAGTAAATCAATTTACTTAATTCCACCATAGTACAGAGATGAAGAGCAAGTGGACAATGGAAAAAGAGGTGTTCAATACTATCTTGACTATCCCAGTAGACTAGGCAGCGAACAAGGCAGTTAATTCAACGAGAACTAAGGGCCACCAATGTTGGCAGAACTACTTTCAAGCATTGCCATAGAAAGAAGTTTAGCTTAGGTGGGATGTCAAATGCCCAATTTCTTTTCCAAATAAGGGGGCCGGGGGTCTATAATATGAGCCACTGATTCACTACTATCTATCAAGATATTTGCCAAAGCAAGCTGGTAGCCTGTTTTAACCGAATAAGACCCATTTTTTGTGAAGTGTCAAATTTGTTTATCTTGTTGTGGTAGTATGGGAACTACCATCTTGCAAATGAGTTCTAATGATTTCTCCTTGAAACAATACCTTAGTCTAGGGACATGTCATACCCCTTGTCCTTCTCTAACAAAAAAGACACTCAAGGATTATTATTTCCTTATTGAAGCCTCAGTTCGAGAGGGGAGGGATTATCAGATAATAACGAATTATCTTTGAATGCATTTATATATTTTTCATCCCCTACCTGCCAACACATTCCTTAAAGGAGGAGATCTCATCTAAATAAAGTACTTCTACACCCCCAAAAAGGGTTAGAGTATATGGAAGCGTTCAAGATTGTACTTTGACTGAAGTACCTTCCGTAATACAAACGAATAAGAAGTGAGTCAGGATTTGACCAAATGCGCCAGCAAAGCTTGGCTAATAGAGCTTGATTGAACGCCCTAAAATCCCTGAAACCTATCCCTCCATGAAATTTACTTTGGGATAGTCCTTTCCAAGAAACCCAATGAATTGGATGGTCAAAATTATGAGAGGGTCCCCACCAAAATTTTGCCATAAGCCCATTTAAATGTCGGCAAGTGTCAACCGGGAACTTAAAGTAAGACATACCGCGGGCCGGTATATTAGTAGCGGAAGTCCTGATTGAAGTATTCTGACATGCCGGAAGGATCTTTAATATGACAATAAGAAAAATCTAATGAGGACATAAAGGAAGAAATCGTACTCCTAGATGACATTATTTCACTAAGGAAAAGAAACGATTTAGCCAAACAACGATGGCTTTTAATCGTTTGGAATGTCAAGGGACTCCCCACACCGTGTCAATTCCACGCAAATACATTCATTTATTGGTTTGGGGCCACTTGGGCTTGGCTACCTCCACTTTTTTCGAATTTTTTGGCTCTGATTCCACCACGCCTTCCTCCGGCTCCCGGATGCATATCAGTGCATTTCTATGAGCATAAACAATAGAAGATCTCGATGATTCCAACATAATAGCCTTCCCTTTCGACTTCCTATCAACGAATAGTCCAAGAGGGGAGCATGACATTGCGGATTCTGAAGATAGTAAATGGGCCTCGAGGTTTAGAACGCCCAATTCTCAAAATCCAAAGGGTTAAGATTCACCCAAATCTTCAAATAAAAAATCTCGATTTTCATCACAAAATAAGTTACCTAGCTCAAATGATTGGGTTGGTTCCTGCACTTGCAATGGAATCAGATCTTCCTTGATTGGGCTTGTCTCAATACTTCCTACTTATTTCTATTTTTAGTCTTGCCCTCCCCAACAGGCCCAATGGCCATTAGAATCGCATCCTCATGTTGACTTGTAAATGACCTTCTACTCGGCCCAGGTAAGAGCCCAACAACAACTCTCTTCAGCCAGAGCCGGATGCTTCCTTCAATGAGTGTTGGGCTTGAAAATGGGCGAGTTTTTGGAGATTGCAGTTGGGCTTAAATGCGCCTATTCCCCCTCTCCCCCTTTAGGTTCCCCTGCCTACCACTGAACGAGACAACACTGGAGGAGAGTGCCTCTGATTCTGATGAGAAGACGACCCTTCCAGCAGTAGTCGTGCACCAATATGACGTGGGGCAGTTTGCTCATTTTGTCTACAAACATTAGCTCCTCTATTACGGCCGCCATTGCATATCGATGCATATGAAAATTCATTGATTTTAGGACCCATTTTATTTCCAATGATTCCCAAACCGAAACCATCGTCTCCTGTAACCAATCAAAAGAACAGTTATGCTGATTATGGCCAATACGTCTACAACGGAAGCATGTCGTCTTTACACCCTCATATATTAGAGAGACCCAGAAGGAGGGAGCAACAGATCCATCAGGTTTCCTCATCATTGCTTCAAGCCTGTGTTGGAGAGGGGTCGATACATCAATCAAAACTTTAGCTTTGAAGACACATCCCAGGCTCTACCAAACCGCATACATAGCAGCGTCCTCCACGGTGCCTAGGCTTGAAGCCAGCAACGCACCAAGAGCCACTGTTCAATACTCTTCTGGCATCTCCCAGAGTTGTCCTGTATATGGCACCCTTGCCAATTCCTGGACTAGTTCTTCCGGGGGAGTCTCCCACTTCTTAAACGTGAGGATTTTCGATTGAATGATCCATCGAGCCTTGCCAAGAGCGTCATCATAATCAGTTTGATTTGCAAAAACTATATGGAAGAATCCGAGTCCGACATCGAGAACAGTGACAGGCTGACAGCTGCTCTTTTGGACCATATATTACTGGCCATGTGTTGTGCTCGGATTCGGGATGGATGGGATGTTAGAGGCACATTTCATACCAACTAGCTTGTTACAAGAGAGAGTAGACATCGCTATAGAGATCAAGGGGACACTCGATCGCCAAGGTCAATCAGAGCAAACTTAGCCACTTAGACCCACAAACTTGTCTTTTTCGCAATATGTGGTAATGGGATGAAGGAGGCGCACAAACAAAGAAGAAGTCGGGTAAAAAGAGATGATGTGATGGGCAGAGGACGACAGGTGGAATGAGAAGAGGGAAGATATGCAAGGGTTTGAATTTTTGTTTTTATTCAATTAAATTATCTTATGTGGACAAATATGTCCCCTCAATTCTAAATTTTGAAGCTTTTAAAAGAACTCTACTTCGAGACTTGATCTGGCTCAGTGTTTATCAGCAATAGTAAATCCTACCGAGTGTTTCTTTAACCACCAACCATCATACATAATTTCCAACAATTTTTTTCTTCCTTTCAAAACTGCATGTTGATAAATCTGCAAATATAGAAATTCATTTCTGACAATTGAAGTTTTTCAAATGGTTACTTTTTAAAAACTAAAAAGAATTGTGCAGATAACATTTAAGACAATTTGAAAAATCGAAAAAAATGATCAAAACCCTTCAATAGGATCTGGCTCAGTGTTTATCAGCAATAGTAAATCCTATCGAGTGTTTCTTTAACCGCCAACCATCATACATAATTTCCAACAATTTTTTTTCCTTTCAAAACTGCATGTTGATAAATCTGCAAATATAGAAATTCATTTATGACAATTGAAGTTTTTCAAATGGTTACTTTTTAAAAACTAAAAAGAATTGTGCGGATAACATTTAAGACAATTTGATAAATCGAAAAAAATGATCAAAACCCTTCAATAGGGCCTCTTCTCCAACTCCCAAACTCAAATTACTTGCTAGCATTGTATTAATGTATCCGATTCGAAAAAAATGATCAAAACCCTTCAATAGGGCCTCTTCTCCAACTAAAAAGAATTGTGCGGATAACATTTGAGACAATTTGATAAATCGAAAAAAATGATCAAAACCCTTCAATAGAGCCTCTTCTCCAACTCCCAAACTCAAATTACTTGCTAGCATTGTATTAATGTATCCGATTCGAAAAAAATGATCAAAACCCTTCAATAGGGCCTCTTCTCCAACTCCCAAACTCAAATTACTTACTAGCGTTGTATTAATCTATCCGATTCCGATGCCACATTCATATACATGGGAAAGAAAGAAAGAAAGAAAGAAAGAAACACAAGAGGTAATACTAATCATACTTCCTGAATAACAAGACTTGAATAATAACACTTCCTATATCCGAACAGAAGGAAGAACCTCCTACATAAACTTAAGATTATCATGATTACTTTGGATGTGGTATATTATGTCTCAAATCCCTATCTTTCTACTCATGCCGCTTAGGCCAAAATTCTGCTAAGAACAGTGAGATGTTGTGGAAAAAGTATCTAAAACCTAACGACCCAAAGCAACTTCCACCACTCAACCATCAATCTTCGACATCGCTTCCATCATCATGGCTCCAAGTATTCGGGCCCAGCACTTGAAACCTGAAGATCAACAAAGACTCAGTTCTTCAATCGCAGAAGAAAATCAAACCGTCGTTAAACGTACATACTATCAAGGGGTAGTTTCAGGGTAGCAATTGCCACCTCTCCAGGATGAATTTGCCTACTTTGTACTGTTGGGACTCCTCATGTGCAGCTTCCTGAAAAAGCAGTTCAGGAGTAACCGTGTGAAGCAAAGAAGGTAGTAAGAGTTGGATGGACAATCAAAATGATTCAAGAAAAAGATCCAGAGAGTGTTTACATATTTCCAGCCTACGATTGAGCCACAACCAACGCAAAAAATATCTACGACAGTGTGCATTCCAGTGAGCATGTTTCGCTCTTCTTTCTCCCCAACCATGACATTCACACTGTCATCATGGACAAACCAACTAACCATTATGCTAGGAACTGTAATCGCAAACATGGAAATCAATGACAAGTTGCATACGACCTAGCTAATGCCAGTGCCAGGTAATGACAACGCATTCCCACGTTTCAATCAATTTCAGCTGCACATTTTCAAGCGAGAAATACTTACACCTTATCGAAGAGGTAAGCTTCTCCATGCTTGCAAAGGAATCTCTGCAACATAGGCAGCACAGTAGATTAGACTGGCATCGATTGCCCATAAATAAGAACCATATTACCTACCCACAGCTTCCCCAATCATACCACATGTCAGGCATACTTGCGAAACCATAAGGCACAATGGAGAATGACAATGGCGAACGAAATTAACTTAACAAGTTACCAGCATTAAAAGGAAAACAGGGTCCAACCAGAGAATCCGTCTCATGTTTTACCCAAGCACAAGAAATCGCTAGGGAAAGGGAAGGAAAACCTTGGAAAGGATATCTTCGAAAAGGGCGAGATGAGTGTGGCAGTACTTGCAGCTGTAGACGTTTCCTTCCAGATCGAGCGTAAATATCCTCCCCATTTTGGGCTTCCTCCCACAATTGCAGATGCTTCTTCTTCTTCTTCTTCTTCTTCTACAACTCGCCTTGAATCTCAACTGCGAATTACCCACACAGAAGAAGATTGCGGTATAAATAAAGAAAGTGGGAGCGTAACAAGAAGAGCGAAATCTAAGGGGGAACGATCGATCCCGTATTTGGGCGCTAATCAAAACTACAATGCCGAAACAAAATTGCTCGCTCTTGTTGGTTGCAACCGCTCAAACAGAGTGAGCCGTAGGGGAATAAAAAACAGATGGAAGCAAAGAGAGCGAGAGAGAGAGAGAATTGCCGATTCCAGCCGATTGATTTGATCTTACCAGAAGTTGCCAAGGCGCGGAGAGTTGCGGGGACGTCTCAATCTCTAGTCCCTCCTCCTCCTCCTTCGGTCCTTCTTTTATAGGAGTTTGTCACGCCGTTGGTGTGTGAGCCAATTACGAACTCTGGACTACCTACTCTAATATTAATTAACTTATTATTTATTATACTCCAAACTTTTTCACCAAGAAAGTACAACACACAAACATTCTAAGTAGTAAGTTCTAAAAATGAATAATAAAAAAAACGTATTGGAGGTTGTACAGAAAAATTAACGCTAAGGTATTTTATGCTGAAACGTGGTTTAACAGTAGTTCAACTGTGATTCAAATATGGTCGCCGATATGGTTTCACAATCCGTACTAGAAATTCAACCCATATATTTTTTCTTTGAACCTTGGTCAGCACTCAGCAAAGCGGTCAATTATGCATTAGGTCCATGGCCACTGGAGTAAGGTATTCAGACATGAGAAGGTGAAGGAACTTTATTTTTTACAAGGGAACTACTCAATTCGAATTCGAAGCTTTTAACACTTTCAAATCTCTTGTAGAAATAAATTATATGTTATTGTTTTCTATATGCGACTCAATGTTATCTTAAAATAAGAGGAACACTAGCAATATTTCCTGAATGATGATATTGAATTCCATTTCGATTTTCGAATGAAGCATGACGTGATCAACAAGCAACCCATGTTACAGGACTCTTCTTAGTTATCTTACACTCTTAGGAGTCCTCTCGCCTTCTCAGTTTAGGTTTCTGTTCCTTTCTTTCTGTAATGCGAGTTCAGCCAATTTGGTGGCTCATTTATTCGGCATGAATAAGCCTTCTTTTAATCTAGCTAGCAACTTGAAATCAATCTAATTTCGATTGATCTTATGCAAGTGGAAATGGTAATGAAACTAAACCAGATCATTGCCAAACAAATCAAAGCACAATATCCATCTCTACTTCAAAACCTCCTTATCAGCGGGAAAAACCAGCAGCAATTACTGATACTACGAGCATCAGCATTGCACCCTACCGTATCCACCACAGATACAGAGGGGGAGGAACAACAGGCAGACACATACCGCGACTGCCCAGTAATAGAACAATACAGCACAAATTGATCATCATAAAGAGAAGGGCTGATGGCCTCAATGATACTTCGTAGAAGAAAGTACGAAGAATGTCAAGAATTCTCTCTAATCATCCGATAGCAGGTTATCACTAGCTCAAGTTTCACGGCCAAAATTGTGGAATCGAGATTCAAGAGATTAAAAACTGCAACATATGGCAGTAATGCAACAACCAAAAGAATGCCTGATGAAATGAGCCACAAAATATAAAAATGCTTCCTTCAACAATCTATCTGCATCTCCAACTTACAGAGGCAGAGTCTATTTTGTTGATGTTTCATCAGGAGGGACACAGCCTGCCTTCTGGGACTTTTCGCTCTACTTCACCCATCCTTTGAGGTGGCCATACAATCCGGACAACTCGACCACTTGCTAGTCCCAATGGAATCTGCCATCAGCCATCAACTTCAGGTTAGAAACTGAATAGACAATGCACAAGGTAGACAACATCTGGTTGGCTATGTCATTACCGGGCCAAAAGATCGGGAATCCATGCTGGGAATCTCATTGTCTCCCTCAACCCAGCAATGGCCTTCTGGAACCTTGACCACATCATATGTATGTGGAGTTCCAACCCAATCACCAGGTAACCCTATTATCCTCTTTACCAGTTTCTCCTTGTGATCAACTGGAGAACTGAACAAGTATCAGAAAATGAGCACGCAACATATAAAAACCTTTGCTATGCTTCCTAATATAATATATATGAAACCTAAAATCTTCCATGCCCCAGTTCTGAAAGAAATCAACAACTACTTGGCTAGCTATCCGGAAATCAATTGGCCGGAGAACCTACCGGAAAACAACAACGTCGCCGCGGGAGAAATTGTACCGCCGGAGGCATAACTTCTCTACCATCACTCGGTCGTCTGTAGAAGCACACAAATCAGCATAAATCACCATTCAGATTCGTACATACAACAAGGTGTAGTAAAGATTTGAGCAAAGAGTAATATTGGGTGACGAACCAAAGAGGGGATTGGTTTCCGGATTAAACGTCGGCGACATGGATCGACCACGAACTGGGACAACGCTAGCGAATCTGTCTGTGATTGGAACTCCAATAAGCCCCAGCACAAAGAACTTCTTTGCTGCACTGACCAAAACTTCACGAGCTGCCGCCATGTCAGCTACAAGATGATGCCGCCCGTCAGGTGGATATCGGCCACTATCTGAGAGCCAGGCATCGAACAATGAGCGAGGAATAGAAGACGCGGATGCTGGAATACGACGGGGCGGGGAGGCAGGGGTTGACGGCGGACGAGAGAGTGAGAGACAACAAAGAGACGGCGCGACTGGTGCGAGCTACAGAAGCATAATGGAGGTTACCCTCGGCCACGATGAACTGGCGGTGAGCGACGCAGGAAGGGGAACTGGCAGATGGCAGAGTGGGGAGGCTCAGATTTGAAGGAATCGGGCTGCAGCAGGGAGAATTGGGGAGATAAAGCCCTAATTTGGGGATTTTGGACTTTCCTCTCTCTTCTTCGTTAATCCGCGATGGGGTATGTCGAAGCTACCGGCTGGGGCATGGGTGTTGGACGGTTAGCCCACGAAACAAGGAAAAAATCCCAAAATATACATGTTTTTAAAAAAAACTTCTAAAATACACATGGTTGGGCATCACCGCTGTTGTCAACCGCAGTGAATGCATTCACCGCGGCAAACCAAAGCGGTGAATGCATCATCGTGGTTGACGGTCGCGGTGAATGCCTGACGTAAAACTGAAACTTCAAACAAACGTAACTTTGCGCTCGGTTATCTGATTGTAGCGAATTTTTTTTTTGATTCCACATAACTTTTCAAGATCTTTCAATCTAAAATAAGACTTAATTCCAAAAAAAATTATTTGCTACCCGGAACGAGCAATTTTTCGATTTTGACAAACTTTGGAAGATCATAACTTTGTACTCCACAATCCGAATGTCATGAAATTTATTTTAATTTTACATAAATTTTGAAGCACTACAACTTTGATTATAACCATAATTTTGGAAAGTATGTGGATTTGTGAAAAGTAAAGGCAAAGTTATTCCCAAAATCCCGTATAACCAAAAATACTTCTTTTTTAAAAAATTATTTCCTAGTCAAAGTTGTATTTCTTAAAAAGTTATGCGCAATAAAAAAAAACTTTACGACTTTCGGATTGAGGAGCTAAAAGTTATGTCCTTCCAAAGTTTGGCAAAATCGAAAAATTGCTCGTTCGGGGTAACAAACGACATTTTTTGAGATGAAGTCTTATTACAGATTGAAAGATCTTGAAAAGTTATATGGAATCAAAAAAATATTTCGCTACAATCGGATAACCGAGCTCAAAGTTACGCTTGTTTGAAGTTTCAGAGTTAAGTCGGGCATTCACCGCGGCTGTCAACCGCGGTGATGCATTCACCGCTTTGGTCTGCCGCGGTGAATGCATTCACTGCGGTTGACAACAGCGGTGATGCCCAAACATGTGTATTTTGGGAAATTTTTTTATAACGTGTGTATTTTGGGAATTTTTTTTATAAAACATGTGTATTTTTGGAATTCATCCACGAAACAACCGGTTCAGGTGAGTAGGGGTGTAAACGTGACCCTAAAAATCCTTTGACCTGCCTCGATCCGCGCAGAGTTGGTGCAGATAAGTTATCTACAGGGTCAGTTTAGCGTCGGGTCGCCTTTTAATCTTGTAAGGGTCGGGGTGGGTCGGATCAGTTTAGGGTCGGGACATTTTTTGACCCTGTGACCTTTAGAAATGAAATTTCACATACAAACACATTGGATCTGTTTGTAAAGTTTAGGTACTAAATTGTAAAAATAAATAAATTTGGGTACCAAAACATAATTTTACCGTCAAAATTTAAGGACTTATTTGTAAAAAAAATAAATTTTAGGTACTAAATTATATAAAAAAATTGGGTACCAAAAAGTCATTTGTAAAAAATTCAGTATGTTGATAAGGGTCGACCCACTGACCCGACCTTCCCTGACCTGCCTCGATCCTAGAGGGTCAAACAGGGTCAAGAAGGAAATAGGGGCGGGTTGGGTCAGTTATACATCTTGACCCTTTAGGGACGGGTCAGACAGGGTCGAGTCAGGGTCAAAGGTGGGTCAGGGTAATTTTCAGCTCTACAGGTGAGGTGCGTGGTTAGGCTTAGGCTAGATTGTTGTTTTGATTTTGAGTGGGTCAGACTCAACAAGTGAGATTTAAAAATAATAATATTATTTTTTGGGTATAAATAATATTATTTTTGGGTATACTTATATTGATTAACAAGTCATTTGTGATTTGAAGAAAACAGTCAATCGTGTTTGATGATCGGTCTACCGCTTTCTGTGTGGACCACTTCCGATAAACGATCTATCAGATGACACACTTATTTTTAACTTACACATTTTTTTTTGAAGTATGTGACCACTTCCGACAACCCGTCTATCGTTTTCGGCAAACGATCTACCACTTCCAGCGAACGATCTACCGCTTCTGGCGAATGATCGAGTAGATGACACAATTACTTTCTACTTACATTAAGAAAATAATGGACAATAGAAAACCTACTATACGAATTATTTTGTAGTAATGCAACATTATGCAACTGAATCTCTATGAAGATTATAGGTCTAGACAATAAGAAATAACACTCTCTTGTAACAATACTGGAATAAGAGCCTGCAAAAGTAAGATGATAGAAGATGTATGGACGCAGAAGATGACACAATTGTGTAACAATTATATCTATTTTAAGTGTCTTCATAGCAACAAAAATCCTCCACCACAAGATAACTATAGAAGAAAAAGCAAGCAAACTTAGAATTTGAAGGAAAGAGGAAATTTTTTACAAAGTAAGTCAAATCCAAGAAATAAATGTGTAGAGCATTTACCTAATCTACGAGAGAATATCCCCCGAGAAACTTCTCATTTATACTTTAACCCTCTAACCAGCAAACGTATATATTAATATTAGATATCTCTAATTAAATGTGTTGACTTCACTAGCAGTGTTCATCCGATCGACTGGTTGTTGGAAGTGGTTTACCACGCCCCCGTGAGTTGATTAATTTGCTGGTGAAGTTTGAGTTATTGTGGACATCGGCTTCGAGTTGTCAAAGCAGTTTGGCAGGCAACCCGGAGCTATTGTTGTTAGAGTTTGGTTATTCTCATCCAAGTGCGTTACAATCTGTGGCAGTGCAGTCTTGAGATGAAATGCACTTGGGTCCATGAGAGTAGTGTCAAGGTGTTGTTGCTAATTATGCATATCCCAAAATTCTTGGGGTCGGAGAGCTCGGATTTGTGCCAAGAGCTTCGAATCCGTTCGTGGTTACGACCCTTCACAAAGTCTGTCATTCAACAACAATTATGGAGCACTATATGATTTTTGTGTCTGCTTTATCACTGTGTTGTTGTTGTGCTTCTCAACAGTTGCAATCTTATGGGCTTTCTCAAAGTAGGCGAATGTGTTGTTTGTTGTCAATCCATGTACTATTTTGTGGCTCTATTGGCTCGACTCTTACTACACATCCCAATCGACGATCAAACATAATCGACGACCGGGTGTAGTATAGGGTAAGCAAATAATAAAAATATCAAACCACAGGTCTCTAGGTGTACCCTACTTTGAGTTTAGGTTTTTTTTTTATAGCCAACCTAGAATAGTGATTAAGAAACTAACATATCTATACTAACCTAACCACTACCCTAACTAATTAAAAGTGGTGGAGCTCTCTTAAAAACTAATCTCCCTAGTTTCTCCATTCAGATCGAGGTTGAGTACTATCCTAGCTCGACCGACTCAATTCGTCTCGCAAATAGGAGCTAGACTCCCTCAGGGATTGACACAAAATGGCATAGCGGTGGATGGTGGTGCTCTATTCAACCTATGGTTTCATATACCATCAAGACAGCGACCAAATCAACTCCATCATTGATTGCCTGGAATGATACAAGAAAGGAGTAACCCGAAGACGCCAATAGCGGGATCTAAGAGGACTAACTCCCTCCTAGGTCAAAACCTCAATTAACAAAAAGTGACAACCACACTCATGCAATTCATGTAAACCATCCATCAATTAAATAGAATGATCAATCAAACATAGGATCCGTCACATACATCAACATCAAACCTGAAATCTAGACCTAGGGTTCAACAACCTAAGAGTAGAGGTTTAGTACACAGAGAGGAGAGAGATTACAATACAAATCACAAAATCTTCCATCTTCTTCTTCTATGGGCTGATCTCCAAGTTTCAATGGTGGGTGACTCCTCCAAGTTAGCTCCAAGGACCCTCCAGATCTCTCTCTAGAAGTTCCCCTTTGGGGTTTTGGGTCGAAACCATAAAGAAGAACCCAGAAATTCCAAACCCAGCCAAACTCCCCTTTTTCTCTCTCAGTTGCCTTCTATTTATATTGCTTGAGAGCCAACATCACGGTCTGGATGTCACGACCGTGACATCAAACTTTCCCCTGTGATATAATCCGAATACGCAGGAGTCTACTGCCTTTTTTGTCCGATGTCACGTTCAGCTAGAATTTGTGACGGTCTGGTGACCGTGACAACTGGCCTGTCCGTGAGGCGAGCTAAACCTCCTGCTCTTAGCAATCTTCACGGCCAGCAATCAATCTTCACAGGTATTGGACCATGACAATTTCTCCCAGCCCGTGATCTTAGCACTTTTTGCATACTTCGGCGCTTTTCGACCTCCATTCCTCCTGAACTCATCCCCAACCTTTCCACACGTGGTAGGACGTGGAATGTAGCAAAAATATCACAACGTAACCTAGCATAAAATAGGTCGACGGACGTCATTTACCAAGTCAAACGATCAAGAAATGAGGGGTAAAATATGTGCAATTAGGCACGAATCAAACTCCTCCACACTTGGAGGGATTATTTCTAGAATTTTTTTAAATGGGGTTAAGGGACCTTTAGAGCGAGGCTCGAGGGCTGGATTTTGAGGAGAGGATGTTCTAGTGATTCAAAAGGGGTTTTAAATCGAGAAAAGTCGTCTATGAAAATGGATTCTTATTAATAGGTTTCCCCAAGATAATCCGGCTAAGGAGGGTTTTCTTCGAGGAAGGAATCGAGGAGTCATCTTTTCGAGGTGAGTGTAAAGGGGGTAATATCTCAGTCGTAGGTCTTTTAATTTATGCCTTTTGTTTCAAGCTATTAATTAGTTAATTTTGAGTAATGCGCGATATGTGTGTGAGGCATCCACCGCTTACTTAAGGGTGGAGGCACGCGTTGTGCTATGTATGAGTGTATGGATGTATGATTGTAAGGGTTGGTTAATGGTAAGATGAACCCCCGGGCGGTTGGGTCACTACTGGACGGTGGTTGACCGGGCATGGACTGGACGACGAGACGTAACACAGTGCCATTGCCGAGTTTGAGTATGCAACCGGACGACAAGACGTAACGCGGTTGGCATACTAGGGTAGGAACACCGGACGACGAGACATAACGCGGTGGTCCCTAGTGTTGGTGTCTATGGATTTAGAATATAAGTAAGGAAATTCTAAAGATAAGATCGGAGTGGAGATCTCTTATAGACTGTTTGATAACAAAGTATAAAGGATGAAAGCGAGAGCGGCCTTTGTCTAAGTCAAGAACCCTAATAATGTGTTTAGTAAAGGTTTGCATATGGTAAGATTTTAGGAAGTAACGACCAGACTGACCCCTTCTCACTCACCAGGTTGAGGAAGGATTAATGAATGAGCATTTCGAGAAGAGGTAGGGCGAGGCGAGAAGCCGCACTAGCATTGGCGAGGTCGCAGGGAGCTTAGCGAGGAGCTAGAGTTAGATTTAGTTAGTTGTCTTATGTATCATGATTATGAGTATAAACTGTAGGTTCAAGGTTCGAGATTTTTGGGTCAAGTGTTTTGGGATTTGTTATTACCCAAGTGTTGGGGCTTTTTGTTTGAAATTCTTAAACATTGTCGGTTTGTTTATTTTAAAAAGTGGTTTGTTTGCTCCGAAGTAACCGGTTTTTGGTTTGAGTTATGGTTTGGTTTTTTAAAAAGATCGGGTCGTTTCATTTTGGTATCAGAGCTGACACTCCTCTGTTCCTTGGTCTCCAAGGAATACTGGAGTGACGATCTGCGTTTTTCAAGGGTTTAGTTTTTAAAGGAAAGGAAAAAGGGAGTGTCAGTTAAAAGTTTGGCCAAACGAGTCAGAGTCTTTCGGGGATTTTTAGATTCTCCAGTATACTCTAATCATGATTAGGAAAATAACTTTAGGATGCCTGATGGGGTTATGATATGTCTTGGAAAGGAGAGGAGGAGATTCCTAAGAGGATCGCTTAGTGAACTCTTTTCATGAGCGAGAAGAGGTTGTCCAAAGCAGCTCCTACCCTACGGGGATGCGAGCTGATCAACATAAGGTTCAGAAAGGCGCATAGTATGTAGGAAGTCGACAGGAAGTAGTTAGGGAGTAACGACAAATGGCGGCCAACAAATTGAGGAAAGGAGGCAAGAAAGGGTCGTTACGTTCGCGAGAATCAAACGTAGGGCTACAACCCAAGGAGTAGTGAAAAGTTACACGCTAAGCAACGCTAGGGGCGCTTAATAAGCAAAGGAGGAACTAAGTAGGTCACAGGGAGCCTGACAAGATGTCATGGGATCAATACACCAAGGCTAGGAGGAGGTACAATTCCTTGTAAAGATATTATCACATGTGAAACTTGGAGTCGTCACAACAAACAAATTTCGAGGTCGAAATTTTTCTTAAGGAGGGGGGGAATGTGATATCTCGATTTTGGATTTAGGTTCAACATCATCTACCAGGTGAATTGGATCAACATGACAAACCAAATTGGCATTTTTTTCACCGTGTTTGGGTCAAGTTGGGGAGTAAAAAGGGTAGTGAGGCACTCATGGTTACACGAGTACTACAAGCTGAGGAAATGCATATGATCAAAGGTTACCAACGAAGCTGTTATGGTGAGAATAAATGATAGAGAGAAGGAAGTATATGAAGGAAGTTGATGAAAGAATGATTTCCGAACAAATTTCGGGGACGAAATTTGTACAAGGGTGGAGGAAATGTAACACTCCGGCCTTTGGGTTTAGGTTCGATCTTAATACGTGATTGGTTGGATTGACGGTTATGTACTAAGAGTTACAACCGCGGATTAAGAATAATAATAATAATAATATTATTATTATTACATTATTTGTTTTTTTTAAATAAATCTATTAGTGGGGCGGCCAAAGTGGTTGGCGCCTCCACTCCCCCACATCTCAATTATTAATTCCCCACCCCACCCTAATTCTTTCCCAGCCGCAACGTCCCAGAGGAGGAAAAAAAATACCCAAACCCTTCGGTAGCAGCCGCACAGCGG
This sequence comes from Linum tenue, assembly GCA_946122785.1. Taxonomy (NCBI): domain Eukaryota; kingdom Viridiplantae; phylum Streptophyta; class Magnoliopsida; order Malpighiales; family Linaceae; genus Linum; species Linum tenue. Next base: position 62,474,661 of record CAMGYJ010000005.1, read on the forward strand.
AGAAGGAAGAAAAGGGAAAAGAAGAAGAAGAAAGGCAGCGCCAGCTCTCCACTGTCGAACTTGATTTCCCGACCCCGATCCCACCCCCTTCGTATTTCTAGGTAAGGATCACGAACCCCTTCGCGATTTCTAAACTCGATTCATCGATAGTCTAATCCGAAACTCGTATTTTATTAGCGATGACGTTTGAGGGTTCGATCATCGATCAACGAGGAGATCAACGTCCCGGGCCATCCAATCTAGTCCTAGGCACGTTCTAGAGGTAAGGGAACTCGATCCCTTTGAGTTAGATCGATCGATTTGGTGATTCTTCGTGAGGGTGCAATTCTGAGTTTTTAGCAACAGACGTTACAGGCTTTTAGTGACAGATTTTGGGTGGTCACTAAAGCTGCTGGGAATTTGCAGAAACTTATTTTGGATGTTTTAAATTGTTTCGAGCCTCTGCGGGTGTTTGTTAGGAAAAATGGTCGGTTTTGAAGGGATTATTTCTAGAAAATTTTTAAAGGGGGTTATGGGACCTTTGGAGCGAGGCTCGAGGGCTGGATTTGTAGGAGAGGATGTTCTAGTGATTCAAAAGGGGTTTTAAATCGAGAAAAGTCGTCTAGGAAAATGGATTCTTATTAATAGGTTTCCCCAAGATAATCCGGCTTAGGAGGGGTTTCTTCGAGGAAGGAATCGAGGAGTCATATTTTAGAGGTGAGTGTAAAGGGGGTAATATCTCAGTCGTAGGTCTTTTAATTTAAGCCTTTTGTTTCAATCTATTAATTATTTAATTTTGAGTAATGCGCGATATGTGTGTGAGGCATCCCACCGCCTACTTAAGGGTAGAGGCACGCGTTGTGTTATGTATGAGTGTATAGATGTATGATTGTCAGAGTTGGTTAATGGTAAGATGAACCCACTGGCGGTTGGGTCACTACTGGACGGCGAGACGTAACGCAGTAGTTGACCGGGCATGGACTGGACGGCGAGACGTAACGCAGTGCCATTGCCGAGTTTGGGTATGCAACTGGACGACGAGACGTAACACGGTTGGCATACTAGGGTAGGGACACCGGACGGCGAGACGTAATGCGGTGGTCCTTAGTGTTGGTGTCTATGGATTTAGAATATAAGGAAATTCTAAAGATAAGATCGGAGTAGAGATCTGACATGCCTCTACCATCACACTAGAAAGTGGCCAAGTTTAACCACCTACTAATGCGTAATATAGCGGGTTCAGTTCTAAATGTCAACCCGGATACTAGGTGTGATGATTACTCCGTGAAAATCTTATTATTTAGCGGTTCAAGTGTAGTGAAGGTTTAGTTAAACTAGCAGGCAAAGCAGTGAAAGTTGTGTTCAAGTTGAGAGAGGACACCCAGATATGGTTCCCCCTAGACTGTAGTTAAGCCAGGTTGTAATTCACCAAGTTCAAGTTCAAAGATAGTTATACTGCGGGAGGTTCTTAAACAGTCTGCAGTCTCGACTAAAGGTCTCCAGACCCTCTCAATCTGAGTCCCCAGTGGGCGACTAACCTCCACCGGAGTAAACAGATTGAGGCCCTAACGAACCAAACCTCATCTACCGAAGTAAATCCGGTACAAAATAGTGAATTGATTCCTCGACTAAAGTCGTCAATTCACTACCTTCAATCAAGGGTGCTCTATCAACCTAGGCAGATATTCGCTTTCTAGGTCAAAGCAAAAATAACAGGAATTTGATCAGGATTCATGCCATTCAAGAAATCAAACCTCAATTGAATATTATCATATCACTGAATTCATACTTTGGTTCATACAATCAGACCTAACATACAAATCTAGGGTTCTTCATACCCAGGTGAATGTGAAAGTCTACTCCATAGAGAGAGAAGGGAAATCTAGCTCAGATGCGGAAACCATACTGTTAAGGATGGGATTCTGCTTCTGGCAATCAATCGGCACTTCTCCAAGCTCAAGCCGGGCTCCAATGGTGATGAAGATCGATCTAGGGCACTTGGAGAATCTGGTTCGTCACTCTCTCTCTCTCTCTCTCTCTCTCTCGGTATCAGCTTTATCTCTCTAAAACTCGAAACCCTTCAAAAGTTGGCCTTTTTTCCTTATGAATCAGCAGATCACGAGCCTCGGCCATAATACCCGGTCGGGTATTTCAGGTGTCCGGCCGGGGATTTCAAAACGCACAGCAGCGCATAGGGGATTTATACCCGGTCGAGGTCTAGAATACCCGATCGTGTATTTTTGCTCTCTGGTCGGGACCCCTTCTGCCTTCTTGACGTCCAAAAATGTGAATCCCCGGCCTCCATTAGAATTTTACCCGGCCGGGTATTTTGCTCTTCCAACACCCTTCACTCCAGCGTCCTCCTTTTGGACCCGAAACTCGTTTCCTCGCCTCCACGTCAACGCAAAGTCCTGAAATATGACATAAACACACACCCTAGCATGAAATCGGCTTAAAACACGAGAATCGACTCTCAAACGGCTCAAGAATGGAGGTATAAACATGTGCAATTAATGGTCTATCAAATTCCCCCACACTTAAACGTTTGCTTGTCCCCAAGCAAACCTAACTCAAACTAATGCAGCTCTCCAGACCTCTATAGCAACAAACAACCGCGATTGTCGGTAGAGGATTTCCTAGATCATATAGCAGCTTACGAGGTCAACTGGTATTCTAAGACGTCCCCTATCTCTCTCAATGCGAGTGCTAGACTCAACCCAGGATCATGAGAAGCAGTGGAAGTAAGACAGCCAGTTCATGAATAAAGGGACACACACCATTCACAACCAAGGACTCATTGTACCGGGGTGCTCTTTCACTTCATTTCACCTTTGGAGCCCCTTCTCACTTTCATTTTCCATTTTTTTTCCATTCACTTGGCGGGGGGTTCCAACTGCAGTCTTTTGTACGGTCGACCCTTATTAGTCGAGCAAGAGCAATTTCTGTACATCTGGCACTCGCCAGAGTACTTCTTTTAACTCCTTTTTCTCAACTCGTGTGGAGGGTCAATGAGATTAAGGGGGTCGGAATGATAGACACTTAGTTATTTGTTTATTGAGATTCAGATTTGATTGTTAAGAATTGTTTATGTGACCTCGACTTTGGCAGGTATGGTTCGTATCACCCTGCTTATGACGGAGCTGACGGGATGGTTTTCCGAGCCCAACCCCCTACCATCGAATTTCCAAAATTCAATGGTCAGGAGGATGCAGGGCTGTGGTTCAGAAACCACCCCATACCGGAAGAGCAGAAGGCGCATCTGGCGTCCTTCTGTTTAGAAGGAGAAGCATTGCACTGGTGGGAATGGATGAGCGGTCATACGGGGCGGCCGAGACACTGATCACCTGGCCGATGTTCCAGGAAGAGCTATGTTACTAGTTCGGTAAGGCGGAGGGGTGGGCTTCCGAACAGCTGGCCCAATTGAAGCAGACGGGATCAGGTGCGGATTACCGTGCGGAGATCTTCAAGCTGGGTGATCAATGCAGAGGGGTGCCACAGGATACGTTGGTGGGACTGTGTATGGCAGGCCTCAAACCAGAGATCGCTACGGTCGTCCGGGTCTTTGAACCAGACTCCTTGAAGTCTGCCTTTCGTCTTGCAGGTTACAAAGAGGAGGAGCTCGCAAGCTGGAGGAGCTCCATTGGTCGCTATCCGCGGCCGAGCGGGGTGGGCAGCATCAGTGGAGCGGGAGGAGGAGGAACCAGGGGAGGCACCGGTGCTGGGGGACCTACGGCGACAGTGACAGGTAGAGGTGGGGTGCGGCCACCGCCCAAGGGATTCGTGCGACTCTCCCTGCAGAGATCGAACAGAAGAGGAGTGAAGGCAAGTGCTTCAACTGCGACGAGCGCTTCACGATAGGGCACAAGTGTGCACGTCCCGATTTGATGATGCTCGTCGGAAGGTGGGAGGACAAGGCGGAGGAAGAGGCAAGCAGGTCAGACGACAAGGTGGAAGACTGACAACCTTGAGGACAAGGTCGTTTTGAAGGGGGAGGGAATGATAGACACTTAGTTATTTTTTTATTGAGATTCGGATTTGATTGTTAAGAATTGTTTATGTGGGTTTGATTTGGGGATAAGTTAAGATTAATAAGTTGGGGTAGTGATAGGTAATTGTGTTTTAGTACCTAAACTATGACGCTACGTAGAAATGGGTAAGCAAGATTAAACCTAAACCTATTTGGATTAATCTCCCTCTCACTCTCCTCTCTGGCCGCTGAGCCTTCTTCTTCCTCTTCTTCCTTACCTGCCGCGCGACAGCTCCTCTCCTTCCTTCTCTTCTTCTTGATCAAACCCCAAATCCACTCTTCTTCCTATTTCCGAAATCACCGGATCAATCCCTAGTTGATCCAAATCCCCAATCCCTAGGTAGAGCTTGGAACTCGAGTTCTATCACGGAAGCTCTATCCGTGCCCTTAAAAATTCATCTTCGAGTAGGCAAACCGTTCAACGAGTGAAAATTTTACTCGTACTAGAGATAACTTAGCTTCACCTTGTAGGAGTACCCCACTACGGATCACTAAAATCTCTTCCAAAACCCGATTTTGTGCAATGAACGGTGCCACACACGTTGGGCTTACCCCATGTTTAAGATTTCAATTATTCCGACATGGAGGACCAACTGTTTTTAGTTTCCCACATGAGCACCCTGTTCGATACACGATTCCACAACACAATTCAAAAGGAGTCACCAATACCACATGAATTCAACGTTCTTAACTCCACTAATTCACAAAATCAACCGGCACAACAGAGAGATAGATAGGAAAAATCTTATACTTCAACATCCTCCATAGTGCTACACTACCTCCTTAGGTTGCCCATTACTATAGAGACTGTCAATTCAAAGCATACTGAGCATGCAATTTGCAAGGAACACGTACTTGGAGCCCTCAAATCGAAATTTGGACAGTGGACTAGGCTCCAAGCCCACAAACAGATCTAAGCAGACAAATAGAAACACCCCCCCCCACACTTAAGTTCGACATTGCGCTCAATGGAGAAGAGGGAAGGATAAGGGGAACGATGTTACCGGTAGGCGCGGACTGCAATGTGACTGGAAGGTGGACCAGTCAGAGTGAAACGAACTGGAATGGGACCAGTCGGGCAAAGGCAAGGCTAAAGAAGACACAAGCACTTAAGCACGTATATGTTAGGTCCAATGCCACCCCCCATAGTACATCATCCAAAAGAAAAGAAAATAAACCAAACAAAAGCCAGTTTGCACTCCGAACCAAAACAAAAGAAACACAAAACGAGCAGCGAGTACAGCCTACTCGAGCTCGCTGAAGTCGATCTGATCCATGAGGTCGTCAACCCCATCTGTCAGTGGTGGTGGGGGTGGTGAGTGGTCCCACCGGGTAATCCAGTGGTGCTCCTGTGGCGGGTGGCAGGACTGGAGCAGGTGCTCCTGATACTCCATCATCCGGCGGTTACAATTCCGCTCCCGCTCGATGCGAGCACTGGTGACTCCCTGCTGAGCCTCCATAGTACATCATCCAAAAGAAAAGAAAATAAACCAAACAAAATCCAGTTTGCACTCCAAACCAAAACAAAAGAAACACAAAACGAGTAGCGAATATAGCCTACTCGAGCTCGCTGAAGTCGATCTGATCCATGAGGTCGTCAACCCCATATGTTGGTGGTGGTGGTGGGGGGGGGGGGTGAGTGGTCCCATCGGGTAATCCAGTGGTGCTCCTGTGGCGGGTGGCAGGACTGGAGCAGGTGCTCCTGATACTCCATCATCCAGCGGTTACAATTCCGCTCCCGCTCGATGCGAGCACTGGTGACTCCCTGCTGAGCCTCCATCAGGTCGAGGCGCTCGTCCAGAACTGCAATCCGCGAGTGGTACTCGGCCTGGTGGACCAATACTGCTGGTAAAACTGGATCTAATGGTCCATGAGCTGCTGGTTCTGGCCCCCGAGCTGCTGAAACTGGAGCCCCATCCGATGGAACTGCTCCGTGAAGAAGTCAATCGATGGACCAAAAGCCATCGACGGATCGGAGGAGGACTTGTCTCGCTCGGGTCTCCGTCGTGGCTGAAGATCCCATGGGGGGCAGAGCGGGGGCTCCGGCTCATCAGCATCCATGGCCCCGCCATCATCATCATCATCATCATCATCGGCCTCATCCTTGCCGGTGTAGTCCTCGTCCTCCTCGTCCTCATCATCAACATCCACGTCCTCCTCGGGAGGCAGGGACAACCCATCCACCCAGGAACGCGCTCCATCAGAGGCCAGCAGGAGCGAGTTGTGAAGCACCTCCCGATTGTGAGGGGTGGAGCCGCCCCGTGCTGTGGCATCCGTGAGTCCGCCAAGTCGATCCATTGTGGCTTGAGGGTGGAGACGTATGTCTGATCGGCATCGAAGTAGTCCATCCTGTAGGCACGTCGATCTATGCGGTGGTAGAACGCGTCCTGGTTCCAGTCCTTCAGATGTGGGATCTTGATCTCATGGCGGGAGTAGGGGTGGTACTGGATCCCCAGTGCATAGGCCAGCCCATCCATGCCATCTCCCGCAGGTGCCCACCCAGCCTAAAGGTGACACCGGTGGGGGAGTCCCGGGCCACTTTGGAGCGGTACCGGAATGTAGTGTAGAACTCCTACACCAGCTCTGTGTAGGTTGGCTCATTGATGCACATCAGTACCCACCAGTCAGGGTGGCTAATGGCGGTGGATATCTCGGTCAGGTAGTGGAGCTGCTCGAAAACTCCCCACTCCAAGTGGTGATGGCGCTGGAGCACTCTACGTATGACCCGGTGGTACTGGTCCGCGTACTCTTGGTGCAGGCGCAAATCCTGCATGAACGGATGGTCGAGTGACATGATCCTTCAAAATCAACAAACCAAAGGTGGAGCCAAGAAAATACTCGTTAGGACCAACAGTATGGTTTCAACAGTTCCCCCACAGTGTAAGGACACCACCTAGGGCAAACAATCAAGCCCAAACAGTTGATGGACCGTAGATGGACGCGAGCAAAGGGTGAGGGATGCGGAAAAAACTCAAAAAACGGTCCGAGAAGGCTCGCCGGAAAGTCACCGAAAAATGGCGGCGGGGTGGTGGCCGGAGGTGGCCGGCGGTGAGCAGCGGCGCGGGAGCCGGAGGGCGGTTGCGGCCGGCGGTCGCTCACACGAGAGAGAAGGGAGAGGAGAAGAGGGGGAAGAGAGGGAGTGTTCTGAAAAAAATGAGAGGAGAGAAAAAGTGGCGACCGGGGGTTCGCTTTTATAGCGAAAATACCAGGTCGGGTCTCAAAAATACCCGGTCGGGTATTTTTGAGGCCACACTCGGCTATTCCGGAAACGCAGCATTTCATGACTGAGAGAAAAACCCGGCCAAGAAGCCAAAATCCCCGGTCGGGGATTTTTCAGTCAAGGTCCGGGATTTCCCCTTTCCGCGCCCACGAGGCATAATGGGTCCCGACCGCGACGCCAAAACGGGTATTTTGAGGCACGGCCGGGTATTTTCCCTTTTTCGGCCAAAAAGCAATTTTTCTCAATTTTTCGAACACCCCTGCACAAACACACCAAACAAAGGCAGATCAGAAGACCTAACTTCACAACAGACACGCAACTAACTCAAACACACCACAAAACAAAAGAAAAAGGGAAAAAAGAAATGCAAACCGTGGTGGGGTTGCCTCCCCACAAGCGCTTCTTTACCGTCTTTTAGCTGGACGCTCTTGGCGGAACTAAGGGTCCGCGAGTTCAACCACCAACTTCGCACGTTCGACCTCGTCTCCCAGATAGAGCTTGAGACGATGGCCATTCACTTTAAAAGGCTCAGTTTACAGGTTTGAAATTTCAATTGTGCCATACGGGAACACCTATGTGACCGTGAACGGTCTAGACCACCGGGAGCGGAGCTTTCCAGGAAAGAGTTTCAGGCGAGAGTTATAGAGGAGAACTCGATCACCAACCTGAAACTCCTTCAGACCCCTTAACCGAGCGTCGTGCAGGCGCATAGTACGCTCCTTGTACAAGTTGGTGTTTTCATAGGCGTGGTAACGCCATTCCTCCAGCTCCAGCATCTGTAATTTTCGTTCAACACCTGCAACACTAACATCCAAGATGAGCAGCTTAAGGGCCCAAAAGGCCTTGTGCTCTAGCTCCACGGGCAAGTGACATGCCTTTCCATAGACAAGTCGGTACGGTGAAGTACCAATTGGCGTCTTGTAGGCAGTTCGGTATGCCCAGAGAGCATCAACGAGCTTGGAATCCTTGCGGGACTGATCCACCGTTTTCTCCAATATACGCTTGAGCTCCCGATTCGTCAGCTCAGCCTGAACACTCGTTTGAGGGTGCTAGGCCACAGACACATTGTGAGTGACACCATAGCGAGACAATAACTTATCAAACTGGCCTTGGAAATGGGTGCCTCGGTCGCTTATGATGGCTCTAGGTGTCCCGAACCGGGAGAATAGTTGCTTCAAAAATCCACAAACATGTCAAGCATCATTAGTGGGCAAAGCTTGTGCCTCAGCCCACCTAGAGACGTAATCAACAACAACTAATATGTAAGTATTGCCAGAGGATGGAGGAAAGGGGCCCATGAAGTCGATACCCCATACATAAAAAATCTCACAGGTTATAAATACATTCTGGGGCATCTCATCATGGGCAGAGATATTACTTGACCTATGGCATCGATCGCACCTGCGTGCAAAGGCGTCTGCATCCTTGAAGAGCGTGGGCCAGTAAAAGCCCGACTCTAGCACCTTTCTCACCATGCGGTTACCGCCATGGTGACCGCCAGTAGGTCCCTCATGGCAGTGAGACAGAATGCCCTCCATCTCACTTTCCATGACACAACGACAGATGATCTAGCCGGCTCCGATCCTGAAGAGATGAGGGTCGTCCCAGAAGTAGTGCTTCAGGTTGGAGAAGAACTTCCTCTTGGTGTCAGTCGTCATCCCCTTACATAGTTGTTGGCCAACCAGATAATTTGCAAAATCGGAGTACCAAGGGGTGACACTCTCCACCAGGCACATCATCATCAGTCGCTCATCCGGGAAGGAGTCGTTGATCTCCTCCACGAGGTTGTCCGCAGGTGGTGCGTCCAACCAGGAGAGGTGATCAGCAACAACATTTTCAGCTCCCTTCTTGTCCCGAATCTAGATGTCGAACTCCTGCAGTAGTAGGATCCATCGTATGAGCCTAGGCTTGGCATCGGCCTTGCTCATCAGGTATCGAATCACAGAGTGATCTGTGTACACGGTCACATGGGACAAGACCAGATAAGGACGAAACTTGTAGAAGGCAAACACCACCGCGAGCAGCTCCTTCTTCGTAGTGATTTAGTTCTCCTGGACATCATTGAGGGTCTTCGAGGCATAGTAGATAGGACAAAAGTGTTGATCTCGCCTCTGCCCCAAGACAGCTCCAACCGCAAAGTCACAGGCATCGCACATAAGCTCGAACGGTAGGGACCAGTCAGGGGCGACCATGATAGGAGCATGAGTGAGCTTCTCCTTCAAGGTCGTGAATGCCGCTGTGCATGCACCAGTGAACTGGAAGGGGGCATCCTTCTCAAGGAGCTTTGTCAGGGGCAGGGCAACCTTTGAGAAATCCTTGATGAGCCGCCTATAGAACCCTACATGGCCTAAGAAACTCCGGATCCCCTTAACAGATGTGAGAGGAGGCAGCTTACTGATAGTCTCGATCTTTGCTCTGTCCACCTCAATCCCCATCTTGGAGATCTTATGCCCCAGAACTATGACTTCACGAACCATGAAGTGACACTTCTCCCAACTTAGTGCCATGGTCATTTCTTCACACTATTTAAGGACGAGTTCTAGGTTATGGAGACAGTGAGAGAATGAGTCCCCATAAACCAAAAATTTGTCCATAAACACCTCCATAATATCGCCGACCAGGCAGTCAAAGATGGCGAGCATGCATTGCTAAAAAGTGGCAGGGGCATTGCATAGCCCGAATGGGATCCTTCGATAAGCGAATGTGTCGAAGGGGCAGGTGAAAGTAGTCTTCGTCTGGTCGTCCGGTGCAATGGGGATCTGGAAATACCCGGACATCCCATCCAGGAAACAGTAGAACTCATGCCCCGCCAGTCTCTCCAGCATCTAATCAATGAACGGCAACGGGAAATGATCCTTCCGGGTGGCGTCGTCGAGGCGACGGTAGTCGATGCAGACGCGGTACCCGGTCACTATGCGCATAGGTATTAGCTCATTCTTCTCATTGGGTACCACGGTCATCACGTCCTCTTAGGCACCACCTAGGTTGGACTAACCCACTCACTGTCGGAGATAGCGAAGATGATCCCGCGTCCATCAGCTTCACGATCTCCGCCCGAACCATAGCCTCCAGGTTCGGGGTCAATCTCCGCTGGGGCTGTCTTATCGGCCGCATCTCATCCTCTAGCAATATCCGGTGGGAGTAGAAAGAGGGGCTGATACCCCGGATATCAGTGATCTTCCACGCCAGAGCCTCTCGTACTGCTTCAGCAAGGCCACCAGTCTAACCTTCTGGTCGGGTGTGAGGGTCGAGCTAATGATGACTGGGAGCTTGTTCCCCTCCCGGAGAAATGCATAGTCCAAGTGAGGAGGGAGGGGTTTTAGCTCCAACTTTGGTGGCTCCTCCAAAGAGGTAGTGATGCGAGGTGAGGATGAGATCGGTTTGAACAGCCTATCTCCCTCCAATAATGCGCCACTCTCCAGCGCGGCCAGCTGCTCCTTCAGCTGTGGCTCCTGCGATGCCTGCTCACCTAGCATAATACAACGCTCAAGAGCATCGTCAGTACCCGCACTCGTTATGGCGAGTGCGGTCTCAAAATCAGCAAGCATATCACAGTAATCTAAGTCATCATGCAAATGGGTGTGTTTCCCATTCTCAGACATAGAAAAAGTAGCCTGTTCATCCCTAGAACGCAAGATCAGTTTACCACTATGCACATCAATAAGCGCCTTGGCGGCGGCGAGAAATGGTCTACCCAAAAGCACATCCACTTCCTCATTTATATCCAGAATAACAAAATCAACAGGATATGTGAATGCACCTACATTAACAAGCAGATCCTCTATGATACCCCCAGGATGCACAATAGAATGATCAGCTAACTGAATGCTCGTACTAGTAGTTCTAGGTTCACCTAGGCCTAGCTTCTTAAACAATTTATAAGGCAGGACATTTATGCTATCGCCTAAATCCGCCAAGGACTTTCCTACATGCATGCTGCCAATAACAAGAGGGATAGTAAAACTCCCTGGGTCTTTGCGCTTCTTGGGAAGCTTGTTCTCAAGGATAGTAGAACATTCTTCGCTCAGCATCACTGTCGAGAGATCCCCAAGTTTCTTTTTGTTGGTGAGGAGATCCTTCATGAATTTGGCGTACTTGGGTATCTTCGACAGTGCCTCCACGAACGGCATGCTGATGTTGCCCTGCTTCAATATTGCCTTGAACTTGGCAAACTCAGTCTCCAGCTTGTCTTTTTGTAGGCGAGTGGGGAAGGGAAGCTGAGGTACATGGTCCTTAACCACTGGCTGTGGCTTGGGAGCGAGTGCTTCTTTCTCCATCCCCACCTCTGCATCATCAGCTGGAAGTGTTGAAGTAGGTAGTGGCTCTTCTTGCCTGGCCGGGGTAGGGGCAGCAGATGTTGTCTTGCCATTCCTAGTAGTGATGGCATCCATCTGCTGGTGAGGCTCGCGAGGATTTGGAATGGTGGTGGCAAGAAAAGTCCCAGGTGCTCTGGTGTTATTTTGGCGAGCTATGCCACCAATCTGAATCTGCAGATCCTGCAATATAGCACCTTGGTTCCTCTGGCCTGCCTCCAGAGAGGTTATGTTCTGGTCCATCCTGGCGAAATTCGCCTGACTAGTAGTCATGAATGCCTGGAAAATGTTTTTCAGCTTCATCATCTAGGTATCTAGAGCTGGAGCTGCTGGCAGTTGGGCATACTAGCGCTGTGGCTGCTGGAATGGTTGCCATTGTCTAGGCTAGTATGGCTGTTGCTGAAAACCACCTGCTGGTGCTGGGAAACCAGGTGGTTTAGTGGTGTTGCTATTATTCCGGGAGAAGTTGGGATGTTGGCGCCACCCTTCATTATATGTTCCACTGTAAGGATCAAGGCGCGAGCATTGGCGATGAAGTCCAACTGCTCATGGGGCGTAGAAGACTCCCGCATGGCCTGGCAGTCTTATACCAGATGGTTCGAACTCTCACACCATTGACATTGAGCAACTGAAGGTCCGACCAAACCTCTGCCCGGAATAAGAGTGTTGGGCTGCTTCAATGTGTGGACTGACACACTAAAACACAATACCTAACAATGGCCAAGTGTAACCAATGAAAGGGACTGCATTATAGGGGCACAAGTAATAAATATCGAATACACGGGTCTCTAGAGTTACTATTACTCAGCTTCAGTTCATTATCTAGCAAACTAGATTAAGGATTGATTTATAAACTATTCTACTGACTACTCTACTAATTACAAGTTGGGAACTCACTTAGGTATGATTCCCCCTAGCTCCTCAATTAGGTCCAAGTTGCAATTATCTTTGGTTGATCTACTGTTGATTAACCTGCGGAAGATCCTAAATTAGCTTGGAATCTCTTAAGCTGACCAAGCCCTCTCAGACAGAATACCCGGCAGGCGACGAGCCTTCACCGGGATAGACTGCTAAGGCGATTCACACAGATCTCCACTACTGGAATGAATTCCAGTACAAAGCAGTGAATTGGTTGACTCTCGCACAACCAATTCACCACTATCAATCAAGGAAGCTCTCTTAACCTAATCAGATTCTATCTATCATAGGTAAAAGTAGAAATCAAGAGAATTTGATCAAGATTCAATTGACTCAATAATCATGCCTCAATCGATTATAATCAAACAATATAGCATCCAAAACTTCATACAAGAAAGATCCTAACACATGGAACTAGGGTTCCTCAAAACCTAAGTGAAGGGAAGTTACTCCATAGAGAAGAGAGAGACTGTAGAAATCTGATCTAGATCTTCAATCTCCATCTCCAAGCTTGATTCCCGAGCTCCAATGGCGAAGAAATCGTCCAAAATAGCTCCAAGAATGTTCCCAAGTCGCTCTCTCTCTCTAGGGTTCGTCCCTTGGGTGTTTGGGAACCAAAAATCCCAGCTCTCCCCTTTCCTTTTGCTGAAAATCGGGTTTTAAACAGAAATTCCCGATCACGCGGCCAAGCTACACGGCCGTGTGGCTTTCCCAGCTGCCCGTGTGAAGGCTCGGTGATTTCCACATGGCCACGACCCACACGGCCGTGTGGAGTTCCAGGATGCCCGTGTGGCTTACCCAGCCTCTGTTTAATGCTTCATTTCTCCCTCGTCCGGACTCCGAATCAGTCACCGTTTGATCCCAGACGCTCGTAGTCTTGTCCTCTTTCTTTTCATAACAAAATTCCATGATTATTTGTCCATAATATGAAATAAAAGTCCATTATTCCTCAGGTCATGCTCGTGTTTCTTCTCCCGAATTGCCAAATGATCTCCGATTGACTTGAAACTTGCGCCTATGCTTCAATTTACATGCTAGGACATGAAATGTGACAAAGGAACACAACCTAGCATAAAATAGTCCAAGAAAGAAGAAACTCAAGCCAAAATGATCAAGAAACGAGGGTGCAAACATGTGCAAATCCGATGTTATCAAATTCCCCCACACTTAACCGTTTGCTTGTCCCCAAGCAAACCTAACTCAAACCAATGCAGCTCTCCAGACCTCTATAGCAACAAAAAACCCCGATCTTCGGTAGAGGATTTCCTAGATCATATAGCAGCTTACGAGGTCAACTAGTCTTCTATGACGTCCCCTATCTCTCTCAATGCGAGTACTAGACTCAACCCAGGATCATGAGAAGAAGTGGAAGTAAGACAGCCAATTCATGGATAAAGGGACTCACACCAATCACAACCAAGGACTCGTTGTACCGGGGTGCTCTTTCACTTCATTTCACCGTTGGAACCCCTTTTTTGCACTTTCATTAACATTTCTTTTTCTCTTTTTTCTTCATTCACTTGGCGGGGGTTCCAACTGCAGTCTTTTGCACGGTCGACCCTTATTAGTCGAGCAAGAGCAATTTTTGTACATCTGGCGCTCGCCAGAGTACTTCTTTTAACTCCTTTTCCTCAACTCGTGTGGAGGGTCAATGAAATTAAGGGGGGTCGGAAGCTCTATCCGTGCCCTTAAAAACACATCCTCAAGTAGGCAAACCGTTCAACGAGTGGAAGTTTTACTTGTACTAGAGACAGCTTAGCTTCACCTTGTAGGAGTACCCCACTAAGGATCACTAAAATCTCTTCCAAAACCCGATTTTGTGCAATGAACGGTGCCGCACACGTTGGGCTTACCCCATGTTTAATATTTCAATAATTTCGACATGGAGGACCAACTGCTTTTCATTTCCCACATGAGCACCCTGTTCGATACACGAGTCCATAACACAATTCAAACAGAGTCCACATTACGACATGAATTCAACGGTCTTAGCTCCACTAATTCACAAAATCCACTGACACAGCAGAGAGCTAGATAGGAAAAATCTTATACTTCAACATCCTCCATAGTGCTACACTACCTCCCTAGGTTGCACATTACTATAGAGACTGTCAATTCAAAGCATACTGAGCAGGCAATTTGCATGGGAACACGTACTTGGAGCCCTCAAATTTAAAAATTTGGACAGTGGACTAGGCTCCAAGCACACAAACAGCCAAACATTCACCCGCATACATAATCGAACACCCCCCCCCCCCCCCCCCCCACACTTAAGCACGACATTATCCTCAATGGAGGAAAGATAAGGAGGGTAGAACGAAGTTACCAGATCAAGGGTGAATGATGATGGACGGGCCAGGCGGTGCATTCCAGGAAGAGAGAGTAATTAGAACACAAACACCACACAAAATCTCACAAAGGTTGAGTTATTGACTCTAAAATCAAATAACAAAACTGACTCAATCGAGGAGAAATAGAGAAAGAAATGCAAACCGACTGGTTGGGTTGCCTCCCAACAAGCGCTTCTTTCACGCCGTGAGCCGGACGATGGCTCCTAAGTTTTGGTCCATGCTAGAACCTCCTTGAAGTTGAGGTTCTCGTCAATGAGGTGGAGTCGCAAGTCACGAGCATGTGGTATGACTGGTGATGGAAGCTCGTGCTCTTGATGCAGATGAAGTCTCCACCCTCGAGACCTCTTCTTCTCTTCTCTCGTCTCATTGCCCCCAAACCATAGATGACAACATCGATTGACCACCATCGCGTCCACCAAGAGGGACCGATGTCGATGTGGCCTTGGTTTGGCAAAGAGACACTGCAAATGGGTCCTTGCTAAGCAGTTCCTCAAAGTTTGGTGGGGATATTACTTGTATTATAGGGCCGGTGCAAGCCTCTTCCACCTCAACTTCATCCTCAGCCTGGACACCACTCGCTTCTTCAACCCCCCTTCCTTCTTCAAAATGTGGTCTCTCTCCTCGGAAAAGATCAAGAACTACCTCTTCTTTGCTTTCTTCCTCATCCTCCACAACTCCTTTCCTCACCCTTTCTCTCTCTTCTTCTTCCATAACTGATTGGAGAGCAAGTCGCCATGCAAGGTTCTCAATAAGTTCAGCTTGCATCTCCTCGGTCGGGCCCAGCATGTCAGAGCGGAAATGGGGAAAGTTGTGATCTACCACCAGAGGATACACTTGATCATGATTATCATGGGAGCTTTCCTTGACAACTTCTGTATGCTCCTCAACATCCTCATGATTGCCTTCTTCTTCCTCCACCTCTACTTGTATGGCAGCATAAAGGTTGTCTTGAGAAAACTGTGAACAGGCTTTCTCAATGACCATTATGTGCTTCTTTATGCTCCGAAGGGTATCCTCTGTTTCACGGGGAAAAGAGAAGTCAGTTTGGGCAATGGCCTGGATATGAGGATCCATCTCGGGAAAAGATCTCTCAGGTACTCGAGCAATCTGCTCCACGAGAAGCCTCAAGTGATAGTTTGGATCTGGCTGTGGATTGTAGCATGGCTCTGCCGGATCGCCCGTGAAAGCTGTGGCGAACTCAAGATCTGATGGCCCTTCTTGTTGTGGGAGAAATTCTTCTTGATAAGGAGATTGTTCTTGAAATACCCAGGGGTCTGATTGTTCTTCGTAGTAAGGGGTTGGTACTGAAACCCGACTCCATAGTCTTCTCCTCCTTGGTTACTCCAGGTAGTCTCGGGGTAATACCACTCGGATGGTGGTGGATACCCCCAATGATTGGAGAAGCCATGAGGGTCCATGATTCAGATCTGCACCAACAAAAACAAAAAACACCCAAGTGAAAAGCAAGGGCGGAAAACAAAAGAAAAACGCTAAAGTAACAAACTTCTGCCCTTCCTAATAATCTAGAAAGTCCCCGGCAACGGCGCCAAAAACTTGACACGCTAAAACACAACACCTAACAATGGCCAAGTGTAACCAATGAAAGGGACTGCAGTATAGTGGCACAAGTAATAAATATCGAATCCACGGGTCTCTAGAGTTACTATTACTCAGCTTCAGTTCATTATCTAGCAAACTAGATTAAGGATTGATTTATAAACTATTCTACTGACTACTCTACTAATTACAAGTTGGGAACTCACTTAGGTATGATTCCCCCTAGCTCCTCAATTAGGTCCAAGTTGCAATTATCTTTGGTTGATCTACTGTTGATTAAACTGCGGAAGATCCTAAATTAGCTTGGAATCTCTTAAGCTGACCAAGCCTTCTCGGACAGAATACCCGGCAGGCGACGAGCCTTCACCGGGATAGATTGCTAAGGCGATTCACACAGATCTCCACTACTGGAATGAATTCTAGTACAAAGCAGTGAATTGGTTGACTCTCGCACAACCAATTCACCACTATCAATCAAGGAAGCTCTCTTAACCTAATCAGATTCTATCTATCATAGGTTAAAGCAGAAATCAAGAGAATTTGATCAAGATTCAATTGACTCAATAAATAATGCCTCAATCAATTATAATCAAACAATATAGCATCCAAAACTTCATACAAGAAAGATCCTAACACATGGAACTAGGGTTCCTCAAAACCTAAGTGAAGGGAAGTTACTCCATAGAGAAGAGAGAGACTGCAGAAATCTGATCTAGATCTTCAATCTCCATCTCCAAGCTTGATTCCCGAGCTCCAATGGAAAAGAAATCCTCCAAAATAGCTCCAAGAATGTTCCCAAGTCGCTCTCTCTAGGGTTCGTCCCTTGGGTGTTTGGGAACCAAAAACCCAGCTCTCCCCTTTCCTTTTGCTGAAAATCGGGTTTTAAACAGAAATTCCTGATCACTCGGCTAGGCCACACGGCCGTGTGGCTTTCCCAGCTGCCCGTGTGAAGGCTTGGTGATTTCCACACGGCCACGACCCACACGGCCGTGTGGAGTTCCAGGATGCCCGTGTGGCTTACCCAGCCTCTGTTTAATGCTTCATTTCTCCCTCGTCCGGACTCCAAATCAGTCACCGTTTGATCCCAGACGCTCGTAGTGTCGTCGTCTTTCTTTTCATGACAAAATTCCATGATTATTTGTCCATAATATGAGATAAAATTCCATTATTCCTCAGGTCATGCTCGTGTTTCTTCTCCCGAATTGCCAAATGATCTCCGATTGACTTGAAACTTGCGCCTATGCTTCAATTTACATGCTAGGACCTGAAATGTGACAAAGGAACACAACCTAGCGTAAAATAGTCCAAGAAAGCAGAAACTCAAGCAAAAATGATCAAGAAACGAGGGTGCAAACATGTGCAAATCCGATGTTATCATGGACCAACTCGGCCACTTCCCGGTCTAGCCCTGACCTAGCCTCCATGGCGTGCACACCTCGATCCCGGGAACTCCTGCTTTTGGTGCTTTGCCCCCTAGAGTGATCCCTGGCTGCCATAGTACTGATCATCTGATTCAGCTTGGGTGGACTCTTGGTGAAAATATCCCCTCCTGGGCATAGAAACTTGATCACCAGCTGGCTCTCTAGGGTCAGAGCGCTGCAGAAATTTCCCACTATGAATTCATCACTGAAGCCGTGATGGGGACAATGTCAAAAGAATCCTGAGTAACGCTCCCAGGCATCACGTAGTGACTCATCTGGCTCCTGGCGGAAGTGAGTGATCTTCCGCTGAATCTCCATGGTTTTCGAGGCCGGATAGTACCTGTGCACAAATTTGTCAGCCAAGTCGTCCCACGACGTGATGGATAGTGGGGGCTGGGTCTCTAACCACCTCTTCGCATGCCCCACCAGAGAATGGGGGAAAATGTGGAGACGGATCGCATCATCGGGTACACCATTCATCTTGAATCCATTTGTCAGCTGCAGGAACCGGGAAAGGTGCACCCTGGCCTCCTCATCCTTCAAGCCATGGAACTGGATAGAGTAATACGACCCTGGAGGGTGTATTTTTTATCAAAGTAACGCAGCAACGACTCAATCGAAGAATCGATTGAGCTCGAATCAAGAACGAAGCGCTCTTAATACGAACTTGGGATAAAACGGAACCAACGGACAATTCCACACCTGGGGAAAGCTCGTATGGTATAAAAGGGTAGTTGCTCAACCACGATTGAAGGGACTATTCAATCGATACAAAGCTCAGCAAGTTTGGAATCCACCAAACCCAAAACAAGTTCGCAAACTTGCAAAACCAAACGGTTTCTTTTCTATTCAATCAACTCTGAATTTGACAACGTAATCAGAACGATATTTAAAGGCAAATAAAACCTAATACAATCCTAATAGAACTAGAAAACAATAAAGGTAAAATTCTACACTAAAAAGGACACAAAATTCGGGTCTAAAGTCCCTTTTCATGAAGCACAAGCAAGCTGCCAGCAAACATTCAAAAGGCAGCTTTTGTACTAACTTCGCGCCTTTTGTTCGAGGCCTTCCACAGCTCCAATTCTTCATCCAATTCCTTCTCTTTGTTCACAAACATACCTAGTTTCATGTTGAGGAAGCCTTTGGACTTGAATCAGATCCATACTCCTCGAATTAAGCTCCAAAGTAGGCTTCACGAAACAGTTTCCAGACTTAACCATTTTCTGGCAGTTTTCCAGTTTTGAGGTAGCAACTTTGAGGCTTTGGAAAACAACCTTAATGACATCATCTGGATCCACAAAGCATATCATTGGAAACATGAAAACTTTATATAAAAAACAAACTCTTAACCTTGAATTTCCACCAAGCCAATTGAGAGAACCATGCCTGCAAAGTATGTACCCTGAACACGGATTTTGACTTAGCCAAATTCTGCCCTTCTTCTTCCCAACTTCAGTAGCTTCTTTGTCAAGCAATTGTGACGTAAATGGTTGGCAATTTAGGATCATATCATAGAGGATGTAATCAGTTGAATCCACCATGGCTTGATCTCAAAGTTGTTTGCTGGAATGGGCGGATACAGGATGACGGGGCGGATGTCGGCGACCCGTGGAGTGTAGTAGTACTCCATAGTAGGACCTGGCGACGACGATGGATGTTGAGCCCCATCTGCCTGGTGGACCTGCATGGGCATCCCGAGGGGTTGGTTATGCCCCAGGTTGAGGTTCCCCCTGTTGTGCTCGTCGTCCATCTCGTATTCCTCTTCGGAATTGCTGCTCAGATGGCCGTCAACGTGCACTTCCTCCGTAGCCAGTCTCGCTCGCTGTTGTCTCCTTAGTTGGCAACAGGTGCGTTTTAGCTCCGGATCTAATGGTGGTAAACCTCCCGACTGGCTAAGGGTCATGCACTACCTGCAAATAGCCAAGTAAGCAAACCCGTGAAGGCACAAGTGGGAAAAAGCAAACAATCTATGCGGAAAAGCAATGCTAAAGTAACAGAAATCATGTTTCTTCAACAACCTAGCCGTCCCCGGCAACGGCGCCAAAAACTTGACACGCCTCTACCGTCACACTAGAAAGTGGCCAAGTGTAACCACCTACTAATGCGTAGTATAGCGGGTTCAGTTCTAAATGTCAACCCTGGTCCTAGTGTCATGACTACTCCGTGAAAATCTTATTATTTAGCGGTTCAAGTGTAGTGAAGGTTTAGTTAAACTACCCGTCAAAGCAGTGAAAGTTGTGTTCAAGTTGAGAGAGGTCACCCAGATATGGTTCCCCCTAGACTGCAGTTACGCCAGGTTGTAATTCACCAATTTCAAGTTCAAAGATAGTTATACTGCGGGAGGTTCTTAAACAGTCTGCAGTCTCGACTAAAGGTCTCCAGACCCTCTCAATCTGAGTCCCCAGCGGGCGACTAACCTCCACCGGAGTAAACAGATTGGAGCCCTAACGAACCAAACTTCCTCTACCGAAGTAAATCCGGTACAGAATAGTGAATTGACTTCTCGACTAAATTCGTCAATTCACTACCTTCAATCAAGGGTGTTCTATCAACCTAGGTAGATATTTTCTTTCTAGGTCAAAGCAGAAATAACAGGAATTTGATCAGGATTCATGCCATTCAAGAAATCAAACCTCAATTGAATATTATCGTATCACTGAATTCGTACTTGGGTTCATACAATCAGACCTAACATACAAATCTAGGGTTCTTCATACCCAGTTGAATGGGAAAGTCTACTCCATAGAGAGAGAAGGAAAATCTAGCTCAGATGTGGAAACCATACCGTGAAGGATGGGATTCTGCTTCTGGCAATCAATCGCCACTTCTCCAAGCTCAAGCCGGGCTCCAAAAGTGATGAAGATCGATCTAGGTGGCTTGGAGAATCTGGTTCGTCACTCTCTCTCTCTAGGTATCAACTTTGTCTCTCTAAAACTCGGAACCCTTCAAAAGTTGGCCTTCTTTTCCTTAAGAATCAGCAGATCACGTTCCACAACCATAATACCCGGTCGGGTATTTCAGGTGTCCGGCCGGGGATTTCAAAACGCACAGCAGCGCATAGGGGATTAATACCCGGTCGAGGTCCAGAATACCCGATCGGGTATTTTTGCTCTCTGGCCGGGACCCATTCTGCCTTCTTGATGTCCAACAACGCGAATCTCCGGCCTCCCTTAGAATTTTACCCGGCCGGGTATTTTTAACTCCTGGCCGGGTATTTTGCTCTTCCAGCACCCTTCACTCCAGCGTCCTCCTTTTTGACCCGAAACTCGTTTCCTCGCCTCCACGTCAACGCAAAGTCCTGAAATTTCACAATCCACATGCACTTGAGCAACCATTGCATGCATTTCCAAGATCCCTTTTGTTTGACTTCAACAAGTGCCTGAATTTTGGAGAGAAGAGATCATGGTTATGTTGTATTATCCACTTGTGAAGTAGACATCATCCCTTTTAATATAATATCAAATTTGATTAGAGTCGGACAACTGGCTCTAGTTCCCAGTACAATACGTTGGTAAGTCTTGACAATGACTGATCCTTTATTCTTGGGATTCAACTTGCTTATTGTCTTGTATCCTTGTTTGTTGCAACAATAACTAGCATATCATGTTTTTTTTTTGTCGGACTCTTTGTAGAATTGTTGTGTAGACACCACATTTTGTCGGATACTTTACTAATTCTATCAACTGGTTAAGAGAGTACTCAATTTGTTTTGAATTGGCAATAGTCATTCTTAAACATCTCTTTATGTGATTAACGTTTAGAACAATTACAATTGTCATACTCCTTAAGATTAAGCAATAACAAATCGACGGATATGGAGACATCACTTGCTTTTGACAATTGGTCGTGTTATCTAAGTTTGGGCTATTAAGCAAGTTTAGCAATAGCTAAATTAAGCAAGTTTAGCTAGGTTTGAGCCTAAACTTTGAGAGCAATAATAAAAGGGGAAACATTACAATCAATTAAATGGTTAATAAATAAAAAGGACTAATGTGAGACAAGCCCAAATCAACCATTGGTCAAATCCAGTCAACTTTAACCCAAGCCCAAACAAAATCAATCCAAATCAAGCCAAAGTCAACGATCAGTCAAACCCACCAGACAATGCTCTAGTCAAACAACAGGCCATCCCAATTTCAAACCCAACTTGGCCCATACCATCTAAGCCAAACCGGTTCAATCCAACCCAATCCACAACCTACTTAGAAGTAGAGGTCGGCGCCTACATCCCCTCAAAGCCACTTACATTGTGCCAACACATATGTTTTTTGGCTATAAAAAGAGCTACTCTTCCGCTTTGAAAAAGGGGGAGACATCAACATTCCTTGAACCTTTCTTCTCATTGTCGCTTCCTTCCTTCCTTTTCCTCCTTCCTTTTCCTCAAAATTCCAGATAGAAAAGAAGACACAGACAAATTCAAAGCTGAAGACATCAACATTCCTTGAACCTTTCTTCTCATTGTCGCTTCCTTCCTTCCTTTTCCTCGAAATTCCAGATAGAAAAGAAGACACAGACAAATAAGAAAATTTCCTAGCCCCCTTCTTCTTACTGACACTTGCTTCCTTCCTTCACCTCCTCCTTTCTTCTTCATCCACCTCTCACTCGAAACCAAACTACGTGGACTTTGATCCTAACTACTCGGGTACGTAGACAACCAATAGGTTTGAGTCCAACTAACCAAAAAATCTTTCTTTGCATTTGAGAATTACGTCAATAGGCGTATGATCAATTATATATTAAAAATAATTATTTAATTGAACTCTATAATTAAATACATAACAAAGCCAAATAATAATAATACACCCTACGCTCGAAAACTTATCGGTTTAAGTAGTACCAATTTTAGGGCGTTGTGGGGTGTGAATACACTTCCCCACACATAACCGCACTCCCAAACCTAGAATCTTAAATTTCACAGACCAAATCCCGGTTCTGACCTATGGTTGGAACCAGACAAAAGATGTTCGATCCACCACAAATAAGATCGATGGCGACTCAGAGCGTATCGCGACGTATACCCCAATTTTGAGGGGCGGTTGCGACAGGTTGACCGCACCCATGTTCCTCTCGCTGAAGTCAAGATCATGAGCATAATTATTGTAGAAATGTTTTGTTTCTAAACTGTTTGACGTCATACCTGTAGCAATGATGAAAGAAATGAGCACTTGATAACTTCATTTTATGATGATATTTACTGGAAAACTTTTGAAGTGGTTTGCATTGTAACGAATCATGTTGCTTTTATGACATTTTATGGTTTGCTTGCAATGTCTTGTATTTTTAGTAGGAAAAGATTGCGAATGGTAATGGTTATGCTTTTTATGGAGTGCATTGGAAGTTTTGTGGTGCTTAAAGAGATTTGTGGTTTACTTGGTAGTGTTTTCATTGCTTGTTTTTCTTTTATTTTGTGGTTTGTTTTGGGAGGAATGTGGTGTGTTTTCTGGTGGTTGTGGTATTGGTTGTGCGATTTGCGGTTTATTTTGAGGGTTGGTTTTATTTGTACAATTTATTGAATCTTTTATGGCATGTTTGGCATGCATTAGCGTGATTGTGGTGCTCATTGTAAAAAAAATAGGAAGAATTGATTAGAGCATACCCTTGATCTTCTTCATTGTCATTGTTGTTGGTGGAAATAGAGGTATCCAGCTTTTAACTGCGTTCTATTGCCTCGTCAGAAAATGTTACAATTTGTATGAGTTATTGAGCATCTATTGAACCAACATAAACTTCATCTATATGATTTTCTTCCATATGTAGTGTCTCGGTTCTTGACCTTTCTAGTTAGGAGGAGTAGAAGTGGTTTCAGTAGATATTCTATGATATTAAGTGTTGATTATCGATTTAGATCTAGCAATTAAACAAGAAAGCTCGAAATGAGTTGTAATTGCTAGGGTTTGGAGTGCCATTATCGTTGCCAGTGCTGTAATTTCTTGGATCTATAGTTCGCTCTTTCGTCATCATCATTTTGCACTGGATGATTAGATATGTAGTTGGCTCCGTCGTCGCCGGTTCATTTTCTTTAATCAGTAAATCATTACTTCGTTGTCGTTGGATATGCTACTATGGTTGGTTGGATGTTAAGTTGCATTTGCGTCATCGCTGATGCGTTAGCTTGGATATGTAGATAGTTCCATAGTTGCGGCTGTTGTGTTTGCTATCAAAAGTGTCTTCATCGTTGCCGCTTTGTGTGCTTCAATTGGTAGTAGCTCGTTCCGCCATTGTCGCAGCGTAAGCTGCGATCCGTAGTTCCATCCGGCGTTGACATCTGGCGATTGAAAGAAAAACTGCACAAAATACAACGAGGAGAGAGAAACGTGGTGTAGTCTGAGTAAGTCATATTTTCTCAATATGGCAAAAGTATCCCTCATTTGATTTTAAACCTAATCAACTAGTGGAATGAAAAGTATGCACAATAGTCGCTTCTTATTGGCTACCCTATGTTATTGTCTCTACAGCAACATATATGGTGTTGTCACCATATCCTCTCTACTTTGTCATTCTTTGAAGAAGATTCAGTTGTTCGCATAAGGCTTTATCCATCACCTCCTCATCAATTAAGACTTGAAACCATGAAACCATGAAACCATGAACCCACGTATTGTCATCTTTGCGTGTTGTGAGAGGCTTACGCTTGACAATCATACGTTCCCCATACATGTTCTTCGGGTCTGTTGCTTTTGGTGTCTCTTGTGTCTTAATGCCATACATTTCCATAGGTTACATTGGTTTGGTACAATAGCATCGTGCACGCTCATAACACTATAGAGAGATTTTTTTGAGGCCTTCATACTAGATGAAGTGATTGATTCCATTAATCTTAAACTACAACAAGAGTGGTTTGGTAAGGTTGACTTGAATCACACTTAGGCATAGTCACTTCTTGCACCTGTTGTCGTGGCTTGATTCACACGTAGAGGCTTCTAAATATGCTTTCCGATCTTTATGACAACATCAAGGGTGGAAGTAATGGATCGAGATTTCCAGTAACCTGTCCCAAACAAGCATCAATGTTATCTCATGGTTATATGGATTGATGTGTTTATCTCTAATATGATACCCTGTCTTTGCGCAACGCTCCTATTTTCTCGGAGTATGAAACAATTATATAATGCTATGATACGATAGTTAAGTATTGGGTTCATAGCATAAATTGCCCTTCTACTATTAAATTTTCTCAAACTTGTCCTTCTACTATTTTTTCACTTTAAACTTACCCCTCTATCTCTATCACTGCCACATCTCAAAGCTACCCTTCTGTTACGTTTTTCGTCCGGTTTTTGTCAAGTATGGCTTGATCGTGGTGACAATAAAGTGAATGACGATTTACCCTGACAATTGTCCTCACCTTTTTCTATCAAGTAATTGTCGAACAAAATGCCCCAATCCACCAGAAAAGCTTACCCTCCGCCCCTCAAAGATCCTTTTCTTCCTCACCTTTCCATCTCGTGAACGACGATGACGACTTAGGAGTTAGGAGTGGAGCACGTAGGCTCGCGATCATCACTCACTCCAATAGTGTTCCCACATCAATCTCTCCATCCAAGTGCCTCGATCGTCACTTCCCTCATATCCGCCACCACATTATTGCTTGAGCACATATTGATCCCCAGTTTAAATCCACAACCACCTTCTTCTTGTAAGCCCCATTAAGCATCAAGAAGAAAATTTAACACTACTGTCGTTCACCAACTACACCAAAAACACACAAAAGAAACAAACCTATCCTTCCGCCTCCTTCCTCGTCCGCGTTCGCTTCGTGGCCTTCCGCGTCTGAAGAAATATCTTAGTGCAATTTTAAATATGGTGTTTTAAATTTTAAAGGAATGACTTAAACTTCCCTCATAAAATCTTCATATATGGGTGGTGAAGGAAGACAAATGGAGTTGGGCGGACCCATATTTGTTCACCAAACTGTCGCTTTCACCGCCATTTCATGATCCCATTAAAATTTGGGAGATCGAAATAAAGTTTTAAGTTTTTAAAGTGACGATTTGGGAAAAGAGAAATGGAAATTGGCGAATGGGGGTGTTGGGAAATTGAAGTGCTGACAACAAAGCCGTTATCTAACTGAAGAGGCCCGAGACAAGGAGAAGCTGATGCCCAAACAGAGAAGGCAAAGTCGGGGATGACAAGAAAAAGGTTGGGGGCTGGATGGTGGTGACTTGTCTTTCTCGAGTAGGAGGGGTACAATTGACATTTACCCTCTAGTTTTACGGAGGTTTGACTGGCCCAACAATGGCCGAAACTTATTTGACGGACCCATATAGAAATTGTAACTAGAGGATTTGTATGAGAATGTGATTATAGTAGAGTGGCAAGTTTGATGTGAAAATAATACAACTCTACGAGAATAGGTTTGAAAAAAATATAATAGTAGAGGAGTAAGTTATACTATTAACCCTTGACATACCGTTTGGTATAAATGAATTTCATAAGTTTCGAGGAATTCATTTTGAAATGAAATCTTTTTGTGTTTGGTATTTAAAAGAATTTATTTTCAATTCTAAATTTTGATTCTACGGAATTGGTACTAGTTATAGCCATTCTGAGAAATTGAGAAGGAATTTCCAGATGAAATCCACAAGTATTTACTAATTATAATAAAATGACATAATTATCCTAATTTATTAACTAAATACTTATACATATATTATTTGATGCAAACTCATGCCGTAAAAGGAACGTCGACAATTATTTGGTTGCAATGCTAGTAGCATACGCTGGCTATTTGATATTTCTACTTAGATTGTATCAGTATTTTGAGAAGTCACAACTAGAGTGTAGGGTTTTTTTTTTTAACAAAAGGTAATCATATATTAGATCAAACAGATAGTTACATCCTGGAGAGCAGCCAGGTCTGAAAATCAAAGTGGCGGTACATAGCCGGGTACAGAGAGAGGGCCTTACGAGCCACTAAATGGGCTACCCTATTAGCACGCCGACCTATAAACCGAACAAAAAACCCCTGCTGGCCAGATAAATAATGCAGCACTTCCTCCAAGATAGCCCCAATTTTGCCATCGCTAACATTCCTCAGCCGGATCTTCTCAATGACAACCTTGGCATCCCCCTCGAAACACACACTAGGAAGCCCCAAATCCATGCACCAGCGAATCGCAGCCCGTAACACCAGAAGTTCAACCACCAGAGGATCATCAATGACAGGAAAACAGATCCCAGCAGTCATGATAAGCTCTCGGGATGGAGTCATTAGAACCACTCCTCCAGCAGAATGCGAACCACTCCGAACCGCCCCATCCCAACCGCAAATCACCCCCGGCACCTCACCCTGATTCAACGGACGCACCTCCTCCGTGCACTGGGCCGCATTCGTCCTATCCATCGGGAGGCTTACCCATTCCTCATATTGCTGAGTAAACTGGCGCATCAACACCTCCACTGTAAATTGCTTCCCTTCAAACACTACCCAATTACGCGACCGCCAAATACGCCAGAGGACAGCTACTATGGCCATGAATACCGCAGGACTCTGGATGAGGTTCAAAACCTTCTTCAGAAACAGGGGAAAAGAGTGCCGTGGCAACCCTTCCCCGATATGCTCTAGCCCCGCCGCACCCCAAAGGGCTCTAGCGATCTGGCAATCCAAAAATAAGTGCTCCATAGTCTCCTCTTCCTCCCAACATATCGGGCAACGAGGATGAACCCCCACCTTTCTTTCCCGTAAGGCCTCAGCAGTAGGCAAGACACGACGGAAAATCTGCCAGAGAAACACCTTTAATTTTGGCTGAATATTCGCCCCCCAAAGGCGGATCCAGCTTTGACGATCCATCCAATCTACCCCCGCCCTCCAGCGCCCCCTTCTCCTATCTAGTGCGACCGCCAGATGATAAGCAGACTTCACCGAAAAAACACCATCTGCTGTATCAAACCAAATCAGGCGATCCTCCACATTCGCACACGGAAGGGGAATAGCTTTAATATTTCGACAGGTGGCAGGATCAAACCATTGCTCCAATTTTGCGTCACACCAGCGGCCCTCTCCTTGGCAGATAAGCTCCGAGACCGGGGGATCCCCTCCCACCGACAAGATTAGTGGGTTATAACGAATAGGCTCAAACTGATTCTGGGGAACCCAAGTTGAGTGCAACATGGAAGCCGCACAACCATTCCCAATTTGCCAACGAAGCCCCATCTCCAGGAGATCCCTCCCATGAAGAACACTCTGCCAGCCCCAAGAAGGACGCGAGCGAGTCTTCGCATTTAGGAAGTGTCCTTGTGGGAAGTATTTCCCTTTGTAAACTTGGGCAAGCAAAGAATGGGGCTCCTGGAGGATTTGCCAGCCAATCTTAGCCAAGAGGGCTTGGTTAAATTGCTCAAACCGTCGGAATCCCATCCCCCCCTCATGTTTGCTCCTGCACATGTCCCGCCAAGCAACCCATCTGATTTTCGAATGGTTATTATCATCCCCCCACCAAAATCGGGCAACATGCCTATCGAGAAGGCGACAAAGGGCCAGAGGCAGCTTGAAACAGGACATCACATGCAAGGGCAACGCCATGGCTACCGATTTGATCAGGGTTTCTTTAGCCGCCCACGAGAGGGTTCTCCTTTTCCACCCCTGCAGTCTTTCCAAGAGTTTCTCCTATCGACGAAATATTAGAAAAGAACTAATGAATAAAATAAAAACACACGTGAACAATTTTGATATTCTATTTATGGGACCAAATCCATTTTTTAGAATATGAATTTCAAATGAATATTATTTTTGCGCGAAATTAATAAGAATGCAACTGAATTTGTTTTTAATTTAATTCAATTCTAAACTATGCCAAATATTGTTTGGGACTTTAAATCATTTTATAGAAAGAAGGAGATATTTTTTTTGTGAACATTATATGGAAAATAATTGGGTTTTAGTCAAGAATTTAATTAGCCAGTACTGGAAGTGTTAATCAACGCTAATTAATATTTTAGGGTTTTTGGTAGAATCCTTTTTTTTCCTTTTCTATTCCAACGGTGGAAAAAGAGTAGGGAAGGGATCTTTCCTCCCTCTCCTCCGAGTCCTCTCATTCGATTTATTTGTCTCTCCGGGTAGCGTTCGTTTCCCTGTTTTGTTACTGGGAGGACTCTTGGCTCTGTACTATTCGCCTCGCAGAGAAGAAAGGGGAGAGATCAACCCTCGCTTATCGCTTCTCGCTTCGCTCCGCCGCTGGTAGGTGAACTTTCTCCCTCTTCTTTTGGGCCATCGTCGCTAGGTTTTATTGTGTTGTGGTTGTTGTTTGGTTGCTGACAACTATTGCAGCGACGAAGTTGAATTCGTTGGAGTTAGTTTGGAACTCTTTCGCCCTTTCTCGTTATTCCTTTCGTATTTTATCGTTATCTCCTTGCATCGTTCTTTCGATCGTATTGTATGCTTCTAAATCGTCTTCCAAGTCTGGAGGGATTCCATCGTCGAAATTCTGCTTCGTTTATTAGAACTCTGGTGGATTGGTTGAGTAGCATATACAGTAGGGAATCGTTCAATGGTGTTTTCAACTTGATTTCTGAGTTCGTGTCTCGCACCTTTGCGGTTGCTGCGATTCTGATGTTCAGAGGCTCCGACTATTACTAACTGGTGGTTCAGCTTGCTTAATGTTTGGTTGATTTCTCGTGCTTTTTCTATTTGAAAGCTCATATTACAGAAAGCTCCTTAAGTCGATTTGGTTTATTCCTCTCAAGACCTAGCCAGTTCATCAATCTCTGAAGCTCTTGATGTCATGTCCTGCTGCGATCACGAAACCCCTATTTTTCTTCTCGTAATTGATCATGGTTTTCTGATGCAGACAAACCATGATGAAGTCTGCCAGGGGTAAGGGGACATCCAAAGCTACCAAGGAAGCTGTGCCTGTAGATGACAGGTTCAGCTCAATCGCTAATTTCACAATCTAATTTGACTTGCTAGGGTTAACTAGTGGATTATGGATTCTCCACTGCCAAATGCTTGTATGAATTCTTGTATTACCTGTCTAATTATTTTCAGGAAAGCCAGCAAGAGGAAGGCTGCGCCTGTTTCTGTAGCGGACAAAGGTGACAAGCAGAGAGCTAGGAAGGATAAGAAGGCCAAGAAAGACCCAAATAAGCCGAAGAGGCCCCCCACTGCTTTCTTTGTCTTCCTGTACGCATTAGACACAATACAAAGTGCAAGTTTACTGCTGGTTAATGAGTACGGTAGGGTTTTCCTGTGGGATTTCTGATACTGGTCCTTTTGTCACAGTGAGGAGTTCAGGAAAACATTCAAGAAGGAGAATCCCAATGCCAATGCTGTATCTGCGGTAACTTATTGAACCTTCTTATGTTATGAACTTCACCATCTTAGTATCTGACTGTTGGTAGAATTTGTCTGTGTGGCTCAAAGGTTGGGAAGGCCGGTGGACAGAAGTGGAGGGAGATGTCTGCTGCTGTAAGTTGTTCCTTAGTCACTGTGAGTGTTGTAACTGATTGTGGTTCCTTCGTCTTGCCGAGGATATAATGAAATTTGTAATTGCAGGAAAAGGCTCCATATGAAGCCAAAGCTGGGAAGAAGAAGGATGAGTATGGAAAACTCATGGATGCTTACAACAACAAGAAGGTAGGGTAGTAATCCGTACAATACTCATTTCTCCGTCTAGTTAACATTATCTCTCCCGGCTTCACGTTTAAAATCTTGTAAAACACTACATAGCAGGAGAGTGATGCTGTTCATGGAGATGACTCGGACAGGTCGAAGTCCGAGGTCAATGATGATGATGATGAGGAGGATGCTCCTGCTACAAAGGTTGTGCTGCCCGTCCCTTAATCTTTGATATAGTTGACTCTTTTCCCCATCTCCGTTCATGATGATTTAACCTTTTGCGGTTTCCTTGTTTAATTTTCTTGCAGGAAGCACCTCATGAGGAAGAGCAAGAAGTAGAAGAGCAAGAAGAAGAAGAGGAGGATGAGGAGGAGGAAGATGCGGATGAGGATGATGAAGACTGAATCTATAATTACAGGGACTAAAACTTTATGCTTTTTTTTTTTTTTAATTTTTGGGAACCATCGTACTGGCCAGCACAGTTTTTACTCTACTGCTGTATATTAATTAGGGGTTTGGCCTCCAGAGCATCCCTCTTATTGATCCCTTAGCATGATGTATGCATATTAGTTTAACGCAGGCGTGATGGTCTATGGTCCCCTTAGAAAGATAATTCACCCCGCAAAGGTTTTTTCTTCTTCTTTTTCCGATGATGCATGAGTTTGTATTTATATCAGAACAAACCAGTTGGGGTAACAAAGCCTTTGCCACCTGAGGAAAGATCACAAGTTCCCCAAACTATAACAACTTTGCATCTCTCTCTCCAAATCCAGCTCACAAGGGAGCTCCAAATTACTCAGTCAACACGTGCATAACCTGCTTTTCCTTTGAAACTGTGCAGTGTGCATAGCCCAATTAATTTTGCTCTCCTTCAGTTCCAGGGATATTAGCAACCTGTGTGAGAAAAGTTCATGAACAAACTGATAGAAAACAGGACAAGCAAAAAACAAGTGGTCATGAGATTCCAGTCAATGTCATCACCATTTAATCATTCTATCTCTAGTCTGCACATGCTCCTGAATTACTAGCCATAGTATAAAATGATTTCGAGGCTGATTACAAGCTTTCTGGACCAACCGATACCATCGCACATCCTGTCGTTGCGGCCTGATCTCGTTCTGAATTTATGCAATAGAGGCTCATACAAGAAGAATCTCTGCATTTTTTTTATATCTCAACTTTACTACTTTATTCTTGTTGCAGGAGCCAACAAAAGAGGCCAACGTCCACAAATCACCTCTTTTAATCCTGTGTTCATGAACACACGCAACCCACATCGATCCATGTTGCAGTAAGATCAACCAAATATATCTAGCCGTACATGGAAGATTTAGGAGTAGGGATCACAAACACCTACCTATGGATAAGCAAGATGAGGCCATACAATGACAGCCCTGAGGCGAGTTCCAGAATGGACACCCCACAAGTAATCACTACATTTCCTTTCTACTTCTCTTTTCGCAGCTTTAGGCAAAGTAAAGACCAAATGTCAGAAATGAGAAAGACTATATATAACATAAGAGATTAGTTCCACCAACCCCGCATAACTCAAAGAGTTCACTTTCCACCCATAAATTCGTGTAGTGATCTTATCCAACAAAGTCTTACATAACATATACCCATCCTTCATTATCAGTCTCTTCCAACTCAAGTTGTAGTCCACAAATAATCTCACTTTTTTTTTAAATTTAAGGCTAATATATTTGTATGGCCCGAACTTTTCACAAATTAAATATCCTGGCCAATCTTTTTGATCTATAACATCGTGACCTCAATTATGCATCAAAGTTACGAAATTGACCAAACCCGAGATTTGGCCGTTATCTTGGACGATCAAATGCGTTGACTAACGGTCAACGCGCCATGTCACTGCCAAGTCAGTACATACCACTTAAATTTTTTGGTTTTTTTCACCTATTACCATTTATCTTTTTTATTGTAATAGGTGAAAAAATCCAAAATTCTAAGTGATTTGTGCTACTAGGCAATGACGTGGCGCGTTGACCATTAGTCAAAGCGTTTGACCGTCCAAGATAATGGTCAAATCTTGGGTTTGGCTAATATCATAAATTTGATGCATAGTTGAGGCCACAATGTTATAAATCGAAAAGATTGGTGAGGATGTTTAATTTGTGAAAAGTTTGGGTCATACAAAATATTAACCCTTAATTTAACCTTAACCCCAAATTTATCCAAAACTCGTTGCACACACTGCCCACCATAATTTTACCTATCCGTAAAGATCAATCGATCATCGGCAAAACATAGATGTGTAAGATTAATCCTATTGCACATAGGATGGTAAGTCAGAGTACCTCTAGCTGATTTTAAATCAAGAACACAAGACAACTTATGACATGTAAATTATACTATTTCAAATCCCTATTTAATGTCATGTAGTTTTCAAATTTTAATGCCATAATAAATTGGAATTGCTTGATGGATGCTCTAAACTCTAAAGTGTGCTCAGTAGCTCTTAGGATTACCTTTACCCTTATGATGCCCTTTTTGGGTAGTGTTTCATGCATTTCAGATAAAAGTATCATAGCGGATCACCTAACACATATTGAAAATGTCAAGATTTTGTTGTTGGAAGTAAGAAATGAAGATTGGAGCTAAAGTCCAAAACGACACCAAATTTAGTCGACTAGAAGCCCAATTGGCGGCTCGGGCGGCGTTTCCAGGAACTATGCATTTTTTGCGTCATTTCGACGACCCAGAAATGGAAACCACCCTCAACGTGAGTTGAATCGGGAGCATACCAAAATGGTGACAGAAGACCAAAATTATGATTTTTTTATAACCAAGATAAGACCACATCGTATGGCCGGACAACAATATAAGATAAACAATAATAAAGAATGATAGTCTGTATGCAACCGAACTCCTGATGAAAGAGCGTTTTCTGCCACAAAGTGAGTAGATTTGTGAAAGTTCAGTGGAGCGAAAAGGAACAAAACTGACTCAAATAGAGAGAAAGAGGTGAGCACTTCCCAAAAAATACTCCATCTAAGGGCTCAAGATAGGGTGCATAACCATGGATTATGCACCTATCAATAACTAAATCTGCACCCTTCATTTAGAAAATTCAGATCTAAGGATGGAAAATTAAAAGTCATTTTTATTTTCCCTAGGTTTCTTAATCGGCTCATATCTTCTTCGTTTTAACTTGGATTTTAATTTTTTTTGCACAGATGGAATGAGTTCGTTGTTTTTTTGCACAAAATGAGATACATTTTCAATATTTTTTTAGAAAAAAAATTTCTTGCCTCTCGGTACCAACTGCATACCATATGGTATATTTTTCGTTTTTAATTCATTTTTTAAAACGTTTGCACAGAAGGAACGAGTTCATTCATGATCTATTGGATCTACAAATTTCTGGGTGAACAAATTACATGACCAAAAAATACCACACAATACCATACAATACCACCCTGGTACGGGGTGGTATATTGTGGTACACAATGTTAAAAGTCGTAAATGACAGTTAATATACTTCTACTATCATGTATTCAACCATCCAACAGTCTTGGTTTGTTCATACCACCATGGTACGCTTTTCAAACCATAGGTATGCTCTTATTTCAATGCCAGTAAATACCATATGGTATAGACTGATAAAAAATGGCTCAATTTTTTTTTGTTCGAAAAATATATCAAAGTGGATATGATTTTGAAGAGCACAATTAATATGATCTAACTGTGCAAAAAAATTAAATTTCGACTTAAAACGAGTGAGAAATCGTCCATCAAAGATTAAAGAGGGAAAAATTAAAGGCTTTCCAAGAGAGAGATGGATGCTGATGTCATGCTGATGTGGACATGTTACTCGTGGTTACTCACGATAAGGTTACTGACCTGATCCATTCCCGACTTTGCATCTACTCTTTTAAATTTGACTATGTTTTACAACGCATAAAAATTTGGTTTCATTGTTAGGCTAACCACAACCCGAGGGGCAAAAATTGGAGGTTTTAATGCTATTTTAGCCTTTTATCCCTCTCGAAAACAGAAACAGCTTCAACCCTGATGACTAAAATTTTCTATTTCGTATTTAGTAATCCTAACTTATTAATAGTTAAACTTATGTTTTTAAATTTAAAATTTATATATTCATTCACAATACTTGAATACGAACATTCCGATAAAATTTGAAAAAATTCGGAGATACTTTGTTTTTAGTTGAAATGGAAGAAAATTACATCGAAATGAACATTGTTCATCAAAATTACCAAGACTTTGAACAATTTCGGAGATACATTTTTTTTAGTTGAAATGGATGAACGTTTCAATTTTTAAATATATTTTTTGTTTTTGTTTTCAAATAACATTCAAACGGTTGAAAGTTACAACGAAAGGAACTTCATTAGTTAAAAGAAGTCACAACTATACAAGTGTATTCAATTTAAGTACTAAAACAAAGAAAAGTTAAAATAATCCCCACCATTTGAGCTCTCACCAATTTAGCCCCATCTTAAAACCCCCTAAATACGAGCTAAAATGGCCCCCTAAAACCCCATAGATATAGTTTTTTACCCCCTAAATAAGTTTCCCTTTACCTTGCACTATTGGAACTTTTAAAGGTTCTGGAAGTCTTGTTGATTTAGGTGCCAACATTAATATGGTGCCATATTGCATGTGTAAGAAACTAAACTTAGGGAATCCAACACCCATATGCATAATTATCCAATCAACAGATAAATCCTCGCACCAACCTAGAGGCATGAGGAAGATGTTATGGTAGATGTATGACCATTTACATTGCCAGTTGATTTTGTTGTCGTGGATACCAATCAATATGACTGCATGTTTCTATGATGACCCCTTTGAGGTATGCTCGGTTTCTTCTTTTAGGGGAGAAGGAGAACGATTGGAACAATAATCAAAATATGAATATTTGGAAGGTGAAGGCAATGCACTAGAGAAGGAAGAAGAGTTGGCAAAAAACCCAACGATTCCTACACTTATGACCTCTTACGAGAAGCCTCCTGCTTTGGAATCAAACCATTACCCACCCATCTAATAAATGCTTACCTAGCCTAGGATTCCAAACTGCATGTGATCATTAGCTCCACTCGAACCCTTGAGCAGAACGAGTGATTGATGGCTTTACTCTCGAAACCTAAGAGAGCTATTGCATGGAAGACAACTGATATCCACAAGATCGATCCCTCGTACCTAACTCATAAAATCCTAATGGAGGAGGAGTACAAATTGGAAAATTTTCCAGAAATACTCTCTAAAACTAAAAAATTACGAAAATACCACCCTTTCAAGAAATAACTAGTAGAGAGAACAAATAACGATAAAAGAACGTAATTCGGGGAAGTATCCCTCACCCTAGTCTAGGTCTACTATTCAATGTTTAAAAAAGTCGGGTTTAGTGAATGTGGTGCGTGACCTCTTTTCCGTGGGCTTTCTGTGGTTATCCACATGCCTCCGAGTACGCCTCCCATAAACCCATGTCAGTCACCTCAATCTAGGCTATCGTATCTGAGGCATAAACAACATAGCTCATTTCAATGGGTACTACTCACCATCCACACAGAGGTTTCATCTCGGGTTCTATCTAGGAAGGCCATCCTATGGCAGTGGTACAGTTGCCTCGTCCACTATAAGATCCTATTCATTCATCTAACCTAATTTGCTTGATGGCGCATACCCGTCTAACCCTAAAACTCCATACCCAGCGTAGAAGCTAAAGTAGGCTAGTAGATAAGATTATGGCGACTTACCAAAACACAATTAAAGCTAAAGAAGCAATGAAATCAACTAGATAAACACATTCTTTCAAAATCCTAAAATATTCATACATTACATAATAGCCCTAAAACTAGAGTTTGGGGTTTAGAACCCCTAGTACCTTAGAAGACTACTTCATAAAGGAGGAAAGAAGATATGTTACACCCCGATATTTGGGTCTAGGGTCGACCGAATGGTTAGATCGACGGTTACCTACGAAGGGTTTGACCACAGATTAGAAGTAATAATAATAATAACATTGGTATTTGGTACTATTATTATTTTTATTATTATTATTATTATTTAATCATAAATCATCACTATTCCATTTCATTCGGATTCTCTATCTGTACACCAAGTTGTGTCTGTCAATTAAACACCCAGCAAATGCCCAACGTCTCTCCACTTCCCCAAGTTAATTAGCCAAATAAATTGCCCATGTTAATTGCCTTCCCAATTCCATCTCCTTTAAACTTCAACAACAACGCCTCATTTCAGGAAGGAAAGAAAACCTCTGCCCTTCCATTTGTGCGTCCCTCCCGTAGCAGTAGTAGTGAGAAGCATAGCGGCGGTGACAAGTGAGCACCTCCACTCGTCCAGTCCAACAAGCAAAACACCACTACCGACGATAAAGCTTTCTCGTGACATTGTAGAGGTAAGGTTATCGACCTCTCCTGTCCCTAAGCTCAACCGTTGAACCCTGATTAACCAGACGAATACACGTAATGATCGTAGTTCCGACAACGATCCCGGCGTAGGCGACTTCCAACTTTCTTTGAGTGGTGGTTATCATAGCGAAGAGGACGATCCTAGGAACATCGCGGTCTTGACGGAATTGAGTTTCGACGTCGGACGAGGGAGATACGAGCCTCGAAAGTTTGGGACGCAAATCGGACAGTTCAGGTATCAGTCTTGGCAATTCGAGAAGTTAGAGGCTTAAATATGTAATTTTTCCAGAGAGGTCGTGGTCAACTGTGTTGACTCGAAAATTACAGTTTTGGTACCTAGTACTTTTAAATTGACAGAATGTTTATTTTGGTCATAACTCGATCAATTGACGTCCGAACGATAAATCGTCAGCGCCTATGGAATCGTGAGGACGAGGAGAATTTAATTGGAACAAGTATGGAAATTTTAGAGCAGATTCAGAGTTGGTTTCGACGGATATAAGGTGAGTGTAAAGGGGGTAAATTCTACGCCGTATGTGTTCTTTCAAGTATTACGAGCTTTAAGTATTTTGATGAAGTGATTGTCGTTGTTGATTGTGCTTGTAGTTGATGATATGTGATTTTTTTTGAAGCTATGCTTGAAGTGAATGTTTATTATTTACTTTGAAATTTTACGAGTATAAGTTATTGTTAAAGTTTAGGAAACAAGTTCTTTTTAAGAAGTAACTCACCTTCAAAAAGGTGAAGTCGCTTTAAGTGTTTTTAGTCACTAGCGCCAGTCCGTTGCCTTTTGAGATATTTTCACACAGAGCAACAGTTATGCTCTTGAGATATTCAAGTTGAATCGTGGAAGAAGAGCCTTCCACGATAAGATTAAGTTTAAGGAAAGCCTTGATGGCTTCTCATACGTATGAGTTGGCAACCGGACTAGCTAGTGAGGGATCCCCGTGTCAGTCAAGTATTTAAGTCAAGATTTGAGCTTTAAGAATGGAGAGTAACAGTAACTCCGATACATTTTTTTTTAGAGTTAAGCTTTTTAAGAGTGGAAGTACAAAACAACTTCCACTCAGTTAAGTAAAGTGATCAAGTATTAATAAGATGTTAAACGTAAGGGCGTAGACTGACCCCATCTCACTCACCAGTTTGAAGAGCTAGAGGAGGCACTAGAGTAGCAATTAGTGAGCAGCCAGTTCGAGGGCAGCCAGCTAGAGGAGGGCAGTATAAGCATCACAGAGGATGCTTAGTCACGGTTTTTAGTAGCAACAAAATTAGAGATTATTATTTATTTACATTTATGATTATGAGTATAGACTGGAGATCATTTTGAGATTTTAAGTATTGAGTTTGCCCACTTGTTTGGGATTTGCTTTGAACTACGAGAATGTACTTTCAGTATTTTATTATGAAATTTTTCCCGTCGTAATTTAAGATTCGGTTATTTTGTTTTTCAAGGGCATTTTAGTAAAAGTAGTGCCCTGCCGGGTTAGGGTGTTACAAGATACATAGAAGAAATTGGGAAAGACTTGAAACGCGAGGGGTTCGTTGGCTGAGTTCACGTCGCGATCCAAGAAGCGCGACCGTGAACTCCTCACGGTCATGGTGAATTGTGGCCAAAATCAGACTGGGAAAACTCTATTTCTCCTCGACTGGCTTCATCACGAAGTTCGCTCCCTTAACCTCCAGATTTGCGGCCGCGATCTTAGGCTCTTAGGCCGCCATCTTTACCTTGAGTTTGCATTTTGTGTTCTCGGTC
Source organism: Linum tenue (assembly GCA_946122785.1). Lineage (NCBI taxonomy): Eukaryota > Viridiplantae > Streptophyta > Magnoliopsida > Malpighiales > Linaceae > Linum > Linum tenue. Next base: position 62,513,166 of record CAMGYJ010000005.1, read on the forward strand.
GTGATCTCCATCTCCAGGCTGTGATCATCAGCTTCCTGCCCATTTTGCTACACTTGTGACCCTTTTCGTACCTAATTCGCATGTATTTTCTAAAGCGCCCTAATATCACATCAATCAAATAGGAATGGAATATGATGCATTTGACGCTATTATAACGATTATAAACATAAATTAGCATGGAAAAGACGTAGACATGAAGGGTAATAACACCAATTTGGGTGTTACCAAACTCCCACACTTAGGCGTTTGCTTGTCCCCAAGAAAACCTTCTCAAACCAAGGAACTTGATAAACAAATCATGGTGGGATGCACTCCGGTTCTTCATTGCATAAATAAGAGTAGACAGAGTTGAATTAACGTTACTATCATCTTATTGTGCACGCACAAACTTTTGGGTGAGGACCATACTTACTAGCTTAGGTTGAACATTCAAGGTGTGCACCGGGGGACTTCTCAATCATCAATTAAGCACAAGAAATCTTAAGAAGGAGAAGTTTTCTCACTCTAGGTCTCTCCCTTTCTTCTTCCCTTCAGCTATCCTTTTATGTCGGAGATCAAGCTGAGTTCACAGTCGTGAACATTGAAACGCATCCGTGAACTCAGCGCTGCGACCAAACCGCACCGCTTCAATTGCTTGGGTTCACGGTCAGTGGCCCCTGTTCACGGTCTTAGCTAGGGGTGTACATGGGTCGGGTGGTTTGGGTTTGATCATTTTAATCACCCGACCATATACTACGGTTTCGGTCCAAAGGGAGGAAGTTTGAGTGAACGGCGATGGAGGACAAAAATACCCGGTCGATACTTGAAATACCCGACCGGGTAAAGTTGCTTTGGATGCCAGCATTCCAGAAGGGGTCTCGGCCGGATAGCTAAAATACCCGATCGGGTATTATGGACCTCGATTGGGTATTAAGCCCTTTCCGATGTGCAGCATTGTAAATACCTTGTCGGGCACCTAAAATACCCGATCGGGTATTATGATCGGGGATCGTGATCTTCTCCCTTTTGAGGGAAAGAAGGCAAATTTTACAAGGGTTCCGAGTTTTAGAGAAATAAAGCAGATACCTAGAGAGAGAGAGAGTGACGAACCAGAGTATCCATGCGCCCTAGATCGATCTTCATCCCCATTGGAGCTCGGCTTAAGCTTGGAGAAGTGCCAATTGATTACCAGAAGCAGAATCTCATCCTTCACAACATGTTTTCTGCATCTGAGCTAGATTTCCTTTCTCTCTCTATGGAGTAAACTCTCTCACTCACCTGGTGACACGCTAAAACACAACACCAAACTGCGACCAAGTGTAATCGCAGTCCAGAAATGCAGTAATAGGCAAGCTCTAATTGTCAACCCGGGGTCTAGATCTACTGCCTACTCCGTGTATATTTGTTATCTAGCAAACTAAGTCGATTGATTGTGGTTTCACTAAAAGCAGTAAGAAAGCAGGAAATGGTTAGATTTTCTAAAGCAAAGGAAGAGTCTCTCGAGAATGAGTCCCCCTAGCTCCTTAATCAGGTCTCAGTTGTAATTACCCTGGGTTGATTTACTGTTGATTAAACTGCGGAAGATCCGATAGTAGCTTGGAATCTCTTAAGCTGACCAAGCCCTCTCAGATAGGCTAACTGGCAGGCGACTAACCTTCACCGGGATAGACTGCTGAGGCAATAAACACAGAACTCCACTACTGGAATTGGATTCCAGTACAAAGCAGTAGATTGATTAACTCTCGTATAACCAATCTACCACTACCGAATGATGAAGCTCTAACAACCTAATCAGATTCTATCTATCTCAGATTGCAGCAGAAATCAAGAAAAGATGATCAGACTTCAATTGATTCAATGAATCATGCATCATTCGATTATAATCAAACAGTATAACAATCCCAAGTCAATACAATCAAGATCCCTAACACATGGAACTAGGGTTCTTCATACCCAAGTGAGAGAAGGTTCTACTCCATAGAGAGAGAGAGAAAAAAGAATACAAAGCAGTCACACTCATAACAATGGGAAGTATCTACTCTGGGATGTCAATCTTCACTCCTATGATGATCTCCAAGCTCGATTGATGAAACACAGCTCCAAAACCACTCTTAGGGGGTGTTCTTCGCACTTTCTCTCTCTAGGGCTCTGTTTTTGCTCCAGAAAGTCGATTCGCTCACTTTTGGCCCAAAATTGGGTTAAAACCCAGAAATTCCCGACCACACGGCCAGGCCACACGACCGTGTGGAAATCCCAGCTGCCCGTGTGGCTCCCAAAACGCGGAGTTTTGATTAAGTGACTTCCAGACATGCTGCACGGCCAAAACCACACGGCCGTGTGGATTTCCAGGCTGCCGGTGTGAGCTCCCTGGACTTTCCACACGACCACAAAGGGTCCCCTACACGGCCAGTGTGGCTTGCCCGTGCTAACTGATACGACACGGCCAAGTCACACGGCCGTGTGGGTTTTTAGGCGTGCCCGTGTGGCTTGCTCAGCCTCTCGCCAAACGTCCAATCTTCGTCCAATCGACCCCGAACTCCTTCCCAAACCTTCATTCACGTACTAGGACCTGAAATATCACAAACAAGAACAACCTAGCGTGAAATCAGCCTAAAACACGAGAAATAAGACTTAAACGGTGTAAGAATGGTGGACAAAAACATGTTCATATATCAAGTCATCACCTGGGTATGAAGAACCCTAGATTTGTATGTTAGGTCTGATTGTATGAACCCAAGTACGAATTTATTGATATTGATTATATTCAATTGAGGTTTGATTTTCTGAATTGCATGAATCCTGATCAAATTCCTGTTATCCCTGCTTTGACCTAGAAAGAGAATATCTGCCTAGGTTGATAGAGCACCCTTGATTGAAGGTGGTGAATTGACGACTTTAGCCGAGGAGTCAATTCACTATTCTGTACTGGATTTACTCCAGTAGAGGAGGTTTGGTACGTTAGGGCCTCAATCTGTTTACTCCGATGGAGGTTAGTCGCCCGCTGGGGACTTAGATCGAGAGGGTCTGGAGACCTTTAGTCGAGACTGCAGACTGTCTAAGAACCTACCGCAGTATAACTATTATTGAACCTGAACTTGGCAAATTACAACTTGGTTTAACTGCAGTCTAGGGGGAATGATATCTGGGTGACCTCTCTCAACGTTGAACACAACTTTCACTGCTTTTGCTAGCTAGTTTAGTTAGACCTTCACTACACTGGAACCGCTAAATAATAATATTTTCACGGAGTAGTCATCAAACCTAGGATCCGGGTTGACATTTAAAACTAAACCCGCTATACTACGCATTAGTAGGTGGTTACACTTGGCCACTTTCTAGTGTGACGGTAGAGGCGTGTCATCTACACTTAGTATAGAATATTTGATAGGATCCTTAATTAGTCATCAAATTTCCTTAAAAACTCAAGGATTCCAAGAAATGTGTACAAATTATGAAGGATCAGAGTATGATTTCGATCAAGGATTTGCTCTCATTTCAAAAGAATTCAAAAAAAAAAAAATTTAAAATTAGAAAGAAAACAAGGAAGGGGTAGCTCCTTCTATTTTCATGAGAATAATAGAAATGGGAAGCTGAAACCTTCTGATGTTCAAAAGAAGAAAAATAAAATGGAAAGTGATTGTGAATATCAAGGGTTACCAACATGTTACAAGTGTGAAAAAGTGGGCATGTAAGGGCTGAATGTCCTAACAAAAGAGGTAGTAGAGAAAAACCCTATGTAGTGGCTTGGAGTGGAACAGAAGATGAAAGTGAAGATGGCAAAACCGAAAAATTGAAATACAAGGCTATATGGCATTGACCAACCGCGATGAAGGATCGTCTTCGTCAAGATCACATGGAGATGAGGTATGTTCATTTTTTCCAACTTATGATAGTGATTGTGGTTCAAATATCAGTAGTAGTATAGTTGAAGCTTATAAAGAAATGGAAAATCATTTTGAAAAGCTAAAAGATAGGTACTATAAAGTAAAAGAGGATTTGAAATTAAGTAAGAATAAAATTAAGGATTTAAAAGAGGATATTGCAACGCTATGTGATGAAAATCAAGTTATGAAGAAAGTAAATGATAAATCCAAGAATAATAAAATTTTGGAAGAACCAGAAGAATTAAGAATTAGAAATACTGATCTTGAAAGAAAGGAAATAGACTCTAAAACTAAACTTCTAGAAGCAAATACTAAGATAGAGCGATTAGAAGGAATACACAAGGAAAACAAGTCTACAGAAAAGGCTTAAAAGAGAATAAGCTATTATTCCTAGGGATTAGGAAAAACAATGCCTATGTCATTGACCTAAGCAAAAAGGCGCCATTCAATGTAACTTGTTTCCTTTCTTTAGATAAGAACAAGCAATTTCAATGGCATCGAAGACTAGGACATGTTAGCATCAAGATACTGGCCAAATTAGATAAATTGGATTTGGTAGACGGACGTCTACAACTAAGAGAAACAAAGGAGTTCTTTTGTGATGCATGTATTCTAGGAAAACAAACTCGAACATCCTTCAAGACTATATCTCACTTCTCTTCATCTAGGGCTTTGTAACTTTTGCAACTAGATCTTTTTGGACCAACGAATTTGATGAGCTTTGGAGGAAAGTATTATGCCTTTGTCATAGTAGATGATTTTTCAAGGTATACTTGGGTAATCTTTCTATCTCACAAAGATGCTGCTCTTGAGATCAAGATACTTGTGAAAAGTATTCAAAACAAGAAATCTCTTAATGTTAAAATCATTAGAAGTGATAATGGAGGCGAGTTTGATTTAGAGAGTTTTGGGAACTTTTGTGATAAACTAGTTATCTCCCATGAATTTTGGGCCCCTAGGACTCCATTAGTTGAGAGAGAAATAGAGCTCTCATAGAACTACCCAGAACAATGCTCAATGACTACATGCTTCCAAAATATTTTTGGGTCGAAGCAGTAGCTACGGGATTTTTCCAATAATAGCGCCATTTAAAAAAAATTACAAAAATAGCACCCAGCCCACACAAATTCAAAAACTAGCATCTTTTTTCAAAATCGCACGGTCGATGTGCGGTTTAACTAGAAACGGCATACTGAGGAAGCGTTCCTCGCTAGGGCATCCCGAGAACCGCGCTCTGACGATGCGGTCAACATGCACAACGCAACGATCCCTAGGACCGTTGGATTAGGCGGCGATCCAACGGCCAACCGCACGCCAGCGCAGCGATCCGCGTCAGGGATCGAAGACGGCGTGTTTGAGGAACGGTTTGCGTCTCGGACTCCATGAACCGCTCCCTCCAGATGCGGTTTTGGTAAGGGTAAAATTACTAAACCGCCCCTGAAGGGTGCGGTCTGAAGACTATAAATACCCCACTCCCCCTCTTCATTTTTCACACCACAACCCATTTTTTTCTCTCTCTCCAAAATTATCTCTCTATCCATCCCCCTCCCCTCCCAAAAGCCTAGGAAATAGTGGTCTGTTGGTTGCGGTTAAGTCCGATATGCTATCAGAAAACGTTTATTTGGTTTGTCCTTCAAAACCCGCCGAATCTCTGTCCGACTTTCGTGAAAAAATGAATGAGTGGTTCCAAGAAGAGGGAGTTTATTATGATGAATTTCAAGCGGTGCGTGCTCATTTTACCAAATTTTTGTTGTTGTTATAACCTTTTTAATTAATCTATGTACTAACCTTGTTGTTATTCTCTCGTTGGTTGGGGACGACGTGGATATATACAACCAACGGTACTATGTTGATCAAGGACCTAGTGATCCAACCGTGTTGTACGACCAACCCAACCATCGTTCAAGGGATGTTTGGAATGATCACAAGGTACATACAATTCTTCATCATTTGTCTTTCTTTTATTTTGCTAACGTACGTAGTGGAATATAAAATAAATTTGATCATTTTTAATCGTATTGGTTGTTTTCAATAATTTAATTAAATACACAGCGCCACTTACTTAGACTATTTATAAAGAGATGCATGTCTAAGAAAATGGGATTTAAGCGATTATCATGATCCTCCCATTCTCTAGGAAAATCGGGTTTTAAGCGATCCTCGGATCCCCCCTTTTGCTGTAAAAAAGGCTGCGTTTCTAAGAAGATGTATACCTATTTTAAGAGTCTAACGAGCGTTTCATTGTATGCGATTAAATTATTTAAAACAACCAATACGATTAAATTATTTAAAACAACTAATACGATTTATGTGTATGTGTACAAAATTAATTTTATTAATTTCAAATATTTGAATATATATCTCTTTAAATTATTATTCATTTAAAATGTTATTTATTTTTATTAATTGAGTACGTTTGTTTTATGAAGGGTTAATACCTTAAATTGGCCCGACTATACACATACTTTCTACTTTGGGCCGTGGTATTGAAAATTGCTATTCTGGCCTGAACTATGTAGCAAACTTCCTCGTTTGGCCTGAAGGCGAGTTTGACCGTCAAATTAGACGGTCAAACCTGTTGACCGTTAGTCAATGTACACCTCACCTGCCATGTCAGCTTTGAGGACATAAAAAAATATTTTTTTTTATTTCTGAATTTTGATTTCTTTCGATTAATAAAAATAATAAATCTAAAAAATTAATTAAAAGAACAAAAAAAAATTCCAAATTATCCCAGCTCAACTTCCCTTATCCTCCCTCATTGCCTTCATCGGGAAAATAATTCCCTCCCACTTTCAGGATCACTCGGTGGCGGCGGAGTAAGCTGAGTGGCCTGATAAACCATTCCCATAAGACCAATCATCAAAACCACCGCTGTCGTCAACACCATCCCTGATAAGAAGAATAATAAAATAGCCAAACAAACACAAACCCATATCTAATTCGCAAAAACCCAGTCAGAATCCAATGCTGAAACTTGGGTTAATTGCATGGTTGGTCCCTGAGATTACGAAAAACATTCATGTTTGGTCACTCAAAATATTTAAATCCATTCATAGTCACTAGATTTAGTAAAACAATTCAAGTTTGGTCACTCTCCGTCCAACTCCGTTAACTTTGTCTGATGTGGCAGTCAACTCTCAAAGTTGACCGTTAAATGTATGACGTGGCAATTTAAAAAAAAATCAAAATTTCCATGTCATTATCACTACTACTAAAATGAAAAATAAAAAATAAAAAAAATTAATTTTAACTCACTAATTATCAACTCCACCTCACTCCCACCTTGGTCACAACTTAAAGCGGTGATGTCGACCAACTTTCATGTACTCCCCATGAGTCGGCCACCCAATTGAGCTAATGAGGCAGACAGTGATGTCGAGCACCGACTGAATCCCAGGCTGCTCCCACCCGGTCCCGCCGGCGAACTCGATCACCGGCTTCAAGCTAGATCTGGCTGTGGTAGCTGGTGACGACAGGCTTCCCGGCCTCGAACTTCCTCACCAGTCCCACCGTCTTGTCGTCGGCGCTCAGAAGCTCAATGAACCCCCCGCCAGGGATTAGGAGGCAGTCGTAGGAGTCGGCCTTCACTTGTTCGTATATAGTTGGCGTTCAGGGTGAAGAAATGCCCCTGCAGCTCTATGTAAAGTTGCATCAACAAAATTCGATTACTACAGATCAAGCTTTCGATTAATTGGAAGTGGGTGATTCATGGGTTGGGATTCAATAGTGTGATTACCTCGAAGCCCATAAAGTCATGGACGGCGGTGAAGCATCGGTGGCCGGGGAGTTTACCCCCGGAGACACAGTCAACGCGTACGCCAAAGGCTTAGAGGGTGAAGAAAGGGACGACAACATCGTAATCCTCCATGTAGTCGCCGCATAGTACGAGAACTGATTTTTGAGTCAGGGAACCCATTCGTGCTTTTTCCTTGTTTCTATGGCTGGTTTGTACACTCTAGCTCTTGAGTCTGGTCTTGAGTACCAAGGGAGGGAAGGTGGTTGATTATATATAGGTGGAAGGCAGAGAAGAGGGGATAATCATGCATCAGAGTTCTCTCTAATTCCCCCACTTCAAGCTTGGGAGATTGAAATTGTGGAGCGGCGGTTTTGATCTCTCCATCCCCATTGACATCGCCATACCACCACCGTTACCATCAGCGTTGTCGACTCGTCATCTCACTGACTCTTCTCCCCTCCCACCAATATACACCATTGAACGACCAGGACCAGAGCTTAGATCACGAGTTGCCCACCTTTCACTCTCTCTCTCCGGAATCCAGCGTCGGCGGTCAAGAGCTGTCGTTTTCTCTCTCTATTTTGATTTTTGTTTTTTTTTTCATTTTAGTGGTAGTGATAATGAGGTGGACATTTTTATTTTTATTTTTTTAATTGCCACGTCATACATTTAACGGTCAACTTTGAAAGTTGACTGCCACATCAGACAGAGTTAACGGAATTGGACGGAGAGTGACCAAACTTGAATTGTTTTACTAAATCTAGTGACTATGAATGGATTTAAATATTTTGAGTGACCAAACATGAACGTTTTTCGTAATCTCAGTGACCAATCATGCAATTAACCCCTGAAACTTCGAAACAAACCCAAAAAAAAAACACAAAAAGATTCGAAATTTCTGAACCCACCTGACTGATTGATCTTGGAAGTGCTCAATGTTGTCTCTGGAACCCAATGAGCGTGGCCGCGGGGGTCTCTGAACCCTTCTTCTTCGCAGTGAGATTGTGAAGACTTCGATCGAAGCTGGGAGGCGAGCCCAGGCGGCGGCGGGGACGGCGGGGGAGCACCAGGGATCTTGTGAGAAGCAGTAATACTACAAGCTTGATTGCTTCTTCTTCTGCTCTGTTGATTGCGCACAAGTTTGATCTTCTGTAAATATATCATGTGGAGGTTTTATCGGGAATGTTAAGCTGCTGCTAGCCGTCTTCTTCCTCGTGTGAGTTGGTTGATTGCAGGTATGTTGCCATGGCTTCCTTCCCCCGCTCCTTTTGAGCTCGTTGTATGAATCAGATATTCCTTTATAAACAAGGGAAGTGGGGCTGGGATAATTTGGGTTTTTTTTTTGTTTTTATCTTTGTTCTTTTAATTAATTTTTTATTTTTATTAATCAAAAGAAAACAAAATTCAGAAATAAAAAAAATTATTTCCTCAAAGCTGACGTGCCAAGTGAGGTGCACATTGACTAACGGTCAATAGGTTTGACCGTCTAATTTGACGGTCAAACCCGCCTCCAGGCTAAATGAGGAAGTTTACTACATAGTTCAGGCCAGAATAGCAATTTTCAATACCACGGGCCAAAGTAGAAAGTATGTGTATAGCTCGGGCCAAACTAAGGTATTAACCCTTTTATGAAATTATGTATATATCTTGGAAAAAAGCTTGAATTATTTTAAATTGTTTGTTATGATAGATTTATAATAAAATTATGGTATAAGTAAAATAATTTATTTTAATTAATTTAGTTATAAAAAAACTTTTACTAGTATATCATAAATAACGTTAAAATTTTCACTAGGAGGCACATCAAATAATCCGCTACAGGGGTACGACCAATGTGCTCCCATGGAACGACGTTATCTTGTCCTTTCTCAAAAAGGCTCGGTTGGAGTCGTTTAGGCATTTTTCAGGCATCAACTCATCACCACATTGGTGGAGAGATGGCGAAAAGAGACACATTGCTTCAACTTTTGCGAAGGAGAGTGCACTATCACACTAAAGGACGTCGTCATCCTAACCCATCTACCCATCTACTGCAAAGCGGTGTGTGTGAGTGATCATCCCCCGAGGATGTTAGCGATATGACCGGTTGGCAGCATTTGATCTACAATGATTTGGGGGTGCGAGTGCCAGTCAAGGGGAGCGTTGATGTGACGGATCGCTTAGCACCATTGAGGACCAACCAAGTATCAATCACTTGGTTGACGAAGTGGATGAAGAACCTGCACGATCCTACAAAAGGCGGAGTGCCCCTGACCCAGGAAAGTCCAGAGGAGGCGAAGGAAAGATATGCTCGTGTCTATCTCATAGGCATGATCGGAGGAGTGTTCTTCCCCAAGAAATCCAACAATTGAATTAGTTGTGGATGGCTTAAGATGCTCCTTGGTAATTGGGAAGCGATGAGGGAGTTGAGCTGGGCATCCGCTTGCCTAGCTAATATCTACCACCATTTGTGTAATGCATCTCTCAAAGCTGTGAGGGAGGTTGGCGGGGTAATGTTCATCGTCCAATTTTGGGCTTGGGAGCATCTGCCATGGATTGCACTGGTCAAACGTCCCTACAGGAATTGACCATCCCGTAAGAGGTGAAGCTTATGGTTGTAGGTAAACATCTCATACCCAATCATAATTTTCATAAAACAATTTTGTTATTTATTTATTTATTTATAACATTTAATTATTATCTTACTAATAAAGTGGTTTGGAGCCACAACATGCGACAACCTTTCCGAACACAAGTTGGCGGAGTATCGGAGGAGGCTAGAGCGACTTTGGGAAGGAGAGGTAACTAGAATACTTCGAAATGTTATAACGTTTATTGATGGAGTACATGTATTTTCCAATTTCATTTAACTTAAGTTAATCATTTCTTTTTGTAGATCATTTACGATCCATACTTGAGGACATCATTCACTGGCATTGCCAGCAATCCCCTGGTCATATCGGTCAATGGTGCACGAGAGTCCCTCTCATTTGTCACCATACCGTGGAGTGGCACCTGCTTGATAGATGCCTCCGTCAGTTTGGTCGGGAGAAATGCATTCCTTTGGAGGTCCCCGAGAGTCAAAGAGCGTTTGACCACCGAGATGGTCGCCAAGGTGATCAAGATTGGCCCGTGAAGTTGAAGGAATTCATCACCATGTGGGAGAACCGACAAGATTTTGAGATTTTCACTCGGACAAACTACCAACAAATGATCACCGCAAACTATGTCGCATTAGTTGAGTCCCCCACATCAGGCCCCGAATTTTGCAGTCCAATCGGTCCAGGACAATTTCGATTATCATGCTCTGGAACTCTGCATACAAACATCGTCTTGGGAATCTTGGTGGTCTTCCACTTTGATCCATTTCATTCTGAATCCTCCTTACCCTTGGCTGACCCGGTTCACGCCTCTGTCCGAACGGCGGGATGATCAACTTTCCTTGATACATAGGCCAGTAAGCTTCATCAGGCAATGCACGAAAACTCCGTGCATAGCAATTTTTTAGTGAGTCGATATAGAAGAATGGACTCACGAAGTGACGGGGGTCTTTGCTCGTGTTTTTTATTACGGCCATTACATGAGAACATGACCACCCTCTCCCCTGATACTTCTGGCAAGAGCACTCACCATGTTTTGTTCTGAAAATGACCAAAACTTCATGGCAATGGCCCCCAGGTCTACATCCTCCCGGTGTCCGGTCGTCACGCTGTACTCGCCAGTTGCTCGATTCATAATGGTTACACTATGTCGACTACTCTTTCGATTGTCATTTTCCATTATTTCTGTGACTTCATATGCATGGACCTTTCCCTGTGCCTCATTCGTCCTTGCTCAGTGTAGTCGATTGATGAACCATGCATTCGTTTTCCAGAAAGTCATCTCAACAATGGTAGAGATTGGCAGTGAACGAACCCCCTTATAGACGGAGTTGATACTGTCACTTGAGTTCATTGTAGCAATACCCCATTTGGTACCTCCGTCTTTATGAAAAGTCCACATGGATAGGTCGTGTCCATCCAACCACTGTGCACCTTTAGGGCATAACTCATGCATCTTCTGAAACTTCTCCTTGAATTTTTTCTCTTAGTAGGCAACAGTTGAGGAACACACAGAAAAGTCTTAAGTTAGTGTTAATTGTCCCATTTTCAATAATTAAAACAACCGACATGTACTCTCGTTAGACTCTTAGGAGAGGTATACATCTCCTTAGAAATACAGACTTTTTGACAGAAAAGTGGGGATCCGAGGATCGCTTAAAATTCGATTTTCCCAGGAAATGGGAGGACATGATAATCGCTTAAAACCCCATTTCCTTAGGCATGCATCTCTTTACAAAGAGTCTAACAAGTGTTGCATTGAATTTCCTATAAGCTATTGTTATTTGACAAAATTAAATAACCAATGAAATAGAGAGCTTACCAATCCACCATAAATTATCAACAAGCTTCCTCCGCTTGAAATGATGGTTCCAATTGCTCTTGAAGTGTCGTATGCACCACCTTTGGGACCACTTTCGGGCTGGATCCAAACCTAAGATGGCAGCTCTGCTGCCAGCGTGTCGAACGGAGATGATTGTCAAGTTAGTTCTCCTGTTGACGTGGAGCTGAATTTTGTCGAAAAAACCATCCATAAATATCAACATTCTCACCCTCAACAATGGTAAAGGCTAAAAGAAATACTTTTTTGTTTGCATTCGCCCCACTGGCAATCAGGAGAGTGCCCTTGTACTTGACGTAAGGAATGTTCCATCCACTTGGATCATAGGGACACATAAGCCAAAACCATCAATAGATGGCTTGAATGCCCAAAAAAGACGTTTGAATGGCGTTTGTTACCGGCCTCTGGCGGCTATATCTCTTCATCTTGGTATCGAGGGGAGAAAACAGTGCCAGGGTTAGACTCCTCCAATGCCAAAATCAACCTGGCAAGGAATGCATATGATTCTTCCCAGTAACCAAAGACGGCGGCCAGAGCTTTCTGCTTTTCATGCCACGCCTTCTTATAGTTAATAATATAACCATAACGACTAGAAATGTCAGCAATTATGACTTTCACCTTCAGGTCAGGATCTTGCTCAATTAGATGCTTGATAGTCGCGACAACAACCCTGGATTTCAACTGTTGATGGCCTTGGGATGTTATGGATGACACACATGCGTGTGTGTTCACCGCACGGGATATGACACAATGGCCGACTCTCTTGCTGTTGATGGCCCGAATCCTAGCATTGCATCCCTCGTGTTGATTACGGCATTTGACTGATATGTTCCCGATTGGGACGATTCATTGTTCTCCATTAATCGTTGAAGAATCAATGTTAACCCATAAAATATGTCCAAGAGTTTTTGACGAATTCAGGTACCAATTTGGGATGAGTGAAACTTCTTATTGGCCTGGTGAAAATTTGACTTCTTGGGCTTGTTTTGAAGAGGAAGAGTTCTTCTTTCCCTTGAAGTGCTTTGCAGCTCGAAAAGTTGGTCAGAATGCTATTTTCCAAGTCAATCAAGTTGCTACCTAAACACGGCGAAAACTGCCAAAATTGACCAAGGCTGAAACTGAGTTCGTGGAGCCAACTTTGAGCTTCCATTCGACGGATCGAGGGTCAAGTTGGGAGGCTTGCATCACATGAAAGTGTGCTATTTTTATTACAACATCGTGGCATTGGCTGAAGGGAAGGAAGCTTGGTTGCCTTTGAACAAAAGCTCCAAAGATCGTTCGAAGAAACGTTTTCTGTCTTTGGAGAAACGTAGAATTCGAATCCTTGTGTAGAGTCTGGTTTTTAGTCCTTTTGTGTTTAGATTTTTGTCTTTGTTGTTTCTCTATATAGGGGCCTTTCAATTCACAATTGTAATCAGTTTTGGACGTCAATTGAATACAAACTACAAGTTTGGTTCACGAGCTCTTGCTTGTGTTTGAGAGTAGCTAGAACGAGTTCTAGGCTCTCGTTGCTATATCGATCAAGCCATCCATTCTTGATCGTGGCTAGCCTCAACTTGATTCTTTTCAAGCCTTCGTCCTGTGTGTACGATTGCACGAGAGAGCTATACTGCCAACTACTCCATTCATACCCTATTTGCGTATGAGATTCGAGTTGGATTTCATCCCCAATTCTCGTTGTGCGACTCTGAATCAAAACCACCCATATAAAGGGTTATCAAGTGGCATCACGAGGCTCTTTCAAAATAGTGACCAGAACGGAGGAATACCGCGCGGCAACGGCGCCCTGGACAAGGTAGAAAGGGCCTGTGTCCCATGACCCTGCTTCTGTGCTCATGTAACAAACGAAGAAGAAGAAGTAGGCAGAGATAGTGGGGCAGACATTTAGCATGTAAGAATTGCTGGATCACATAGAGTAGAGGGTTCAGGCTCGAATCCAAGAACCATAAGGGAAATTTAAACAAAATATTGACCGAAAATTTGAGACTATTTTCCGAACAGGGGAAATCCTCGACGGAGAAGATGCAACAGGCAATCCAGCGTTACTGGATAGAATCCAGGAACTTGAACGATGTCTAGTCGTAGTAGAACCCCTCAATGAATGCCAAGGTCGGGATCGACGAGACCATCACGAAGCCGAGCTAGTGATTCCTCCCGGAGTCAAGCTAGCCGTGCCAGCGTTCCAAGGAACGTCGAATGCTGCAACTTACCTAGATTGGGAACGGAAAGTGATTTCTTTTTTCAATGTGGACGATATACAGATCAGCAGAAAATAGCCTTGGCTACCTTCGAGTTTAGTGATTATGCTGCCCAATGGTGGGAGCAATTACAACTTCGTCATCGACGAAATACGCAAGCTCCGGTGACTACTTGGGATGAACTGCACCGATTGATGAGGGATAGATTTGTTTATGCATATTACCAGCGATTGCTTCATGAGTCTCTGTAGGGAATTCGTCAAGGGATGAGAAACGTGGAAGTTTATTTTAGGGAATTAGAAATGTTGCTAATAAGGGCCGATGTCCAAGAAGACCGGGAAGCCACAATGGCGCGTTTCCTTCGCGGTCTAAATCGTGAAATCAGACAAGAGGTTGAACTTCGACCCTTTGTGGATTTGGAAGAAGCTTTACATCTCGCGCTCAAAATCAAAAGGCAGCAGAAAGCATCGAGCCGACGTTTTGCTCCGACCTATAAGACGGCGACCGAGACTAAACCTGACCTCACTCCACAACCAACTTGTCTTGATTCCAACAAGTCGGCGCCAAGGAACACGAATACCTCTTCTGGCGAGCACTCTGGGGGAATCCAATGTTTCAAATGCCACGGGCGAGGGCAGAAAGCAAGTCAGTGCCCTACTTCGAAGACTCTGATTCTCAGAGACGGCGAGTATGTCCCCAACGACGAGTGATCAGACTCCAATGACGAAGAGAAGTTTGATGAGGAGATCATTATGGAAGCTGCAGCCCCGCCAGGAAAATTGAGTTGTTGTGTCAGTAGAAGAGCTCTTACCATGGAAGCTCTGTCGGATGTGGAGCAGAGGACCAATTTATTCCATTCCCGGTGTACAACCAATGGTGAGGTGCTATCGATATTCATTGACGGAGGACACTGTACTAACGTTGTCAGCTCCGACGTGATCAAAAAGCTTAGGTTAAGCACTACACGTCATCCAGAGCCCTATAGTTGGTCACCTACTGGTTAGGCCCGTTCTCGTTAGCCACTAGTTTGAACTATTGTTAAATATATCCAGCCCATGCCACATTAGTTTCATGTCGACCAATTAGAATCTATGTCACTGGTGACACACTTTTTATAGGGGCACCGTAGTATTGGCCATAAAACAAACATGCAAAAATAAATACTAGTGTTGTGTTTGAAGCAAATTTTGAACACAAGGCCTTTCTGTACGTTGTCCACAAAAAAAGATTCCACCATTCCAGATCCTATTTTTTGAGTAACATACAAGATTTTATATGTGTTATATGAAAATTATAATTACATAAGAAAAGCAAAACACTCACCCCAATCAGTAATTATCACGAGTTCAAGCTATTTTCGGAGACAATTTCTACAACCGCCTCAATTTATCATTATGCTCTAACTTTCCAAACCACAATTCCCACTTCCCACAGCCTCCCCAAATATTGTGTCATTCAGTGGCGGAGCCACGTTGAGCACAGGATGGGCTATAGCCTCACTCAACTTTCGAAAATGGGTAAATTTACTTGGAAAATGTGTAACAAATTCTAAAAGTAGACTAGTTGGTAAGCCACTAGCCCTCCCTTCCCAATAACCATGGTTCAAACCACTCAAGTGTATAGTTTTTAGCCTCCCCTCGTTCAAATTTCTGGCTCCGCCACTGGTGCCGCTCTTAGCTTGATTTGCTGATTTCCATTCCCTCAACGTAGGCGGAAACTCCTAGCAGCCATCTCCACTCTCGTCACACCCGAATCCCAATCCTTGTTGATTTTGACATGGAAATGGTGTCAAAACTTGCTACCTTTTTTTTATGTTATTAAGTTCTCCAAAGGTAATATCTTGCACATTGATCTTCATTAACTAGATACTTATATTTGATATAAAGACAACTGAAAAGTTTGCAGGGAATTATTGAGCTTTTTAGGAAGATGCATGGTTGTGTCAAGAAAGCATATGGTGTTTCCATTGGTGTACGTGCTGCTAAAATTGACGTTATTGCTACTTGACGTCACTCCAAGTGTTGAAAGAACATTTTCTACTATGAACTACGCAAAAAAACACACTTCGGAATCAGATGAGTCATGAACAATATTTAGATAGGGTATATTGAGAGTGGCATCCTTATATTTCAGATGATAAATGCTTTTTAAAATACAAAATCACATCGTAGATATTGTAAAACAATAATAAAAGCTGTGTTGCTATTTTACCTTAATCACATCGTGGATGTTGTAAAAATCCCGGCTACGCACTGAATTAATATTCGCAACTTTGGTATTGTTGCCAACCGCATTATTAATTTTCTCTAGAAATGGTGGATCTTAATACAAATACTTTAGTACAGAAAGGAATGAGGATAGTATTAGCTTTCGGTTGTGTGTCTTATATAAGAGGGGTGAAAATTACATTGAGATATTTAGCATATTCTGCACTGCAAAGTGTAAACAGGATTGAGGTAGAGCCCGCCTAAGATAAGAATAAGAGTAAGAGTCATGAGTCAATGACCCAATGTTGGCCATCCGTTCGGACTTGAAGTCGATTGAGTTTAGCAAACAGATTTACGGCCCTCCACACCCCTCTGTTATCCGCCACGGTAAAATAATCGTGGCCGAAAATGACCCCGCCGGGTCGCAAGATCCGGTAGGCCCGGTTGACATCGGCCCACGCGGAGTTGAAATCATGGCCCGCATCCACCTCGATGAGATCCGCCTGCACCCCCCACTCGCACAGCTTCTGGAGCGCCGACCCGGAAGAAAACGGGACGGGCAGGACCGACCCGGTGGCGTTGCTGTACACCGCGTTCTGCATGAACTGGTACAGCAGCATGACGTCGCCGTTCACGTACCTCACGAACCCGAACTTGTCGCCGCGAAACCCGGGCCAGCCCCGGAAGTCGTCCACGCAGAGGATGACCGCGTCCAGCCCGAGTCTCCGAGTCAGCTCGGCCATGTGGATCGACGACGCCCCCAGAAAGGTCCCCACCTCGACGATCACCCGGGGCCTCACTTTCCGGATCAGGTTCGCGAATACGGCGCCGTACGATCCCCACCCTCGGATCGTCTTCTTCCGGAGGAGGCCCGACACGTGCGGCGGCGGGAAGCCTTGGAACGGCGACGTCCCGTCGTACACTCGGTCCAGAACTATCTGCCGGACGGCTTCCGGTGGGACCCGGCCGGCGCAGCGAGTGGTGACCCGGAATTCCTTGATCATCGTGCTAGCAGTAATAGTAGGAGTAGTCCTAATTTCGCTGGTGTCGGCCATTCTGGGTTGTGGAAAGAACTCCCCTGCTGCAGCGCCGGCGGGTGGTAGTGGAGATACCAACGACGGTTGACGTGGAGAGCCACCGTGGCCGGAGGAGGAAGCGGAGAAGTAGCCGAAGAGGTAGGCTAGCAGGATAAGGAGGAAGTAGCCTGCGGAGGAGTTGAGGAATTTCAACGCGACGAGTCTGGACTTCCTTAGCATGGGGAGAAGACTGTGCAGCTCGTCTTTCATTCTTCTTTTTTCTGTTATTGGCTTCTGGTAGAGAGTAAGGTTTTGACGGAAAAGCTGATGCAAGAAGGAGGAGGTTTTGATCCAAGTGAAAAGGAAGGAAGGAGTTAGTTGAGAGTTGAGTATGGAATTAGTTGGTTGATTAATTGGGAAACAAGAAGGACGGACGACGAGACAGGGGAAGGAATTAGACGAGAATGCAAAGAGTGTGGAAGGAAGGAGTTGGAAAATTAATTTATTTATAATAAAAAGTCAAGTTTGATCGAGGAGTAGTCTAAGTAAGCTTTTGAGAACAAACTCACAATGTTCAGTAGCCACTTCATTTTAATTAGTAGGATGGTATGAAACAACTTATTATGGTGTGTATTATGACTAAGTGAAATGTTCTGTTTTTTATTATGTTAGCAAATACTTAACATGTGTTCTTAATTCCCAAATTACCACATTTTACCACATGGTATGGCAATGTAGAATCAGTTAACCACACAGAACTTCCAAACTACCACACTATACCATATGGTATGGCATGGTAAAATCAAACTACCACACTATACCACATGGTATGGCATGGTAAAATCAAATTACCACACTATACCATATGGTATGGCATGGTAAAATCAAATTACCACACTATACCATATGGTATGGCATGGTAAAATCAATTATAACACAGAACCCTCACATTTAACTTCCAAATTACCACATTTTACCACATGGTAATGCACTGTAAAATCAATTACCACACAGGAAAACACATGCCACTTCCAAAATATCATATTTTACCACATGGTATGACATGGTAAAAATAAATTACAACATTATACCATATGGTATGGCAAATGTAAACTCAATTATCACACAGAACTTCCAAACTACCACACTATACCACATGGTATGGCATGGTAAAATCAATTATAAAACAGAACCTTCACATTCAACTTCCAAAATAGCACATTTTACCACCTGGTTTGACATGATAAAATCAAATTACCACATTATACCACATGGTATGACATTGTAAAATTAATTCAACAAGACAAGGATTGGTCTTTTTGTTTTATAGAATGAATAGGAGGAATAAGGTGGTTTGCTGGCGGCGTAAGGTTCACTGGCGGCATAAGGTTCAAAGTCGAGGTTGGATTGGGCAACGATGAAGTTCGCCGGAGAAGGAGTGTGATATCGAGGAAGACGAACCTCTGGTGTGCCTTTTCCTTCGATTTCTCTGTTCCGAGAAAAAAGCAACTGAAAAAAAGCGGAGGCTCTTCTGTCCGTTTGGTCACCTACTAGTTAGGCCCGTTCTCATTAGCCACTAGTTTGAACTATTCTTAAATATATCCAGCCCATGCCACATTAGTTTCATGTCGACCAATTAGAATCTGTGTCACTGGTGACGCATTTTTTATAGTGGCACCGTAATATTGGCCATAAAACAAACATGCAAAAATTACTAGTGTTGCGTTTGAAGCAAATTTTGAACACAATGCCTTTTTGTACGTTGTCCACACTACAAGAAAAATGGTTTTTAGCGGCAGAAATTTGCGGCACATAAAATAATTGCTTCCTAAAATATGTTATAGGAGACTATTATATTTTTTGCCTCCAAAAATAAAATTATGTGCTTCTAAAATTCTTATATTTTGATATTAGCTTTAAATTAATTGAAATAATACATATAGTGGCACATTTGTTCTAACCGTCACGTAAAGTTTTGCCCCCTTATCTATAGAAAAATGAATTTCATTATTATATTCATATTTA
This sequence comes from Linum tenue, assembly GCA_946122785.1. Taxonomy (NCBI): domain Eukaryota; kingdom Viridiplantae; phylum Streptophyta; class Magnoliopsida; order Malpighiales; family Linaceae; genus Linum; species Linum tenue. The sequence continues at coordinate 62,532,633 of CAMGYJ010000005.1, forward strand.
TAACTTTTGGAGGCAGAAAATTATTTGCTGCTATATAAATATTTTTAGAGGCTAAAATAAGAGCGGATATTGCTTCTTAAAATTAATTAATATCAAATAAAATCTTTCACAACAAATATGAAATGTGCCGACGATGATAATTCAAAGACCAACAATTAAGATTGTCTCCGTAGATAAACATGTGACTCCAATTATAAAATATATTTATTGTAATTATTTTGGAGATTAAAATGCAGTATTCAAAAAATCTGTGAAATAAATTAATTAGCAACTAATTGAATGAAAAAAAATGAAATAAATAAAGGAAAACAAGTTGGATGTAAAATAAATAAAAAATAAACGATTGAATTATTAAACGAGCTGGGCGAGTGGGCAATTAAAAAACCTAATTAGGTTTCTCTCCATCTCTGTTCCAACTCGATATTCTCTCAAGTCTCAAGTTCTCAATTACTAGCTAGGGTTCAAAAAGGGGATTTCCCCCGGAATCCCCCTTCCTCCTCCTCATCTCCGCGTTCATCCTCTCTGGTGAAGTCAAGTTCATCATCTTCCCCTTTGGTCCCGTTGTCACGATCACAAAAATTTCCGTCCAAGTTCCAACCTCTCTCTATCACCTACTCAACCTCAACCCAACAATCAGCCTTCAATCACTGGTCAGTATCCCTGTTCGCTTGTACCGCTCTCTTTAATGGGTTTTTATGGGGTTACTAGTAATGAATTGCATATTTGAGATTGAGATTATAGTATTCGCTAAGTGAGCCATTAGACTTTTGTATTGTTGATTAGTTGCTTGTGGTTTGCATATTTTGACATTTTGCATAGTGGAATTTTGCCCCTGTTCTTTTGGATTGTGGATTTGTGGTGTACATATTAGGAAGCTTTTGTGTTGTGTTAGTGGGCATGTGTCCGCAATCTTGGTTCCAACTTGTTGGGAAACTACATCTGCTTGTTCCGTCAATGAGTTTCTCATTTTTGTGTACATTCTGACTTCCTACTTCAAGTAAGAGGATGTTTTTTTTTGTTTCTGCAGATGGGGTTATGGACTTGCTTTTCCATTATTTTGTTGTTAAGATACTGCTTGATTGTAGAGCCTCTAATTCAATCAATTGAATACCCTTATTAGCTTTCATGATTCAATGAACGGTCGACAACCATTTTCAGGTGGAAAGAAAAGACAAATAGAACAATCACTGCTATCATTTTCAAGATGAAAGACGTACAGTTAATGCAACAAACAATAACGAAGGGAATGGAGGAGATGGAAGGATTGATCCGCTAACTGAATCATGGGTGATGACATAGTTTATAAGAAATGGGAGGATTTGCTGAAAGAAGACTGGTTGAAGATTGGTATAAAAGATACTAGAGTATCTCCTGCCGACTGGGAATAGCTGCTGAACTTTTGGAAAAGAGACAATGATGTGGTATGGCTTCTGTACTTTGTCATATCACTTCTAGTTTACTTTAATCATCTTCTTTTTAAGTAGAAATATGCTTAGTTGCATAATGGTTGATTAACCATTGAAGTGTGTTTCAGAGGTTTCGTTCTCACCCGTTTGTTTAAACTGTTGTGGGTTTAGTTTGAATGATGTAATTCTAATTTTTAGAGGCACAAAAGTATTTGACCTGTGAGCTTTGATTGAACTCATTTAGTTTCATGTCAACTAATACATTCGGTATAAAGACTAACAAATTGGGTTAGCTAGCTGGATATAGTTATATACATCAAGGTGTTTACTGGTCAAAGGTTTAAGGTAGCATTATGTATATTTAGATCATCACACATGCATGCAGTGCTAGACCTTTGCCTTGCTATTAGATTCTCAAATCCAACTTTGGTCTGAGTGGAGACACATGAAGTAATTTTCTTGTAACTAAACGATGCCGCATAGAATATAATTTCATCTCAAGAAAATGAGTTTGACAATAGTGATGGTGGATCTACTCAGTCCGACCCTTGTAGTGGGGTAATTTATTTTATCTTTTTTATTCATTTTCTTTGTTTGGTAAATTTTTTGTGTATCCTACACTAATACCATAATTAATATTCTCTAATATAGGGATTAATATATGTGTTATGGAGTCCTCACATTGATGTAGCTAGAGCAAGTGTGTGGTAGCACAAAGTATTGCCTCGTCTTTGTTCGTTAATTCCTCCATTATGGCTTGATTCATCGTTACAGTTTTTGTCAAGTATTATGCTAAGTTAAATTCCAATCTTGTTTTCAATACAGGTTGAACCAGTTAGAATACTTCTCGAGTTCTCGTGCACAATGTTGGTGATAAAGTTCAACTTAAGTATGGGCGTTATGGTATTGGTGGATAGTATATATATAGATTATAGTATATTAGCAAGTGAGAACATTGGATTTTAGCATTGTTATTCTCTTTTCATATTTATCATTGTTATTTGGTTGAACGGTTTGTAAGAAGATTTATGTTTATAATAATTGATTAAAATTTTGCTGTCATGTTATTCTTTTATTTAAATATCATAATTGTTAAGATATTGCCACATAATTTAATATTTACTATAAGAGCCTCCCATCATACATGACGAAAACAAATCCTAATTGCCAACCAATATTTGTGTCTCTAAAGATTAGAATTAAAAGCAAATACAGTCGTAGAAATAAGAATTAGAGGCTATTAATATGCCTCTAAAATAGAAAACTGTTCTGTAAAGGTTAAATTAGCGACAAAAGATTATCCATTAGGGGCACATAGATTGTATCTACGGATTGATTTCAAGGCTAGTACAATTGTCTCCAAAACGTATTATGGAAGACAATAAAATAGTAATTTAAAAGTACAATTGGCAACAAAACTATCTGTCGGTAATTCATAAATTAGAGACAAATAACATTTGCCGCTAACATCTGCCGCTAAAGACATTTAGCGGCAGCAATATTGACAACACACAATTATGTGCCGCTACAAAGCTATCGTGGCACATAAATCACTTATCGTGGCAAATAGACTTAGCCTCTAATTGTCATTTTTCTAGTAGTGCCACAAAAAAAGATTCCACCATTCCAGATCCTATTTTTTTAGTAACATACAAGATTTTATATGTGTTATATGAAAATTATAATTACATAAGAAAAGCAAAACACTCACCCCAATCAATAATTATCATGAGTTGAAGCTATTTTCAGAGCCAATTTCTACAACCGCCTCAATTTATCACCATGCTCTAACTTTCCAAACCACAATTCCCACTTCCCACAACCTCCCCAAATATTGTGCCATTCAGTGGCGGAGCCAAGTTGAGCACAGGATGGGCTATAGCCTCACACAACTTTCGAAAATGGGTAAATTTACTTGGAAAATGTGTAACAAATTCTAAAAATAGACTAGTTGGTAAGCCACTAGCCCTCCCTCACCAGTAACCATGGTTCAAACCACTCAAGTGTATAGTTTTTAGCCTCCCCTCGTTCAAATTTCTGATTCGTTGATTTGCTAATTTCCATTCCCTCAGCGTAGACGGAAACTCCTAGCAGCCATCTCCACTCTCGTCACACCCGAATCCCAATCCTTGTTGATTTTGACATGGACATGGTGTCAAAACTTGCTACCTTTTTTTATGTTAATAAGTTCTCCAAAGGTAATATCTTGCACATTGATCTTCATTAACTAGATACTTGTATTTGATATAAAGACAACTGAAAAGTTTGCAGGGAATTATTGAGCTTTTTAGGAAGATGCATGGTTGTGTCAAATATGGTGTTTCCGTTGGTGTACGGCTTCTAAAATTGACGTTATTGCTACTTGACGTCGCTCCAAGGTGTTGAAAGAACATTTTCTACTATGAACTACGCAAAAAACACACTTCGGAATCAGATGAGTCATGAACACTATTTAGGTAGGGTATATTGAGAGTGACATCCTTATATTTTAGATGATAAATGCTTTTAAAAATACAAAATCACATCGTAGATATTGTAAAACAATAATAAAAGTTGTGTTGCTATTTTACCTTAATCACATCCTGGATGTTGTAAAAATTCCGGCTACACACTGAATTAATATTCGCAACTTTGGTATTGTTGCCAACAGCATTATTAATTTTCTCTAGAAATGGTGGATCTTAATACAAATACTTTAGTACAGAAAGGAATGAGGTGTATTAGCTTTAGGTTTTGTGTCTTTTATAAGAGGGGAGAAAATTACATGGAGATATTTAGCATATTCAGGAGTCAATGACCCAATGTTGGCCATCGGTTCGGACTTGAAGTCGATTGAGTTTAGCAAACAGATTTACGGCCCTCCACACCCCTCTGTTATCCTCCACGTTAAAATAATCGTGGCCGAAAATGACCCCGCCGGGTCGCAAGATCCGGTAGGCCCGGTTGACATCGGCCCACGCGGAGTTGAAATCATGGCCCGCATCCACCTCGATGAGATCCGCCTGCACCCCCCACTCGCACAGCTTCTGGAGCGCCGACCCGGAAGAAAACGGGACGGGCAGGACCGACCCGGTGGCGTTGCTGGACACCGCGTTCTGCATGAACTGGTACAGCAGCATGACGTCGCCGTTCACGTACTTGACGAACCTGAACTTGCCGCCGCGAAACCCGGGCCAGCCGCGGAAGTCGTCGACGCAGAGGATGACCGCGTCCAGCCCGAGTCTCTGAGTCAGCTCAGCCATGTGGATCGACGACGCCCCTAGAAAGGTCCCCACCTCGACGATCACCCGGGGCCTCACTTTCCGGATCAGGTTCGCGAATACGGCGCCGTACGATCCCCACCCCCGGATCGTCTTCTCGTGGAGGAGGCCCGACACGTGCGGCGGCGGGAAGCCTTGGAACGGCGACGTCCCGTCGTACACTTGGTCCAGAACCGTCTGCCGGACCGCTTCCGGCGGGACCCGGCCGGCGCAGCGAGTGGTGACCCGGAATTCGTTGATCATCGTGCTGGCAGTCGTAGTAGGAGTAGTCCTACTTTCGCTGGTGTCGGCCATTTCGGGTAGTTGAAAGGTAGCGGCGGCGGGTGGTAGTGGAGATACTAACGGTGGTTGACGTGGAGAGCCACCGTGGCCGGAGGAAGCGGAGAAGTAGCCGAACAGGTAGGCTAGCAGGATAAGGAGGAAGTAGCCTGCGGAGGAGTTGAGGAATTTCAACGCGACGAGTCTGGACTTCCTTAGCATGGGGAGAAGACTGTGCAGCTCGTCTTTCATTCTTCCTTTTTCTGGTAGAGAGTAAGGTTTTGACTGAAAAGCTGATGCAAGAAGGAGGAGGTTTTGATCCAAGTGAAAAGGAAGGAAGGAAGGAAAGAGTTAGTTGAGAGGTGAGTATGGAATTAGTTGCTTGATTAATTGGGAAACAAGAAGGACGGACGACGAGACAGGGGAAGGAATTAGACGAGAATGCAAAGAGTGTGGAAGGAAGGAGTTGGAAAATTTATTTATAATAAAAGTCAAGTTTGAGGAGTAGTCTAGTCAAATATATACAGTGATCGACATTTATGTTGGATGCAAGTTACCCACCTCAACCTTTAAGCACTGTTGCTTAAGCTTCAAACCGGACTGGGCTTCATTTATAATTACAGATTCGATCTGCCACAATTTCCCCCTCAACAGAAATAGTTAAAGTAAACAAGGGGGCACAAAGCCATTTCGTAAGGTATAATTCTTCGATGATCAGATCCGATATATATGGATCTCCGGCCCGCACATGAAATTTCTCAAGGTATTTAGAAACTTCAACATCACGACAACTTTCTGAGTTCGCTTACTTTTCCACAACAGGACCGGATGTTGAACATAAAAGCTGAGGTCTATCTGCCATTACTCTCTGCAGCAGTTTGAGGCAGGTTGAAGGATTTCCACATCTTTCAGCTCTTCCTGTTTCATAAAATGGAAAAGAAAGCATGTTCACTTTACCACTTTTAACTTATAATGATGTTGAATGAGAGGCATCGTGATTAACATATCTCGTGTCCGAATGTTCAGAACACTTAACACTAAAAGTATCTGTTGTATCCCAAATCCGAAGCTCAATTCTTAAGCAGGAAGAAGGCGGCCACAACTAATTATCTTGTTTATATCAATCATAGGATATAATGCAATAAGACACTTACAAAAGGGGCCAATTGTACAGATAAATCAATGGAGCAAGCAAAGAATGCCTTTGACTAACATCATGAGAATAGCTTAATAGGATTACTAGCCACAGGGGTTCCAGTTTCACTAATCAAAGCGATTTGAGTGCATCTATCACCTTATTATAGTTTCATGGTTTACCGTATGGCTCATCAAAGCAACCAGACATTTTCAAGTCAAATTCAATATGAAATAGAGAAAGAAAATGCACATTCACTAGATCAGTGCTAGCTAACAGGTCGAATGTGTAAGAGCACATGCACGTACATACATAGGAAAACAAGGATGATCGATCAACAAATCGGGCCTTATAAAATTACCTTTAGGGCTCTTAAAAGTAGCTCAGACGGGAAGCCTCGGCAATAATGATCATCGATCACAAGATCGGCCCTCCTGCTGCTGCATCGATATCAAGGGTCCCAACCCAAGAGCAGCGTGGCCGTCACCAAAGGCCCTAATGTCCTATCATACCCTAATCAGCCCCATTTTCAAGGGAAATCAAGAGCTCGCCCTTTCTACCAGAAGACCGTCGTCCAGCACAATCTCTACAAGTTGGAATCCCCTGCCGCTTGCTTGGATGGTGACATAGATCTTTGTGAAAACCGACCTCACCAGAATATGCAACTCCGGCGAGAGGAAGCGAGTTATGGAGATCAATCTTGCCATACCTAGAAAAGCTGGCATGTTTCCAATCAGAATCTCGCGGTGATGCTTCTAATTAAGCGAAATCGATACTCTTTGGGGCTCCGGATCACTACAAATCCCTAGCTAGTTACGAAGCAACGAAGATTCTTTTTGCGATACTTTCAATGAGGAGAATCGATTTCCACAGGGCTCGCTAGGACGGAAGGATGAACCGAGGATGAAGAAATCACGATTTCAAAGGTGGTAGAGGCGATGCCAAGGAAGGAGTGGGCTGGGCGCGGAGGATTTGAGGTTCGGTTCGTCTCACTAACAAGTCTATTGATGGTGTCGCCATGTATCAGTGGAACATGAGAATCGATAGATGTCGACGGTGATGCGAGACGGGGTGGAGGATTTTTGGATAACAGATCTAGGGTTTAGAACATGAAATGCGATTGTGAGTTAGCAGGGGTTTCCTCCCCCTTGAAAAGAACCGTCGTATACGGTGTTCTCGGAAATATTAGTAGGGGTTTAACCAACCCTTGCTACCGAACCCTCGGTAAAGCCCTTTATTTTTGTAGTGTATGTAGTTTAGGTGATTGTCGTAAAAGAACCGTTGATAAAATAGTTTATTAACTATAATATAAAGGACGTATACATAATACATTAATTTATATATGACTGAATTATTCAATAAAAAATAATAATTTAGAACAAAATTTGTTATTAACAATAAACAGTTTCAAATACATATTATCTATTAGACCATTGTCAAATCTTCTAACAAATCTTTTAAATTGTCACTCAAAAGAGTCATACAAAAGGTTCGTCAAATTCAAATTAGTAATTAGAATAACAATCGGTAGTGGACCATGCAGAGTTGTCATGGGGTAGGGAAACGAATAAGATGAAGCAGAAAGAAAATTTGTAATTAGAGCTTATGGTTTCAACTCATGTTATAGTGAATCAATGAACCTTTCTTCATATAAAATAGTGAATCAATGGACCAGCCTTAGTCAATTTCTACTGGATCGAACAGGTTGCTACACCCTATATGTTAGCATCATAGCACGCTACCGCCATTACCCTTCTGATGATCACCGCAAGATGTCAGGCGAGAACAAGAATCAAAATCCAACCTCTTACGGAGCTCCACCTATTGACAGTGGTACCGTTCCTTCTAAATCCCTCTCATTCCATGGACACATTGACCACTCTCTTGATCCCATAATTGCGATCGCTCAAGGTATGCTATATTTCCTCTTTCCTACGAATGTTTGAGATTATGAGTGCGATTCTTTTATGGTTAATCAAAAATTGTATTGAAGCCCGGGGAAGCGCAACTCGCAACTTCCCTCTCAAAGTAGAACTGTATGTTTTACAACTCAATGAAAGACAAAGAACACTAGGAATAGCTAACTAGTTACATCAGTCTTCTGCACTCTCAACTGGAAATTGGTATGACCGCTTGCAAACACAAAAAATTCTCGCTTTATCTTTGATGCCACTTGGAATGGTGAGCTAACTGCTACTGATCTGTAGAACCTCGCACAACGCTCCCTCCATATACCACTCAATCCCATCAACAATAGCACCCTACCAACTACTGCTGCATCAGATGTTGCATATCAGATGCTTTTCTGCCCAGGCAAGATGCTCCTGCCAGTTAGGGAAACCTGGAAACGTCCAGACTCCATGAAGGAGCTGCTGGAAAACTGCAATCCCAAACGAACATGATCCAAACAAATGCTCCATACTGTCTTCCCCCCAGGACACAAAACACAGCACTCATCACACCTCACCCCCAACTGATCAATTTATCTCGAGTCCTTATTCTTTCCAATATAATCAACCACACGAGAATGCAATGCTTAGGGTACTGTGTCTTGTGCCACAAGGTCTAAAACCATGACACAATAGAAGAAGGCACTCGAATGGCCTCCCACACCTTCTTAACTGAATATTTTGCCCAACAGCAACCATCCCACTCTAAAGACTCACCAACTCCTGCAATGTGTTGTTGTGCCAAATTTCGACACTTAAGAATCTTCTTCCACACCCACGTACTGACAGAGCAAGGAGAAAGAGACCAAAGATCCCTCCCTTTAATCCTATATTTGTTCATCCAAGCAACCCATAAAGAACCAGCCTCTGCCAATAAATTCCATAAGTGCCTAATTACACATGCCCTGGTCCATTTCTTAAAATCTCGAATGCCTAAGCCACCCTCTTTCCTTGGCAAAGCCACCTATGACCAAGCAACAGGAGCTTTCTTCCTTCTGTCACCATCCACTCCCCACAGGAATCTATTGCAAGCATTCTCAATCATCTTAAGTACCTTTAGAGGAAGCAAGAAAATCGACATCCAATACTGGAATACACTTGTAATCACTGAATCTATCAAGTGTAGCTTGACATCATAGCTTAAAGAATGAGCTTGCTAAGTTTGGATCTGCTTAACGATCCTCTCCACAAGACACTCACAATCAACAGATGACAGTTTTCCAAAAAGGAGAGGTACGCCCAAATAACGGACTGGAAGAACCCCTAACGGAAACCCAGATTGCTGAGAAATAGCTTGCTTATCATCCTGAGTAATTCCATAACAGAATAGTTGACACTTCTAGGGGTTGCATTTAAGACCCGAGATAATATAAAACTGATCCAATAGATGCTTAATTCCAGTAATTGCTTGAGAGGATCCATTAGAAAAGACTAATAAATCATCTGCAAAACAAAGATGAGTAATACCAAGACTCTTGCATCGTGGGTGGAATGAGATAAACCCACTGTTGACTGCTTTCTTTAACAAACAAGAGAAAATTTCCATTGCTATGGTAAAAAGATAGGGGGAAAGTGGATCCCCCTGTCTCAATCCTTTAGCAGCTGCAAAGTACCCACACAAACCTCCATGGAAGGAGACACTCAACATAGGAGAAGTTACACAAGCCTCCACCAACTTCACAAACTCAGTAGGCATACCCATAGCGGTCATAACTTTAAACAGAAAACCTCAATCCACTGAGTCAAATGCCTTCTTTAAATCTATCTTAAGAGCACATCTTTGGGAGATTCTGCTCTTATGATAGTCTTTTACTAATTCTGTTGCCATTAAGATATTGTTACTTATTAAACGACCCTTGACAAAAGCATATTGGAGGAGGGTTAGAATTTAGGGGTGCCCTGTATAATGATGGGTAATTTGTCATTGGTCAAATGGAGGGCAGTTTTTATGAGCTAATTGAAACCTATTTGGGTGTTGCTGTGGGCACTGTAGGGGTTAGAGTGGCTTCTACTGCCATTAGGGGATAACCTGGGCGATTTTTTGGCGATAAATTTTGCATATATTAATGAGGACTGATGACGCTTGAATCTCTACCACAACAACACTTTTCCAACTATAGGCCAAGCGCAACCTATAATCGGGTGTAGGATAGGATAAGTATTTCAATACCAACACGAACGGACTATTTATCCTTACTTAAGCCATTTACACGTTATCTAACGATCAAATTGTGGTTAAAACTAAATAATATAAACAATCAAGCTAAGTAAAATTTGTGGAATTAAAATGAGAAATAATCACTTGGACAATATTACCCCTGTTTCATGTTGAGATGGAATCGTGACATTCTATTGTGTTAGGTAAGTGTTTATATACCATTAGGAGCGCTAAAGTAGCTAGGACCCCTATCTGAGTGCATCCTATCCAGCTTAATCGATCTAATAGGAGGAACGTGCCTTATACCCGCAAAAGAAAATCAAGGCGATCAATTCTACTTCTTCAAGTTAAACCCGGAATAACGCAGATTAACCAATCACTCTAAATCATGGTACTCTACCGTAATTGAGGATTGACTCGAATTGCCTAAGGGGATCTTCTCCGTCCTTGGTCAATTTGTCCCAAATTGGAAGATTTGATCAACAACACCCAATTTCATGAAAATACATCAATCACATATATAAATCACAATACTCATTCACAATAGAGTTCACAATCCTACAATCTATGACATATCAAACTAGGGTTCCTACCATCCAAGTGACAAGGAGGAATACTCCATATCTAGAAGAGAAATAGCAACTAAGATTATGGAAAACCCCATAGCAAAGTGATTCTCCCTCTTTCTAGATGCTTGATTTTATACTTGGCCACCAATGGTCTTGGGTTGGGTAAGTCTACTTCTCCTCCTTTCCTTCCGTGCCAGGATCTTACTCTCTCTATGCTTGAAGAAGAACCATTCACTCTCTCTCTAGAACTCTCCCCTAAAAATTTAGCTCACTCTCCTTTATATATCTCCCGAATGCGCATATCATAGTTTCACATCACGCCCGTGAAGTCATTAGTGAAACCGTGATTTTGGCAGAAAACGTGTCGTTTTACAAACGAACTTCATGGGTTGCTTGTTGACTTCACGGTTTGGAGATCATGATCCTTGTAATGCCTGCGAACTATAAGAAAGGCTCTTAAGGAAATGAAAAATTCACAATCTCAACATTGACATTACAGTCAGGAGACTGTGATCCTAACACAGCCCGCAAACTACCCACAATCTCCTGGAATTATGCATTCTTCACGATTTGGATGTGATTCGACCTCGCTCACCTTACATGATGTCGCTCGAGTTCAAATTAGATCTCTACATGGACAATGGGTCAAGAGTCAACTTAAGAGGTTTAAGGAGAGATTGGGAGCATTCAAGGTGGGAGAAAAGGTCTTTACAAGCAAGGCTTACGAGTTTGTTGATGCCAATTTGATTGGCATGTTATATAACTCTCAAGGACCAAGAATTATGGTCCGAGTACGAAGATACAAGCATCACATTGCTTCAATTTGTGGATCAAAATCATGAGAAGATGGTATTGGAAGAAGGAGAAGAGGGTTTAGCCTAGAAGGGAAGCCCATGGTGTCAACACAATGTGTGAAAGGCAAAGAAGGTGTGAACAGAATATCAAGTGTGAAAACAGGCATGAAGGGAGTGGATTTTAAGGCTAGAATTAAGGGTTGAAGAAGTCAAGTTTGTTTCATTTTATTTGTAGGACTTTGTTTACTTGTTAGTTAAGTATTTTAGCTTTCTTTTTTAGTTCTTTATTGGATTTTCTTGCCTATATGTGGAGGTCGAGTTCTATGTAATTTTCATTCAGCTTTCGGTTATCAATATTGAGAGTTTATACTCGATATTCAGCTTTCGGTTAAATTTCCTTCGAGTATTCAGGAGGTTTGAGTGTTTCTTATCAACCGCCAGGGTTTGCATTGCTTTCCAACTGCCCAGGTTTATTTTTGTGTTCCGAAGGGCATACTAGCTTCAGCATCGAGCAGGGCGTGAGCGTGCTATTGCCTTGTTAGCTTTGCTTGCTTGCTTGCTCCTTTGTTCTTGGCTACTGCTTGGCTAACTATTGCAAATTTTTGAAAGGTAGATAGATATTTTTCTTCCTTCCCGCATCCGTGGAGGGGCCGCTCGGACGAATTTAAGTAGGGAATGGGATAGAGTTCGAGTGAGGCATCAATCATAGATTTCGGAACTTTCGAGATGCTTCCTTGCGAAAGGAAAGCCAGCTCGTTTTTTTACTTTACAGCAGTGCCCTTCCTACAGGTCTAAAAGGAGTGAGCGAGTTAACCCCCCGCCTTAACGGAAAGAAAGTTGGGAATGGGGAGAAGTCATAATAGAATGTCCTTCTTTTGTTACTCCGCCCTTTCCATATTATCTTGAAGGATAAGGATAAGGATTATCACGGAAAATCTCACGTTTAGGGAATCAGATGAGGAAGAACCAATAGAAATATACGTACTTGAAGACGCAGTCTAACGCTGACGAAAGCCCCTACGGCTAAGGCTAAGCCAATGGATATAGTAACTATGGCGAATACGTTTTTCTTGCTTGCCACATACCCGGAATGCGAACTAAGCAAGAATTTTTGGCGCTTGAGCCCTTGACAAAAGATCTTCACCCTTGAGAGCTGCACTGGGGGCCCACCTCTGAGCCAATGCACTATGATCCGCGGCAACAACTATCTATCTTGGTGCTTTTCCCCTTGCCGAACATCTCTTTTCCTTATGAGAAAAAAAAAGGGATTCAATCATCAAGAAGTATTCCTTCTATTCCACTCAAGTTTATCTTTATTCTTTTGATCATATTCCATTATGAATTAAAGTAAGGTGTTACATGTATCAGAGCCTCTCCGCGTCCCTCTTGAACGATGGCGGGGCAAACCTCAACATGGGCGTTGAGTCCCAAGGAGGGGGTGTATGTAACACCATAGGCAAATCCCACATCGACAAAGCATGGGAGAGATCCATGGTTCATAAGTAAGAAACCGACATTAACTGAGAAGACACATTTTGATGTGAAATGGAGGAGTTCTTGTGAGAACTCCGAAATCGTACGTGCTCAGTGTGGAGTACAACAAGGATGGGTGACCTTATGGTAAGTCACCTTAAATTGCACCTAAATTCGAAAATCGTGAGGTTCGAGGCACAAAGCGGACAATATCTTTGTCAGGAAAATGTTCGAGATGTTACAGGGACCCAATGGATCAGAAAGAGGACGAGATTACAAGCTCATGGGCTCAAACTAAGATGGATTCTGACACCATAAGTTGAAGTTATAGACCAAAGAATAGTATTTTAAAGAACAAACATGTCAAACGAAGCGCAAACAAACTGAAATCTGAGGAACACCACAATGAAACCAAGATGAAGTTGCTCACCAAATATGGGCCGATTTGCAGAAGAAACCCGAGATGAGGTTATTATCGCCGTCCAACCACCGCAAGGCCCAAGCCCTTTAGAGATTTTCCCTTTTAAGTTACTTCATCCGCATGCCGAAGGAATCTGAGTTTACATCATACAAAGAAGGTTTTGGCTGACTTTTGGAGGAAAAGGACAGAAAAAATTCTTGTGTAACTAGAATAAATAGGATTCTAGGCTAGAGATTTTACACATACCTTATACCAGCACTCTTCCCCAGGGTCACAAGTTAGAAATCCATAGAGATGAGGCAAAGCCTTGTTGGAGCTCGATGGGGAGTTCTCACCATTGATGCCTGTATAATTGGTGATGTCTTCCTATTCTCCTATCCATAGCTAGGTTGACATTTTTCAGTGATGTGACTTTGTGATACTTTATGTATAACTTTCTATGATTCAATGAGATGCCTATTGTGTTCAATGATTTTATCATAGATTTTGGAGTTAATATATGCTTGCATAATATATTGCTTGAGATGTTTGATGCTATTATCATTTTTTGCTTTAGTTAGTCAATGCCTATGATTATATTGTATGATACAATATGCATTGTGCTCAGTATAATCTAGGTTATTAAATTACCTTCTAGTGCTACCCATTGATGCTAAGCGTGTTAGGGAGGAGTATTTAACCATCCATAGATCACCGGTTATGGCTCAAGAGGCTCACACTTAATCATGTGCTATCCTAACTTCCTTGTTCTTCATTGATTAGGTGATGGCAAGAAGCGAAAGCACGCATTAGCTAATCAAATTCATATTTCAATAGACACATGATCAAATAGGAAACGATATTAGTGGAAGAGATAGGGCATCATAATAGATAATGCATAGAAAAATCGCATTGATGAGTTAGTATGCATTATCATCTAGAGAACACTACATAAACAATCCTTTTAATCGCTTTCTTTTCTTGCATTTCGTTTCATTCTTGCTTTAGTAACTTACAACTTGAATTAGACCACCTCAACCCACATCATATTTTATTTTCTTGCATCATCATTCAAATATTATTGGTTAGGTTTGAGTAGTTACTATCAAAATATCTTATGGATACAACCCTAGGACATCCTAAGATTTTCGCACTTGTTACTACATCAAAACACCAGGCCACGGCTAACAATGCAAGTACATGTAAAGCAATGTGCTTTTCTACTATAGACAATGTCATTTGATTTGGGCTTAATTATACATGTTAAGACCTCCAATCATTTATTGTTTGGCTATGTATTTTTTCGTTCTCTAGCTCATTTAACGATAATTTGTGTTTGGTCCAATCTTCCTTAGGTTGCTTTGTACCTTCAAAACCATCAAAAGTATACCTAGTAGGCATCAAATAGTACAAGGACATGCTTATGTCTATTGAAAGCTCATTGATCAAATAGTTGTGATTTAGATAAGAAATACCATAGAAATTACTAAAGATGCTTCAATAGAAGGAGAAAAATGTATCAGAAATGAGAATGATGAATACTATAAATAAAGTGTCATAAGAATTATCATACTTTTGAACTTTGCTTTTCCTCAAGCAAACATTGCTCATAATCATACAACTCAATGAACTCTAGCCCTCGCACTAATTCCATGCACAGTTTAGCAACACCCAACCGCGTCCCCAATATAATATGTTTGTCCATACACCGCGGTTTGCCTAGAATACTCGCAATCCTCCCTAAGCCTTCTCTAATTGTCATCTCTGATGGTAAAACCGTATCTGATGCTAAAACCGTCTCTGATGGAAAAAACCGTGAGACGGACTCATATTGGAATTGTTGAATTGTCAATCTCAAGAGCTTGGATACCCAGTTCCCATCTACGCAAGCATTAGATATTTTCTCGAAAGGGCCATGGGCCTCCCTCGAAAACCCATCTACTGACCTCTGCTTACGGAAATTGGAATAAGACTAACCGATCTTCTAGCCATGATCTCCATCCCTTCCTCATAACCAGTTTGCAGAGTACTATAGTGAGGAAATTGACAGCTGTGTCGAAAGAAATTGTCCCACTAAACTTTTAGCTCATCTCTTCGATCCCTCCTCGACAACTGACTTGGGAATCAATGGCTCATTCACAAGCTCTGGTTCTTAATATTGTAATTCAGTGTAGTCAAAATCACGCTTTTGCACTTCTATTTCACCAAACAGTGACGCCCATGAGCAATCGTCACCAACAACACATAGCAAAGCTCCAGCGACAACAGCTGCCATTGATAGACCGATAATTATACATGTTTTCACCCCTATTCTGAAGCCGTTTGTGATGAAGAATCTCGTGTTTTAAGCCGATTTCATGCTAGGTTGTGTGTTTATGTCATATTTCAGGTCCCAGCGTTGGAATCGAGGCGGAGGAACGAGTTCTGGGTCGAAAGGAGCGAAGTTGGGACAAAGTAAGCCGCAGGAGGAAAATACCCGGTCAGGTGGCCAAATACCCGACCGGGTATTCAATACTTTTGGGCGCCCGAGAACCAGAGAGGGGCCTAGGCAGAATGCCAAAATCCCCGGTCGGAGATTACAGAGGCAGACCGGGGATTTTCTCTTTGTTGATGCGCGCGTTTTGGATAATACCCGATCGAACCCCAGAATACCCGACCGGGTATTTCGACCGGGTATCGCGATGGCAGCTGATAAAAGGAAAAGAAGGCCAACTTTCAGAGGGTTCCGAGTTTTTTAGAGAGAAAGCGACGAACCAGAGTTCCCAAGTGCCATAGCTCGATCTTCATCACCATTGGAGCCCGGCTTGAGCTTGGAGAAGTGCGATTAAACGTCCAGGAGCAGAAATCCATCTTCACAGTATGATTTCCGCGTCTGAATCTGCTTTTGCTTCTTTCTCTATGGAGTAGTTCCCCCATTCATCTGGGTATGGGGAACCCTAGATTTGTATGCTAGGTCTGATTGTATGAACCCAAATACAGAGTTTGTGAGTTGATTATATTCGATTGAGGTTTGAATGATTGAATGACTTGAATCCTGATCAAATTCCTGTTGTTTCTGCTTTGACCTAGAATGAGAATATCTGCCTAGGTTGATAGAGTATCCTCAATCGAAGGTGGCGAATTGGTGACTTTAGTCGCGGAGCCAATTCGCTATTATGTACCGAAGTCAATTCGGTAGTGGAGGTTTGGTTCGTTAGGGCATCAATCTGTTTACTCCGGTGGAGGTTAGTCGCCCGCTAGAGACTCAGATTGAGAGGGTCTGGAGACCTTTAGTCGAGACTTCAGGCTAATTAAGAACCTTCCGCAGTATAACTTTCATGAAAACTGAACTTGGTAAATTGTAATCCGACTTAACTGCAGTCTAGGGGGAACCATATCCGGGTGACCTCTCTTGACTTGACAACAACCGTTTACTTGCTTTGTGTTTTTGTTTGCTTGAGTTTGCACTAAAAGTTCACTGCTAAATAACGAGAATTCACCGAGTAGTCATCACATCTAGGACCCGGGTTGACAATAAAACTCAAACCCGCTATACTACGCTTTAGGAAGTGGTTACACTTGGCCATTTTCTAGAGTGACAGTAGGAGTGAGTCAAGTTTTTGAAAACTGAACTTGGTAAATTGTAATCCGACTTAACTGCAGTCTAGGGGGAACCATGTCCGGGTGACCTCTCTTGACTTGACAACAACCGTTTACTTGCTTTGTGTTTTTGTTTGCTTGAGTTTGCACTAAAAGTTCACTGCTAAATAACGAGAATTCACCGAGTAGTCATCACATCTAGGACCCGGGTTGACAATAAAACCCAAACCCGCTATACTACGCTTTAGGAAGTGGTTACACTTGGCCATTTTGTAGAGTGACAGTAGGAGTGAGTCAAGTTTTTGGCGCCGTTGCCGGGGAGGGCTAGGTTGTTGAAGAAAAGTGATTTATGTTACTTTAGCATTTTCATTTTCGCATTGAGTGTTTGTTCCTTCCCACTTGTGCCTTCACGGGTTTGCATTGCTTGATTGTGTGCAGATAGTGCATGACCCGTAGCCAGTCGGGAGGTTTACTGCCGTTGAATCCTGAGATTGAGCGCACCTGCAAACAACTTCGGAGACAACAGCGAGCTAGACTGGCTACGGTGGAGCGCAGAGACGGCCAATTGAGCAGCGAATCCGAGGACGAGTACGAGATGGAAGGCGATCAGAACCCACCCCCTCAGAACCAGATCCTGGGGAACGACCCAAATCCCCAGGGAGCTGGGAACCATCATCATCCACCACCACCGGGTCCCACCTTGGAGTACTACTATACTCCACGGATTGCTGACATCCGCCCGGTCATCCTCTATCCGCCCATTCCTGCAAACAACTTCGAGATCAAGCCATGCTGGATTCGACTCATCACATCCTCTATCCAGTTCCATGGCTTGAAGGATGAGGAAGCCCGGGTGCATCTTTCCCGTTTTCTGCAGCTGACGAACGGGTTCAAGCTGAACGGTGTCCCGGATGACGCAATCCGCCTTCACCTCTTCCCCCACTCTCTGGCGGGGAATGCTAAGAGGTGGTTGGAGACCCAGCCCCCATTGTCCATCACCTCTTGGGACGATCTGGCTGACAAGTTCGTGCACAGGTATTATCCGGCATCGAAGACCACGGAGATTCAGCGGGAGATCACTCACTTCCGCCAAGAGCCAGATGAGTCACTTCGTGATGCATGGGAGGGGTACATGGGATACTTCTGGCAGTGTCCCCATCATGGTTTCAGCGATGCTTTCACAGTGGGGAACTTCTACAGCGCCCTCACTCCAGACAGCCAGAGGGTGATTGAGTCTCTATGCCCAGGAGGGGATATCCTTACTAAGACTCCACCCGAGCTGAACTAGATGATCAGTACCTTGGCTGCCCGAGATCATTCTTGGGGGCAGAACAACAGAGGCAGGAATTCCCGGGACCGGGGTGTGCATGCTATGGAGGCCAGGTCTGGGTTAGAGCAGCAGGTGGCTGAGTTGGTGCAGACATTGAAGCAGCCTAACAGTCTCCTTCCGGGCCGAGGTGTAGCTACGCCTCCAGTAGCTCAGTGTCAGTGGTGTGAGAGCCCGAATCACCTGGTGGAGGATTGTCAGTCTATGAGGGAGTCTTCTACTCCCCAAGAGCAGGTGGACTTCATAGCAAATGCTCGGCGCCTGGACCCATACAACAGTACATATAATGAGGGATGGCGCCAGCATCCCAACTTTGCCTGGAGCAGCAACACCAACAAACCACCTGGTTTCCCAGCACCAGCAGGTGGCTTTCAGCAGAGGCAGCCCTTCCAGGCTAGGCAGGGGCTACCACCACAGCAGCAGCCCTACCAGCCTAGGCAAGGGCAGCCATTCCAGCAGCCCCAGCGCCAGTTTGCTCAGCCTCCAGCAGCCGCAGCTCCAGATACTCAGATGGCTGATCTGAAGAACATTTTGCAGGCTTTCATGACCACCAGTTAGGCGAATTTCACGAGGATGGATCAGAACATAGCCTCACTGGAGGCAGGCCAGAGGAACCAAGGTGCCATTCTGCAGGATCTACAGAATCAGATTTGGAGCTTAGCTCGCCAGAACACTACCAGGGCACCACTGTTCCTAATCCTCGTGACCCTCTCCAGCAGCTGGACGCCATCACCACCAGGAGTGGCAAGACCATGTCTGCAGACTGAGGTAGAAATGGGTATTATAGCACCATCCAGCTCACTCGCATCGCACATCAGGTCAAACAGGAAAGACCAATCCGGAGTCACATGATGGTTGCATGGTAAGCTGTGCACTCTGGAGTGAAGTGGAAGGGTGCATCATTCTCTAGCAGCTTGGTCAAAGACAAGACGATCTTCGAAAAATCATTGATGTATCTCTGGTAGAAGCCTACATGACCCATTAAGCTGCGGATCCACTTCACAGAACTACGAGGAGTCTTAATGTTTGCCCGATCTTACTCAATCCCCTGGTTAGAGATTGTGTGCCCAAGCAAAATCCCTTCGCGAACAATGTATTGACACTAGGGGTGGGATTCGGTCGGTAAACAATTTACCGTTTACCGAATTTACCGGTTTCGGTATACCGAAGTTGGCCAAACTGGTTACCGATTACCGATACCGGTTTGTAACCGGTTTACCGATTACCGAATTACCGGTAAACGGTAACAAACCGGTATTACCGAAATACCGTGAGAAGCGATTTCGGGCGATTTTTTCGGTCGGTTTACCGAATATTTACCGAACCGAATCTCTGGAAGTGGGGTGATGTTGTAATATTTCGATTTTTTTGAGTTTTTTTCATCATTTTAGTAATTAATAATTTATTATTAACTCTTATTTACAATATTTTTGAGGCCTATACTTACATTCATGTATGTAATATTTTATATTAACTCTTAGGGTTAATATTTTCGTATGGCCTGAACTTTGACCAAAGTAAACATCCTGGCCAATCTTTTCGATCTATAACATTCTGGCCCGAACTATACACCAAAGTAAACAATTTGGCCAAATCAGACTTTTGACCGTTAACTTCGACGGTCAAACGCGTTGACTAACGGTCAACGCGCCATGTCACCGCCAACTCAGCAATAAAAAATAAAAAAAAAAAATTTAATTTCCACCTAGCCCATTTAATTTCCACCTAGGTCTTTTCTCAATTTGAAGACGAAAAAAAAAAAAAAACCCACCAAACGCAGCGAATTGCCCTAACCCCTGCCCCCATTCTTCATCTTCTTCGTCCTATCCTCTCCTCTCTTCCTCCAGCCGCCAACGATGTTTCAAGGGGCTGGTGGACATGTGCAAGCTACTCCCTAGAATCTGATTCAAAACTTCATCCTCATCTCTCGATTCGGATTTCGAACTCGCTCCTAAACCAAAAACGAGAGCTAGCTCATTCAACTGTACATAAAGTAAACAAGCACAAGAATAAATCCAGAGAATGGTTTTTATTACCTTTGCCCGCCCTGTTCTTGTGACCATGGCGGAGCTCGAAGCGCGCGGCTTCCTCGAGCTGCTTGCAAGGATCGCAAATTCGCACTGGGGAATCGCCTTGGCCTCTCAGAACCATCCTCTGCTGCGTACAAGTCCCGCAGAATAACCCCCCGCATCTGCGGCAGTGATGCTAAAAATCGAAAGGCGGAAAAAAAGAAGTCATCGATTGAAAGTAGACGAAATCGCGATCTGGAAGTTAGAGACAGAACGAGGGACCAAGAAGAAGAAGAAGGAGAAGGAACCTTGCGATTGATGAAGGTGAACTGAGAAGCGATGGCGGCTGGAGGAAGAGAGGAGAGGATAGGACGAAGAAGATGAAGAATGGGGGTAGGGCAGGGGTTAGGGCAATTCGCTGCGTTTGGTGAGTTTTTTTTTCTTTTTTCGTCTTCAAATTGAGAAAAGATCTAGGTGGAAATTAAATGGGCTAGGTGGAAATTAACTTTTTTTTTTTATTTTTTATTGCTGAGTTGGCGGTGACATGGCGCGTTGACCGTTAGTCAACGCGTTTGACCGTCGAAGTTAACGGTCAAAAGTCTGATTTGGCCAAATTGTTTACTTTGGTGTATAGTTCGGGCCAGAATGTTATAGATCGAAAAGATTGGCCAGGATGTTTACTTTGGTCAAAGTTCAGGCCATACGAAAATATTAACCCTAACTCTTATTTACAATATTTTTGAGGCGCAACACTAGGGAGTAGGGAGGGGGGATTCGGTATCGGTAATACCGATTTACCGTCGGTATTTACCGATACCGTTTTCGGTAAACCGACTCCCCCAACTTCCCGCTCGGCTACCGATACCGCCGGTAAACGGTTTACCGTTTAGCGCCGGTTACCGGTTCGGTAAAACGGTAAACCGTTTACCGGATTACCGTTTACTACCCCTAATTGACACTTCTCCCAGTTGAGTGCCAAGTTTGTCTCCTCGCACCTCTTCACGACGAGTTCCAGGTTATGGAGACAATGAGTGGAGTCTCCATAAACCGAGAAATCGTACATGAAGACTTCCTTGAAACGATGACGCGTCTGCACTCCGTAAACCAAGGGGTAATTTAGATAAGAGATTGTAGTGAGTGATTCATAAGAGATTTTAAAAGAATCACTCATTATGCAGGATTTTAAAACAATCTCTCGTTTGGACAGATGAGAATTTTCGCAATAAGGAAATTTAAAAACCCTCAAATATGAGTTTTTGAAATAGCTGATGACCATAAACTATTTCACAGTCCCTCGTTATTTTTATTTCTTTTCCGTAACTATCCCTTTCCAAAACCTTTTTTATTTATTTCTGAGCCCTTTCCAAAACCTTTCCTTCTCTTCCATCTCTTCCCGCTTATCTTCCTCTACTGAATTCAATAGCCGTCAACCTCATATCTCGTTGTCCCTCCCAAACCATCCGCCCCTTTCAACTCTTGAAGCCTTCCTCAATTGAGCACCGACTGGATTTTGTGGATGCTTGGAGCGGCGGGGGCAGCGCCTGCTTCCACATCTTCTTCTCTGCTCCACCGCCACAGAATCATTCAATTCTCTATTAGCTATACCATCAATTGGATCGAAGTGCAGGAGACAATGGTGGTGGTTTTCTACTTTTCTCCTCTCCTCTCCACATCCGCCGTCAATGACCTCCCGATTCGTCCCAGCCTCATCGACAAACCCTAAGATCCCGATTCGTCGTCAAATCCTCGGCGACCCTCAGACCACAGAGGGCGCTGACTATAACTGACGACGCTGTCCAATTTCAGGGCACAGGAGGAAGATATCGTGAGGAAGAAGATGGGAGTGAGGGAGCGGGTTGAGGCTGGTGGATACGAGAGTAAGATGGTACTCGTACCCTGTTTGGTCAGAGTAAGCAACTCGTACCCAACTTCTGGGTTTCTATTGGTGGCTGAAATTGCTACGGATTCTCATTGATCTCTTGTGAGTTACAATGCTATATTTATACAGGTTGTGGGATAACAGAATAACAGAGTGGCAGAGTGGGTGCGAAGGAGTAGGAACAACCACAACGGGAAGCAGGAGACTCGGTCTCCTTATCATGCCCCCGCAAGTTGAGGGGCAGTGACCTTCAACTTGGTCTTGAAATGATGAAACTTCTGGCGAGGTAGTGGTTTGGTGAGGACGTCGGCGATTTGATCATCGGTGGAGATATAACGCACAAGCAGCTGACCGGTAGCTACCCTTTCGCGGACGAAATGGAAATCGATTTCCATGTGTTTGCTTCGGGAATGAAAGACTGGATTGGCGGTGAGGTAGGTGGCACCGAGGTTGTCGCACCAGAGCGTTGGAGCCGTGGGAAGAGAGACGCCAATTTCGGTGAGGAGGGATTGGATCCAAATGATCTCAGCGGCAAGTGTGGCAAGTGCTTTGTACTCAGCTTCGGTGGACGAGCGAGCGACGGTACGTTGCTTGCGAGAAGACCAGGAGATGAGATGTGAGCCAAGATAGACAGCATACCCTGTGGTGGAGCGGCGGTCCGAGGCACAGTTTGCCCAGGCGGCGTCGGAGTAGCCGGATAACTGGGTTGAGGAGTGTTTGCTGAAGAAGAGACCATGGTCAGAGGTGCCGCGCAAGTACCGTAAAATCCGTTTGACGTCGGCCCAATGATGGAGGAGTGGATTTTGCATGTGTTGTGCACAGTAGTTGACCGCCTGAGAATGTCCGGGCGAGTGAATTGTAGATATTGAAGTGCTCATACGATCTGGCGGTAGAGGATTGTGTCCTGAAATGTAGTGGTATCGGGAGAGTTGGTGGAGACTGCCGCCGGAGTGGAGATAGTGTTAGCCGTGGACATGTTGGCGCGCTGAAGGATGTTGGTGAGATACTTGTGCTGAGAGAGGAAGAGTCCTGTAGGTGTCCAGATTGCATCAATGCCGAGGAAGTACGAGAGGCGACCAAGATCGCGGACAGCGAACCGCTGCTGCAAGAAAGCAAATACACTTTGCAGAGCAGAGGGAAGATTGCCTGTGATCAATATATCATCAACGTAGACCAGAACATAAATACGTATAGAACCCCGGATAAGAATAAAGAGGGAGGTGTCTGTCTTGGAGCCATGAAAGCCGTAGTCCTCGAGGGCGCGCCGGAGACAATGAAACCAGGCTCGGGGAGCCTGTTTGAGGCCGTAAAGAGATTTCTTCAACCTGCAGACATGAGTGGGATGTGCAGGATCAATGAAGCCGGGTGGTTGCTGCATGTAAACAGTGTCAGTGAGGCTGCCATGAAGAAAAGCATTGGCGATGTCGAGCTGGCGGATGGGCCAGTTGTGGGTGATAGCAAGTGAGATGATGAGCCTGAGGGTGGTGGGCTTGAGAACAGGGCTGAATGTATCACCATAGTCAAGGCGGGGACGTTGCTGGAATCCGCGAGCAACTAGTCGGGCCTTGTAACGATCAATTGTGCCGTCTGCCTTTGTTTTTATGCGAAACAGCCACGTACAGGAGAGAATATTGTCAGGGATGGACGATGGAACTAACTCCCAGGTTTGATTTTTGAGGAGTGCACGGTATTCTTCTAGCATGGCAGCACGCCACAGGGGGTCTTTCATGGCCTGGCGAGCATTGGTTGGAATGGGAGGTAAGGTTGTGGTGGATAGGTAAGTTTTGGGTTTGATGTGGCCAGTCTGTGTGCGCGTGCGCATGTGGTAAGAAGGAGGAGGGTGAGTAACAGGGAGGGGGGAAGAGGAGGGTTGGGGTGGACGGATTGTAGAGGGACGAAGGGTGGTGGGCCGAGAGGTAGAGGTTGGGGTGGTGTTGGGACGAGAGGTATTGGGAGGTTGTAGTGGGCGGGGCCGAGTGGGTAAGTGGGAACGTGGCTTGGTGGGATGAGAAGGGATGGGTAGTGGGCTGGGAGGTGTGGAGGATTGGTGGGGTTGAGGTGGAGGGTGGCTGATTGTAGGTGGATGGGATGGCGGGTGGGCTGTAGGAAGTGTTGGGCCAAGTGTAGCTGAGGGCCCAGGTGGGGAGAAGAGAATGGGTGGTGTAGGTAAAGGGGTGAGTGAAGCAGGTCCAGGGTGGGGAGCAGTAGGGGGAGCTGGTATGGGTGGAAGAAGTTGGGCATTTTGGAAGGGAAAACATGTTTCATCGAAGAGTACGTGGCGGGAGATATGGAGTTTGTGAGTGGCAAGGTTGTAGCAACGATATCCTTTGTGGGCGGGACTATAGCCGAGAAAGACACAGGGGGAGGAACGAGGTTGAAGCTTGTTACGATTTAAGGGTCGTAGCCAGGGATAACAGAGGCAACCAAAGATGCGAAGGGTAGAATAATCAGGAGGGGAAGAGTAGAGAGCCTCGAGTGGGGTGCGAGAGGAGAGTAAAGGGGTGGGAAGGCGATTAATGAGATAGACGGCGGTTTCAAAAGCATAAGACCAGAACTTGATGGGAACGGAGGCATGATGAAGAAGAGCCAGCCCGGTTTCGACAATATGGCGATGTTTGCGTTCAGCACAGGCATTTTGTTCAGGAGTGTATGGGCAGGATGAGCGATGAGTGATTCCTTGAGATTTGAGATAAGTGCCGAGTTTTTGATACTCACCGCCCCAGTCCGCTTGAAAGGTTTTGATGGGGCGATTGAAGAATTTCTCAACATGAGTGCGAAATTGAACAAAAATATCGAGAAGGTTGGAGCGATAGCGAGTTGGAAAAATCCATGTAAATTTACTGAAATGATCATAAAAGAGAATGTAATATAGATAACCATCAACAGAAAGTTCGGGTGATGGACCCCACACATCGCTACATATCAAGTCTAAGGGGCCTTGAGCATGATAGGTGGAACGAGGAAAAGGCAATTTGTGGATTTTTGCGACACTACAACCATGACAGAGACTAGTGTCGGATTTATTCGAAGCAGACAAAGAATTAGAATGGAGAACTTGACGAAGAACACGTGAGTGGGGATGTCCAAGTCGTTGATGCCAGTGGGAGAGAGTGGTGTGGAAAGCCATGGGTGAGGTCGAAGCAAGGATAGACAGGGGAATGGAGTAGAGACCACCATTACTCCGGCCTTGATGCAGAACCGTCTGAGATCGCGTGTCCTTAATAACAAAGGAGTCACCAAAAAAATGGATAGACAATGGGTTAGAGCGAGTGAGGGCATTGATAGATAATAGATTACGAGAGGCAGAGGGAACATGGAGAATATGAGAAAGGCTTAAGGGATGAGTGCTTAAGGTAGCAAGGGAGGAACCAGAGTTTGTGATGGGAAGAGTATTACCATTCCCAAAGGAGACTTCGTCAGGGCCATGGTACTCGGAGTGGAGGGCCAGGTTATTGAGGTCGGAAGTCAGGTGATAATTGGAGCCGGAATCGAGAAGCCATTCTTGTGGGTTGGACGAGGCAGCAAGGTGAGCAGATGGGGCAGTGCGAGAGGCCTGGATGGGGGTGGGGCACTGACGAGCTAGGTGTCCAAATCCCTGACAATTGAAACACTTGAGTGGGCTGTTTCCATAAGTGGAATTCTGATACCTGGGGGCAGAAGGGCGAGTCCCAAGGATGCCATGACTGGGAGAAGGGGATGGGTAGCGATCGCCTCTGCCGCCACGACCGCGACCGCCACCACGTCCGCCACGGCCACGGCTGCCACGACCACCGAAGTTGCTGTAGTGGCTCGTCGGGGAAGCGCCATCGGAGAGGAGGCGATGCTGGTGTAGGCGGGTCTCTTCATTGAGGAGGAGACCGTGAAGCTCATCGAAGGAGATTGGCTCGGGTCTGGCTTCAATAGCGCTAACGAACGGGAGAAAGGACTCGCCCAGTCCCTTGAGGAAGCGGGAGACAATGTCATCCTCGGAAATGGGGCGATTGAGAGCAGCCAGGCGGTCGGTGATGTCCTTTGCTCGAGCAAGATACTTGTCGATGGAATCAGACCCACACGAGAGAGTATCAAATTGATCCTTAAGGTTGCGGATGCCGTGACGAGTTGCAGCACCATAGGCAGCGGCGAGTCGAGTCCAGGCGTCGAGGGTGGAAGTGCAGCCCACTAGCTTGGCGAGCACAGCGTCCGAGAGAGAGGAGGCGATCCAGGAGAGGACAAGTTGATCTCGTTTGTACCACGAGACGTAGGCTGGATTGGGTCCGCCGGCGGCAAGTTGTCGGGGAGGAGCAGGGGAGGAGCCATCGATGAACGAAGCAAGGTCGAAGCTGTTTAGAAGGGGAAGAAGTTGAATTTTCCAGAGGAGGTAATTTGTTGGGGTTAATTTGACAGCAATGTGAGGGGGAGCAGGAGGGTTGCCGACAGAAAGAGTAGGGGAAGGAAGGGACTCAGAGGCAGCAGATGTGGCAGAGGTAGAAGAATCGTTCGTCATGATGGGAGAGTGAGGGAGCAGAAGCAGAAAAAAAAAGGAAGATTGAAGTAGGGGAGAAAAATAGGGATTGTTTTGCCGTTAGGCTTTTAGGGGCTCTGATACCATGTCAAGAACCAGTTGATCCCAATAACTCGAGTTGTTGGGAGAGGTTCAATCGTGGATCATATACCACAACACTAACACGCCCCCTCAAACGAAAGCCACTCACAAGGCCTTGAAGTTTGCACAGGTCTGAAGACAAGAATACCATGTGCTTAACAAATGGGGGTCACCGGGAATCGAACACAAGACCTCTCGGTCACAGAAGGCTCTGATACCATGAAATTGCTACTGATTCTCATTGATCTCTTGTGAGTTACAATGCTATATTTATACAGGTTGTGGGATAACAGAATAACAGAGTGGCAGAGTGGGTGCGAAGGAGTAGGAACAACCACAACGGGAAGCAGGAGACTCGGTCTCCTTATCAGTGGCGACAGCCTACGAAGAAGAGGAATTGGTCGTCCTCGCAATCCAACCGCTACCTCTTCATCTTTCGACGGCGGTTATGGTTGTAGTGGGATTCCAAATTCGCTTGTTGTGAATCCTTGTGGGAGCTGTGTTTCTGGGTTTGGGAAAAAGCATATGAAAACAAAGGGGAAGAAGCAAGAGTTCTGGGTTGGGCATTTTATTCTTCCGCATCCGCCGCAATTCTTTATTTGGTGGAAGAAGATGAAAGGGTACAAGAGGAGGACAATAATATAATTTTGGGTTTAATATCACAATTCAAACGAGTTATTTAAGCTAAATCCTGCATATAAATTCTCGAGTATTTTAAACGAGAGATTTTAAACCAAATTTCTTGTTATTAAAATATCTCATCCAAACGGTCCTCAAGAGTTACGGCTTCTAAGAAAAAGTTACGGTTCAAACTGTAACTTGGAGGGGTAGACCGTAACTTTAGAAGTTCTTCTAGATCCATGGCTCCCTTCCACTCAAGGTTACGGGCTAAATGAGGAAGTTACGGTCCAGGCCGTAACTTTTGAGGTCTGGTCGTAACTCCTTCCTGCTTTCTGACTGATCGCTCCAAAACGTTCTGAAACTCTCTCCTTCGCACCCATTTACGTACTAGGACCTGAAACATCACAAACCAACACAACCTAGCGTATAATAGATCACGGGAGCGAAAATGAAAGCTCAAACGATCAAGAATTTGCGGGAAAACATGTACAAATACGGTATTGTCAAGTAGTGCAAGTAACCAAAACCACAAATTTTAAAAGTGGCAAACTTTCCTTTCTGAGAGGTCTCTTGTCTCCTAAGAAGACATGAGCATCTAACAATTTAATAAAGTAATACTGAGTGGGAAGATTTGAAGGAGGAGAAAGTTAGTGGGTGATAAATTGGATAGTGGCTCGACTCTAACAACAACATCCCAATTGATAGCCTAGTATAACCAATGACCAAGTGTAGTATAGGGTAAGCAAGTATTAAAAATATCAAACCACGGGTCTCCTAAGTCTACCTTACATCGGCTTGAGATTTCGTTATCTAGCCAACCTAGAATAGTGATTAAGAAACTAATCTAGCTCCACTAACCTAACCACTACCCTAGATAATTACAAGTTGTGGAGCTCTCTTAGGTTTAAATCCCCCTAGTTCTATCATTTGGATCGATGTTGAGTACCATTCTTGATCGATCGACTCAGTACCCTACCGTTAGGAGATAGACTCACTCAGGATTGACACGGAACGCCAAAGTGATGGATGAGTAGGTGCTCTATTCAACCTGGGTATTCATATATCATTAGCAGGTCGATCGAATCAACTCCCTTGGAGATTACCCGGACCTAGGATGAGTAGGTGCTCCATCCATCAAATAGATAAAGTCATCAATCAAACATAGAATATGTCACATACATCAACTTCAAACCAAAATCTAGATCTAGGGTTCATCAACCTAAGAGAAAGAGGTTTCGTTCATAGAGAGAGAAGAGAGATTACAAAAATAACTCAAGATCTTCATCTTCTAGGCTTGATTCCTTGACTCCAAGATCAACACAAGCCTCCAATTATGCTCCATGATTGCTCAAGGTCACACACTCTCTCTCTCTAAAACCTCATCTTTGGTGTTTTGGATCGAAACCCTAAAGAGAGAACCAATTTCTTCTCCAAAAACCAGCTTCCTTTTCTCTCTCCCCGCTGCTGTCTATTTATGCTGCCCGAGAGCCAATGTCACAGTCAGATGTCACGGGTGTGACATTGGCAGCCCGATTGTGATCTCATCCAAAAATGCAGGTGTTTGCTGCCATTTGGTCCAGTGTCACCGTCAACTAGAAATGGTCACGATCTAGTGATCTTGACAATTGATTTGCCCACATGACGTGCAAACCATTACGATCCTTTCAATTGTCATGCCCTGGGCTCATTTTTCAAGGCTCAGAGGCCGTGACAATTACCCCCAAACCGTGAAATTGGCCTTTTTCACTTTTTATCACTTTTCGAACTCCCATCGTCCCGAAACTCGTCTTCAGCCTTCCCACACATACTAGGACCTAAAATATAACAAAAGAAGTACAACCTAGTGTAAAATAGGTCGAGAGACGTCATTTACCAAGTTGAACTATCAAGAAATGAGGGGTAAAAAATATTATTCACGTAAAAAATATCTTAATCATGTAAATATCCAACCATTTAAATAACGTGGTAATTATTGGATATGAGTAACATAATCTTTTGCCATACACAGATTAATTTAATAACGTACGTAACTTGTTATGACCGGTAGTATCCTTTTTAGTATAATGCTTTAGGAAACAAGTTAAACAACACATACACATAAGTTATAGGGCGATACTTCAACTAACACTTAAAAACTAATATAATCCTTTCCATAAAATGGATTTATATTTTATAATCATGAGTTAATAACATCACGAGCTATTCACAAAATGAATTTAAATTTTCAACCGATGATCACTTCAAGGGATTCACACCAAAACTATTTTTTTATGAAATATACTATTCTAGCGCCAAGACCATTTCATTTACGCAAATCTCCCACCATTCACGCATACTCATATAGAACCATGGAATAGTAATTAAGCTTCTCAACTATGAAAATAACAAAGAGATTAACCATTGTAGTGCAATATTTCAACTAACATTACAAACCCAAGAAAATATTTTTCATAACAAGAATTCATAATTATAATTATGATCTCACCCAAAAATAATAATTCATAATTAGGATTCACATAATGAATGTAAATTTCTAAGTAGAGATCCTCATCTAGGGATTCACACCAAAACTGTCTTATTCACGCAATTCCAACGTTGCATCAGCCCAAAAATATATCATTCACGCATATTCATACCAAGATACGCCATAACAATTTTATTCACTCGAACTCGTAACCAGTTACGCCAAAACTATCTCATTCAAGTATACTCATATTTAATCACGCCAAAACTTTTATTCATGTCAATATCCAACAATTCAAGAAATATTGTAATTATCAGATATGAATGACATAAGTTTTTCTCACAATCTCTTCCACCATCTACAAATCAATTTAATAACATATGTAAATTTTCAAGCTCAGTAGTAGAGCGATACTTCAACTAATACTAAAGAAACTAATATAATGTTTTTATTACAAGGATTAATAATCTTGAGTTATTAATGTGATGAGCAAGTTAGATACACAATCTCTTCTGCTATTTTCAAATTAATATAATGATGTATGTAACTTTTGAATCTCATTAGTATCCATTTCAAAGGTTTGCCAACCATTCATGTAATAAGAACCCATAGTACTTTAATAGTCTAGTACATTAGATAACAAGGTCAACAACACATACACATGAGTTATAGTGCAATACTTCAACTAACACTACAAAACTAAGAAAAAGTTTTCATAACCAAGACTTGTAATTCTTGAGTTATTATCTTTGCGAGCTAGTTAGGATTTAGATGTTGAATGTAACTTTTCAAGTCGAGGAGCGCTTTAAGGGATTCAAGCCAAAATGGTCTTTACACAATTTAATATTCCACACCCCAAAACTATCTCAGTTACGCAAAACTCTCACCATTCACGCATATTCATTAATAGTAATGCCAAAACTATATGATACATGCATACTCATATCTAGTCACGCCAAAAACTATCTTATTCATGAAAACTCACACAAGCCACGCCAACATTGCCTGAGTCACGCATACTCATATCCATTCACGCCAACATGATATGATTAAGGCAAACCCACAACCAGTCATGCCAAAACTATATTATTCATGCAATTAATGTTATTTAAATCGGGTCTCGTGGATATTCAAACACTGAACTTTTGACAAGCTTGCACTTGGGCCATAATTTTGTAAGTAAAAAAGTATATATTTGTTGTTTGAAAATCTTGTATGTAGATACCAATTATTTTAAACTAACTGTTGCTTTGATATTGCAGAATGCATATTGAGTGATTATACATGGAGCTATTAACAATACAGGAGTTGTCATGCAAAAACAAACTTATTCACATAAATCTTTAACTGATCACGCACACATATTCTAAGTCATGCCAATACAATTAGACCTAGTCTCTTCGATACTCAAGAAAAAAGTTGCATGTGTTCTTATCTAATAAGGTAAGCTTTTTGAGTGTACAGGAAGGGGGCACACTTAAACACACGCCCTCTTCTTACAAAAAAATATCTTTTTCCAAGAAACCCATCCTGTCTTCCCAAAAGGTCGTGTTTTCATCAGTAATTCACGCACATACCTGTTGAGTCACGCAAAACATTTAAATTCACGCATATTCATCCACTGTCGCTTCCAAAAAATTATTTACGTATACTCATACAATGTTATGCCAAAACTAAATGTTAGGTGAATCGTCCTACATTCACGCAAACTTATAGTCACTCACGCCAAAACTATCTTATTCATGTAAATTTCCAACCATTCAAACAATGTGATAATTATCAAATATGATTAACGTCACTGTTTCACACAATCTCTTCCACCATATTCAAAGAAAATTAATAATGTCTATAACTTTTCAATCTCATTAGAATCTATTTCAAAAATAAAATTACAACCATTCATGTAATAATAACTCATAACACTTCAAGAAATAGTCTAATACTTTAGATAACAAGGTCAACAACACGTGACTGCGTATAAGTGCAATACTCAAACTAACACAACTCAACCATGAAAATGCTTTCTATAACAAAGATTCAGAATCCATATTTGTTAAAATTGAGCGCAAGTTAGAATTCACTTAATGAATGCAACTTTCCAAGTCAAGGACCGCTTATAGAGATTCACGCCAAAAATATCTTATTCTTTTTTCCCCCACACAAACACAAAACTGTTCACCCCAAAACTATGTTAATCACGCAAACACAAAACCATTAACGTAAAATTATAACCATTTAATAAAGTATATAACTTTTCAATATCAGTAGTATCCATTTTAAATCAACTCAATAACATATTTAAATTTTCAATAACGATTAATAATATATGTTTCATGCAAACACATACCTAATCACGCCAACACTACCTGATTCATGCACATTCATATTTACTCACACCAATACCATCTGATTCATGCACATTCATCTCTAGACACGCCAAAACTATATAATTCACGCCAAAACTATTTTGTTCACGCAAACACATACCTAGTCATGCCAACATTCTGATTCCCGCAAATTCATATTTACCCAGGTCAATACCAAATGATTCATGCACATTTATCGCTAGACACGCTAAAACTATCTGTTTCACGCAAACACATACCTAGTCACACCAACACTATCTATTTAACACAAATTTATATTCACTCACGCCAATACCATTTGATTCACTCACATTCATCGCCAGACACGCCACAACTATCTGGTTCACGTAAACACATACATAGTCCCGCCAACAACATATGATTCATGCAAATTCACATTCACTCTCACCATTGTCAGTTGATTCACTCACATTCATCTCTAGACGTTCCAAAACTATACGATTCACCCCAAATCCATATTCAATCCCACCATGTCTTTCAACAGATAGTCAATTACATTGTTTGTCAAGAAACATTTACGACGATTAGGGTCGGCTGCTCTGCTGGTGGCGATTTAGAGACTCTAATTCCTGGTTAGTAGTTGATGTTTGGATTATATTGTACGATGTTCTTGCATACTGACGTGGTTAGGATTCTCTAGTGCTATTATGGACCTTGTAAGTTGCTTATGATCCACTACCTAAGATCACGATTGAGTGATGGTGTTTAGAATTCCTTGAGTTGTATGGTTGTGAGTAGTGTTTGCTGGGGGGGGGGGGGGGGAGTGAAACAAAGTTCAAGTGTGAGGTATTTCTAATGACACTTTATTTATAGTGTTTGTCACTCTCATTCTTTATACATTTTCCCCTTCTATCAAAGCATCTTTAGTCATTTCAATAGTTATCCTATCTATATCACAAGTATTTGATCAATGAGCCTTTAATAGATGGAGCTGTAGAATATTCGTTTTAGCAGCAAGGGAAGTGTTCAAAAGGGAATATCATGAAAGTCCACAACTGAATCGTCCTCAAATTTGGATTATGTTCTGATCCATGGTTTGTCATGGAAGGTTGTTGGACAAATAGGGTACGATCCTGCTTTCCTGTAGACATGGAGTTTGATTCAGGCAGGATTCCGGTGAAACAAACAGATGGATTATTCTCAAAATTAGAGGTCTATTTTATGACCTTTTGGGTTTGACTGGACAGTAGGGTTCATTGTTCTGGTTCTTGGGTTGTTGGAAGGTGTTGCTGGACAGATAAATGTTGAATCTGTTTTGGAAAATTACAGCAACCAAGGAAGCAAAGTGTTTGAAAGAGGCAAAGGGTCATTTTCAAAGGATTTTGGGATTATGTTTTAAGGACGAAAATTCCCAGTAAGTTTAAGGGACTAAGTTAAAGGAATACTGACTAAGAAGGAACTGCTATAAGTTTATAAGTTCAAGAGAGCAATTGGATTAAGGGTTCTACATCAGAGGAATTAAGGAACTCTTAGTTAATAGGTGAGTGTTTAAGGGGGTAAACTCTACGTGTTACAAGTTTTACGCATGTATTTTATGTGAAGTTGCATGCCATAATTTAAAGTTATGAATGTTAGAGACTATGCCTATTGTGTTTAATTATGCGTGCTCTTCTTTTAAGTATTGTTTTGAGGAATTACTAGTGAGCTTTCAATATATATTTTTTAGCACTTAAATTCATGGTTTACTATTGAAGTGTTTATGATTTTCAAGAACAAATAGTAGTAGTAGTATTTCACGACTATATAGCTAAGTTGAAAAGGTTAAGAGGTAGTTTACTAACTCCAGTCCCCAACCATAGCCGAAGTTTAAAGAAAGAGCACATAATGATCTTAAGGATAACGGGGATGAATCAATAATACCTCAATAAAGGATAAGGCCTAAGTAGGCCTTCATAAGTATGAGTTGGGCGGGTGGACTAGTTAGTGAGGGGATCCCTGAATCAGTCTATGGTTATAGTTTTTTAGAGTGCCGAGTAACAACAACTCCCACATTTTCAGTGTATAAGTTAAAGGGTGGAAGTAATAACAAATTCCACAGCTTTTAAAGGTGGCGAGTAACAACAACTCCAAGAGTTTTTAGTGTTTAAGATTGGAAGTGATAAAAACTTCCACCGTTTTTAATGAGAACCTTAAGGGAAAACCCTCAAGTGTTCCGATGCTTTTAGTAAAGGTGTTGAATGACCCCGACCAACTTACCAAGTCATAGAGAAGGAGCGAGGAGCAGCTAGTTGGAGAGCAACTAGCTAGAGAAGGTGGTTCAAGTGTCACTGGAGATGTCAGACTAGACCAAAAAGATATGCTAAGGGAAACGACATATGGATTTCGCATGTTCTTAAAAAAATTTCTCTACTTGCTATGAGCTTCCAAATTCTATTCTGGGGGAAAGAATCACATGGAGAATAA
This sequence comes from Linum tenue, assembly GCA_946122785.1. NCBI lineage: Eukaryota > Viridiplantae > Streptophyta > Magnoliopsida > Malpighiales > Linaceae > Linum > Linum tenue. The sequence continues at coordinate 62,567,286 of CAMGYJ010000005.1, forward strand.
GATTCCTAATGTAGAAACCATCTCATATATGGGTGAGGGTAGCACGATCCAACAAAACTCCTACAAGGAGCACTATACATCTTCTCACCACAACAAGGAAACTCGTAACTCCATGAAGGCTTTCGTAAGCACCTTCTACACAAAAAATAATGTGGAGAGGAATTTCATACCTCCTAAGGACAAGGAATTCTCTCTCTATTCGGGAACGACCCTTCCTAGTCATAAATACGAACATTTTTACGAGGATGTCAAGTCTGCCATGGAGGTCCATACGAGGACCAGTCCTCACCACCAGAAAACAATGGGCCCAATGACCTAAATTCATCCAAATTTGGTGTTAGGGGAGCCTTTTTCAGCCCTCCTATAGATGTGACTCACTCCTACTGTCACTCTAGAAAATGGCCAAGTGTAACCACTTCCTAAAGCGTAGTATAGCGGGTTTGGGTTTTATTGTCAACCCGGGTCCTAGATGTGATGACTACTCAGTGAATTCGTATTATCTAGCAATGAAACTTTAGTGCAGATTCAAACAAACAAACAAAAAAAACACAAAGCAAGTTAAACGGTTGTTCAAGTCAAGAGAGGTCACCCGGATATGGTTCCCCCTAGACTGCAGTTAAGCCGGATTGCAATTTAGCAAGTTCAGTTTTTATGAAAGTTATACTGCGGAAGGTTCTTAAATAGTCTGAAGTCTCGACTAAAGGTCTCCAGACCCTCTCAATCTGAGTCTCTAGCGGGCGACTAACCTCCACTAGAGTAAACAGATTGAGGCCCTAGTGAACCAAACCTCCACTACCGAATTGAATGCGGTACAGAATAACGAATTGGCTCCTCGACTAAAGTCACCAATTCGCCACCTTCGATTAAGGATACTCTATCAACCTAGGCAGATATTCTCATTCTAGGTCAAAGCAGAAACAACAGGAATTTGATCAGGCTTCAAGTCATTCAATCATTCAAACCTCAATCGAATATAATCAATTCACAAACTCTGTACTTGGGTTCATACAATCAGACCTAGCATACAAATCTAGGGTTCCCCATACCCAGATGAATGGGGGAACTACTTCATAGAGAAAGAAGCAAAAGCAGATTCAGACGCGGAAATCATACTGTGAAGACGGATTTCTGCTCCTGGACGTTTAATCGGCACTTCTCCAAGCTCAAGTCGGGCTCCAATGGTGATGAAGATCAAGCTATGGCACTTGGGAACTCTGGTTCGTCGCTTTCTCTCTCAAAAACTCGGAACCCTTGCAAGATGGCCTTCCTTTTCCTTAAATCAGTTGGCAGATCGCGATACCCGGTCGAAATACCCGGTCGGGTATTTTGAGTCTCGACCGGGTATAAATGGAACGCGCCGTTTCATCCAGGGGAAAATCCCCGGTTTGACTCTATAATCCCCGACCGGGGATTTTAGCCATTTGCCCGGGCCCCCTTCTGTTTCTCACGGGGCGCCCAAAGGAATAATACCCGGCCGGGTATTCTTGGTCATGGCCGGGTATTTTCATCCATCATCCTCCTTCGTCCCAACTTCGCTCCTTTCGACCTAGAACTCGTTTCTCCGCCTCGATTCCAACGCCGGGACCTGAAATATGACATAAACACACACCCTAGCGTGAAATCGGCTTAAAACACTAGAATTCACATCTCAAACGGCTTCAGAAAAGGGGTGAAAACATGTGTAATTATCGGTCTATCAAACTCCCCCACACTTAACCGTTTGCTTGTCCCCAAGCAAACCTAACTCAAAACAGTGCAACTCTCCAGACCTCTATAGCAACAAACAACCTCGATCGTAGGTAGAGGACTTCCTAGATCATTTAGCAGCTTACGAGGTCAACCGACGCACAAGTCATCTCATAGCTCCTTCGACGAGAACACTAGTCCCGAGTCGGCATCATGGTAAATAGTGAACAGAGGACAAATGAATCGTGGATGAAGAGAATCTAAAAAACAAAAGATCATGGACTCACATTTTTTCAAGGTGCTCGATTTCCTTCTTGAAGATGGTTGGAACCCCTTTCTTTCTTCTTTTTGCTTGTTTTTCTGTTTTTTTTTTCTTTTTTTCAAGGGTTCCAACCTGTTTTTCAGAAAACGGGGGTGCCCACCTAGCAAAGGTTTTGCGGGAGCCCGGCTCTTACCGGCCATGCCAGGAGCGGGTGTCTCGAGCCTCGTGCGGGGGAAAGACATGTAAGGGGGCAGGAGGTAGTAGGTGGAAATTGGGAACGAATTCCCGTCTCCCCTTACACACTTTCGCCCTATTCGCACGGGAGACGTTATTTTAAAGCACATTTTCGAGCACCTGTTATTTCCAAAACATGATACAAGAGTCCATGATAGGTAGAGAGTCCACAACACCACACAATTCAAGGGTCCTAAGATCACTAATTCACTCAATCAACCAAAACAATATGAAGAAGAAATGAGCCGTCTTAAATGCATCAACATCCTCCATAGTGCTACACTACCTCCTTAGGTTGCAAATCACTACAGAGACTGTCAATTCAAAGCATACTGAGCAGGTAATTGCAAGGAACACGTACTTGGAGCCCTCAAATTTAAAAATTTGGACAGTGGACTAGGCTCCAAGCACACAAACAGATCTAATGCAGTCAAAAGATAAACATCCCCCCCACACTTAAGATCGACATTGCCCTCAATGGAGAAGAGGGAAGGAAAGGGGAACGATGTTACCGGTGTGCAAGGACTGTAGGAGACTGGAAATGGACCAGTCGGCATGAAACGGACTGGAGAGAGGACCAGTCGGGAACACAGGCACAGCTAAAGGAAACCAAAGAGCTCAAACACATATGTTAGGTCCAATGGTCAGCCCAATAGTACAACATCCAAAATGAAAAGAAAAAGACACAAAAACCGACACAAAACAGTTCGCATGCTGACAAAGAGCAAAAACACTCAAAACATGCCCCTAGGGCCCTCCAAGACCGGAGAAGTCGATCTGGTTCATGAGGTCGTCGTCGCCATCCTCCGGTGGCTGCTGTGGCGGTGAATGATCCCACCGGGTGGTCCAGTGGTGCTCCTCTGGAGGGTGACAAGCCTGGAGCAGGTGCTCCGAGTACTCCATCAGACGGCGTCCACGATCTCTCTCCCGCTCGATGAGAGCACTAGTGACTCCCATGTGGGTCTCCAAGCGGCCAAGGCGCTCGTCAACTCCCGCCATCCTGGACTGGTACTCGGCCTGGTGGGCCGAATACTGCTGGTAGAACTGGACCTGATGGTCCATGAGCTGCTGGTTCTGAAGACCGAGCTGCTGGAACTGAAGCCCCATCTGCTGGAACTGCTCCGTGAAGAAGTCCATAGATGGGCCAGAAGCCATCGACGAACCAGAAGGACCAGAAGAGGACTCGCCTCTCACCGGTCTCCGTCGAGGCTGCAGGTCCCCTGGTGGAGAGAGCGGGGGCTCCGGCTCATCGGCATCCATGGCGCCGTCATCATCATCATCAGCATCCTCATCCACCTCCTCATCGGAGTAGTCAACATCCTCCTCGTCCTCATCAAGATCCTCAACCTCCTCAGGGGGCATAGAGAGCCCAGCCACCCAGGTACGGATGTCATCAGTGGCCAGGAGGCGTGCACTGTGGAGCACGTCCCGACTGAGGGGGGTGGAGCCGCCCTGTGAAGAAGCATCCTGAAGCCCCTCGAAGCTGATGCCGAAATGGTGCGCCAACCGGGTGATCAGGGGACCACAGAAGAGGTGGGTGGGTTTCCCGTGGCACCGGAAGAAAGTGGTGGCCACGAAAGAACCCAGGTGGAGCATGTGGTCCGGGTCCCCCATCGAGTACATGGCGTACAGCACCCACTTTGGAATCTTATGCGAGCCGGTGGCGTTGGGAACGATGGAGCGGGTGATCAGCAGGTTCAGAATGTGCCACTCCGGCTTGAGGGTGCTGACGTAGGTCTGGCCAGCCTCGAAGAACTCATACCGATGGTCATGCCTGGCTGCATGGCGGTAGAAATGGTCCTGGTCCCAATCGGTCGGGTTCGGGAGCTCGACCGTGTGGCCATCGAATGGGTGGTACTCGATCCCCAATGCGTAGGCCAACCCGTCAATGGTCAGCTCCCGGAGACGGCCACCCATCCTGAATGTGACCGCAAAGGCGTCCCGGGGCTTCTTGCGGTCATACTGAAATGTGGTGTAGAACTCCCACACCAGCTCCGTGTAGGTGGGCTCAACTATGGTGAGCAGCGTCCGCCAATCGCGGTGACTGATGGCGGCGCTGAGCTCCTGCAGACAGTGGAGCTGCTCGAACACAGCCCACTCGAGATGGTGGTGGCGCTCCAGTTTCCCCCGGATCACCGTGCGGAACTGATCCGCATAGTCCGAGTGCAGGCGCAGACCCTGCACAAACGGATGGTCCTGAGACATGTTCCTGGAAACGCAAGTAAAATTGTAGTGAGGACACGAAAAAAGGGGTGAGGGACGCGAGAGGGGCCAAAAAGCGCCTGAGGAGGCTCGCCGGAAAGTGGCCGGAAAATGACCGACGAGTCGCCGGAAAGTCGCCGGAAAATGACCGGCGACGGTGGTGGCGCGGCGGCGGCCAAAGAGGAGAGAGGGGAGAGAGGAGAAATTTTGGAAAAAAAAAAATGAGAGTAGAGAGAGAAATGACCGGGGGTTTCCTTTAAATAGTCAAAATACCCGGTCGGGTCTCAGAAATACCCGGTCGGGTATTTCTGATTCCTCGACCGGGGTTTGCTAAACGCAGCGTATCAAATGGGCCATTATACACGGCCTTGAGTCAAAAATACCCGGTCGGGTAATTTTGGATTAAGGTCAGGTATTTTTGTGAAACGCTGCGTGTAAGGCCTTGAAAACCCCCGGCCTCGAACCAAAAATACCCGGGCGGGTAATTTTGGTACGAGGTCGGGTATTTTTGTAAAAACGCTGCGTTCAAGGCCTTGGGAATCCCCGGCCTCGAACCACAAATACCCGGTCGGGTATTTTTGGGACGAGGTCGGGTATTTCCCATTTCCCCCCCCCCCGAGAAACAGAGGGGGCCCCGGGCGTGGACCAAAAATACCCGGTCGGGTATTTTGGCCCACGACCGGGTATTTCCCCCAGTTCGGCCAAAAATCTCATTTCGCCCAAAATTTCAACCTCTCCTGCACGAAAACACCAAATCAAGGCATCACAGACGACCGAACTTCATTACAGACATGCAACTGACTCGACACGACACAAAAACTCAGAAAAAAGAGAAAAAGAAATGCAAACCGTGGTGGGGTTGCCTCCCCACAAGCGCTTCTTTACCGTCTTTTAGCTGGACGCCCATGGTGGATACTCAGGGAGGTGCAGGAACAGGTGCCTCCAAGAGCGGATCCACGTCGCTCTTGAGGTACAGCTTCAGGTTGTGGCCATGCACCCGACGGATGCGACCACCATCATCGGTCAGCTCGACCTGGCCATCCGGCAAGATGCAGGCGAGTGAGTACCTGGACGGCCAGGGTGGTCGTGGTGCAGGGGGCGGGACCAGCTCGTAGTGGTCTCCACCCTTCTTCCATGCAGGCTTAGCAACCTGCTGCTTCGGCCGCCACTCCTCTTTGAGCTTTTTATTCGGTGGTGAGGCTGGAGGGAGCGGCGGCGAAGGAGTGAGAGGGGGGTCCTGCAAAATGGGAGGTGCAGAAGGATACACGACAGGCTCGTGTACCTGATCAGAAATGGCATGCACAAGTGTGACAGCAATCATAGCACAGTGATCGAAATCAGTCACAGAAAAAGTGGCCTGTTCATTCCCAGCACGCAGGATCAGTTTACCATCATGCACATCAATAAGTGCCTTGGCGGTGGCAAGAAATGGTCTCCCTAAAATCAAAGGCACATCCACATCATCATTTATATCCAGAATAACAAAATCAACAGGATATGTGCAAAGCAGTCAAAATCGAGATTTTACCTAAAATCGAAAACTGGGGTAAAATCGGAATCGTAAAATTGAATCGTAAAATCGTAGGATTTTAAGTACCATATAGAAATTAACATATAATAATATTAATAAGGTATATCATTAATAAGACGAAGACATATAACATTTAAAATGATAATTTGAAGATTAATATTTCAAAATCATCATTTTAATTGTTATTTAATGTGTAACTCAAAATAATTTATGGGAAAGGGATAGCTCATGGGGTTTGCTCTTGTTTTCATGTTGTGTTTAGATAGTTTAACTCAAAGTAGTATCCCGACATCATCTACTAAGCATGATTTAAAACTAAGAATAAGTGAACTCCAATAAAAAAATTAATGTCATTGGTTTGGTACAAATATATTCATTAATCAATTAGTTTATTAATAACGATGTCAATTCTTGCGTATTTATAATATCATGGCAACGGTTTTACTGATGAGTTAAACAACGAGAAGGGAAAGGTGTTAACCGAACCCTAATTTGTTTTTTTTTTTTTATTTTCAAAAGTTCTTTTAATAGGAAAAATATATGAGAAGATCCCCGTAATTGGTCTTTCCCCCCGAAATAGTTCTGCTTCTTTTGAATTGGCTCTGTTTTGTTCACATTGGATCAAAATCCTGATTTTGGTACGCTTTTACGATTTTAACGATTTTAATCCCGATTTTGAACGATTTTAAGGTCCATCAATTTTATAGTAAAATCAGGATCGGAATCCCTGAGTAAAATCCTAAAATCCTATGATTTTACGATCAAAATCCCGATTTTGACTGCATTGGATATGTGAATGCATCCACTTTAACAAGCAGATCCTCTATGATACCCCTAGGATGCACAACGGAACGGTCAGCTAGCTGAATGCTCATCCTAGTAGGGCTAAGTTCACCTAGGTCTAGCTTTTTGAACAATTTGTATGGCATGACATTAATGCTAGCGCCTGGGTCCGTCAAGGACTTTCCTATATGCATGCTGCCAATAGTAAGAGGGATAGTAAAACTCCCTGGGTCCTTGCACTTTTCGGGCAGCTTGTTCTGCAGGACAGCAGAACATTCCTCGCTCAGCAGCACTGTCGAGAGATCCCCAAGTTTCTTTTTGTTGGTGAGGAGATCTTTTATGAACTTTGCGTACTTGGGCATCTTCGACAGTGCCTCCACAAATGGTACGCTGATGTTGAGCTGCTTCAACTTTGCCATAAACTTGGCAAACTCAGTCTCCAGCTTGTCTTTGTGTAGGCGAGTGGGGAAGGGAAGCTGGGGTACATGCTCCTTAACCACTGATTGTGGTTTGGGAGCAGGGGCTTCCTTCTCCACCTGCACTTCTGCATCATCGGCTGGAAGTGCTGAAGCCGGTAGTGGTTCCTCCTGCCTGGTCGGGGCAGGATCAGCCGATGTGGGCCTGCCGCTCCTGGTGAAGATGACATCCAGCTGCTCGTGCGGCTCCCGTGGATTGGGGATGGTGGTGGCAGGTAGAGTTCCCGGGGCCCGGGCAGTAAGTTGGCGCGCTAGGGAACCGACTTGGTGCTATAGATCTTGCAGAATAGCACCCTGGTTCCTCTGACCTGCCTCCAGAGAGGCTATGCTCTGGTCCACCCTCGTGAAATTCGCCTGGCTAGTGGTCATGAATGCCGCCAAAATATTCTTCAGATCGGTCATCTGGTTATCGGCAGCTGGGGCTGCTGTGGCTCGGCATACTGTCGCTGGGTTGCTTGAATGGCTGCCCCTGCCTAGGCTGGTAGGGCTGCTGCTGTGGTCGTGGCCCCTGCCTAGCCTGGAAGGGCTGCCTCTGCTGAAAACCACCTGCTGGTGCTGGGAAACCAGGGGGTTTGGTGTTGTTGCTACTCCAGGAGAAGTTGGGATGCTGGCGCCATCCTTCATTGTAGGTGTTGCTATATGGGTCCAGGCGCCGAGCATTTGCGATGAAGTCCACCTGTTCTTGGGGAGTAGAGGACTCCCCCATAGCCTGACAGTCCTCCACCCGGTGATTCGGGCTCTCACACCACTGGCACTGAGCCACTGGAGGCGTAGCTGTGCCTCGGCCCGGAAGGAGGCCGTTGGGCTGCTTCAATGTCTACACCAACTCAGCCACCTGCTGCTCTAAACCGGACCTGGCCTCCACAGCGTGCACACCACGGTCGCGGGACTGTCTGCCTCTGCTGCTCTGCCCCCAGGAATGATCGCGGGAAGCCAAGGTACTGATCATCTGGTTTAGCTCGGGTGGAGTCTTAGTAAGAATATCCCCTCCTGGGCATAGAGACTCGATCACCCTCTGGCTGTCTGGAGTGAGGGCGCTGTAGAAGTTCCCCACTGTGAAAGCATCACTGAAGCCATGATGGGGACACTGCCAGAAGTATCCCATGTACCGCTCCCATGCATCACGAAGTGACTCATCTGGCTCTTGGCGGAAGTGAGTGATCTCCCGCTGAATCTCTGTGGTCTTCGATGCCGGATAGTACCTGTGCACAAACTTGTCTGCCAGATCGTCCCAAGAAGTGATGGACAGTGGGGGCTGGGTCTCCAACCACCTCTTAGCATTCCCCGCCAGAGAATGGGGGAAGAGGTGAAGGCGGATTGCGTCATCCGGGACACCGTTCAGCTTGAACCCGTTCGTCAGCTGCAGAAAACGGGAAAGATGTACCCGGGCCTCCTCATCCTTCAAGCCATGGAACTGGATAGAGGATGTAATAAGTTGAATCCAGCATGGCTTGATCTCGAAGTTGTTTGCTGGAATGGGCGGATAGAGGATGACCGGGCGGATGTCAGCAATCCGCGGAGTGTAGTAATACTCCAAGGTGGGACCCGGTGGTGGTGGATGATGATGAACCCCAGCTCCCTGGGGATTGGGGTCGTTCCCCAGGAACTGGTTCTCCGGAGGTGGGTTGTGATCGCCTTCCATCTCGTACTCATCCTCGGACTCGCTGCTCAATTGGCCGTCTCCGCGCTCTTCCGTAGCCAGTCTAGCTCGCTGTTGTCTCCTAAGATGGCGGCAGGTGCGTTCAAGCTCTGGATCCAACGGCCGTAAATCTCCCGACTGGCTACCGGTCATGCACTATCTGCACACAATCAAGCAATGCAAACCCGTGAAGGCACAAGTGGGAAAGAACAAACACTCAATGCGAAAATGAAAATGCTAAAGTAACAGAAATCACTTTTCTTCAACAACCTAGCCGTTCCCCGGCAACGGCGCCAAAAACTTGACTCACTCCTACTGTCACTCTAGAAAATGGCCAAGTGTAACCACTTCCTAAAGCGTAGTATAGCGGGTTTGGGTTTTATTGTCAACCCGGGTCCTAGATGTGATGACTACTCAGTGAATTCGTATTATCTAGCAATGAAACTTTAATGCAGATTCAAACAAATAATAAAAAAAAAAAAACACAAAGCAAGTTAAATGGTTGTTCAAGTCAAGAGAGGTCACCCGGATATGGTTCCCCCTAGACTGCAGTTAAGCCGGATTGCAATTTACCAAGTTCAGTTTTTATGAAAGTTATACTGCGGAAGGTTCTTAACTAGTCCGAAGTCTCGACTAAAGGTCTCCAGACCCTCTCAATCTGAGTCTCTAGCGGGCGACTAACCTCCACCAGAGTAAACAGATTGAGGCCCTAGTGAACCAAACCTCCACTACCGAATTGAATGCGGTACAGAATAGCGAATTGACTCCTCGACTAAAGTCACCAATTCGCCACCTTCGATTAAGGATACTCTATCAACCTAGGCAGATATTCTCATTCTAGGTCAAAGCAGAAACAACAGGAATTTGATCAGGCTTCAAGTCATTCAATCATTCAAACCACAATCGAATATAATCAATTCACAAACTCTGTACTTGGGTTCATACAATCAGACCTAGCATACAAATCTAGGGTTCCCCATACCCAGATGAATGGGGGAGCTACTCCATAGAGAAAGAAGCAAAAGCAGATTCAGACGCGGAAATCATACTGTGAAGACGGATTTCTGCTCCTGGACGTTTAATCGGCACTTCTCCAAGCTCAAGCCGGGCTCCAATGGTGATGAAGATCAAGCTATGGCACTTGGGAACTCTGGTTCGTCGCTTTCTCTCTCTAGGAATCGCTTTCTCTCTAAAAAACTCGGAACCCTTGCAAGATGGCCTTCCTTTTCCTTAAATCAGCTAGCAGATCGCGATACCCGGTCGAAATACCCGGTTGGGTATTTTGAGTCTCGACCGGGTATAAATGGAACGCGCCGTTTCATCCAGGGAAAAATCCCCGGTCTGACTCTATAATCCCCGACCGGGGATTTTAGCCATTTGCCCGGGCCCCCTTCTGTTTCTCACGGGGCGCTCAAAGGAATAATACCCGGCCGGGTATTCTTGGTCATGGCCGGGTATTTTAATCCATCAGCCTCCTTCGTCCCAACTTCGCTCTTTTCGACTCAGAACTCGTTTCTCCGCCTCTATACAACGCCGGGACCTGAAATATGACATAAACACACACCCTAGCGTGAAATCGGCTTAAAACACTAGAATCCACATCTCAAACGACTTCAGAAAAGGGGTGAAAACATGTGTAATTATCGGTCTATCAAGATGACTATGGGTCTTCTAGCCAAAGTATATTCAATGAGTTTATCTCGGCCTTAGAAGGGGAAGAAGCTGCCATACCAGCATTGAAAGCTCCTATGGGGATGTACGATCCCTTAAGGAAACTTCTTGAGTATGATACTGAGCTATCTCACAAGCTCAAGATGAGAAACATACCTTCCCACGTGCAACACTTTTTACTACGAAAGCTACCCGATCCGGGTCAATTCGTAATACAATGTGTTCTCAATGATCTTCACCAGATGAAAGAACTTATTGATCTAGGGTCTAGTCTTAATGTTATGCCCTTCAATATCTTTAGGTCTCTTGGCATATACAAATTAGAGAGCACAACCAGAACCATCTCCTTGGCCGACAATTCGGTTTGGCGACCATTAGGCATGGCAAGGGGTTTGAAGGTCGAGATAGGACCCTTCGTGTTCTCTCTAGACTTTGTATTACTTGATACACACTAGGATAGAGATTACTCTATCATCTTTGGGATGCCTTTCTTGGCCATTTCCGGTGCTTTGATCGTTGTTCATAAACATCTACTTACAATGGGAATAGACAATGTGGAGCATATTGTACACATGATTACTCCGAAAGCCAAGAAGGAGGAACACGATAAAAAATAAAGATATACTTTTATAGAATCTGATTGTGACTCCTCGGGGAATCCTATGCCCGACTATGGGGATGGTATCAACTTGATCCTTCCATACGACACGGAAAAGGAGTTAGAATTCCACGCTAGAGAATTTGAGGAGGGTAATTCGCTATCACCAGATATCAAGTGAGAGTTTGAGGAGATGGTATGTACCTTATATGTCCATAAGTCACCCACGACTCAGAAATTTGCTTCTGATCCATCTCTCGATTCCCCTGCCCCAAATGATTGGTATGGAAAATAACCCTTATATCCTCATTGGTCAAATCAATAGAAAGGGCTAGCAATGCCTAGCTCAAATGCAGTAAAAAGAAGGCGCCACATCCGAGGCAACCCATGGTTTGTCTAACTTAAAGACACTACAGAAAAGTACTTACAAGTGATAACTCCGTTTCAATTTTAGCACTCTTGTAGAGTAGCTCATTGTCAATAAAGTTGGTGCACCCTAGATTTATGGGTTGTACGTAGTATCAAGCATCATAGGATGACATGAAGATGGCACCATCAACTACTTCTACAAGTAAAGGTAACAATCATGAACCCTCGTACTATATCGACCTGCATTTTAAAAGAATGAGTGGTTGCAACCCTTTAGGAGTGCAAGTAGTCTTATAGCAAAACCATAATCGTCTATCTCAAACGACATTATGATGGTATTTTGAAGGGGGGGGGGGGTATTGTTTTAGTGTTAGGCCTTAGTGTAGGGAAATATTTTGTTACATCCATCCTTCTGCCTTTTTCCATTTCCACTCATCTTTGACCATGTATGCTTGCCTAAGATCATCCCTATGTCGACCATCACAAAACCTTAATTTGATCACTTCATCACCATGGACGTGTTTTTTCACACACCACCCACCTCGTGTATTTATTCTTCATGTTCTCTTCTATTGATATCCTTAGTTTGAAACCTTGTGAATGCATGTGTGGTTCCATGTGTTTGCTTGCTTTTCGAACCCTTGAGCTTCATATATCCATCTACTGCATGCTTGTGATAGTTAAAGCTCTTATGCTTACTTTGAAATATATTTTGAGGTTGCTATTTCTTGCATGTGTTGTGATGGAGTTGGGATTAGAGGGAATGGATGATTGAATGATTGCATCGTGTGGAAGATGTTGGTTATATGTGTGTAGATAAAGGAATATGGACATCTACTTGTGTCATGAGACATAGCTAGCATTCGAGGGTGTCTCGCTCGACATTGGTTCCCTCTTCCAATATAAGCTCCTTCGTAGCTTTTATGTTGAAGGAACTAAAGTGTGTGGTGATAAATTAGACTTCGTCGAATGACACTCTCTTCAAGAATGCCGCACTATGATATATGATGGTACTCTGGTAAACCCTAGCATGTCACTCTTCTTCTTAGGAAGACATAAGGGTGTCACCATTTTGCCTTCATACATCTTCTCATATGACTATTCATTGTGTATTTTCCCACTTCTGTGACAAGACATTCAACAATTCAACCATGCATGTGTATGTTGCTTATGACATCACACAATTAATGCCACTATGGCCTTGCATTTGGCATGTCGCCTACCATTGAAGGCTCTTCTCTCATTATTGATTTGGATTACCTTAAGAGAGCTACTTACGCAAACCTCTTAGGTTTTGCCATAAAGGAGGAAATAACACACTTGCTCTCTCCGTTTTACACTTTTTCGTTGTTCGTGAAGCTAATCATCAAAGGAAATGGCTAATTTGCTTGGAGTTTTACACATCAGGTAACTTCAATCTACTTTCCTCTCTACTGCTTGCTTGTTCCAATGAGGACATTGTCCCATTTAATGTGTGGCGTGAGATTTAGGTAGATTGTTCTTCATGATATATACCATGTTTGTGTGAATATTCATGCATTTGGGGAAGGGTTTTGTGTGCACATTTGTGCATTCAAATTTCAAATTTTTTGAGTAATGCTGCACCCCCAATGCAAATTTGAAGTTCATCATACTTCGAATTGTTAATCTGTCAGAAAAACGTATGAATTGGTGCTTCCTACCATCCTTTTCAATTTCCCAAAACCCTCCTCATAGGATTGAGTCTTTTATGCTTAAAGCAAAATGAGGTCGATATGTAGCTTCGTACATTTGAAGTCCTACCATGTGAAGTCTAAATCAAATGAATGCCACTGCAAATAAAGTGTGGGGTAAAATCCAAGTGTGAGGTGTCCTATCCTGGGAAATAAATGATTTTGGAAGAGATACTAGTTGAGTCTTGGTGGGGTAGGCCTACGAGATGATGCTAGTTTCTTTTTAGTACAAGTGAAATTTCCACCCTTATGATATCACTGTCAACTTGAGGATGTGTTTTCAAGGGCACGAATAAACCTTCTGAAACCCCTTGAATTCATCGAACCTCCGCACGATTGAGGAAAAAGAGCTAAAAACTGCTCTTGCTTGATCAAAGCTTGCTAAGTACCAACGTACAAAGCAGAATAAACCCCCTTCTGCGTATAAACCGGAAACGAGAAGTGTAAAGCAGCATGGCAAGATTGTCTTAATACAAAAACTCTTCAAAATACTTACATGGGAAGGATTGTAAATACTTCCTAATCAATCTACATATAGTTCACCCCAACCTTCGCACAAGAAGACTCGAGTAAGAGAAAGAGAACTCCATCTCGTGAAACACAGATCATTTTGTCCTTACGACAACACCCAAATTGGTGTAACTTAACCTTCATATTTAGGTTTGTTTTGTGCTAATTCATGTGCATAATCATTAGAATAACGTCAATTGCATCCCTATTCCGTTCCTATTTGATTATGGTGTGAATTTAGGGTGCTTTAGACAATACATGCGAATTAGGTACAAAAAGTGGCACAAGTGTAGCAAAATGGACAGAAGGTTGATGATCATGGCTAGGAGATGGAGATCACGGCCGAGAACACAGACTGCGAACTCAAGGTGAAGATCGCGGCCGCCAATCTAGAGGCTTAGGGCACGAACTTCATGAAGAAGCCAACTAAGGACAAACAGAGAGTTTTACCAGTATGATTCATGGCCACAGTTCACCCTGACCGCAAGGAAGTTTGTGAACGTGACCGTGAAGTCAACCCGCAAACCCCTCGCATTTGAAGGCCAAAACGGAGTCATCAGCAGATCGCGATCTCAAGGAAGAAGATTGCGACCGTGATCTTCACACTGCCTGGTCTTGAACTTGTCCATCCTCTGAAGGCTATAAATAGAAGACCCCCTTCCCCCATTTAGAAGATTTGATTTTGAGAGATAAATTTCTAGTTAGAGAGAGAAGAGAGAGAAGCTGAAGGAAGGAGAAGATGAGAAGGAGGAAGAGCCAGAAGAGAGGAGCCACCTTCCTCAACATCAAGTCTTCCCCAATTTCTTCTATGTATCTTTTCCCCTGATATATGGAGTATTATTCTAAGGTACTAGGGGTTCTAAGCCCCAAATCCTAGTTTTAGGACTATTATGCAATGTATGAATATTTTAGGGTTTTGAATGAATGTGTTTATCTAGTTAATTTCATTGATTCTCTAGCTTTAATTGTGTTTGGGTATGTCACCCTAATCTTTTTACTAGCCTACTTGAGCTTCTACGTTGGGTATGGAGTTTTAGGGTTAGACGAGTATGTGTCATCAAACAAATTAGGTTAGATGAATGAATAGGATCTTATGGTGGACGAGGCGACCGTACCCCTGCCATAGGAATGCCTCCCTAGACAGAACCCAGGATGAAACCTTGGTGTGGAAGGCGGGTAGTACCCATTGAAAATGAGCTACGTTCTTAATGTCCCAGATATGATAGCCTAGTTCAAGGTGAATGACATGTGTTTAGGGGAGGCGTACTCGGAGGCGTGTGTAAAACCACGAAAGCCTACATAAAAGAGTTCACTCACCACATTTTATAAACTCAACTTATTTAGAAATTGCATAGTAGACCGAGGCTAGGGTGTGGGATAGTTCCCTGAAGTTCCTGCTTTTATATGTATTTGTTCTCACTACTAGTTATTTCTCTTGAATTCTCCATCACAAACCATTAAACCAATCGGCCAGATAACAAAAACGTGGGAAGTAGGCTAGGCTACCGAGACCCGAGTGGACCTTGATTGCCACTGTATGACAACACCACTTTAAGTTAAACTTGGCCTATGGGGTAGTTATTGAAACGTGCTAAATATTGACAATGACTTGCACGGAATGAATCGATCACCTTACAAAGTACATTTCGAGCATCATTGTAAAGATCAAAAGTTTCTAAGTGCAAGGGTTGACCTTGTAAGCTTCTTATGATCCGCTACCTAAAAACGAAAGTCACGTATCATCGTAGAGGTCTAGTTAATCAGAGGATGTTGAGTTTAGGTTTGCTTGGAAACAAGCAAAGTTCAACTGTGGGGTTATTTGATGACACCTGAAATGAGCTATTGTAGACCCCCATATTATGACCTAAAGTGCATTCATTTCATATCATTATCATCATAATACTTTGTATTTGTGCTATGAATGCTTCAAGTGTGTTTTAGAAACCCTAGTACTGCTTTTGTGGGTTTGATGGGCTTTTGGTAGCGCTTTGTGCAGTTTTGGTAAAAGCATAATAGTGGACCACTTGGCAGCTGAAGGGGATATCGAGATCCAATTGATGGAGAAATGAATCGAAGCGAGTACACACTTACATAAATGGTACCTAAAACGGTGCCTCGTGAAGGAAAACGATTTCATTGACGCTACTTTACAAAATTCGTGTACTTCGCCAGAAAGTTACCTTAGAGATTTTTGATTCCGTGTCCAAGTGTTTGGAGGCTTCTGATTGGCTGGATGATGTTAGAGCTACGAGTTTCTCTCCCCAGAAACCCTAATCGAAGACCTATAAATAGAGCTCTAAAGGTAGAACTCGAGTGGGGAGAGACGAGAGGTCAAGGAAGGGTCATTACTCTGCTGACATAGCAACCCACCTGACATAGACCGAGACTAGTCTGATGTGAGGAATTGGCGCCAGAAACGACGGTTATGACCCTCTCTTCTATGTTGTGGACGCCCATTCCCGAGGTGTTTTCGGGACTTTGTTTCGATCGATGATCACCTAGAAACCCTTCCCCATGGCTAGTTAGTTCCTTTAGTTGTGTAGGTATGTGAACCTAATGGGGTTCTAGTCATGTAAATATCGATGTTTGGCTTAATACAATTGTATTATTTCATATGTGTAGATGCTTGATTTCCTCTATTTCGTTTTTGTTGATTCTAATGATTGCTTAGTCGACCTTGCACTCCTTCGAGGTACAAGGATCAAAATCCCAGTTGTTTAGGATTAAGACTAGAAATGAAAGTCCTACTCAATTGATCCTCATTCAATCAAACAACGTGACGAGTCAAGGGAGAAATCCTTAGGGTCCTTGTCGCCCATTAGTTCGGGTAAATGCTGCGACACAAGGTGGGATCTAACGAAATAAGAAATCAGCATATGGTATGTTGTCAGATATCGAAGGATATGCAATAAGGAGACCTAGGGGGAGTTTGTGTATACAAAACCTTCCTTCTATGCTCTCTCGTCCATCCAATTAGCTATAGTTTTACTTTTCTGCGTGCTTTATTTCTTTTCGTTTTAGTTTTGCGATATTATTGCTACATAGGACTTTTAGGAAGTCCCACCTTTTAGAGGGTTTATTAAACTCTAAAACATTCCTGAATAGGACTTTCATTTGTAAGAAGAGGGCTTATGTCTTGACTTCTTAGTATCCTTCTTCACATCCTTATGATTATTTTACCTCACATATTTCCTAGGGGCTGCGTGAAGCTTCACTATTGTCTCGTCCAGCTTACTCAAAACACTAAATGAAGATTGAGAAACATGCAACACTTGTTGGGCTAGCTTGTGGAGACCAAACTATTAGTCTAGCTCCATTGATAACTTTCTAGAATGCATGTTCTTATGGAAGCTTGGAAGAGGGAGTATCAGCTACAACTTGAAAGGTTTTTTTTCTATATTCTGAACTATCTCTTGCAAACTTTGTTGCACTTGTTCCGAAGAGCTTTCATAATTAGGTTACAATGCTCAAAGCCATGACCCACCATAGTCTGTAGTTGTGGATCTTCGAATGAAACAGCCACATGCTTTCCCTCATCTAGTTCATTTTTCATCACTTGGAAAATTTTCAAATTCTTGAGGGATTCATGTTTATTTGATTCCTTATGCACCCATACTTGCTTCCCATGTTCAGCATATTCACCCTTCATACCAAACAACTTGCACATGGGACATATAGGGGGGATTTCAATATTCCACACATACTCTAATTTAGCAGTCATCATCTGGTCACATCTCCATATGATCTAGAAACGCACTTGCAACATTGAGTTCAACCAAAACTTTCGCTTGACCCAACCGAGCACCCAATCTAGTAGTCTAATCCATATCAATGGAATGCTAATCCAACTCACCATCATGCTTAATGCTTGGTAATCCACATAATCCATACGGACATTGGACAACCGTACCCAAAATGGTAAAGCCTTCTACCTAGATCCACCATACTTCTACCATGAACACAAGGTCAAAGGTAAAGGAAATTGTCGTAATCAAACCACGATCCAATCACAGATGGTCTGAGATGGTAACTAAATCAAGAGCAAACTATCACAAAGAAGCGAATTTGATCTTAAAGTTTATTTTCCCACCTACGCAGCACAAACAATGGCAAAGCAACTTGCAAAAACTTACCCACCAAACAGTTCTTCCAACAAGCTGCACTTGTCTCACAATTAGCCTTAGGCATACAAAGACCAACGTTAACTATCTCTGGTGGTATATAAGTGAGGCGGTTTGCTTCCGAGATTCCATATAGCTTCACTAGTGTTTGGAAGTAACTCCCTACTGCGGAATAACATCAGATTGAATCTCGGATAAAGGCCAAACCACCATTGTCAATGGATCACTCATCGAAAAAGGAAAATAGGGAATAGAGGTGCCCCGACACATATGTAGGTGTGGTTAGGTTATCTCACTTGTCGGAAATCCAACTAACCAGAGGCAAGCAATTTGTTCACTTCTTTCTCTCACTAGAAAACTATTTTCCACTTTTTTAAATTCCAAATAAGTAATGGGTCCATTGTGACCTATTGTGATCTACAAATTTCTGAAAAAAATTCAAGACTGAATATATCATTCTGGTATAGGGGTGGTAAGTAGATGGTTGTGGAAGGTGGTAAATGGTTCTTAGTATATTCCTACTTTCACGTGTCCAACCATTCTACACTATGGTATATTCATAATCATACCGCCATGGTACACTTCTATACCATCATGGTATACTCCTACTTTCAAGTGAACCATATACTTGCTTTCCCCAACTCAAAAGCATATAAACCAAGGCAGCAACTAAGAACATGTATAATAAATGAGCATGAAACAAGCAGATGATATCAGGTTTCTCTTCCGCCTAGACACAAAAGCATAACCCTAACATATGTTTTCCCTAACTCAAAAGCGTATCTTACATTATCATTCTATCATGACAATCAAGCCATAGAATAAAAGAATGCATGGGATATGAGATCAGAGTCACATACCAATGGATACCATTCCACCTCTATATCTTTAGATACGATAGATTCCAAAACCCCTTCATAGAGAACTTCTTCATGCACTTTATATTTCAAGTTATTTCATTCCTAGCATCATCAATAAAAGGAAGAATAAGAGTCCTATATTTCAGCACTCTTTTCCATGTCCATGAATCATCAAGATAAGAAGAAATGTCCCAAATTGTTTTACTCTTTAGTCAATATCTTATGATCCATGCCACCCACAAGGAACCACATTCAGCCAAAATATTGCACAAATGATTAAAAATGCATGTTAGTTCCACATCCTAAAGTTTCGTATTCCCAAACCACCTTCTTTTTTAGGACGTGCTATCATTTTCCAAGCAACCACAACCCTTGTTATCAAAGTTGTATCATCGGTTCTCTAGACAAACTCATAGCAGAACCTTTCTACTTCTTTTGTTACATATTGAGAAAGTAAGAAAACATTCATCCAACATCAGAGAACATTAGTAAATACATATGTTACCAACTGAACCTTACCTACATATTTAAGAAGCCTTGCTCAACAACTTCAAATTCTTTGTGTAATTTATCAATTAGTACGTGACTATATCTTCGGGTTAACTTTCCAGTGATCAATGGAACCCCCAAATAATGCACAGGTAGTTCACCCAAAAGGAAATCATGTATAAGATGAAATACCTTCCTTTTCCTCCTTAGAAATACCAGCACAATACAATTGACTTATGACAGGATTATATTGAAGACAAGAGAATCTATAATACTCACCAAAAAGCCTTCTAATTCTAACAACTACTGTAACATATCCATTAGTAAATTGTAGCAAATCATCAGCAAAGTTGAGATGTGTAATTAATAGTGGTTTACATCTTGGATGTAAGTGAATTTGCTTATCCCTGGCTGCTCTTTTAAGCAAACAATCAAAGATTTTCGTTGCAACAGTGAAAAGATAAGGGGAAAGTGGGTCCCCTTGTCCTAAACCTTTTCCAATAGCAAAATATCCAAGAAACCCCCTATCCAAAGAAATTCTCACTACAACATCAAAAACTTCTCAAGAAACACCATGGAAAACATAATAGAAAATAGATAGGACCAACTGACTTAATTATACGCTTAATCAATTTCGACATTGCATATGAAAGAAATCGATGTCTTATGACAATCCTTTACTAGATCAGAAGCCAACAACACATTATCACATATTAGGGCCTGTTTACTTTCATTTCTGTTTCCTGTTTTCGAGAAAACAGATGTTGAAAACAAGTGGAAACAACATTTTGTCATTTCCGAAAACAGCATGAAGTTGACACTTTCTGTTTTCATAGTTGGAAACGAATAGAAAACAGAATGAAAAGTAAACAAGTTTTCCCGTTTCGGTTGCAAAATTTATGGCATGAAAACAGAAAACAGGAAACGAAAATGGAAGTGAACAGGACCTTAATCTTCCTTTCACAAAAGAATACTCTGATGCACTTATAATCTTAGGAAAAACTTTTGCAATTCTATTTTCATGGAGCATGGAAATACCTTTGTAGATAGCATTGGCCAAAATTCTTTCATAGTAGTAGCATTGGGATCTTCGGTCAAAAGAGTGAAGATGGTGCAGTTGACTTCTTTAGGCATATAACCAGTATCCAAAAAATGAAGAATAACATCCTCTACATGCTTACCAATTATATCCCAGTGAAGATTGTAAAACTCAGCTGGAAAGTCATATGGCCCAAGAGCCTTGTCCCTAATAAGTTCTGTAAACATTTCTGAAATTCCTCCCGGGTTAATGGTCTCTCTAGAATATCACAGTCCTCAATATCAAGCTTATGATCCATCGACCTTGATAATTACCCATAGATTGGTTAACCATTTCTGGATCAACTTCCCAAACTAGCTTTATGTACTAGTATACAACCACCGTGGACATTTCTTTTACATCTCTAATTGCTCCAATTGACTATCAACTAGAGAAGTATTTTGCTACCTTTGGGTTTTGATTTTCACAGACTTATGGAAGAATGTTGTGTTTGAATCACTTTCTTGAACCTATTCTACTATGACATGTTTTATAAAATAGTTCTTGAACTTCTAGAGCTTCCTTAAAATCTGCAACCAACTTCTTCTCCTTAAGAACATTCTCAGCTTTTGGATATGCCAATAGTGAAAATGTAGTGGAATTCAGGGTCGAAATTCAGAGGTATTGGATTTTTATTTTTACCCTTCTCAGCTTTTCTGAATCCCTAATTTACCCTTCTCAATTTCACATAGAAAACATAATGAGAAAACCCTCTTAGATAACTTTCATTTTAAATAAAATGGATGTAACAACTAGAACTATATTACTTAAAAGACTTTAGAAGATATCATTTTAAATAACATAATTAATTTTATTTAAAAGACATTAGAAGAAGTCTTTTTTTTTTTGCCAAATGGAAGATGTCATTTTAAAATGGATTTAATAACCAGAACTATAGTATTTAAAAAAATTATGTCATTTGAAATAGCATAATTAAATTTATTTTTATCCCCATTTTTAAAAAGGTGAATTTAATTAAAATCTGCTAGAACTTTTATTACCCAGCGGACTTGGTTACATTGTCAAAGATAAGCTGATCAACGAGGTAGATAGGGTGTCTTTTTTTTTCCAAGTAATATCAAAATACAATAGTTAAACCTCTACCCAAAACCCCAAAAAGACAGTTAGTGGAGCGACCCTACAAAATCGAAGGACGCTATCTCTACAGGGGACAACAGCAGGGCTTGTCTTGCCACTCTATGGGCAGCCCAGTTGACACTCCTCGGGACCGAACTAAAGAGAATACAAGAAGAACATGATCTCAACAACTAAAAACAATCACGAAGTAAGGGCCCTCCCACCGAGTCTTCACAGCATCTACCATCAAGTTGCCGGATAACCACTTCTGAATCACCTTCGATGATGGCGTGGGGAATACTGCGAGAAAGCACCAAAGAGATGGCATCCCTAGCGGCCAGCAGCTCTGCAAGATAAGGATTCGAAATCCCTGGATGGTGGAATCCCAAGGCCAAAAAGACTTGCCCATCCGATCCTCGAACGACGAGGCCTGCCGAGCTACCCTGGTCACGAACAACGACATCGAAGTTGTTCTTGATAAAACCTTCAGGAGGACCAACCCAACTGGAGAGACGAGAGGGCTGGAGGCGGGGAGAAAGGATCTGGGGATGGGGGGAGACTGAGGAATATTCTTAAACTTGGAAGAAAAACTGACGGGCAAGCGAACTGGCTAGTGGTTGAGTGAATTCAAAAACCACTTTGTTTCTAGATTTCCAAATTCTCCAAAGAAGGCAAATGCAGGGGAGATAGTGGATTTGGAAGCTTTCCAAGTACATAACATGTCGCCACCAGATACCAAAATTTTCAGTTGGGGCGGAAAGAAGTAAACTGCTTAGTCCCACCATATTCCAGCGGTGTAAAGCAAGATGACAATGGAAAAAGAGGTGTTCAATACTCTCTTGACTATCTGATAGACCGATAATTATACATATTTTCACCCCTATTCTGGAGCCGTTTGTGCTGAGGAATCTCGTGTTTTAAGCCGATTTTACGCCAGGTTGTGTGTTTGTGTCATATTTCAGGTCCCGGCGTTGGAATCGAGGCGGAGAAACGAGTTCTGGGTCGAAAGGAGCCGAGTTGGGACTAAGGGGGCTGCAGGAGGAAAATACCCCGTCGGATGGCAAAATACCCGACCGGGTATTTATCGTTTTTGGCACCCGTGAGAAACAGAAGGGGGCCCGGGCGAAGGCCTTAAATCCCCGGTCGGGGATTTTGGTGGTAGACCGGGGATTTCGCCTTTAGTGGAACGGTGCGTTTCACAATACCCGGTCGAACCATAAAATACCCGACCGGGTATTTTGACCGGGTATCGCGACCGGGCAGCTGATAAAAGAGGAAGAAGGCCAATTTTCAAAGGGTTCCGAGTTTTTGAGAGAGAAACCGATACCTAGAGAGAGAAAGCGTCGAACCAGAGTTCTCAAGCGCCATAGATCGATCTTCAACACCATTGGAGCCCGTCTTGAGCTTGGAGAAGTGCGATTAAACGTCCAGAAGCAGGAATCCAACTTCACAGTATGATTTCCGTGTCTGAATCTGCTTTTGCTTCTTTCTCTATGGAGTAGTTTCCCCATTCATCTGGGTATGGAGAACCCTAGATTTGTATGCTAGGTCTGATTGTATGAACCCAAGTACAGTGTTTGTGAATTGATTATATTCGATTGAGGTTTGAATGATTGAATGACTTGAATCCTGATCAAATTCCTGTTGTTTCTGCTTTGACCTGGAATGAGAATATCTGCCTAGGTTGATAGAGTACCCTTAATCGAAGGTGGCGAATTGGTGACTTTAGTCGAGGAGCCAATTCGCTATTCTGTACCGAAGTCAATTCGGTAGTGGAGGTTTGGTTCATTAGGGCCTCAATCTGTTTACTCCGGTGGAGGTTAGTCGCCCGCTAGAGACTCAGATTGAGAGGGTCTGGAGACCTTTAGTCGAGACTTCAGGCTAATTGAGAACCTTCCGCAGTATAACTTTCATGAAAACTGAACTTGGCAATTGCAATCCGACTTAACTGCAGTCTAGGGGGAAACCATATCCGGGTGACCTCTCTTGACTTGACAACAAACCGTTTACTTGCTTGTGTTTGTTTGCTTGAGTTTCACTAAAAGTTCACTGCTAAATAACAAGAATTCACCGAGTAGTCATCACATCTAGGACCGGGTTGACATTAAAACCCGACCCGCTATACTACGCTTTAGGAATTGGTTATACTTGGCCATTTTCTAGGTGACAGTAGGAGTGAGTCAAGTTTTGGCGCCGTTGCCGGGGACGGCTAGGTTGTTGAAGAAAAGTGATTTCTGTTACTTTAGCATTTTCATTTTGCATTGAGTTTTTGCTTTCCCACTTGTGCCTTCACGGGTTTGCTTGCTTGATTGTGTGCAGATAGTGCATGACCCGTAGCCAGTCAGGAGGTTTACTGCCGTTGGATCCAGAGATTGAACGCACTGCCGCCAACTTCGGAGACAACAGCGAGCTAGATGGTTACGGGAGAGCGCATAGACGGCCAATTGACCAGCGATCTGAGGAGAGTACGAGATGGAGGGCGAAGACATCCCACAACCGGGGAATGCTCGACAGGTCCCCCGGTGAATCAGCATCCACCACCACCGCCGGGTCCCACCTTGGAATACTTCTATACTCCACGGATTGCTGACATCCGCCCGGTCATCCTCTATCCGCCCATTCCTGCAAACAACTTCGAGATCAAGCCATGCTGGATTCAACTCATCACACCTCTATCCAGTTCCATGGCTTGAAGGATGAGGAAGCCCGGGTACACCTTTCCCGTTTTCTGCAGCTGACGAACGGGTTCAAGCTGAATGGTGTTCCGGATGACGCAATCCGCCTTCACCTCTTCCCCCATTCTCTGGCGGGGAATGCTAAGAGGTGGTTGGAGACCCAGCCCCCATTGTCCATCACCTCTTCGGACGATCTGGCTGACAAGTTCGTGCACCGGTATTATCCGGCATCGAAGACCACAGAGATACAGCGGGAGATCACTCACTTCCGCCAAGAGCCAGATGAGTCCTTCGTGATGCATGGGAGCGGTACATGGGATACTTCTGGCAGTGTCCCCATCATGGTTTCAGCGATGCTTCACAGTAGGGAACTTCTCCAGCGCCCTCACTCCAGACAGCCAGAGGGTGATCGAGTCTCTATGCCCAGGAGGGGATATCCTTACTAAGACTCCACCCGAGCTGAACCAGATGATCAGTACCTTGGCTGCCCGAGACCATTCCTGGGGGCAGAACACAGAGGCAGGAACTCCCGGGACCGGGGTGTGCATGCTATGGAGGCCAGGTCCGGGTTAGAGCAGCAGTGGCTGAGTTGGTGCAGACATTGAAGCAGCCTAACAGTCTTTCCGGGCCGAGGTGTAGCTACGCCTCCAGTAGCTCAGTGTCAGTGGTGTGAGAGCCCGAACCACCTGGTGGAGGATTGTCAGTCTATGAGGGAGTCTTCTACTCCCCAAGAGCAGGTGGACTTCATAGCAAATGCTCGGCGCCTGGACCCATACAGCAACACCTATAATGAGGGATGGCGCCAGCATCCCAACGCCTGGAGCAGCAACACCAACAAACCACCTGGTTTCCCAGCACCAGCAGGTGGTTTCCAGCAGAGGCAGCCCTTCCAGGCTAGGCAGGGGCCACCACCACAGCAGCAGCCCTACCAGCCTAGGCAAGGGCAGCCATTCCAGCAGCCCCAGCGCCAGTTTGCTCAGCCTCCAGCAGCCGCAGCACCAGATCCTCAGATATCTGATCTGAAGAATATTTTGCAGGCTTTCATGACCACCTGTCAGGCGAACTTCACGAGGATGGATCAGAACATCGCCTCACTGGAGGCAGGCCAGAGGAACCAAGGTGCCATTCTGCAGGATCTCCAGAATCAGATTGGGAGCCTAGCTCGCCAGAACACTACCAGGGCACCGGGGACTCTGCCTGCCACCACCATTCCCAATCCACGGGACCCGCATGAGACCGCACACGCCATCACCACCAGGAGTGGCAAGACTACATCTGCTGCTCCTGCTCACCCAGGCGAGACGAACCACTACCTGCTTCAACACCTCCAGCTGATACTGCAGAGGTGGGGAAGGCAGCACAGCACCTGCTCCAAAGCCGCAACCTGTGGTTAAGGAGCATACACCCCAGCTGCCCTTCCCCACTCGACCATAAAGACAGGCTGGAGACAGAGTTTGCCAAGTTCATGGCAATGTTGAAGCAGGTCAACATCAGCATGCCGTTCGTGGAGGCACTGTCGAAGATGCCCAAGTATGCCAAGTTTATGAAAGACCTCCTCACCAACAAGAAGAAACTTGGGGATCTTCGACAGTGATGCTCAGCGAGGAGTGTTCTGCATCCTGGCAGAACAAGCTGCCAGAGAAGCGCAAAGACCCAGGGAGTTTCACTATCCCTCTTGTTATTGGCAGCATGCATGTAGGAAAGTCCTTGGCGGACCTAGGCGCTAGCATTAATGTCATGCCCTATAAACTGTTTAAGAAGCTAGACCTAGGTGAACCTAGAGCTACTAGGATGAGCATTCAGTTAGCTGATCGTTCTATCGTGCATCCTAGGGGTATCATTGAGGACTTGCTTGTTAATGTTGGTGCATTCACATATCCTGTTGATTTTGTTATTTTGGATATAAATGAGGATGTGGATGTGCCTTTGATTTTGGGTAGACCATTTCTCGCCACCGCCAAGGCGCTTATTGATGTGCATAGTGGTAAATTGATTCTGCGTGCTGGTGATGAACATGCTACTTTTTCTGTGTCTGACAATGGGAAACATTCTCATTTGCATGATGACATAGACTATTGTGATGTGCTTGCCGATTATGAGACCGCACTCGCCATCACGAGTGCGGGTACTGATGATGCTCTTGAGCGTTGTATTTTGCTAGGTGAGCAGGCATTGCAGGAGCCGCAGCTGGCGGAGCAGTTAGCCGCATTGGAGAGTGGCCCCTTCTTGGAGGGCGATAGGCTGTTTAAACCGATCTCATCCTCCACCCGCATCACCACTTCTTTGGAGGAACCACCAGAGCTGGAGCTTAAGCCCCTCCCTCCTCATTTGGAGTATGCATTTCTCCGGGAGGGGAATAAGCTGCCAGTTATCATCAGCTCGACCCTCACACCCGAGCAGAAGACCAGACTGGTGGCCTTGCTGAAGCAGTACGAGCGAGCTTTGGCATGGAAGATCACAGATATCCGGGGGATCAGCCCCTCTTTTTGCTCGCACCGGATACTGCTGGAGGATGAGATGCGGCCAGTGAGGCAGCCGCAGAGGAGATTGACGCCGAACTTGGAGGCTGTGGTTCGGGCAGAGATCGTGAAGCTGATGGACGCGGGGATCATCTTCGCCATTTCTGAACGCGAGTGGGTCAGTCCCACCCAGGTGGTGCCCAAAAAGGGTGGGATGACCGTGGTGCCTAACGAGAAGAACGAGCTCATCCCGATGCGCATGGTGACTGGGTACCGTGTCTGCATCGATTATCGGCGTCTCAACGACGCTACTCGGA
The DNA here is from genome assembly GCA_946122785.1 of Linum tenue. Classification (NCBI taxonomy): domain Eukaryota; kingdom Viridiplantae; phylum Streptophyta; class Magnoliopsida; order Malpighiales; family Linaceae; genus Linum; species Linum tenue. The sequence goes on from CAMGYJ010000005.1 coordinate 62,594,035, forward strand.
AGGACCATTTCCCGCTGCCGTTCATTGATCAGATGCTGGAGAGATTGGCGGGGCACGAGTTCTACTGCTTCCTGGATGGGATGTCCGGGTACTTTCAGATCCCTATTGCACCGGAGGACCAGGCGAAGACCACTTTCACTTGCCCTTTCGGCACATTTGCTTACCGGCGGATCCCATTCGGGCTATGCAACGCCCCAGCCACTTTTCAGCGATGCATGCTCGCCATCTTTGACCGACTGGTCGGCGAGATCATGGAGGTGTTTATGGACGATTTCTCGGTTTATGGAGACTCCTTCGCTCACTGTCTCCATAACCTGGAACTTGTCCTTAAACGGTGTGAAGAAACGAACCTGGCACTGAGTTGGGAGAAGTGTCACTTCATGGTTCGCGAAGGCATAGTTCTTGGGCATAAGATCTCCAAGATGGGGATCGAGGTAGACAGAGCAAAGATCGAGACTATCAGCAAGCTGCCTCCTCCTACATCTGTAAAGGGGATCCGGAGTTTTCTTGGCCATGCAGGTTTCTATAGGCGGTTCATCAAGGATTTCGCGAAGATCGCCCTGCCCCTCACTAAGCTTCTGGAGAAGGATGCCCCCTTCCAGTTCACTGATGCTTGCACAGCGGCGTTCACAACCTTGAAGGAGAAGCTCACCCAGGCTCCTATCATGGTTGTTCCTGACTGGTCCCTACCATTTGAGCTGATGTGCGATGCCAGTGACTTTGCTGTTGGAGCTGTTCTGGGGCAGAGGCGAGATCAACACTTCCGACCTATCTACTACGCCTCGAAAACTCTGAATGATGCCCAGGAGAACTACACCACCACAGAGAAGGAGCTGCTTGCGGTGGTGTTTGCCTTTGATAAGTTTCGCCCCTATCTGGTCTTGTCCCGCGTGACCGTGTACACAGATCACTCCGCGATTAGATACCTGATGAACAAGGCCGATGCCAAGCCTCGGCTCATACGATGGATCTTACTGCTGCAGGAGTTCGATATTGAGATCCGGGACAAGAAGGGAGCAGAAAATGTAGCAGCTGATCACCTCTCCCGGTTGGACGCACCCCCTGCGGACAACCTCGTGGAGGAGATTGATGACTCCTTCCCAGACGAGAGGTTGATGATGATGTGCTTGGTGGAGAGTGTCACCCCCTGGTACTCCGATTTTGCGAACTATTTGGTGGGCCAGCAGCTGCCCAAGGGGATGGCAACTCACGCCAAGAGGAAGTTTTTCTCCGATCTGAAGTACTACTTCTGGGATGACCCTCATCTTTTTCGGATCGGAGCCGACGGGATCATCCGTCGTTGTGTTATGGAGAGTGAGATGGAGGGCATTCTATCTCACTGTCATGAGGGACCTACTGGCGGTCATCACGGAGGCAACCGCACGGCGAGAAAGGTGCTCCAGTCGGGCTTTTACTGGCCCACGCTCTTCAAGGATGCAGACGCCTTCGCACGCAGGTGCGACCGATGCCAGAGGTCAGGTAACATCTCTGCCCGTGATGAGATGCCCCAGAATGTGTTTATAACTTGTGAGATTTTTGATGTCTGGGGTATCGACTTCATGGGCCCCTTCCCTCCATCTTTTGGTAACACCTATATTCTGGTTGCTGTTGACTACGTCTCTAGGTGGGCTGAGGCGCAAGCTTTGCCCACCAATGATGCTAGACGTGTTTGTGGTTTTTTGAAGCAGCTCTTCTCCCGGTTCGGGACACCTAGAGCCATCATAAGCGATAGAGGCACCCATTTCCAGGGCCAATTCGATAAACTACTGTCTCGCTATGGTGTGACTCACAAGGTGTCCGTGGCCTATCATCCCCAGACCAGTGGCCAGGCCGAATTGACGAACCGGGAGCTCAAGCGGATCCTGGAGAAAACGGTGGATCAGTCCCGCAAAGATTGGTCCACCAAGCTCGATGATGCTCTGTGGGCGTATCGCACTGCCTACAAGACGCCCATTGGTACTTCACCGTACCGGCTTGTCTATGGAAAGGCATGCCATTTGCCCGTGGAGCTCGAGCACAAGGCCTTCTGGGCCCTTAAGCTGCTCAACTTGGATGTTCATGTTGCAGGTGTTGAGCGAAAACTGCAGATGTTGGAGCTGGAAGAGTGGCGTTACCACGCCTATGAGCACCCGGCTGTACAAGGAGCGCACTAAGCGCCTGCACGATGCCCGGTTGCGGGGTCCGAAAGAGTTCCAGGTTGGTGATCGAGTTCTCCTCTATAACTCTCGCCTGAAGCTCTTTCCCGGAAAACTCCGCTCCCGGTGGTCTGGACCGTTCACGGTCACCCAGGTGTTCCCGTATGGCACTATCGAGATTGCCAATCCGCAGACTGAGCCGTTTAAAGTGAATGGCCATCGTCTCAAACTCTACCTAGGAGGCGAGGTCGAACGTGCGGAGTTGGTGGTGGAACTCGCGGACCCTTAGTTCCGCCATGGGCGTCCAGCTAAAAGACGGTAAAGAAGCGCTTGTGGGGAGGCAACCCCACCACGGTTCGCATTTTCTTTTCCCTTTTTCTGAGTTTTTGGTGTCGAGTCAAGTCAGTTGCATGTTTGTCATGAAGTTCGGTCGTCTGTGATGCCTCGGTTTGGTGTTTTCGTGCAGGAGAGTCGCGATTTTGGGACGAATGAGATTTTTGGCCGGAAGGGTAAAATACCCGGTCATGAGCCAAAATACCCGGCCGGGTATTCTTGGCTCATGCCCGGGCCCCCTTCGGCCTTCCGGGGCGAAAAAAGGAAAAAACCCGGCCTCAGGCCAAAAATACCCGACCGGGTAATTGTTTGGCCTGAGACCGGGTAATTTCGGCTGTGGAACGCGGCGTTTTGGAACCCCCGATCCCCCGCCAAAAATACCCGACCGGGTATTTTTGGCGCGGGACCGGGGATTTGCACCCTTTGAAACGCGGCGTTTGACAGAATTCCCCGGTCGAGGACTCGATAATACCCGACCGGGTATTTTTCCTATATAAAGGAAACCCCCGGTCATTTCTCTCTCTACCTCTCATTTTTTCCAAAATCACTTCTCTCTCCTCCCCCATTTCCTCTCCCCTCTCTCCTCCTTGGCCGCCGCCGGCAGCCATCACAAGCCGCCGGCCGCCGCCGGCCGCCGCCCGCCGCCGGCCGCCGCCCGCCGCCGGCCGCCGCCCGCCGCCCGCCTTCCGCCGCCGCCGGACGCCGCCGCCGCCGCCGCCCTCCGCCCGCCGCCGGCCGCCGCCCGCCGGCCGCCTTCCGCCGCCGCCGCCGCCGCCCTCCGCCGCCGCCGGCCGCCGCGCCGCCGCCCTCCGCCGCCGCCGGCCGCCGCGCCGCCGCCGGACACTTTCCGGCGACTTTCCGGCGACTTTCCGGCCCTTTTCCGGCGAGTTTCTGGGGTGATTTTTTTTCGCTCTCCTCGCGCCCCTCACCCGTCTTTCGAGTCCTAGCTACGGTCCTCCTTGTGTTTCCAGGTGTGTTTCCTGTTCATTTCTAGTTTATGGAAAATCGGACTGTAGATTCTAGGACCGAGCGTGCATGGCTGTGTATGTGATAGATGAACTGTCTGTGTGATGATTGTGGTTTATTCTGTGATTCTGCCTTGAATTCCAGTTGAGTGGCTTACAATTCACCTGGCTGTGCTTAATTTGTTAGCCTAGGTGAGCTCGAGTGTGGGGGAAGTACTGACCCCATGCCGTTAGTCCTGACCATCTATTCTCTTGGCTCCACCTATGGTGTTTTGATTTTGCAGGGCCATGTCGCAGGACCATCCTTTCGTGCAGGATCTGCGCCTGCACGCGGAGTATGCGGACCAGTTCCGCAAGGTGATACGAGGGAAGCTGGAGAAGCACCACCACCTCGAGTGGGCAGTGTTCGAGCAGCTCCACTGCTTGCAGGAGCTTAGCACCGCCATCAGTCACCCTGATTGGCGGACCCTGCTTGCCATTGACGAGCCCACCTTCACGGAGTTGGTGTGGGAGTTCTACACCACCTATCGCTACGACCACTCGATGGCCCGGGACGAGTATGCAGTAACGTTCCGGTTGGGTGGCGATCACAGGGAGCTGACCATCGACGGGTTGGCCCACGCTCTGGGTATCGAGTACCACCCCTGGTTATACTTGGCCTTCGATAGGGAAGTTGTAGTTGGAGAGAGTCCAACAAAACATTGGAAACAATGTTAGAGGCTTTTGTGTTCTTACTCCACCTCACATCAAACATGAAGACTAGTTTACCTGCCCGCCCTACTCCATTCCACCTAAATAAAATGGCTCTATCATTACTTCTTTGGTAAATAATATGTTTCGATAAGGCTCTATTAACATTTTTTCAATCATTTTCCAGAAAAAATATGTCTAGCCTGCTATGTATTATAGTATCCTCAGAATGCCGGTTGCCAAGTGAATTGAGGTTCGTAAAACCAATATCCATCAAGCCCAAATCATTCGCAAATTTTGTGAAATGTAAAGAACAATTAGATTGAAGTCCCTTCTTTCCTGCTTCTCTGTTGAGCGGAAAATATTATTGAAATCTTCAACAACCATGAAAGGGACAACAAGCAATAAACAATAACGTAAAATATAATGAAGTTGTCTCCTACGGGCCACATCATCACAATACAAATACACAGATACTAGCACATACATTTCACCATGAACACATAATTGAAAGAGTTTCTGAATAAAAAAAGAAATTGAAACATCATATGACTAGACAGCTACAAGTCCACCAGAAGAACCTAAAAGATATATGATATGCCAATCAACATAATCTAAGGATTAAACCACATTATCCAGGAGGATTATGGATTTTACAAAGTAGTAAAATAGAAGGGTCATGAACTTAAATAAGTCCTTCCAAAAATTGAACTGTCAAGGCCGGACCTAAGCCACGACATATCCTAACCAAAATCGTTAGTCAGCAACTTGGGGCTACTCACTGTTGGTGGCTGTTGGCTGCCTCTATAGTTACCATATTTTCAACTCCTTCCGTATCCACATGCTGCCGTTTACTAGTGGTTCTGCTGGTACATGATCAACAGAAAGCGATGCTTTTTGACCTCGCTCTGATCCATCCTCCAACAGTAGAGGGGTATGCGCAGCTTGTTGATCAATATATACATATTTGCCTCCAACAATTCGGCTACTTTAGCCCATTGGAGTTACCCATTTTTATCAGTGGTCTAGTCGCATTTGGAGGGCATCTAGGTTTGCTGGGTGTTTTGATTATAAGCCGGCTATGAACTGTTTCCAATGCCTGTAGAAGGTTATGGAGACAGGGGATGAAGAGACAGTGGAAGGTTGGGGAGTTGTGTTATGGTTTCTATGGAAAGAGTAAAACGCCCAACTCTTCAATGGCTGAAAATTGGATGAAGACGAGATTGTGATCTAGGCAAAGTATTGTTTGGTTGACTATAAAACTCACTAGAGCCACACACAAGTAGCCATTAGTCCTCATGCGATGACGGTATGGAAAGCTCCGGAGGCGGGGAGATTTAAAGTTAATACTGATGCAGGTTTCACGGAGGATAGGTTTGTGAAGCTGGGTGTGGTGATTAGAGAGGAGAAAGGTAGCTTCTTGGTAGCTGTAGTGAAGAAGATTGAGGGGAGTTATGATGTAGAGATGGGAGAAGCAATGACGACAGAATTTGGCCTACAGCTGGCCCATCAAGCTCATGTTACTAATCCAATTCTTGAGTCCGACTGTCTTACGTTAATTACTTTGATTCAGCAGGAGATCCAAACGGAAGTTGGTGTTGTGAGTAGGATCGTCCAACGTTTGTTAATGGAGATGGGTAATGCAACGTGGAATCATGTGAGACGCTCTGCGAACGTAGCTGCACATCTCATGTCTCGGTATGCTACCCGAGGAACGAAGGCAATTGTTTGATTGGAAAGACCCCCTATGTTTCTACTTGATCAGTTACAGGTTGACAATGTAACGGCTTCAGCTGATTAATAAAGTTTACCACATTTTCAGTAAAAAAAGAGTTTCTGAATAAAAAAAAGAAATTGAAACATCATATGACTACACAGCTACAAGTCCACCAAAAGAACCTAAAAGATATATGATATGACAATCAACATAATCTAAGGATTAAACAACATTATCCACACAAGTAGGAGGATTACAGATTTTACAAAGTAGTAAAATAGAAGGATCATGAACATAAATAAGTCCTTCCAAAAATTGGAATATCAAGGTCGGATCTAAGTCACGACGTCTCCTAACCAAAATCGTTAGTCAGCAACTTGGGGCTACTCACTACTGCTAGCTACTGGCTGCCTCCATAGTTTCCATATTTTCAACTCATTCCGTATCCACATCCTGTCGTTTACTAGTGGTTCTACTGGCTCATGATCAACAGAAAGCGACGCTTTCTGAACTCGCTCTGATCCATCCTCCAACAGCAGAGGATTATGCGCAGCTTGTTGATCACTATATACATATTTGCCTCCAACAATTCGGCTACCATAGCCCATTGGAATTACCCATTTGTATCTTTGGTGACAACAAGTAGCCCGAGGCCCATTTTAACATCGGACGGCTGGAGTGGCCCAAATGCTCCTCTGGTGGAAAAAAAAAAAAAAAAAAAAAGAGAATAATAACAAGAAACGGATAGAGCGAGAAGGAGAAAAGAAGAGCAGCCAGCACGAAGCAAGTTAAACGGCTTTTTTTCTCAAGCATCTTATCTGCAAGACACAGCAATCTTCCCAAAGCTTTCAGCCATGGCGTCGCTCATGGTGGCAGCTGTTCCGTCCGCCACCCCTCGTTCGCTCAAACTCTGCCCTGGCTTCTCTTCTTCTCGTTCAGAGATTCAAGGCACGTCCTTCGTCGAGGCCTCATTCAATTCGCTCACGCTCTCGGCTTCTTCTTCCGCTTCGTCATCGCTTCCCTTGGGTAATTTCCGGACTTATCTCTTCTGCAGATGATAACTTTACTCTGTTGTATGACCTAATTTCTCTGCTCTGTCCAGTTTACTGCGGCAGAGGCGACAGGAAGACTGCTAAAGGAAAGCGATTCGCTCACTCGTTCGGCAATGTTGGAACTCTCATCTTAGACTGTTTCGCTGTAGAATTCGAAATGTTCATCACTACCTCCGTAATTGTGCTTACGTTCTTGTTGTTTATGGTGCAGGCGAGGCCGAGAAACAAGAAGAAAGGGAGAGGGCCGCCGAGGATACCGGTTCCTGCAGCTCCGTTAAATCCAGATGAACTGGTACAAGATAGCGAAGAAGTCGCCATTGAAACCGATGAGTGATGAGTTCTTCTCCCATGTTTAATTTTTTTTGTGCTGATGAACACTTTTCTGTAGATTTTCAATTGTTGAAACTACGCTGCTTCTTCAATGTGATCCCTTTTGCATTAAGGTTTATGTTCAATGACTATTTCATCTGTCATTTACTTGCTTGGCTTTTCAGAGTTTAGGTCTTGAGGTTGGGATTTTCAGGTTTTGGTAATCTCAGAACTGTGTTCTTTAGGTACATAGTTGCTTCTCTGCGGTTATTTCGATTTCTGGGGAACTTCGCTTTTGCTAACTTAAGAGTAGGGTCTGCTAAGTCATAAGTGATGAGAACCTTGCTAGGTTGAGAACTTGAGATGACCAAAGAACTCATGGTATATCCAGAGTCCCGAGACCTTTTCAGATTGCGGCTCTCCAATTGTGTTGCTAATTCTGAGATGATGTTTGAAGAACTTCATTTCTGTTTCTTGGGAGTAGAAGATAAGAATCACAAGCAAGGAACTCATTAGTGAAAGGAAATGCATTATCATTTGAGAAAATAACATATTCAGGCAGTAGTAGTAGTACACCCTTTTGCTGGGGAAAACAAAACCTCAGACCTCTCTGTCCCTCTTTAGTTGCAAAAGATTTCTTTACAGTTCCTGCTCTGGAACTGCTGAATTACAAGAGTGAACATCTCTCTAAGCATGGTTGATATGCTGGCAGACAACACAGTGCTCGGCGATCAGCCTGTCCATCACACTTCCATCTTCAATAATCAATTCCCTGCTCCTCTTGTTCCATAGGTGTAATGCATAGCTATCCTGCAGCTCCACTAGGAGCCGGTCAGCCCATCTTGATTGAGATCCAGTTGTCGGCTTTCTGAAAAGCCTCCGGATCTGTATCCAGTCTACTGGATAGAATGCCTTGGGTTGCAAGACTGTTATGTTGTAATCTGGTAGGCTTCCACCCATCCTCTGAAAGACTCTTGAAAACATAGCTGGCCCGTTGTAGCCCCATTTGTTCCCGTTGAAGGTGTTTGAGAATTCTTTTATGAACTCCAACAGCATAGGATGGCCCAGATCAAACGCCACAACTGCATTGTTGATGCTGCTCCATTGGTTAGTCACTGGATCCACAGTCTGAGCTCCGACTGCGTTCCTTAGCTCTGAGAAATCCTTGAGAACTATGAAGTCAGTATCGATATACACACCTCCATATTTGTATATCATTGCAATCCTTATAAGATTGGAGAGGTTTATAGTTAGAGGGATGTAGCCAGGATCCCTAGTGCCACTCTTCATGTCCTCGAGCCAATCTTCACCCGGTGTATCTTGCACCAAAAACGGCACGTCAGGTGTGACTGCAAGAACTTTGAAGCCGAGATCGAGGACAGGCTTGAGCTTTCTGTAACCATGCTTGGAGTCCATGGACCTGGAGACGATGATCAAACATGCCTCTGGATTTGAGTGGAAGAGACTGTCCATGCACAGGAATTCTCTCGGTCCAAATGTTTTGGCTGGTGAGAGCCATACCATGTAGAATTGGACTGAACAGTTGTTGTTGAAGAACTCCAGGATTCGGCCATGGAACTTCTCGCTCAATTCGTTCGAATTGAGCAGGTCGAGTTCCGGGAGCTTCTGTCGGAACCATTCAATTCTTCCAGCTTTTGTCACATTCTCCGGAGGGACCAGAGGATCCACGACTTCACCCTCGTCATCGTAGTCTTCCTGATCAATGTTCATTTGATTGTTAAGTTGTGGCAACTCAGTGGTGATGGGGAGCGCTGGTTCCTGCAAGGCTGTGCCACTTGAAGAAGAAGGACCAGAAAAGAGGTGGTCGGAATAGAGTACGAAGAATATGGCGGCAAAGGAGATGGCCGAGAAGATTGGCATTTTGGCACTACGGGCAAAGTTGCGGAGATCAAATATCTTCTTGGACATTTTCTTGAGGATCTTGGGGAGTGCAGGCAGGGAGAATTCGTTGCGTGAGACCATTTGGGAGGAGCAAAAAGGGAAGTGTGATGAGAAACCAGAGCTGCCTTTCGCCATATTTTATATATCCTCCCTATACAATACAAGCAAGCTTCTCTTCAGAAAGTTCTATGGGACTTGCAACGTTCAAAGCATGGCGGGAGTCGGATGTACCGAAAAAGAAATGATGGCTAAACAATTTCTTTGTCAGCATTAGTGGCGTATTAAATCCCCTACTAGCAATCGTCCTCCTCTTTCAGACAGCCATCCAGATTGAAGCAATAACTTGTGGTTGGTATCAGCAATTTAAATTTTGATGATAGTCAGAACTAAAATGCTACCATTCATTGTCAAACTTGAAAACTTTAATTAAAAACTCGCTCGCTATAGTTTCGCGTATCAGAAATATAAATATTTCAAAGAGTAATAATTTTAATGTTGACCCAAAAAGTGAAAGTAATTTTATTTCATTCTTAATCATTCTTTTCATATGTTTGTTATTTACAATAGCATATGGTCGATGAACTTGCATACCGTAGAAGAGTCGTCGAATAGATTATTTATGTTTAAACTTCTTTCATGACGTTATTGTTTCAATTTGTATGTCTAGTAGTTGATCCTGCTGTAACTTTTGCAGAATGAAATAGCTTCTCTAAATCTTTTCAAAAAGTATTAAGAAAAAACTGTTGAGTGTTTAATTAAAAAACTATCAGAATTACTTTCTAATATAAGAGGTAATTTAAAATGACTAAAAAAGATTTCTAACATGAAATATGAATAAAAATTCTAAAAATAGAAAGTATTTAAAATGGATCACGTTAAATTTATTTCATATTAAATAATACTATTTTTGCAATTTATTTTTTTATAATGATATAAATGAAAGAAAATTATGTTTTCTAGAAAAAGAATAATATATGGTATGGACAATCTTGTATTTTTAAATCGGAGTTTCTGCTTTTAAATTACGTAAAACTTCAGTTTTTAAAAAAGCGAAACTTTAGAGGTACTTCTAAAATTCGGGTCAAACATAATTGTACTCTTTTGGTTTTTATTTATTTTTGGTTTGAGGTAATCGTGGTTCTCCTTTATGTAATTTTTGGATTGATTGCAAGGTTGAGGAGGTTCAACTCGCATTGATCGGGTCAAATTAGGTTGAATACTCATGAACTTGGGTTCAATTGTCTTTCTCAAATAAAAGGAAAAGGCGAAATGAAAAACACTAAAGCTAAAACTCGCTACTGACTCAAAACTCGTTAACATCAAGTTCAACTCGCTTTGACTGGTTGAGCAAAGTTTTGGGCAAATTCACACTTGACACACCCGCCAATTAAAAAAACAGATAAAACTAGCTCTCGCCGAAAACCTGCAAAACTCGGTTCGAGTCACTTTGGTAGGGTCGTATTAGGTTGTGTACCCATGAGTTTGGACTCAATTGTCATTCTCAACCAAAAGAAAAAAGATAAAAAACATACTAAAGCCAATAAAACTAGCCCATGACCCCGAACTCTCAACAATGCCTTCAACTCGCTTCGACCGGGTCTACCCAGTTTTAACAAATTCACAATTTATCCAACCTGTCAATTACAAAAGCGGATAAAACTTGCCCTCGATACCATGCATACAAAACTCGCTTTCGATCTAAAACTGGTCAACAACGTGTTCAACTCGCTTTGAACAATTTTTTGACAAATTAACATTTGGTCCAACCAGCCAACTACCAAAGCGGATAAAGCTCTCTCACAATACAACACTCGTCAATACCTTAGATTCATGTTAAATTGTCTTCCCAACCAAAAGAAAAAAATTGAAATTTATAATTGCTAAATTCCATTTCAAGTCGCTTTGAGCGGATCGAATTAGGTTGGATAAAATGGATTTGGGTTCAATTCTGATCATGCTCAAGAAAAAGGAAAAAGTGAAAGAAAATAAACACTAAGGCGGACGAAACTCGGTCCCGATACAAACTCGCCAACATTGAGTAGATATGGTATGCATTTTTGGTAGCGGCATTGGGAAACGGTGGAGAGGACAACTTAGGATTTCGTTGACTGTGTTTTGAGAAGGTTGTGAATTGGTGAGCGATGTTGAGGATTGGACAGAGCATATATAGTATGGATCTTTGGTTGCGGCCATGGAAAACCGTGGAAGAGGACAACTCAGGATTCTGCCAATAGTGTTTCGAGTTGGGTCGCGAAATGGTACAAAAATTGGATAGTTGTTGCAATAGGGAGCTGAAAACCTAGTAGGCAATAATTGTTATGGGAAACACAATAAACAACAGATGTAAACCTAGCGAACGCCCATGTGTTTGGGTTCAAGTTAGGATACTCATGTGTTTGGGTTCAATTGTGATCATGCTCAACAAAAAGGAAAAAGAGAAAGAAAAAACACTAAAGAGGATGAAACTCGGTCCCCATACAAAACTCATGGTAGCGGCATTGGGAACGATGATGGGGAACAACTTGGGATTTCGCCGACAGGTTTTCGAGATGGGCTACAAAATGGTGGGCAAAGGCGATGATTTGTGTTCAAGTTAGGATACACATGTGTTTGGGTTCAATTGTGATCATGCTCAACAAAAAGGAAAAAGAAAAAAACACTAAAGAGGATGAAACTCAGTCATGATACAAAACTGGTGGTAGCGGACTTGGGAAACGATGGTGGGGAACAACTTAGGATTCGGCCGACAGTATTTCGAGATGAGCTGCAAAAATGGTGGGCAAAGGCGATGATTTGTGAAAAAAATTATAGACGAAAACCTAGCGAACAATAACTAAACACAAAGGTTGTAGAATGGAGAGTGGGGTAAAAGAAGGACTTGGAACTTTTCCACTTGCACTTGGAGGAGTGTGAGAGCCACTAATGAAAAATAACTCTCATGTTAGGCTTATATATTAATTTTAATGATCTCCATAGTTAGGGATATAATCTATCCAAAATCAGCTGCAATCTAGAGCTCCTCCTCTTTTTTTTCTTGTTCTTTTCTTTCCAAGAAAATTAGATTCTTTCTTCTCTTACTTTTGTTATGGAAAATCTACTCTTCTATCTCTTTGGGGACCTGCTAGGGATAGCAATGGGTCGGGTTGGGTCGGGTTTTGCCAAACCCAAACCCAAACCCATGGTTTTACTCGTGAAAAAACCCGGGGTAAAACCCACCGGGTTTGAAAAACTCAAACCCAACCCAACCGCTGGGTATCCGCGGGTTCATGGGTACCCACGGGTGTTTGTCGTAAAATATTTACAATAACAAGTTCCTATAAAAATTAAAGTCAAATATCAATCTCTCAATACAAATTATCCATATATAAAACACCATTCTAGAAAATTCAAGCAAATCACAAATTAACTATACAAATTGTTCAACACCAATCTAGAAAACTCAAGATAATTGAAGCAAATCACAAATTATCCATAAATAACATGATTAGTTGAAAGCTTCTTCGTTTCAATTAAGTTTCTTCACTCTCTACTCGATAACATCAACTTCATTCCACACAATTAGAAAGAAAAAAATTAGACATGTCTCCACAAACATAAATAAGATTAGTTGTTTAGAATATTAAATATATCGAGAAAATTAATTATATGGGTGTGGGCGGGTACCCATGGGTCGGGTTTACCTAAACTCAAACCCAACCCAGTGAATAGTGAACGGGTTTAAACCCAAACCCGGCCCAAAACCCGTCAACACGGATTTTACCCGCGTTGACCGGGTTGGGTCGGGTGGGTACCCATGGGTTCGGGTTTTGTTGTCATCCCTAGGACCTGCCCCTATTTATAGATATGGAGAATTCAGAATTCAGACAAGTTCATAATCGTTTTTGGAAAAGTTCACGACTATGAACATCATATATCTCGTGACCTTGAAGCTCTCTGACGAAGGCCCGCGAGTCTCTTAAAGAACCCTCTGAGCTTCTTTGACTCTTGGGTGCTGGGTTTACAACCAGGGATAAATTTCCCGGTCGTGAACTGTTGAAAGTCTTGTGAACTTGAAGATCATGAACCACCATTGTGATCTTCTCCATTTTGCATGCAAACTCTCCTCCTATTTATCCTACACTCTATTCCCTATTTCCTTCCCAAATGACATAAACCCAACACATTTTCACCGACACAATTTAATGCTAGGAAACAAATATATGCTAACATGCAAGGTTTAGTGCTCGTTCTAGCATAATTAAGACATGGAAACACCTAGATTAGGAAGGCTAATAACACCCATTTTAAGTGTTATCATATCCCACACTTAGACATTTGTTTGTACTCAACCAAACATATAATTAAAATGTTCAGCTTTAAGCCCTTAACCTCTCCCCTCGATGTCAATCATCGGAGTCAGATCACAATTGACTAGAGTCATCTCAATATTACATGTTCATGCTCAACTTATTTGGCAAATCCTAAATGTAATGTTCTCAAGTGAAAGGAGATAGGCAGGCGCAAGACGCAAACCTAGATTTTTTTGTGTTGGTAAGAAGAACTACTATGTGCTCTAATAATAGTGTCCTGGTCAGATTTGACAGAGTTGTGAAGAAAAACCAAGGAGGCTCAATCGGATTTGCTGGTTTCCTAAGTGATGGTATGTTATCCTTTGCTTTTGCTAAATGGTATGAAGGAATTTCAGATGCTTACATTGCTGAGATTCTAGCTCTTAGAGATGCTATGAGATGGTGCTTAACTCATAATTTTTTGGTGGTTGCATTTTATGGATATGCTCAATTGGTCATCAAGCACGCTTCATCAAAGAACACTTCGCACTCTCGAGCAGGGGCTATCGTGGAGGAAGTTCACTAGTTTTTCTCTCTTTTTTTAGTCAGTGTCGTGTCGTTTTGCTCATCGGAGCTTTAACAGAGCTGCCCATGTAGTAGCTTTAACGTCTTTTTCTGGAGTCCTCCTTGTAACTGATTCGCGTCTTTGTCCCATGCCATCTGGGCTTGCCTTGAAAAAAAAAAAAGAATCGCCCGCAAACATGGCATTGGATCGAAAGTAGTAATCCTTTATGAACAAGTCTGGAGAAGGTTGCACGTTGCCTTTATTTAGTTGGGTACAATCCTCCTTAAGGTCAGCTACTCTCATTTTCTCAGCACTTCATCGGTGCCTCACATGTAAACTTTACAAAGGTAAAACCCACTTTACTTTTTTATTTGAAGTTTGGTTGTGGTAAAGCACAGAAGCGAGTATTGTTCAATCCGACCTATACCTTGGAATTGAATTTTTTTGGGTGGAACCTTGGAATTGAATTTCACATACAAGCATACCCTTTCATTGACTATTCAAACATTCGAACAATGATACATCAAGAAACTAAGGACTAAGACTCCATTTCGAGACATCACACTAGTCAAACATTCAAACTATGATACATCAAGAAATTCAGGACTAACACTAAGTTCGATAATTCAACGCATGAAACCACTGATAACATCGAAAATGGTGTTATTAGCACTCATTTCTTTGGTGTTTCATGAGTATTCATGCATTCAAAGACCATTTGAACTTTGAGTTAGCCTATAATTGCTTCCTATTGCATGCTCATGATCTTCAGGGTGAAATTTCAAGATTTGAGTGCTATTATCAAAGAATCCAAAAACAACTGTGGGAAAAAGGACAAAAATGAAAGGTCACATCCAATACACCAAGATCACGGCCGCAAAGATGTCGTGCCACAAAGTGATCATGACTAGCACACATTATCACATCCGCAGTCTCAGATAACCCAATCCCCGATCTTGAAGAGGATGCATGCATGGAGTATAGAAGGTCTCGCAGTATATCTCGTGGTTCTGCACACTGAAGACCGTAGCAAAAATCACTATCGCAACTTCCTATTCTCGACCACGAAGTTTGACCCATGATCTCACCGCTCGAGCAACTCATCACGTCGTTGTTTCAAGTTCACAACCTGAAGAAGAATATCACCAACTCGATCTCACATTAGTTTTCTGCTTGTCTTTGATCCACTATAAGTATAGGGATGCTCCCTCTTTGAAAACATACTTTGAAATTTCTAAAACCCTAGAGAAAGGTTAGAGAGAGAAGTAGTTGTCTTGTGGAGGAAGATGAGAAGAATGGAAGAAAGAAGAGTTTAGAGAATAATTTTATGCATAACGATAATATATTTTCTATGATTTCTTCCTTTCTTTGCATGGCTCTCCTAGCCCCAATCATGGGATCGTACTTTAAGGTACTTGGGGCTTTCCCCCAAACTCTAACCTAGAGTTTGATATGTAAATGATTTGGTATTGTAATTGATAAACCCCAAGGTAGGGTTTAAGATCAAAGTCCCGCAGCTAAGAGGTCTAGAACCCCGAATCACTTCTCTTCGAACAAGAACTCACAAAAATAGCGGCCGATTTTGTGGGTTGGATGGTGAGTTTCGTGCAACTTTCAAGAGGGGAAAGAGGCTCGAGAACTTTAGGTTGATGCATGGAAATGATCAGGGTGGTGAACTAATCGATACAAGCTCACGATTGCTCAGAATCCTCCAAACAATCCAACTCAATTCTTCAAGCAAATTTGCGAGATGAATCAAAGCTCTACTTTGTATTCAATGAAAAAAACAGAAAATTAGAACGAATAATTGAACTTAAATAGACTCAAGCTAATCCTAACAACTCATAAGGAAGTCCTTGACGCAATACAACTCGAATTAACCAAAACAAAATCGAAAAACGAATCAGAACTCAAAATAGACTAGTAATCCTTATCCGATAATTATTCGGATTGCTTGGTTCCAAAGGCAGGAAAAACAGCTTCTAGCCGATCTTTGGAGCTTTCGTTCGAAGCCTTCTGATCATCAATTCAGTCACCCAATGCCTCGTCGTTGTAGTATGAAACTTGTAGTTTGATGTAGCAAATCCCTTTTGTTTCGACTCCCCTCCAGCTCCTTCGAGTAACCCCTCAAAGTGGGCTTCTCGAACAACCATCCATAATTAGCCAAAATCTGCCAGCTTCTCAGTTTCGGCATAGGAAGTTGAGAGGCTTGGAACACGATCTTTCTAGCATTCCCTCTAGCTCCCTGGCACTCCGTTTTGTAGAGTAGCTTCGCAAATTCAAAACAAGCTTCCATTTGTTCATTTCCATCAAGGCACGAGAGAGAATCACCCTTGCAAAGTGAGCACCCTGCATACGAACAAACACTTAACCAAATTTGGTGATTCTTATTGCCAAATGAACTTGCTTGTTCCATAATCCACTGTTGCTTGTAGAAGGGGTAAACTTGGATCATATCAGGCCCCCTCTCTTGAAAAAGTGTTTCCCTCAACACTTGGCTCTTCTTTTGGTCGAATCTCTCACAGAATTGGTCCCAGACTGGATCCAAAATGACCTGCCCACACTTGCAGTTCGGAAGACCAGGGTCAGCGTTCATCGAGTTTGAAATTGGGGCTTTTGATTCCAGGGATCTAAAGCACAATTCAGGGACTCATCTAGATTCGTTTGACTTCGAATCAAAATTTTGGAGGGGTCTCGTGTCTCGAGTCGTCGGATTCGTCGTCGAACCGTCCCGCTTCTGTTTCCCACCATCGTCGAAGTTCAAAATTCCAGGTCTCAGCAAGCTCAAATTCAATTTGGGCATTTTCAATATAGGGTTCTGCGGATCAAATTGATTGATCTGAGAGCTTCATGGGACTAAACCCGACCGTTTTGCGTCATCCATTTGTGTTGAATCACCACCAATTGTCCCACCCAATAAGCTCAAATTTTCTTCGAGTTTTTCCTTTTTCAGAGCAAATTCTGCTCGAATGGGATTCGACGATGGAGATTTGATCGATCCAATCCAACTCAAGCGAGAGCTTCCCAGGGGTTGTGGGAGTGTGCCGGTGTCGTTGGTCGAGCTCGAATCGTCTCCCACTACTCCACCCAATTTACCCTCTCTCATACCCTATTCCGGCGAAGCACGACAAGGTCGCCGACGTTGAGGAGCCCGCTGCTTCCTAAATCCAGTAAGCATAAGCTTACAAATGACCCCAACGCTACCATGAGGCTCGTTATTCTGCTCCCCACTAGACTCACCCTTCGATCGTCGTTGATGCCCTCCAATTTTCTCCGGTCTTCCATTACTTCCTCCGACAACAACGGTTTGAGCATGTATTGCCTCCCTTGATGACGAACCTTATATTGGTTCTTACCTCCATAATGACAGAGACCTCTGTCGAATTGCCAGGGCCTTCCCAGCAGTATGTGGGCGGCCTGCATTGGAGCTACATCAAACTCGAGCTCATTCCTATATATGCCGATCTCGAATTGAACCTTAGCTCGTTTGGTCACCGTGATCGCCCCATAATCACTTAGCCAGTGTAAATTGTATGGTTCAAGATGCCTCATCGTACTCAATCCAGCTTACTCACGGCGTCCTGGTTGATAACATTCGCGCAACTTCCGTCGGCGACGATCAGCGAAAGAATTTTGCCTTGAACAAGGCAGCGATCAGCGAAAGAAGTTTGCCTTGAACAAGGTAGCGAGAGTAGAACAAGTCTCTCGTTGATTCGAATCCTGACCATGTTCAAGGGTAAGAGCCCTCCTGCTGACTGCGAGAAGTTTCCCAGGAGGTGCGACTTCCATTTCAAGTTCCTCGTCAACCTTCTCCTCATCACTAGTTCCAGATTGTTCGTCGTCGGTGAGGTAAGCTCCTTCTTTGATCACCAGAGTTTTCAAATTGGGGCACTGGTTGGCCTTATGGCCCCTCCCATGACACTTGAAGCACTGGATACCCCCAGAACGTTCAGCAAAGGTGGGGTTAACGTTCTTGGCTGACAATTTGCCGAGGTCGGGTCGTAATTGAGGGGGATTGCCATCGGAATTCGCCTTTGTCGCTGGTTTGTTTCCCGGTGTGACTCTGCTGGATGATCGCTGCTGCTTTTCGATCTTGATTGCTAGGTGGAGAGCCTCCTCCGGGCCAACAAAGGCTCGCAGATCTAACTCCTGTCGGATTTCCCTACTCAATCCGTGAAGATCTCGAGCGGTCGTGGCTTCACAATCCTCTCTGACATTGGCTTGCATTAGGAGTAATTCAAGCACACGGTAATACTCCTCTACTCTCCGGCCTCCCTGCCGAATTCCTTGTAAACTTTTGTGAAGCTCTCTCTGAAAATAAGCAGGTACAAAGTGATCTCTCATTAGGCCTAGTAGATCTGCCCATGTAGTTACTTCTGGTTGGAGATTTTGTCGAGGTCGGAGTTGAGTCTTTTCCCACCATTGCGTGGCGTAATCAGTGAATTCTGCTCGGTGTATCGCCCGCATTGGAAGAACATGACGAGTTTCCTCTCCCAGTCTAGATAAGCATAGGCATTAATCGTGCCCTGAAACGCCGGCACGGCTAGTTTGATCCCAGGTGGGACTGCTGGTTCTTCTTCGTGATGATCATGTCGTCCCCGATGCTGGCGATCATGATGAAGTTCGGCCACTACGAGCCGTCGCTCTAGCACTTCAATCCGCCCTAATAAATCCGGATTGCCTGCCTTGTTCACATTACCACGAACTTCTTCTTCTTGTACCCCGTTTCCCGGTGGCGTAATTGCGTCAAATTATTGATCGATTTCTCTCTTAAATTGACCCAGTGGCTCATGGATTTGATTCTGAAACCTCGCCTCCATTCGATCTAACAAATCATCCATGTCAAATGCCTGTTCCGCCATGGATTGATCTTTGATTTGATGCTTGTGTTGCTGTCGTAAAATTATAGGGCCACTGGAGACAGGACCTTTCGATCGTGTCCAACGCGTCGTTTCAGCTCCAGAATCCTTCATTTTGGTCACTGTGCTTGAACCAAGGCTCTGATGCCCCTTGATAAACCCCAAGGTAGGGTTTAAGATCAAAGTCTCCCAGCTAAGAGGTCTAGAACCTCGGATCACTTCTCTTCGAACAAGAACTCACAAAAATAGGGGTCGATTTTGTGGGTTGGATTGTGAGTTTCGTTCAACTTTCACGAAGGGAAAGAGGCTCGAGAACTTTACGTTGATGCCTGGCCACGATCAGGGTGGTGAACTGATCGATAAAGCTCACGATTGCTCTGAATCCTCCAAACAATCCAACACAATACTTCAAGCAAACTTGCGAGATGAATCAAAGCTCTAATTTGTATTCAATGAACGAAAAACTGAAACAAACAACAAATAATTGAACTTAAATAGACTCAAGTTAATCCTAACAACTCATAAGGAAGTCCTTGACGCAATACAACTCGAATTAACCAAAACAAAATCGGAAAACGAATTAGAACTCAAAACAAACTAGTAATCCTTACCCGATAAGGATTCGGATTACTTGGTTCCAAAGGTAGGAAAAACAGCTTCGAGCCCATCTTTGGAGCTTTCGTTCGAAGCCTTCTAATCATCAAATCAGTCACCCAATTCCTCGACGTTGTAGTATGAAATTTGTAGTTTGATTTAGCAAATCCCTTTTGTTTCGAATCCCCTCCAGCTCCTTCAAATAAACCCTCAAAGTGGGCTTCTTGAACAGCCTTCCATACATAGCCAAAATCTGGCAGCTTCTCAGTTTCGGCATAGGAAGTTGCTAGGCTTGGAACACGATCTTTCTAGCCTTCCCTCGATCTCGCTGCCACTCCATTTTATAGAGTAGCTTCGCAGATTCAAAATAAGCTTCCATTTGTTCATTTCCATCAAGGCACGAGAGAGAATTACCCTTGCAAAGTGAGCACCCTGCACACGAACAAACACTTAGCCATATTTGGTGATTCTTATTGCCAAATGAACTTGCTTGTTCCACAATCCACTGCTGCTTGTAGAAGAGGTAAATTTGGATCATATCAGTTAATTGTTTCTATCTTGGTTTGAGTGTGTGAATGAATGTCTAGCATGATCTAGCACTAGGTTGGGTTGGCTTAGGTTATTTCTTCTTTGTATGTGAATGAATGCCTCTTACCTATGATAATTAATATGGAGTCCTAGTTGGTGGACGTTGTGACCATCCTTTGCCAACAAGGAGATCACCTAGATAATACTTGTGAATGAATGCAGCTTACCTAAAATAGTTGATATGGATTCCTAGTTGGTGGACGTAGTGACTACCGCTGCTAACTCAGAACTTCGATTCATATCAATGTTTAGTAATTTCTTCAATATATCATATGAATATCGTAACTATTTGAATTATGTGCTTAAGATAAACCTTGAATGTATTTTTGTAATATTTTATACCTTTTGGTGTTTTTTTTGTGCTTTCCAAGGATAGAATGCACTTAAGATGAATATGGACCATCAAAGAAGAGGAAGGAGGACGAGATTACAAGTATAAGGCTCAAACGGAGATGGATTTGCACATCGGATTCTCATTTTATGGTCCAGAGGAGCAGACCCAGTGTAGTAGGATTATCATTGATGAGATCAGAACGAGCCCACTCAACACCTACCTCTGTAGATCCAATTGCATGAAGAGGTTGCTTAGCCCACAACCAACCCAATCCACAAAGAAGAAAGGCGGCGGGTACCTCCATTGGGATGCCGTGAAGAGGCCAAGTTCTTGAAGCTTCTTACTTCATCTCCCCATGGTGAAGAATCCAAGTACAAGGAAGGATTTGGAAGACTTTAGTAGGGAAAAGACTAGAAAACCCCCTTATGTAACTAGTATAAATAAAGGTTTTCAACACAATTTTACAACTGAGAGAAACAAAACACCAACACTCTGCCCTTAGGGAACGAGTTCGAGAGTCATAGAGAGGAGGCGAAGCTATGGAGTCGACGAGGAGGTCTTGGCCATTGTTGTTCTTCATTATTGGTGAGTGGTGATGTCTTCCTATTCTCATATGTCTAGCTGTTAAAAGTTGTTTTGGGATTTAAATTCTATGATATTTATGTATCTTTCTATGGTTCAATGAAATGTCATTTCTATTCTATGTGTATGATTCTCTTATATGTAACTATATATGTTGTTTATAATATGATAAAGGATGTTAGGAAACTACTTTCTTGTGATATCCCATTGTATCGTGTATGGTTTTTCAGGTGGACGCGACTATGCAATTATACATGGTTATTTAGATTAACAATATTATAAACCTTATGTTATGGTTCAAGAGGCCCACATTTAACTAAGTGATATCTGTACTTCTCTCTTCTTAATTACATAGTTGATGGATTGAAGTGAAAGCAAATATTAGCTATCTATTGTTCCTCTCGCATGTGGTGAAAGCTCGGTTTATAATTCATTAGTGGAAGGTATAGGATATCATAATAGACGAAACTTCGAAGTATTTTGTTGATGAGATTGTATGTATGTGTATCTAGAAATCACTACCTAAATAATGTTCTTTACTTGCTTGTTTAGTTTGTTTTCTTTCATTGCATTAGTAGAATAGGAATTCGACTAAAGGGATCCTAAACCCATCTTATTTATTTTTCACTGCATACTTGTCTCAAGGTTTTGTTGTTAGTTACTATTGAATGACCCTGAATATGACCCTAGGCATTCCTAAGATTTTTTTCCATCCAAGTTGTTTACTACTCATCACAGTCTAAATTTACGAAGAATGAAGAACACAACGAAGGTAATTTGTCTCGAGATGAACACGACCAACGACATGGTCGTGCCCAAGGTCATGCCTAGAATCTGATTCCAAAAATGACAAGGAACACAACCTAGAACACGATCGTGTTTGCACACGACAACAACTCTATTAAAGTAAAAATTAGTTTTTTCTCATGGGGAGTTCAACCAGAATTAGCCTAAACCCCATATTACAAGTTAGAGGGCAGAGGAAGGAGGTTTTCCAGAAGCCCAACTCCAGAGGAGTTAATTGGGAGCGATCAATGAAGTATTTCGTCATTGAGTTCGTCTCTTCTTCTTTTTTTATTGCTTCGTCATACCTCATTAACTAATCTCCTTTACTTTTTTTGGATAAGACGAACCCTAGGAATGATACACTGATTTGATTATATTAATATAGATTTTGATGTTTTATTTTCCTGTGATATATCTCTATTTTATCTTGTGAGTTCCCAATTGATGCTAACCTTTTTTATCGATTGTATATTTCATGCGTATGACAAGGAGGGTATCCTCATTTGCAGGATAGAACACTTAGGGAGAGAAGAGACTGATCAGACTTCCAGGATATGGAGGACGAAGGACTTATTTATTAGGTTGAAATCTAATATGGGAATTCACAATACGTTTAATGCTTCCATAAATTTATTATATGTTAAAGATAACTGATGCGGTTGTACATAGAGCTTTACATTTATAAACTCGACTATCGACAATACTAAATACCAAAATCTAGGACAAGTGCATACTAGATGGGAAAAGTAGTATAGTGGTGACCATTATAGTATTCCAAGAGTCACGGTATCATATGATACTTTGGCTCAGTTTTTATCTAGTCGACATGTTACTTAGCAGGTGGACAGTTGGCGATTACTAAACTAGAGGTCAATAAAGGAGAATAGGTACTCGGGGTATCTCCCTCGCCCTAACTACATGAAATTACATGCAAAAGGATAAAAGAAAGACTTATGGTGATCGGGGCGCAGAGATCACTAATCTAGGGATTGGCTCATTGGTCATACAACCAATGCCACTCCTACACCGATTTACTAGCCCAATGTCACCTCTTCTAGCTTCACGTTGTAGGGACACAACCTATCTACTCTAAATGGGTTATACCCATCCACACACTAGACTGTCGAGTAGATGGTCAAGCACTCGACTTTCTTGCATTGTCTAGGTGGACGTCGAATAGGCAGGGGTACAATCACCTTGCCCACCATACTAGACTCTTAGATCATTCAACTACTCCGAATAAATTAAGCCGCTCTAATCCACTCTAATTCATGAACTCATAAGTAGTAGGCTACTATAAAAAATAATTGGAGAGAAAAGCTCAAGTATAATTAATCATAGATGAAGCATAAAAATCTAGGAAAACTCACTTCACAATAAATCACTAGATAGAGAATGAATAATCAGCTACCACCTAAATTGCAACTATGGCAAATGGGATACAGACAATTCCACACTACTTGATGTAAAGAAAGACCAATGTTGTCAGAACTAAACCGGAGTATGACCCCGAAACGTGAAAGACTCGGTCTTTAGTGGTCCAGCCGGCATTAGACCGTTTAAAAACCGTTTGAGAACCGGTACCTAATAAACAGTCATCCGTATAAATAGTGGACACTTCTTAATCATGGTAAATCACAAGTAAATTACTCTCTTAAACAATTCTTGAACATCAGTACCGAAAGATCCAAGTTTCAATTCCAAACCACCACATTGTTCCAAAATAAAAGGAATATCACGCGAGTCTGAACATGAAACAAGATTCTTAAACATGAAAACCACTCAAAGTCTCAAACTCAAACAATTATCAAATACAACTTCAACATCATTTCATTCACCATCACTAGACTTCAACATCATTCATTCACCACCACTAGCATCGGATGAATCACTGCTTGAAGACGCCATGCGAATTGCTGTGCTACCATCATCTCCATCATAATCTAATAAGTAAAAAAATGAAAGAAATCATGTGTTAAAAATATATCAAAGTTGAACATTCTTCATTTACTAATATGTCAATCCAACCTTCATTGCAACCTCTTTTCCTACTTGTAGTTCCACTTCCTTCAGGAATGTCAGTACCATTATCCTCACCCATAGCTTGCATCAACTCATCAAAGCTAAGATCTGGAGGTTGATCCTCTTCCTCATCCATAACCCAAAATTCAGTGGCATTAATCCGTTCATAGTCAAATGGATCAACCAGGAACTTACTTTTTCTAGTACGAGACCTATGAATGATTAAATACAAGTCAAACATGTCACTATTTCATGGGGAAAATATTTTGTACTCAAATCAAACAAATTTGCTATTCATCACATACCTCTTTGCTAGCTTTATGTTGTAGTTCACATGGACTAGATTGCTTAGTCTTTCATGCTCTATCTTGTTCCTCTTCTTGGTGTGAATCCGCTTCAACACACTCCAATTTCTTTCACATCCAGAAGAGGCAGAAGTTTGGCTTAGGACTCGAAGTGCAAGGTTCTTCAACAATGGTGCACTATCACCAAAGGTATTCCACCAATCATCTACAAAGAAAAACAATTTATTAGAACAAACACAATTAAATAGACCAACTATTGAATTAAGAATCATGATAATTCATATTACCTGGATCAAGTGACGATCTACCTCTAAAGCCAAATCCCTACCAAAAGTCCCCTTCGCTTCCTCAAACAATTTCAGTTCCTTACATGCTTGCAAACCATCACTACAAAGTTGGGGCTTTTCAAGCAAGTTTATTATAGCCCCCTTCACCTCAATATCCCCTACATATTCTTTCTCATCATATTTGAGAGCAAGATTGAAGAAATAAGCTGCTTTGACTAGATCGCCCGAAAATGCTTATCCCACCTTTTGTTGATGATGTCAATGTAAGGCTTGTACAAAGTCTCTTTACCCAGAAAGATCTCCTTGATTCCCTTAATTGCTCTTCGCATTCCCTCATAAACATAAGCAAGAGTGGGCTTCTCATCTGAATCCACAAGCTTCAGCAACTTCATGACTGGTTGAGACACATTTACCATCTCCAAACAATCACACCAAAACTGAGCATCTAACAATATAGCACTCAACGCCTTTCCTTTTGCAGTCTTAGATGATTCATCTGCATTGAAGAACTCACTCACTGCTAAAGCTTGTAAATCAACCTTGTGCTCATACACACTCTTCATGGAGAGGAAATTAGTAGCAAAGCGAGTTGCACCAGGTCTCAATATTTGCTTCCAATTTGGGCTTGCTTTCAACCAATTAATCACAGGAGTATGATTATAAACAAAGACAGTGACTCTTCTAGCCTTTTGAATGACAGCCTTCACATTATCCAAATCTCCAAAACCACCCAATATCAAATTCATGCAATGAGTTGCACATGGAGACCAATAAATATGTGGATAAGTCTTATGAATAATCTTACCACATGACTTGTAGTTAGCTGCATTATCAGTAACCACACGAACCACATTGCCCACGCCAATCCACTGAATTGCTTCATCAAATATCTTGAAAAGGTTCTTTGCATTCTTCACAATCTTTGTTGCATCAACAGATTTAAGAAAACAAAGACCTCTAGTACAGTAGACCAATAGATTGACCAAGCTTCTACCTTGTTGATTAGTCCAACCATCAGCCATTAAAGTACATCCACGCTGTCCCCAAACGGCTCGGTGTTGATCAACAATTAGCTGGGTTTCTCTCTTCCAATCAGCTAGTAATGGCACCCTTAAATCATGATATGATGGTACCTTAAATCCTGGACCAATAGCCATTGCAGCATCAAACATCCTCTGCCAACTATCTGTGTTAGCTGCATTAAAAGATATGCAATTCTAATTGAAGAATTCTGCACAAATCATATGCGCTCTATGAATTGCATCCTGAGTAGCTGTTGCACTTTTGATGCCTGGTTGCGACCCATGAGTGGTTCTTGGAGCGAAAAAGTCAGCTCCCTTAGCTTTCTTCATCAAGTCACTAACATTTTTAGTTGCCTGTGATCCCACTAACTCAACCACATCATCCTCTTTGTCACCAATGATAGGATCATTAGATTGCTTCTTCCCATCTTTCTTTTCTTCAAATTCTTTAAGAATATTGGCAAATCTCATACGCACATCATAGGAAACTTTTGAGCATTTCACAATATTCCCCTTTGAAGAATGAGCAAGATGTTCTTTCATCCGATGAATCCCACCTCCCTTTTTCTCAATTCCACATAGCATGCATTTGAGTGCCTTTACCTTCCCATTATCATCTTTGATTTCTTGAATGTAATTCCAAGCAGGATCATTCTTTCCCCGACCAGCTTGCCCAGTTGAAGCAGTAGAGCTCGGTGTTGTTGATTGAGTACCACTATCTGGATTTGGAGTACTCATCTACAAAAGAAACATCGAATCAGCAAATTTACAATTGTAAATCTAACAAGTAAGCAAAAAATTTGCTAAATGGGACAGGGAAAGCTCACGGCAGAAGCATAAACCATTACAAATTAAATGGGACAGCAGGTCAGCAGCAACATAAAACATTACAAACAGCAACATAAACCATTACAAAATTTCTCACAGCTGCAACACAGTCACAAACACTTACCGGTGAAGGGGAGGGCAGCAGGGGTCGGTGCAGAGGAGAGGCAGTGAGCGCGGAAGAGAAGGGAGACCTCACCGGGGCACTCGCCGGGAGGGGCTCGCCCAAATAGGAGGGCAATGGCGACGGGGAACGGTGTTGGGGAAGATGGCGATGGCGACGGGTCACAGGCGACGAAGACGGCGATTTGGACTGGCGTTGGGGAAGACGACGATGGAGATGGGGAACGCTGGGGAAGACGATGATGGAGACGGGGAACGGCTGGGGAAGACGGCGATGGAGACGGGGAACAGCGCTGGGATTTGGAGTTCAGACTGGAAGCGACGCTTCCTTGTCTCCACGAAGAAGAAGATGGACAAATTGGAATTAGAGTTCTGCAGCATCAGACAGCCCGACCCACCTTCCCCTTTCATTTTCGTTCTTTAGTTTTTGGGTTTTAGTTTTCTATTTTTTTTTAATTAAACCAACCGGCCCATATGGGTACCAACAAGATCTGGAGGTCTCTTTGACTTCTTAAAGGTAGTGCTCTTTCACTATGTTTTAGCTACCGGTCAAAAAAAAAAAAAGAATTACAGTATTGAATATGCAAAAGCCATGGAGAATTCTGTAAATTAACATAAATTTTCATAACTAATCTGAAGCAATGATATTTTTTACAAAGTATAGGTGAATGGTTCTCTAAAATTTTAGCCTGGTTAACTGCTAAACATTAAACATCTTGCTAATTTGGCATGAATGGACCTACCAATAATGAGATGATATTGAGTTTAATGTGATGTTCATTTCGCCATTTCTAGATGTGTTAATCAATTTATAGGGCGTTAACGTATAAATGAGTTATAATTAACCTCATTATACAATTTTTACTCTTTAAAAGAATTAATTTAATTTTATTATTTATGATGCTTGAAATATTTTATGTATGATTTAGAGGTATACTTATTATTTGTGACATTAATGGTAGTTGGTTCAAATGTAGTAAACTTCACCAGGTATTCAAAATTGAATAATAGGTGCATTTATGACTGTTTTTTTTTTAATCTTGATGTTGTGAATGGGTAGAAACTTAATTATTAGAATGCATATAATTATACCTAGGCACATGGTCGAGCTAGCACGACACAGTTAGTGCATACCATGAAGATAATATATGTGGATCAGCCATTTAGAAGCATGAATGCTTCATGGGTCATACTAGACTTACACTACAAGGCTCGCGCACAGGTGCGAGCACCACACAGTCTATATTGGTGAACTCGTGTTTTATGGAGAAATGCGTCATTTGATAAAAATAAAATATTCAAAAAACAACATATAAAATTTGAATTAATGAGTTGTTTTTGACATCAACGTGTGACGGCTCATATTCTAAAAGGTTTATAAAATACATTCAATGTTGATTAACGGCTCAAATCATTATTGATTAACTTCATAGCTAAAAAGTCTTTTTACAGCTTGTAGTAATAACAAACAACATCAACAGTAACTTTAGAAACAAGAAAAGTGAAGAAATTGGGATTTAGTATCTCTTTGCAAATGAGTGTTTTTTCCGGGGTTGTGGCGTGGGGGGGGGGGGGGGGGGGGGGGTTGTCTAAAAGTTTGAGGAAGGGGTTGAAAGTTGAAACTCATAAATTGAATAGGAGTATTGAACATTTGGAAGCGATATAGAACTCTTAAATTAGTATTAAATTTTAGTTGGTTGACCAATAGCCTTAGACCTCTTGCTAATCTGACATGATTGGATCCAATAGTCATAAGATGAGATTTATTTTGATATGCTGGTTCAAAACAATTTTTATGTGTAATTATTTGTACGAAAAATACACGTAAATAAGTGAAGATGAACCTGATTATGCATTTTGATTTTTGTGATAAATAAAATGGTTTAAGCGATGAACTAATTATACACTCACTCAATTGGGTTAACGAGTGTTGTTTTTATCACTTTTAGTAATTAGTTTATTCACAGGCTAGCAAACTACTTTGCTCCATCAAGGAATAAGCTATCATATGTTCGCCAAGTTTTAGGTGCTCTGATTCACACTATCTACTGTGAATGGAGAAGAAGCATTTCGAACGCATAATTGGAGAAGCAATTGAGATGTTTCTAAGTTTCTCTCTATTCCAAGCGGTGGGAAGAAAGAGGAAGGGAAGGGGGAGAGTGGTGAGATACAAAGCTCAGAGAGAGATGGAAGAACAAATGAAAAAAGAAAGAGCAAGGCAAAACAGAGTGCGAGGACACATTTAAAAGAGGGGAAAAATGATGTAGTGTGCAATAATTGTCATTGTCCTTTGCTTAGAGGATGATATTATATTTGACAGATTTTTTCCACTTCAATAAAAAATCCTAAATCAATATTATCATTTGGATGATTTTTTCCCCTTAATACGATTATTGCAATTTCTGAGATTTAAGGGGTATTTGATAAAGTTAACATTTTAGTAGTTTTTATTGAAGGCACATTTTGAACAATCTATTGCAAAATAAACATAAGTGAGTTAGCGATAACGAGAATATGCGATCTCATTCAACCCAAATGATACTTTGCAACTTATTATTTTCTTAAAATAAATGTATGCTACTCATACCCTCGCTCATTCATCAACATAATGAGTAGCATATATTTCATGTAATATGATTTTCATAGGTTTTTATCTATTGAATTATCTCAAGAAAAAAATATTTACTCATGAAAATTATTACATTGTTACTAGACATGTCTGCGATCTGAGAATAATTTGGGAAGTTCGTACACAACGCATTTTCCAACTAACTATTAGCGACAACTTAACATCATGTCCTATATATTTTAAATCAATCAACTTCAGATCCATTACCAACTGTGTGGTTAAAAAAATGCTCTCTATTGGGAAAAACTTAAAGGACATACTAAACTCTATGAGAGATATTTTCTTTTATCCTAAAGGTTGATTATGTATGTATTATGAGAAGCAACTCTAATATTCAACTATATGATTTAATTAAATAATGAATGACAATTAGTTATATTTATTTCTTTTTTCATTAAGCAACTATATGTAATGTTTATATCATTTTTCCCTCCTTTCATGGAGGTCTAAACACATTATGCATAGTTGAATTGCTTTAAAAATGTTATATGCATAACTAAGGTACAAAACAATCATTTCATATATTTTAAATATTGTATACTGATAGACCGTTATTTACACATGTTTTTACCCCTGCTCTTACTCCGTTTGAGGTATTGATTCTCGTGTTTTAGGCCGATTTCACGCTAGGTTGTGCTTGTTTATGATATATCAGTTCCTAGTACGTGAATGGAGGCTTGGGAGCGAGTTTGAGGTCGATTGGACAAGGATCGGACGCATGGCGAGGTTCTGAGGAAGTCGCACGGGCACATCCACAACCCGCACGGCCGTGCAAGTGACCAGTTTGGCCGTGCGGGATTGTGCGTGGGCACGCACGGGATTGTGCGTGGCCACGCACGGCCGTGCAAGTGACCAGTTTGGCCGTGCGGGATTGTGCGTGGGCACGCACGGGCACAAGTGAAATCCGCACGGCCGTGCAAGGTGCAATCCTGGCCGTGCGAGTTGGCTGAGGTTCGACTTAATGATACGGCGCGTTTTGAGTTGCACGGCCAGAATGGTGATGTGCACGGCCGTGCACCCTGGCCGTGCAAGTCGGGAAACCCTGTTTTAGAGCCTATTCCGAGCCAGAAGTGGGAGAGTCGTTTTTCAGAGCAAAAACAGAGCCCTAGAGAGAGAAAGTGCGAAGAACACATCCTAGAAGCTGTCCTAGAGCTGGATTTCATCGAATCGAGCCTGGAGATCGTCATAGGAGTGGAAATCATCGTCCCGGAGCAGATTATCCTCATCGTTATGAGTATGACTAATCCGATTCTTGTTTTCTCTTCTCTCTCTATGGAGTAGAACCCTTCTCTCACTTGGGTATGAAGAACCCTAGTTCCTTGTGTTAGGGATTTGATTGTAATGACTTGGGATGATATTACTGTTTGATTTTAATCGAATGGGATCATCTTGCCTCTCCTCGCACAGGCCCAGCATGCTAGAGCATAAATGAAGAAATTGCTTGGCGACTTGCTCTCCAATCTGTTTTGGAAGAAGAAGAGCGAGCAAGGATGAGGAAGGAAGTTGTGGAGGATGAGGAAGGAAGTAAAGACGAGGTAGTTCTTGATCTTTTCCAAGGGGAGAGACCACATTTTGAAGAAGGTAGGGGGGTTGTGGAGGCAATTGGCGTCCAGGCTGAGGATGAAGTTGAGGTGGAAGAGGCTTGCACCGAGCCTATGTTACACTTGATATCTCCACCAAACTTCGAGGATCTGCTTGGCAAGGACCCATTTGCAGTGTCTCTTTGCCCAACTAAGACCACATCAACATCAATCCCTCTTGGTGGATACGATGGTGGTCAATCGAAAATATCTTATCTGGTTTGGGGCAATGAGACAAGAGCAGATGCGAAGGAGAGGTCTCGTGAGTGGAGACTTCATCTTCCTCAAGGTCACGAGCCGTCTTCATCACCTATCACTTCACTTGCTTGTGACTTAAGACTCCACATCATCGATGAGAACCTCAACTTCAAGGAGGTTTTGGGGTGGACCGAAACTTAGGAGCCACCGTCTAGCTAAGACGTAAAAGAAGCGCTTGTGGGGAGGCAACCCCACCAAGGTTTGTTTTTCTTTTGTTTGTTTTTGTCGGTTTATCCACTTGGAACTATGGTTTCTATCACCCAGTGTGTTTTGCTGATGCTAGCCCCGCTGACTGGTCCACTTCCAGTCCCCCAGCAGTGTTTTAATCCGGTAACATCGTTCCCCTTCTCTTTCCCTCTACTCCATTGAGGGCAATGTCGTGCTTAAGTGTGGGGGGATGCTTTGTATCGGTTGGAATATTTATGATGGTGCTTGGAGCCTAGTCCGCTGTCCGAATCTTACGATTTGAGGGCTCCAAGTACTGCTGTTTGATCATATTGGCACTGTGTTTTGATGGATGAATTGATTGGTTTTCGGATTAATGCATGACAACTTGTTTGCGACTAGGACAACCTATGATGAGGACTGAGATGTGCAGTAGAACGATGTAGGGGTTCAGTTTTCCAACTGTTTGCTTGCCAACTGTGACTTGATCTGACTTGATCTGATTACTTGTTCTTGACAGTCGTTTATGCATCTAGTTCAGGGTATCAGAATGTGAGATAGAGCATATAGGTAGCCATGTGAGATTTGAGCCTGCTCGTTTCTTTCTTGTGCGATAGATCCCTCTTCCATGATGTGTAGCATTCACGTTGTCACTAGCTAAGATGATGGGGGCATAGGATTAGCCCACGCCCAAAAACTGACTGTCCTGATGTG
Organism: Linum tenue; assembly: GCA_946122785.1. Classification (NCBI taxonomy): domain Eukaryota; kingdom Viridiplantae; phylum Streptophyta; class Magnoliopsida; order Malpighiales; family Linaceae; genus Linum; species Linum tenue. The sequence goes on from CAMGYJ010000005.1 coordinate 62,625,644, forward strand.
TCATATCCCCTAGTCAGCCCCTTTGAGCCGTGTGTTATCCTTTCTTTTGGTCTATAATGAAAAAAATCACCCTTGTTGCATCTTTTAGAAGGTTCCACAGAGTGGTTTTTATATATTCTCTGCTGTTTCTGCTAAAGTCTATGTGAGTGTTGGAGGTAGTGCTTAAAAGTTGGGCAGGTGTTTGAAATTTATGCAGAAGTGGTGGCTCTCTTAAGAAATGAAAAGAAAAATGAAAGAAAAACAAAGAAAAATTGAAAGCAAAAGAGAGCCACTACCAAAAATCTGAATAATGCCCAGTAAGCAGTGTTTCTTAGCAGTCTGGCTTGGAAATGCTGATGTTTATGCCTCCTTCGCTCTTGTGCTCTTAAGATATTGAGTAATGCAGAATAGCAGAAAGAAAATACCGGGTTGTTTGACTATGATTGTGTGTTTGGAAAATGTGGAACCTTTTGCTATGAATACTTCCACCACCTAAAAGGCCTTTTCCCCATGTCCAAGACCCTAGCCAGTCATTTGAACCTGTGTCTAAGACCTCCTGATTAGTTAGTGGTGACACCCCATATGTGAACTCTAGCATTTAGAGGCTGCCATCATGGTGAAGAGATGATAGGGATTGAGAGAAATAGCATGTGCATCTTTCGCATCAAATTGTCCTGACCCCACTGGTCGAGAGTGAGTGATTCATTTCATTTTCTATATGCTCTTGTACCCCGGTGAGGACCTAGATTGCTCGGTCTCTATTCTGATTTCTTGAGTTGGATGCATGAGTTGACTGTTTTGAGTAAGTGGTTGAATCAAGTCTAGGTTGGCCAGTGAACAGAAGGGAGACTCTTCCTTTACTCGATTTGCTGCACTCGAATGTCCTTTGTGGTGGTTGTCCAGGTTGTTATTGAGGTTGTGCATGTATTGATGTTTGAAAACCAGTGCGATTCACGTGTTCTGTGCCTTTATGACTTGTCCCCAATGTTGGTTGATTGAAATATGTAAGCTTACCTGGTGTCTGACTTGGTTTGCTTGGGGACAAGCAAACGGTTAAGTGTGGGGGAGTTTGATAGACCGTTATTTACACATGTTTTTACCCCTTCTCTTACTCCGTTTGAGGTATTGATTCTCGTGTTTTAGGCCGATTTCACGCTAGGTTGTGCTTGTTTATGATATTTCAGTTCCTAGTACGTGAATGGAGGCTTGGGAGCGAGTTTGAGGTCGATTGGACAAGGATCGGATGCATGGCGAGGTTCTGAGGAAGTCGCACGGGCACATCCACAACCCGCACGGCCGTGCAAGTGACCAGTTTGGCCGTGCGGGATTGTGCGTGGGCACACACGGGATTGTGCGTGGCCACGCACGGCCGTGCAAGTGACCAGTTTGGCCGTGCGGGATTGTGCGTGGGCACGCACGGGCACAAGTGAAATCCGCACGGCCGTGCAAGGTGCAATCCTGGCCGTGCGAGTTGGCTGAGGTTCGACTTAATGATACGGCGCGTTTTGAGTTGCACGGCCAGAATGGTGATGTGCACGGCCGTGCACCCTGGCCGTGCAAGTCGGGAAACCCTGTTTTAGAGCCTATTCCGAGCCAGAAGTGGGAGAGTCGTGTTTTCAGAGCAAAAACAGAGCCCTAGAGAGAGAAAGTGCGAAGAACACATCCTAGAAGCTGTCCTAGAGCTGGATTTCATCGAATCGAGCCTGGAGATCGTCATAGGAGTGGAAATCATCGTCCCGGAGCAGATTATCCTCATCGTTATGAGTATGACTAATCCGATTCTTGTTTTCTTTTCTCTCTCTATGGAGTAGAACCCTTCTCTCGCTTGGGTATGAAGAACCCTAGTTCCTTGTGTTAGGGATTTGATTGTAATGACTTGGGATGATATTACTGTTTGATTTTAATCGAATGACGCATGTTTAATGAATTGATTTGAGTCTGATCAGCTTGTCTCAATTTCTGCTGCAACCTGAGATAGATAGAATCTGATTAGGTTGTTAGAGCCTCTTCATTCGATAGTAGGAGATTGGCTATACGAGAGTTAGCCAGTTTACTGCTTTGTACTGGTGTTCTTGGCGCCAGTAGTGGAGTTCTGTGTTCATAGCCTCAGCTTTCTATCCCGGTGAAGACTAGTCGTCTGCCGGGTAGTTAGACTGAGAGGGCTTGGTCAGCTTAAGAGATTCCAAGCTACTATCGGATCTTCCGCAGTCTAATCAACAGTAAATCAACCCAGGGAATTGCAATTGAACCTAACTAAGGGGCTAGGGGGACTCAATCCCGAGTGACTCTTGCCTGCTTTAGAAACCGAACAATTTACTGCTTTCTTGTTGCTTTTACTTTTCACAACAATCACTCGAACTAGTTTGCTAGATAATAGAGAATCACGGAGTAAGCAGTAGATCTAGACCCCGGGTTGATAATATAACTTGCCTGTTACTGCATTCCCGGACTGCGATTACACTTGGTCGCAGTTTGGTGTTGTGTTTTGGCGTGTCATATACATTATTATATGCCATATTCCACGACAAAATTCTCCCCGCCAACGGGCCGGGTCCTGTGCTAGTAGGGAAAAAACTAGAAAACCCCCTTATGTAACTAGTATAAATAAAGGTTTTCGACACAATTTTACAACTGAGAGAAACAAAATACCAACACTCTACCCTTAGGGCACGAATTTGAGAGTCAAAGAGAGGAGGCGCAGCTCTGGAGTCGACGAGTAGGTCATCACCATTTTGTTATTCATTATTGGTGAGTGGTGATGTCTTCCTATTCTCATATGTCTAGCTGATAAAAGTTGTTTGGGATGTAAATTATGTGATATTTATGTATCTTTCTATGATTCAATGAAATGTCATTTCTATTCTATGTGTATGATTCTCTTATATGTTGCTATATATGTTTTTTATAATATGATATAGGATGTTAGGAAACTACTTTCTTGTGATATCGCATTGTATCATGTATGGTTGTTCAGGTGGACGCGACTATGCAATTATACATGGTTATTTAGATTAACAATAATATAAATCTTATGTTATGGCTCAAGAGGCCCATACTTAGCTAAGTGATATATGTACTTCTTAATTAGATAGTTGATGGCTTGAAGTGAATGCACATATTAGCTATCTATTGTTCCTCTCGCATGTGGTGAAAGCTCGGTTTATAATTCATTCGTGGAAGGTATAGGATATTATAATAGACGAAACATCGAAGTATTTTGTTGATGAGATAGTATGTAATAGTATCTACAAATCATTACCTAAACAGTGTTCTTTATTTGCTTGTGTTGTTTGTTTTCTTTCCTTGCTTTAGTAGAATAGGAATTCGACTAAAGAGAACCTAAACCCATCTTATTTATTTTTCATTGCATACTTATCTCAAAGTTATGTTGTTAGTTACTATTGAAAGACCTTGTGAAATATCACACTAGGCATTCCTAAGATTTTTTATATCCTAGTTGTTTACTACTCATCACAGTCAAATTTTACGAAGAATGAAGAACACAACGAAGGTAATTGGTCTCGAGATGAACATGACCGCAGGCATGGCCGTGCCCAAGTTCATGCCCATAATATGATTCCAAAACTGACTAGGAACACAGCCTAGAACACGATCTTGTTTGCGCACGACAACAACTCTTTTTCAGTCAAAATTAGTTTTTTCTCATGGGAGTTCAACCAGAATTAGCCTAGACCCTATATTACTAGTTAGATGGCAAAGAAAGGAGGTTTTCCAGAAGCCCAACTTCAGAGGAGTTAATTGGGAGCGATCAATGTAGGATTCCATCATTGAGTTCGCCTCTTCTTCTTTTTTTTATTGATTCGTCATCCCTCATGAACTAATCTCCTTTGTATTTTTGGATAAGACAAAGTCTAGGTATGATATACTAATTTGATTATATTAGTATAGATTTTGATGTTTTATTTTCATATGATCTATCTCTATTTTATCTTGTGAGTTCTCAATTGATGCTAACCTTTTTGATTGATTGTATATTTCATGCATATGACAAGGAGGGTATCCCCATTTGTAGGATAGAACATTTAGGGAGAGAAGGGACTGAACAGACTTCCAGGATATGGAGGACGAAGGACCTCTTTATTAGGTTGAAACTTAATATGGGATAAAATAAAGACTTATGGCGATTGGGGCGCGTAGATCGCTAATCTAGAGATTGGCTCAACTCAATGATCATGCAACCAATCCCACTCTTACACCGATTTACTATCCCAATGTCACCTCATCTAGCTTCACGTTGTAGGGATACAACCTATCTACTCTAAATGGGTTGTACGCATCCGCACACTAGACTGTCGAGTCAATGGTCACGCACTCGACTTCCTTGCATTGTCTACGTGGATGTCTAATAGGCAGGGGTACGGTCACCTCGTCCACCATACTAGACTCCTAGATCATTCATCTACTCCTAACAAACTAAGCCGCTCTAATCCACTCTAATTCATGAACTCCTAAGTAGTATGCTACTATAAAAAGAATTGGAGAGACAAGCTCAAGCATAAATAATCATAGATGAAGCATAAAACTCTTGGAAAACTCAATTCATCAATAAATCACTAGAAAGAGAATGAATAATCAGCTACTACCTAAGTTGCAACTATGGCAAATGGGATACAGACAATTCCACACTACTTGATGTAAAAAAAGACAATCATCAAATATACATAGGTAAATAGGTTCGTAGTCATTCACATATCTTGTCTAAAACATCTTATTACATATTAACACTAGGTAGGGTTTGGGGGGCAAAGCCCCAAAGTACCTTGAGGAGTTACCCCATGAAGAGAGGATAAGAGACATGCAAAGATGGGAAGAAATCATGAAGAAGGGTCTTCAAGTGCTGGAAATCCTCCTCCACTTCTTCTACTTCTCTCTCTAACCTCACTCTACAATAAGAAATCTGCAAAAAGCCACTATACTCAAGGGGGGAGACCCCCAATTTATAGAATTCTGGAAAATGCATGCATGTTCGTGGGCCAAGGGTACAAGATCGCGGCTGTGAACATTCTTTAAAGGTCGTGATCTTTGAAAGACGTTGCAATGGCTACATTGTGAAGGGAGATCGCGGCCTAACTACACGGTTGCGAGCTGGAAGTTGCGGCCGCAATCTTTCTCACATTCTTGGAGACAGAGGCCCGCATTTTAACTAACAAAAGCTTTTGTCTTCTGATTCGGGTCTTATTGTACATGTTTTACCCCCGTTTTCCTTAGGCATTTGTGCCAATTTCGCTCCTAAAAGGGTGGTTTTACATTATTTTTCTCGTGTTTTAGTGTGTTTCGGGATTTAACAGGTGAACCAGCCCCCGGAGTCGAAAGTTGGACGAAAAGGAGCGAAAACTGGGAGAAGAGGTGAAAAATGGCGAGTTTATGGTTTTCTGTGGATGTTCACGGTCTTGTATGACATTGAAGAAGAGCCATTGGCCGTGAACATTGAGGCATCCAGGGCCAAAATGCAAGTTACTGATGCTAATTCAGTTCACGGTCGCTAAGACCGCGAACAGGAGCTGTTGGTCGTGAACCCGTGGAAGCAAAGCGGTGCGTTTCTGCGCCCATCTGAAGTTCACGGACGCGTTTCAGAATTCACGACCGTTAACTGAGCTCGTTCACTGTTTAAAAGCTGAGCTTAAAGGAAGAGAGAGGGGAGATCCCATTGTGTGAGAAAGCCTTGTTCAGAATTTTATAGAGAGAAACACGAACCAAAGGAGAAGGAGGCTAGGGTTTTGCTCCAAGTTGGGATTTGGGAAGAATCTCCCTAAGAGAAGTTCAACACAAGGGTCTAGAAGATTGAAAGTCTCCCCCAAGATGGTTTCTACCTCTTCTTCTTGTGTTTCTCACATTTCTAGCATGAAGTAGATTTCTTTTCACTTGGGTGTTGTGAAACCCTAACTAGTTACCATGTAGTTTCTTTTATGTGAATTGAATGATTGTCATTGGGTATTGTTTAATTAAATGATTGAGGTATTATTCATGTGATTGTGCATGTTGTGCTTAACAATCTAATGATTGTGCATGTTTTGTGCATATTGGTGCTTAGCAACCTAATGATTGTGCATAATTGTGCTTAGCATCCTTAAGTTTGTGCATGTTGGTGCTTAGCAATATAATTACCACTTTAACCTAGATTAGAGAGGAAAATACCACTTCCAAGGGAGACTCAATCGAGTTGGTTTTCCTTTAGCTTTTCAAGCCACCTAACTAGGTTAATTTAGGGCAATCCTCAATGTTAAATTAAGCAAATTGGTTAAGCGTGATTAACCTGTCCAACCCTTGAGTTGAGTGAGGGAGTAAGTCAACCACCGATTGCCTAAACCGAGAGGGCCGAGTGACACGACCTATAATGTATACCTCGGTTTAGCGATCGAGAATGTGGTCTACGACCATATTTGCATCCCTCTGCGGTTCGCGGTTACCTTGCACATAACAATCGTTTCAATTCACATACCATGGTAGTATTTAGGGGGAAGCGACACACGAGTGATCCTTCCACTAAAAGCTTTCAAAACCATTTACCTTTGGCTTATTTTATTTTAATTAGCAAACTTTTCAACCAAAACTTTGTTGCTAGATAATGATTTAAATGACTGAAGTAGGGGTACACGGACCGGTTGATATTTAAACATACTTATCCTGTACTACACCCGACTAAGGTTTATACTTGGACCTTAGGCGAGAAATTATTGTGGTATTCGGGACGAGTCATCTTCATCTGGCTGCAGCTCCCTCAAGTTCGCGGCTTCTTCCTCTAAAATCGCGCGCGTGATCTCTGACTAGGGGTCACGATCTTCTGTTGGACTTCGTAGTCTCCTTGATCCCAACCGTAATCTTTTCTCCTTCAGCTGAGAACTCCATTTTGGCCACTTTTTCTATACTTGTGGACCCTTTTCGTGCCTAAAATGCATGTATAATCTAATACACCCTAAAATGACCCTAAATATAGTTGCTAAATAACATCATTTTGGGTGTTATCAACTCCCACAAACTTAGGTTTGTGCTCTTCCCCAAGTAAACCTACTCAAACTAGTACGGCTTGGTAAAAAATCAACATGGTATGCACTATAGTTCATCGTGGCACTAGTTAGAATAGTCGGGGGTCGAGTGAACGTTACTCCCATCTCACTGTGAAAATACAATCTCCTAGATGAGGACCATGTCGGCAAAAGAGGGTTATACATTCAAGGTGTGCACCGGGGGATTCTAAAAAACAATGGGAAAATAATGGGTCCTTTGAAGGTGCTCTTTATTCTTTCTTTTCAAGGTAGGAGTCAATTTTTTATTCTCCTTTTTTTTATACATTGCTGATTTTGGCACCAAACATTTACAATTTTGCAAATAGGCATCTCTCACTCGGGCTAAGAGCAAAAGTACATTTCCTTCTCTATCAAAGCCTAATGTGGTGAATTGAGGGTTGGGTTCATTGCCACAAGCATCACATCCTAGCCTGCACTCCTCGTCTCTACGATAGACGGGTTACCACCCATGTGGGTACCAACAAGATCTGGAGGTCTCTTTGACTTCTAAAAGGTACATTTTCTCCTTATCATACAAGTCTGTTAGGAGGAGTAGTGGTGTTTGGGGGATGGAGAGTAGTAAATGATGATAGGGACGCTAAAAGCTATTTGGTCTCCAAACACATCCTCAAATGACACTCCTAACCAAGAGAAAAGCCATTCAATGACTTAACTCAAACACTATGCTCGGTTGCCTCTCACGTAATAACCTCATTTCCCAAAAGTTTTTTTCCCTTCAAATTGAGCACATTTTGCAAACATTTTTTAGTCTTAAATTGGGGACGGAGTCCCGTACACATGTTTTACCCTAAGTAGCAAACATACTCACCAAATAGTAAGATAAAAGTAAAACCCCTCATACACCGACAACTCTTGTTTGTTTGACGAATTGAATCAGATTGCTTAGTGGATTCTGAGCGATCGTGGCCAAGCATTAACCTGCAGTTTTTTAGCCTCTTTCCCTTGTGAAAGTTGCACGAAACTTTCCACCAACACACGAAACCAAGCCTCTGTTTTTGTGTGTTCTTGTCTGAGGAAGGTTAATTCTTTGAATTGATCTTAGCTGTGTTAATTCTGATCAAAACAACTCCCTAGGGTTGTATTAGGATTGGATATTCAATTAAGCTCTCCCAAGGTGTTTTCCTCTCTAAAACAACCCAAAACCCTAACTTTCTCACTCTAGGCCGGCTCTCCTCTGTGTAGTACAGAAAAGGGGGTATTTATAGAAAGCTTATGGTGGTCAAGGCCTCCAGGGCGTGATGCGATGGCCATGGCCATGAACTGGCCGTGACTAGCTGTAACGAACCTGAATAGCCAGAAACGACGCATTTTAACTCCGTACTTAAGCTCCGAGATAGCGACCACCTTCATAAGATCGCGGCCGTGATCTTTTTGCCTCGGACGCTATCTTTTTCGTGGTCAAAATGCACCATGTCCTAGATTCGACTGGGGAAACTTTTTGCCTTTTTCTTGGTTGCCTGCTGGATTTCGCGTCCACTGTTCACGGCCGTGATCTTCAACCCGCAAACATGGTCACGGTCGTGACGTGTGGCCGTGAGAAGTGCCTCTTTTCCCCTTCTTGCTCCCATGCTTTCCAATCGTGCTCGGATGAACTCCAATCGATCCCGTTCAATCCCAAATGCATATAAGACCTAGAATTTCATCACAAACACTTGTAAAAGCATAAAATACGACAAAGTGGGGTCGATTCCCCTATGAAAACCTTCATGTCAAGAATACCTAAGCCAAAAAGGATGTTTTGTAAATAGAAACGAAAATATGCATAAATAACTTGATATGTGGCCTAGACACCATGATTTAACATGCGAATGCTTTAAGAATAAAGGCTAAATAACGCCTATTTTAAGTGTTATCAAACTTCCCCCACACTTAAGCGTTTGCTTGTGCTGAAGCAAACCTACTCAAACTCGTACAACATGCAAGATAAATCACAATGTCATGCATAAATGATCGTCAGTAGAGGCTCAACTAGCAACTTTCGAGGTCAACCGGTCATTACGAATTCTACCGCCGTTCTCTATGTGAAAACACACTCCCGAATGGGGACCTTACTACTAAAGAGGTCTAAACATTAAAGGTGTGCACCGGGGGATTTCTCAAAAACATTTAAAACCATGGACTCTATAAGTTGCTCTTTATTCTTTCTTTCAAGGTAGGAGTTGTCATTTATCAGTCTCCTTTTTCTACTTTGACGCGCATTGCACCAAACTTTTTGCAAAAAAGCATCTCTCCCTAATTACCAAGAGCACATGAATCATTGCCTTCCCTATCAAGGTCACATATGGGGAAGTTTATGGGCAGATTCGTCTTAGCCCGAGCACCACTTTCCAACATGCACTCCACATTTGGTTGCCACACATGTTGGGTACAAACAAGAGCTTGAGGTCTCTTGAATCGCTAAAAGGTACTTTGTACCTTGCCATACGATTTTGTCAGGAGTAAAGATGTTTGGGGGATGGTAAGTAATAAAAGATGGTCGAGATGTGGTGAAGCTATCTGATCCCCAAACATATCCTCAAAGGGCACTCCGAGCCGGTTTATCTCAAACACTATGCTCGGCTGCCTCTCACGTTAAAGCCTCTTTTTAAAAAGATTTTTTTCAAAATTGAGCACATGTTTGCAAACATTTTGAGTCCAAAATTAAGTCGAGAATTCCTGCACACATGTCCTAACCTAGATAGTGGACAATATCAATACATTGAAGGAGGAAATCATTGGTTAAAATCCTCACTTCCAACATCCTCTGTAGCACTACACTATCCTCCCTATCATGCATAACATCACAATTATCTAGCAATTCAAAGTACATTGAGTATGGAGAATGCAAAAGGGGCCAACTTAGAGCCCTCAAATTTGAAAAAAATTGGGCATACATACAAGGCTCTAAGTGGTTGAAACATGCTAAATCATCATCCACAATCACTCTAAAATCACACTCTCTCGATCAAGCTTTCAAACATTTATGGCATAAGAGAGTATAATCGATAATAACATTCCACACAAGCATTTATGCACAACCCCCCCCCCCCCCCCCAACACACACATACACACACTTAATGAATACATTGTCTTCAATGTGAGAAGAGGAAGAAGATAGTGGAACGAAGTTACCAAAATGCTTAGTTGAAGTGATTGTGGGATCGAAAAGTAGGGTGGGTGGGTTGATCACCTCCCAAAGCTAAGAAATCGCCTTTTGGATTTGATCTCTAAGTGACGCTTCTAGTTATTGTTGGTGTTATTGCTGATGGTGTAGTGGTGCTTTAAGGCACGAATTGTTGTGTGGAGTTTTGAGTGGTTCGGTTTCTCCATATAAGGATTATGAATGTTGTGTGTTGTATTAACATAGAAGAAGACTATTTATAGCCAAGGTTACAGAAATACAATATGTACAAGGAAAGGAAAGACTAAATACAATCCTACTAGAACTAGGATAAATACTTGGGAAGACGATTAATTACGTAGACTGCGGTAACAAATGCATAGGACCAATAGGACAGAGGCAAGGAAGCTTGATGGAGCAAGGTAAGACCGGTTTCTACTACATGACGGTGCTTACGTTTGGCTAGACCATTATGTTTGGGGTGTAGGTAGGAGTGAGAAGATGGGTGATGTCGTGGGCGGCGAGGTCAGTACGAAGTTTGATAAACTCATCACCACCATCGGTATAGAGGCGGCGTATAGTGGTGGTAAATTAGTTCTCAACTAGGCGTTTAAAGGCTAGGAAAATAGTGAGAACATCATATTTAAGACGAATGGGATAGATCCATATATAATGAGTAAAATGGTCAACTAAAATCAAATAGTAGGAAAATCCATCAAAAGAGGTAACAGGGGCATGACCCATGATATACTAAATCAAAGGGTCGACAACTAGTTAAGCTAGAATCACCAAAGGAAGCCGATGACTCTGGTTCGATAGGCACGAGGAACAATGAGAGAAAACGGATGACTTAGACGCCAATGTTCAAGAAGACGCTAGGCGCTATCTAGACGAGGAGGCATCGCCCAGCGCCCAAGCCGATTAATCGTTGCCTAGGCGAGATTAAATGTTGAAAAAAATATGATAGATAAGCCATATTCCAAAAAAACCCAAGTCGCCATATCATTATTCATCCTTTCATATTCACATACAACCCTTTTCCACAATCCCAAACATCCCAATTCGCCAACCATGAGGAGGGATCTCACTGTTGGTCGATGAGAGGAAATGGGAAATAGAATAGGGTTTGGGATTTTCAAAAAAAAAAAGACTTCACTTCCCCTCTTTATTAGTTGTTATGGGCGTCGCCCATCAGAGTGAAAACACACCTCCGAGTGCCTAGGTGCTTAGATCAATCGCCCACGGCTAGACGAGGCGAATTACTCATGCCCAGCTATTAATCGCGCCTAGGCGAGAGATTAATCGCATTTTATTGAACACTAGACGCTGGTAAGGACTAAGTATTGAGAAGACGAGACAGAGCTTTAGATGAAGGATGGCTAAGAGGACTATGCCAGGAGGTCGTGGACTCTTTAGTGGTCACCAATGCTAACTTGATGGCCGACAAACCACTTGCGAGCTCGTAGGTGTCACCCTTGTTCCTTCCTTTCAGCAGCGGCCCCCGTGTGAAGGACCTTCACAAGAAAAGAATGAGCGAAAAATTCGACGAACCCAGGGTTTGTTCGAAAAAGCTTGGCAAAAGAGATCAAACGTTGTTTAATGGCATGTACACAAAGCATATCACGTAAGATAAGCGAGTTTTTGTGAGACGAAAGAGAAGAGGAACCAATATGAGTAATCTTCAAACCTGAGCCATCGCCTAAGTAAACTTCATCAGGGCCATTTTAATCCGAGTAGAGTGCAAGATTACCAAGATCATTGGTGATATGGTAAGTAGCAGCCGAGTCCATGAGCCATGCACCACCATCACGAGAGGAAGAGGGTGTCAGGCGGTTAATATGATGTGCTTGAGGACGTTTCTGTGGATGGAGCTGGTAGAATTGCTTCACGGTGTGACCCGGCTTGTCACAATACTGGCAGAAGACGCGAGAACGACGTTGATTTCCATCATCAGGGAAGCTGGCTATGTCCCAAGAGGAGGATGAATCAGTGGGGCAAGATTCAGGCGCACCGCCACGTTGCCGCGACCACGAACCCGATTGCCACGGCCACGTTGGATATTGTAGGCTGTTGCATGAGCGGAGGATCAGCGAGCCTTGAGGTCAGACTCGAGAGAGACAAGACAATCAACAAGATCGTCGAGGCTGGGAGGGTTCTCTCGAGCGCGAATGCCAATTGTGAATTCACTATATTCATCCCCTAGGCCACGGAGACAGAAGGTGACCAACTCATCCTCATGAACCGTCGTTCCAATGAGCACCATCTCAGTAGCTATGGAGCGAAGATACAGGATGAAGGTAGCGACATCATGGTCGCCCCATTTTTAGCAAGAAGGCGGTCGCAGAGAGTGATAACGTGAGAGCGAGAGACGTTGGCGGACATCCAAACCAACGTGGACCAAGCCGCTGGCATGGAAGGACAGCGCTTATGAAGGGGCAAACTGTCTCAGAAACCGACGCGAAGAGACTGTTGATATGAAGCTTATCCTGACAAAACTAGTGAGTGTAGGCTGGGTTACGTGACTCAACGCCATTGACACTGATGTGTTCGGGAGGAGGAGTTATGGTACCATCAAGATATCCGATGAGATCAAGTCCTTGAAGCAAGGACATGAGTTGGGCACGCCATGATGGAAAGTTTGTCGATGTGAGCTTGAGCGAGAGGCTGGCTGCCGGATTGATGGTGACGAGGGCAGGCGAAGCAACAGTTCCGACGGGACTGGTAGTGACGCCGGAGGTAGGGGAGCCGCCGTCAGACATGGTGAGCATGCAGAGGGACCAGAGGGTGAGCGCTGAACGTGGGTGTGCTGCCGAGAAGCTGGACTGGAAACTCTAGGGCTAGAGTGCAGGCTCTGATACTGTGTAAGGATTATGAATGTTGTTTGTTGTATTAACACAGAAGAGGATTATTTATAGCCAAGGTTATAGGAATACAATACGTACAAGGAAAGGAAAGACTAATTACAACCCTAACGGGGAGTCACCGTCAGACATGGTGAGCATGCAGAGGGACCAAAGGGCGAGCGCTAAACGTGGGTGTGCTACCGAGAAGCTGGACTGGAAACTCTAGGGCTAGAGTGCAGGCTCTGATACCATGTAAGGATTATGAATGTTGTTTGTTGTATTAACATAGAAGAGGATTATTTATAGCCAAGGTTACAGGAATACAATACGTACAAGGAAAGGAAAGACTAATTACAATCCTACTATAACTAGGATAAAGACTTATCCTTAATACCCCATGGATTGGAAGTTTGAAGTTTGTTCCCCTTCCGGTTTAGGAAAGGGTTAACCCTGATAAAGTTTCCTACACACACAATAACAAGTTAGACCCATCCATGCCAAACACATTTCATAAAGAATCTAAGAATGCATTGAACACTTCTCATTATCCCTAGGATCCAATCTCACACACCCCCACACTTGATGGTTACTATGTAAAACAAGGGTGCAAAATGGAAAGCAATGTCAAATTAAGTAATTAACAATCTTGATTGCTTGGTTTGATTGACAACATGTCGTTCTAGGGGTTTTAATGTCGTGGCCAAAGGCAATAAACAAGCTAAACGACTAAGGTAGGGGTATGGACCGGTTGCTCAAAAATCATATCAAAGTGGTAAGCTTTGGTGAGCAAAGGGACCATACACCTTATACCAATCAATGAAGATTCAAAACTACCCCTCAAACATGCTTCTAGGGGTCTAGCATAAGCATTAAAGTTCATTTGACTTGCATCAAAGCATTACAAGCACAAACTATGTAGTTTGGGCATTTCATCGAGCATTTGGTGGGCGACGATCAAAACATCTAGAAACATGAGATTCATGCCAACCAAGGCCTCAAAATGACATACATTCATTCATAAACATGCAACACACAACAACACATCAACATTCATCATTTGCCCTTCACCTTAGTCCATAAAAACTCATTCTTAACTAAGGTATGGTCATTCAGTACTACTTAAACTAAGAACTTACCTAAAAACACAATTCCAACATGCAAGTTCTTTATTGAAAGGTAAAGGAAAATACAATTCAAATCGATGTTGGGGTGTCTCCCAACTAGCGTGTCTTTTAGGTCGTTTCACTGGACCGTTGTCTTCAAGTACTCAGTCTAGCTTAAGACCTCTTTGAAGTTGAGGTTTTTATCGGTTAAGTGGAGTCCCAAGTCTTGATCGGTCTCCTGATCATTCGGTGAAGGCTCATGTAGATGAAAATGCTTGAGACACCTACAATGAAAACTCTCTTCAAATCTTCTTTGTTTCTCTTTGCCTCAAACCAAATCGAGCATTCTTGAAATGTCATCACCGGATCCACCAAGAGGGATTGATGATGCCTCGGCCTCATCTTAGAAAAGAGAACCCGCAAAAGGGTCCTTCTCTAAAAGTGCATCAAGGTTATGCAGAAAGCTTAAGTAGTACACGTAACTTGTGGAAGCTTCATCCACTTCGACCTTGTCCATTGGTTGGACTCCAATTGCATCTTCAACCTCTTATCCTTCTTGTGAACAATTTTCTCCATGTTGAGTACCAAGCTCTTCCTCTTCTTCACTTTCTCCTTCCTTTCGCACAACCTCATCAATGCTCCCTTCTTTAATTAGTTTCCTCTTCTTGACGATTAGGAGCAATGATGGTTTTACAAGCAAGTTCTTCAATAGATGGATCTTAAAGGTCCACTTGCTTGTCCACTCTTGAGACACCTTCTCCTTCTGCCGCTTCCTTTTTTGCTTCATTCTTGATATCAAAGAGGTGCTCTTGATTGAGCCACGAGCAAAGTTGCTCAGTAACTCTTTCGTTCTCCTCTATCCACTTGAGCATCTCTTCTTGTTCTTTGAGGAAGTCTTCAATAGAAGGGTTGGGACTTCCCTTAATGCAAGATGTCCCTACGGTCCCCACCTCTTGGAGCCACCATTTCTCTTGTTTAACATCTTTATCCGAAGGCAACTCGAAGGAAGGTTGAGATCTCTAGCATTGAGGCACTCCATTGGGATGTTGTAGCGCTCAAATGCTAAATCTCCAAGTCTCTTTGGTATAGGTGGTGGTCATTGATGAAGTGTAATCTGATTCTCCACTATGAGCTTTCTAACTCAAGCTCTTCGATTCCAAGTATGGAGTTGAGTGAGTTGGCTCAAGGCTATCTTGATATGGTGTACTCGCCTTAAGTCGTTTAATAGCCATTTCCAACTCACTCTTCACCATAGGTTGTGGAGGTGGTTCTTGGTATGATGGTGGAGATGCTGGATAATCATGGAGGTACGGTTGATAGGCATGGAGAGGTGATTGTTCCTCGTACCCGGGTCCTTGGCTAGCACCACTACCAGAAGCTTCAATATAACACCAATTTGGCGGTTTGTGATCTCCCCACTTCTCATGCCAACCATATGGAATCATAGCTACACCTAAACACTATCTATATTCACAAAATCAACCTATGAAAGCACAAGTGTAAAAAGAAAAGAAAACAGAAATTTAACAAACACTTAACACAAGATAACTAAAAGGAACATAAGAAAGCATGGAAGAATACGAGAAAGAAAATAAGACATGACAAACACAAAGCACAAGAAAATGACACCAAAGATTCGATGCTACACAAACACAAAACAAAAAACACGACAAAACAATGCCAAACTTGGCACACAACAAGTGATTAAACTAGTAGTTCTTGGCTTTCCCTAATAACTTAAGATTCCCCGGCAACGGCGCCAAAAACTTGATCGTGCTCCTGCGTCATTGAGCTTTAAATGTATAAATCGATGTACACTCTCTATTCAATCCTAGCTAAGCCAAGCATAACCTAGATAGGGTTGTAGTAAAGTGGCTCGTTCGTATTCCAAGGGAACGCTAAGCTTATTATTAATTCGCTCCGAACTATTATTTAATCGAATCGGAAGTTGGGTGAATAATCTAACCTATCCTACTCCTAAACAACCAACCAAGTGGTTGGGAGATCGTTAGAGATGAGACGGTTTCCTAGGGTCAAATCCTCCTAGCTTTCGTTGTCATGTAGGGTTACGAGAATGTGGTGAGTGAGCTCTTTTCCATGGGCTTTTGTGGTTATCCACACGCCTCCCCTAAACCAAGTCAGTCACCTCGATCTAGGCTATCGTATATGGAGCATTAAGAATATAGCTCATTTCAATGGGTACTACGCACAGTCCACACTGAGGTTTCATCCCGTGTTCTATCTAGGAAGGCATTCTTACGATAGGGGTATGGTCTCCTCGTCCTCCATAAGATCATATTCATTCATATAACCCTAATTTTCTTATGGCGCATACCCATCTAACCCTAAAACTCCATACCTAGCGTAGAAGCTCAAATAGGGTAGTAGTGAAGATTAGGGAGACTTACCCAAACACAATTAAAGCTAGAGAAGCAATGAAATCGACTAGATAAACAAATTCAAACCTGACCCATTCATTCACAACCTATAAACAAAGGATCATCTTCCTTAAAAAACCATTACAGATTCAAGTCATAGAGAGAGGTAAAAAACACAAACTAGAAGAGAAGGAGTGATGGAATCAATCTTTTTCTCCTTGCTTACACCTTCTTCTTGCTCCTTGGGTAGATTGGATCTTCAATTAAGCTCTGCCAAGGTGTTTCCCTCTCTAAAAACAACCCAAAACCCTAACTTTCTCACTCTAGGTCTGTTCCTTTGTTGATATGATCTCAATTTGGGGCTTCAAACGATTGGAATTGATCGACCATGGAGGCAAGCTAGGCACGTTTAAGAACGTTGGTTTTTGTCTAAGTGTTTATGACTGTTTCAGGTACCCACTTTGGACGAGCATAAGTCTACATTGGTGTGATAGAAATTTGAGTTCTTGGGTTGGTGATGGACAAGAAGAGCTGCTGAATCAATCTGTATGCTTTGGAGTGCAAGGAGAAGACGAGAGGTTGGGTTTCCAAGGCGACCAAAATGCTATCTCAACACTGGAGGAACTGCCAGATTTTTCTAAGTATGGAAACCGTGTTGGGAAGGGATCTTTGAGGCTCGGGTCGAGGAAGATGAGAATGCGTCGAGCCTCCAACTTCACACCACACGAAAGCAGGTTTCTTCTAGCTTATCGACAAGGTGTTGGCTGATCAGGATGATGGCTACAAGGGCTCGAACGAGAGGGCTCAAGAGTGCTTCGAGACTGAAAATGCTGCCAGGAAGAATAAATAATCCGAATCCTAGTCGGATTAGGATTAGTAGACAGTTAGCTTAGTTTGGTTTCTACGTCTTGTTTTGATTCCTTTTCCAAGAAGAATTGTAATAGAACTTAATTAAACGTTGTTAGGAATTGCTAGGTCTATTTAAGTAGAGTTGATTCGTTGTAATAGTCAGTTTTTGATCAATCGAATACAAAGTAGAGCTTTGGTTCATCTCGCTAGTGGCGTGAGGAATTGAGTTGGATTGCTTGGTTGAGTCTAAGCAATCGTGAGCTTGTATCGATCAGTTCATCACCCTGATCGTGGCCAAGCATCTACCTATACTTTTCGAGCCTCTTTCCCTTGTGAAAGTTGCACGGAAGTTTCCATCCAAGTCACAAAACCACCCTGTTTGTGAAAGGTTCTCGATTGATACTTCAATCCGAGGTTGAGGATCTCTTTGCTGCGTTGCTTTGATCACAAACCCTGCTTTGGGGTTTATCAAGTGGCATCATCGCCTGGTTCAAGCACAGTGGACAAGACGACGGAATTTGGTGCTGAATCAAGGCGTTGGACCCGATCAAAAGGTCCCGTCTCCAGTGACCCTGCTTATCAACAGCGAGAACCAGAGCAAGACAACGAGCTGAATCTGGAGGCTCGGATCGACAATCGAACAATGGCGGGACAGCAGATTGACATACAAGAGCTGATGCGACAGTTCGATGAAAGATTCACCCAATTCCGACAGGAAATCGATCAGCGAATCGACGCGATTGCGCCGCGGGAAAACAGAGTACGGGAGGAAGAAGTTCGTGGTAATATAAACCCAGCAGGCAACCCGGAGTTGCTGGAACGAATTGAAGAACTGGAACGTCGTCTCGTGGTGGCCGAACCTCATCCTGATCGCCAGCAGCGGGGACGACGCGATCATCACGACGCAGAGCCAGCAGTTCCGCCGGGAATCAAGCTAGCCGTGCCGACGTTTCAGGGCACGATGAATGCTACCGCATATCTGGACTGGGAAAGGAAGATCATTCTATTCTTCCAATGCGGGCGATACACCGAGCAACAGAAAGTGGCCTTGGCCACCTTTGAGTTTACTGATTATGCCGCGCAATGGTGGGAGAGGACACAGCTCCGACGTCGGCAAAATCTTCAGCCTGAAATCACGACATGGGCAGACTTAAGGGGACTAATGAGGGATCGTTTCGTGCCCGCTTACTTTCAGAGGGAGCTTCACGAAACTCTTCAAGCAATACGGCAAGGTGGATGAAGCGTAGAGGAGTACTATCGAGAGCTGGAACTCCTCCTAATGCGAGCAGACGTCCGGGAAGATCGTGAAGCCACGATTGCGCGATTTCTTCATGGGCTGAACAAGGAGATTCGACAGGAGCTCGATCTACGAGCTTTTGTTGACCTGGAAGACGCTCTTCACCTGGCAATTAAGATCGAGAAGCAGCAGCGATCGTCTAGGAAGGTCACGCCGGGAAACAGGTCAGCAGCAGATGCGAATGCTGAAGTAAACTCGCCGCAATTGCGAGTTGATCCTGGCAAGTTGCCATCCAGGAACGCTACTCCTACCTACGCTGAGCGATCTGGTGGTATACAGTGCTTCAAATGCCATGGACGCGGCCACAAGGCCAATCAATGTCCTAATTTAAAAACACTGGTGATCAGAGATGGTGCATATCTCAGTGACGACGAGCAATCTGAGTCCAGCGAGGAGGAGAAGGTCGATGAGAAGATTGAAATGGAAGCTCCTGCACCTGGGCATCTTCTGGGAGTCAGCAGAAGGGCTCTAACCATCGCGAATGAACCCGATTACAGCCAACGAGACAACTTGTTTCATTCCCGTTGCCTGGTCCAAGGTAAGGTTCTTGCAGTAATCATCGATGGCGGGAGCTGTACGAACGTCATTAGTCAAGATGCTGTAAACAAGCTTGGGTTGAGCACAATTCGACACCCTGAGCCTTACAATTTACATTGGCTGAATGATTACGGGACAATTAGAGTGACGAAGCGGGCTAAGGTGAACTTCGAAATTGGGAGGTATAAGGACGAGCTCGAATTCGATGTGGCACCGATGCAAGCTGCCCATATACTGCTTGGAAGGCCCTGGCAATTCGACAGGGGAGTTTGCCATTTTGGAGATACCAACCAATACACAGTTCGTCATCTCGGTAAGCAGTATACACTGCGGCCAATGTCGCCGGAAGAAGTCCGAGCGGATCGAAGGCAGATGGAGGCGAATCAGCGCCGTTCGAAGAAGGAAGTTCTGACGGAAGGATCCGAGGACCCTCGAGGAAGCAACAGCGTGCTTCGTAAGCTGATGCTTACGGGATACAAGAAGTTCAGGGCTCCTCGTCGGCGACGACCCTGTCCATCGGCGGCGAAACAGAGCAGGAGAGAGGTGGAATTGGGTAGAGCGATCCGTGACGAGTCGAGCTTCGCCAAAACTGAGGATACGCTCCAAATCTCCCCAGGAAGCTTGACGACGCCTGCAATTGGGACGAGACTACCTGAGTCAGTGGATCCGATTCGACCCAAGAGTGCTCTGGAAACGGCGCAAAACGAGGTAAAATCGAGCTTATTGGGTGGACTCATTGGCGACGATTCGACCCAAACGGCTGATGCCGAACCCATCGTCATCACCCCAGGAAGCTGTACGAACGGATCAATTCGACTGAAGGTGTCTGAATTCGAAACCCCCAAATCTGATTTACCCCTCCTGGGTTCGACGAGTTCAAATGACGACAGTGGCAGGAAATTGGGAAGTCACGATTCGAAGGCAAATTCAATGATTCGAAGGTCAACACTGGTCCCAAACTTCAATTCGAAGTCAGGCGAATCTAATGGTGGCCACGAATCGTGTTTTAGATCCCTGAAGGAGAAAGCCCCAATTTAGAAGCTGAAGAACAACGCTAAGGTTGGCCAGAACTTTCAGTTCGAGCTGCCATTTTACGACCCAATTTGGGAACGATTCTGTGATGCTTACGAGGCACGAAAGGCCAAAGCTTTGAGGTCAAAGCTTTTTTATGGGGGAGGGACTGATATGATCTCAATTTGGGGCTTCAAACGATTGGAATTGATCGACCATGGAGGCAAGCTAGGCACGTTTAAGAACGTTGGTTTTTGTCTAAGTGTTTATGACTGTTTCAGGTACCCACTTTGGACGAGCATAAGTCTACATTGGTGTGATAGAAATTTGAGTTCTTGGGTTGGTGATGGACAAGAAGAGCTGCTGAATCAATCTGTATGCTTTGGAGTGCAAGGAGAAGACGAGAGGTTGGGTTTCCAAGGCGACCAAAATGCTATCTCAACACTGGAGGAACTGCCAGATTTTTCTAAGTATGGAAACCGTGTTGGGAAGGGATCTTTGAGGCTCGGGTCGAGGAAGATGAGAATGCGTCGAGCCTCCAACTTCACACCACACGAAAGCAGGTTTCTTCTAGCTTATCGACAAGGTGTTGGCTGATCAGGATGATGGCTACAAGGGCTCGAACGAGAGGGCTCAAGAGTGCTTCGAGACTGAAAATGCTGCCAGGAAGAATAAATAATCCGAATCCTAGTCGGATTAGGATTAGTAGACAGTTAGCTTAGTTTGGTTTCTACGTCTTGTTTTGATTCCTTTTCCAAGAAGAATTGTAATAGAACTTAATTAAACGTTGTTAGGAGTTGCTAGGTCTATTTAAGTAGAGTTGATTCGTTGTAATAGTCAGTTTTTGATCAATCGAATACAAAGTAGAGCTTTGGTTCATCTCGCTAGTGGCGTGAGGAATTGAGTTGGATTGCTTGGTTGAGTCTAAGCAATCGTGAGCTTGTATCGATCAGTTCATCACCCTGATCGTGGCCAAGCATCTACCTATACTTTTCGAGCCTCTTTCCCTTGTGAAAGTTGCACGGAAGTTTCCATCCAAGTCACAAAACCACCCTGTTTGTGAAAGGTTCTCGATTGAGACTTCAATCCGAGGTTGAGGATCTCTTTGCTGCGTTGCTTTGATCACAAACCCTGCTTTGGGGTTTATCATTTGTCAAGTGCAGAAAAGGGGGTATTTATAGAAAGTTGATGTCGGTCAAGGCCTCCAGGGTGTGACTAGTTGGAACGTCCCCGAATCGCCCGAATCGACGCATTTTGAATCCATCCTTAAGCTCCGAGATCGCTGCCTCCTTCATAAGATCGCCGTCGTGATCTTTATGTCCTAGGCGTAATCTTTTTTGCGGTCAAAATGTACCATGTTCGTGATTCGACTGGGGAAACTTTATGCCTTCTTCTTAGTCGCCTGCTGAAGTTTGCAGCTACTATTCACAGCCGCGATCTTCAGCTCGTGAACATGGTCATGGCCTGGTGGTCACGACCATGAAGTGTGGTCGTGACTAGTGCCTCTTCTCCCCTTCTTGGTCCTATGCTTTCCAATCGTGCTCGGATGAACTCCAATCGACTCCGGAACAATCCCAAATGCATATAAGACCAGGGGTGGGCAACGGGACGGGACGGGATACCCGTCCCGTTTTAAAC
The DNA here is from genome assembly GCA_946122785.1 of Linum tenue. NCBI lineage: Eukaryota > Viridiplantae > Streptophyta > Magnoliopsida > Malpighiales > Linaceae > Linum > Linum tenue. The sequence continues at coordinate 62,647,425 of CAMGYJ010000005.1, forward strand.
GGGTACCCAGTCCCATTTGAAGACCAAAGTCCATCCCATATCCCAAATAGGAATGGCAATGGGGCAGGTCCGGGGCGGGTTTCTTGGTACCCAGACCCGCCCCGTGGCAGGACGGGTCCAGGTCGGGTAATTGATCACGGGTCGCGGGTCGGGGCAGGTCGACCCAATGGGTATGCAATTTATTTGAAAAACATTAGAAATATTCGTTATTTTTATTATAAAATTAAGAAAACAAACAATATTATGACAATTGTAGTTAAATTATTGGAGAAATTGAGGTTTTCACTAATTTACAACTTTATTATAGCTAAAATATGATGCAATAAAAGTAAAATTCAAAGTAATTTGACTAAGATTTCATGTAAATTAGACAATAACGGGTCGAGAATGGGGCAGGTCAGGGCAGGTCGGGTCGATGAGACTACCCATGCCCGCCCCGCCCCGCCCCAAAACAGGTCAAACAGGTCGGGTAAAACGGGTCAGGTCGAAATTGCCATCCCTAATCCCAAACCCATATGGGAAACGGGTACCCATTACCCGTACGGGACGGATAACGGGTACCCATACTACCCATAAATACCCAAAGTTTAAACCACTAAAATTTTAACAAAAGTTTAAACTTAACTTGTATTTGCTTAACAATCACAAGACACAAAATACATCTCAATCACAAATACTTGATTTGCAAATTACACATTCATGAACAATCACAACACATAGAAATAAATCATTCCAAGCACCAAATTATCAAATAAGAATTTTCATTCAACACAACCAAATGGGAGGCATGCTGCTACTTGAATGCGGAAAGTGTTGTTCTGCAAAGAAGAATAGTTAGGAGCAAAAAGGTTAAGGGCAGGCTGGGCATATAGTTGATATTGGGATGATTCATGATTTGAATGGGTATAACGGGTACCCATATTATCCAAACGGGTATTCGCGGGTAACCCGCGGGTACCCATATTAGGAATGTACAATCCCATGTCCCATCCGTTTATAATATTACGGGTAATATGGGTACCCGTAACCCTTAAAAAACGGGACGGGTACGGGTATACCCAAATACCCGTTTCCTGTTGCCCACCCCTATATAAGACCTCGAGTTTCATCACAAACACTTGGAATAGCATAAAATACAACAAAGTGGGGTCGATTCCCCTATAAAATCTTCAAATCAAGGATACTTGTGCCAAGACAGATGTTTTGCAAATAGAAACAAAAATAGGCATAAATAACTTGATATGTGGCATAGACAGTTATTTAACATGCAAATTTTCTTAAGAATAAGGGTTAAATAAAGTCTATTTTAGGTGTTATCATTTCTTTCTTTGTGATAGATCCCTCTTACCATGTTACGTAGCATTCACGTTGCCACTAGTGAGGAAGATTGAGGCATATGATTAGTCCACGACCCAAAAATTGATTGTCCTGATCATATTATCCCTTAGTAACCCTTTTGAGCCATGTGTCTTGCTTTCTACGTGTATACACCATTGTTGAGTCACCCTTGCATCTTGAAGCTGCCGTTACTTAAGCTTCATTAAGGTTCCACATAGTGATTCTTGCATGATTACTGTTAAATGTGAAAGTGAAAGTGAGTGTTGGAGGAAGTTTTTAGAAGCGAAGTGAGCATGTATTCATAAAGTTCAAGAATATGGCATGTGTTTTTAGCTCTCATCTATCGCTCATCTAATGAAAAGAAAAGGGGAAAAAAGGAAAGCAATAAAGTGGGCAAAGAAGAAAAGACAGTTGCTACCAAAGTTGATTATGCTCTAAAAGAGTGTTTCTTAGCAGTCAAGCTTAGAGAAACCTACATGATTTGTTAACTCTTTTACTCTTGTGCTTAAAACGTTTGATAGGAGTTGTACCAGAGAAAGTATGTTGTGAATGGTTGTTCGTGTGAGTGGTTATGGTTTGGAATTGTGGAACATGTTGTTATTGGTTGTTGTGAGTGGTCTTTGCTTTTTGTAAGTGGTTCTAGGTTGAAATTATGGAACCTCTTGCTATATGTGGCACCACCCCGAAAATCCTGTTCCCATGAGGTCTTGACACGAGTTCAAATGACTGCCTAGGGTCTAGGACATGGGAACATGTTTTTTTTTTTTTTTGTGGTGGCACATATAGCATGAGGTTCAACAATTTCAAACTAGAACCACTTACAACAACCAAAGACCACTCGAACATTTAGAGGCTGCCATAATGGTGAAGAGAAATAGGGTCGAGCATATGAGTATGCACATCTTTTGCATCAAAATGGTTCTAACCATACTGGTCGAGAGTGAGCGATTATTTCTTCATATGATCATGTACCCCGGTGAGGACCTAGATTGCTCGATCGTTTGTTCTGATGACTTGATCTTTATGCATGGATCACTATGATTGGTGAGCCGTGTAGACAGGTTATGTATTATTTTGTGAACAAGGTGAGGAATTTTCCCTTACACAGTTCTACTGCATCCGAATGTCATTTGTGGTCGTTGTCAGGATTGTTGTTGCTGTTGTTCATATGTCGGTGCCAAATTTCCATTGTGATTCACGTGTTTTGTGCTTTTATGACATGAAACCAAAAAATTTCAAGAAAGATGTTGTTACTTACCATGTGTTGTACTTGGTTTGCTTGGGGACAATCAAACATTTAGGGGGGGGGTTGATTCAGTGTATTTATACATATTTTACTCCTTTATATCTTGAGTGTTTGACTAGGTAATAGTCGTTCCTCGACCTATTTTACACTAGGTTATGCTATTTTTGCCACATTTCAGGTCCTAGTATGTGTGGGAAGGTCGGTGACGAGTTTCAGGACTTTCAAAGGTCGAAGCGCGCCAAAAAGTGAAAAAGGCCAAGATCACGGCCTAGACGTGAAAATCATAGCCTCATGTCGTACCATTTCAAAGCGGTTGTGACCCTCGCATCGTTTCAAGGGCCACTTTGCACCTCGCGAGCATTATTCATGTCACGGCCTCTGGTCGGGACAATAATAGCCAGGTCGTGACGTTAGCTCAACATACTACATTTTTGGCCGAGATCAAGGCCATTGCTTCAGTTATAAATATGCATATGCGGGAAATAAGATGGGTGCATGCGTGTCTATGGTTCATTGTCTTAGCTATGGTGGACTCCATAGCTAGTGCAAGGTCCTTGTTGAGCCTTTTTGCTGAAGATTCCAGAATAGCTTTTGCAAGACTCTTATCAATTAAGAAATCACACTTGATTGTGGCGAGTATCTATCAATACCAATTTACCCTCCTTTTCTTGTGCAAGGTTGTTTGATTGGTTTCTCCACGTATCCCTTTATTTTTATGCTAGTTTGAAGGTCAATTAGCTACCCAAGTTGGAGTTGTTGTTGCGTGACTCTGATCAAAAGAACCTAGACTTTCACGAGCTTAGGATCTTATCAATGAAATTATCCTCCAATGATGGATTAAAGCTCCAATTCAACACCTAAAGATCTCTTTTGTCACTTTCTCTCTCTACCCAGTAGCTCCCACTTTCTCATTCTAGACTCTTGACTCGCTACGACACAACACCAAACTGCGACCAAGTGTAATCGCATAATGGAAATGCAATATAGTGGGATCAAGTAATAAAGTCAAACCGGAGCCTAAATGTACTGCCTAATCCGTGATTATCTATCATCTAGCGGGGAAAGTTGGGTGAGAAAGAGTTTAAACTAAAGCAGAAAGAAAGCAGTAAATTGTTCGGTTTCTGAAGCAAGAGTAGAGTCACTCGGGAATGAGTCCCCCTAGCTCCTTAATTAGGTTCAAGTTGTAATTCCCATTTGGTTGATTCACTGTTGATTAAACTGCGAAAAGATCCGAAAGTAGTTTGGAATCTCTTAAGCTGAACAAGCCCTCTTAGAGAGACTATCTGGCAGACGACTAGCCTTCCCTATGATAGAATGTTAAGGCAAATCATACATAACTCCACTACTAGAAACAGATTCCAATTCAAAGCAGTGAATTGATTGACTCTCGTACAATCAATTCACTCATATCGATTGAAGAAGCTCTAACTACCTGATCAGATTCTATTTATCACAGGTTGAAGCAGAAATCAAGAGAAGTTGATCAGGATTCAATTGACTCAATAAACACCCTTCAATTGATTAAAAGTTAAAACCAATCAGTATATCATCCCAAAAGTCATTACAAGCAAGATCCCTAACACATAGAACTAGGGTTCTTCATATCCAAGTGAGAGAAAGGTCTACTACATAGAAAGAGAGAGGAAAACAGAAATCAAAGCAGTCATACTCATAAAGATGGGAGTAATCTGCTCTAAGAGATTCCAAGAGCCTGCAAAATGCAAGTGGCCTTTTAGAAGTGTGAAATCTTCAAGCTTTCCTTGTGAATGTCATGGATGGGTCGTGAGAATTTTCTCTAAATAATGACTTTTACACTTTTCTTCACTTTGTCCTGATTTTGGCTCTCGTTGGTCTAACAATTGCTCCTTTTGCCAATATCACCTGCTAGTGCCTGAAATACACTCAACCAAGCACAACCTAGCGTAAAACAACCTAAGAAATTAAACTCTCCCACGCTTAACCGTTTGCTTGTCCCCAAGCAAATCTAGCTCAGACTAGTGCAACTTGATGGACCCTCACAATGGTATGCAATCTAGATTGTTGGTAGCATGTAAACTAGAAACTTACGACGTCAACTAGAGACAAGAAATCTCACATCCACCTCAATGTGAAGGGACCTTGCCAACTAGTGAATCTTAGACACGTGAAATGTGCATGAAAATGACTCTTAAAAATGATTAAAAACAATGGACTCGATGGTGGTACTCCCACTTAAAAGGGCACAAACTTTCGAGCCTCAACATACATTGCCACTCATGGCATCACACATGTAGTTTCAGAAAGCAAGGGCTCTATTCTTGTGGCTTAGAACAGAAATAACACCCACTTCCCTATCTAGCCCATGTGGGATATCTAGCCCATGTGGGGAAAGAGGTGTAAAGTGAGGATCCTGAACTCACTTTACACAAAAGCATTTCCCAAAGCACACTCCCATCCCTATCCTCCCTAGAATGCACACCATCACGACATCCAACAATTCAAAGCACAATTAGTAGGACTCATGTATGAGACAATGTGTTTTGAACCCTTAAATCTAAAATTTGGACATATAGTTTTGGTTCCTAAACACTCTCAATGTAGTCCAAAGGACAATCATTCATCCACATTTGCATGGAGCCCTCAAAACGTATAAATTTGGGCACTGATCAATGCTCCAAAACATTCATCAGATAGGCCAAACCATTCATTCACGTTCACACATCATGTTTGTGGCACTCAATCACTATCATCATCATCATTATTCTCGGTTCTCTGCGGGTGACGAGGGGGAGAGGGAACCCATTTGGAGCCACTAAATTCGAGACAGTGTCGGGCCACGAGCTACTGCTCCATGTAAGGGGAATGGCGGCGAACATCCTCTCTCGGCCGAGATGAGACACCAAGCCGAAGGTCTGGCCCTCCAAGGATGTGATCCTGACACTAATAGAGTTAGAGAAATAAGGGCCACCTCTGGCAGTCGATGTAGACAGTCTGGCTCGGGCTAGGTGGTACTGTGCCAGAGGCATCTGAGCAGCCCCAGCTGGCTCCTCTGCAACTGGTGCTGCTAGCGGTAGAAAAGCAGCAGGCATCAGTCTGACAATGCACCAAAATCTCCTTTGAGTCTGAATGAGCCCCATATGGGCAAGTGTGCCCTTGAGAAAGATTTCGGACTCCTCAAGTGAATAACAAATAGCACAATAATTTGTAGTACACACTAGAAATGCCACAAAGCACACAACCAAACTCAATAAGCAAAACACAAAATTCCTAAATCACAAGAGAAATAAAAGAAAAAAAAGCATACTAAAAACTTGAGAAAACAGTCCAGAGAACTGCTAAAGAACACGACAACACGCACCAAGTACCAACAACTCTAAAACAAATACAAACTCACACCACAAAGTTGCCAATGCATACCATAAAGTCTAAACAATTCACAGACACAACAAACTTAATCTACTTTTAGTAGCATAAAAAATCATGTCAGAAAATTTGAATGCAAAAATGCTAGAGAGCATACTTTAAAACTAGGGTTTAGAGCATGGATAGGAAGAAGTATCGAGGAGAATTGATATAAATGGATGCTAGTGTAGAGATGCAACATCTTCTGAAAATGCAACGACGAAATGAGGAGTGGAGAGGCAGGACGATACCGATGCGGAGAAGTAGAAGGCGATTTGATGATTTCGATAAGTTCCATCTTTGAAATCGCACAAGAATAACTGTTCAGTACCATAAACAAAGATTGATTATCAGTCGAGAGTGCAATTGTATGCACTAGGGCGAAGACTAATTCTGGCGGCGTAGAAGAACAACTCTGACTACTTTTCGGAGGTTGAAAATTTAGACCTGGCAATCGGGTCGGGTTGGGTAATTTCGAGTCGAGACTTTCGGTTACTGGTCGGGTCGTGTTTGCTAGGCTAATTTCGGGTCAAATATTGACCGAACCCATTCGGTTTCGGGTCGGGTTACAGGTTGGGTTATTAGCGTTCTCAGAAACAATATCAAACATGCTTCATATTTTCTTCAAGAACACAAATTTTCACAAATGCATGACAACAGTTTACCTAACACATGTCCATTAACATATTCTCAAATCCTCCCATGCTAATTAAATGAAATACAAATTACACAAATTGTCAAAAAACAATCACAAGAGTAATGTTATTACACGAAACACATGATATTTGATTATCCTTAAGCTCCAAACATATGTCATTCAAATCCATGTGAATTTTTTTAAATATCTCACCAATTTATGAGTGGTTTTATCATTTTGGGAGTGATATATAAAATGGAGCGGGTCTAACGGGTCAACCCGCTAACCCACCCAACCCGACCCAAAAAATTGCGGGTTATCGGGTTTGGGTCATTCGGGTTTCGAGTTATTAAAACTTCTACTTTTCGGGCGGATTCGGGTCGGGTCAACGGGTCGGGTTGTAATTTGCCAGGTCTATGAAAATTGCTTCGAAGGATAGAGAATCACTAGAGAGAAGTTGAAAGTGAAAATGAGTGGTTTCACTGTTGGCCACACGCTGTTTTCATTTAATCTTAATTTTGATTTTTTTTAATTGAATCCTTAATGAGTAGTGTTATTTAAGTAACAATACTAGAGATGTTATTCTATCCTGATGATACGAGGGAATGGAGAGTGAAATTAAAAACTTTGGCTTCTTTTTTATATTTAGTTCCAGATCAAGAAACTTTCTTTTTAATTTTTTTTAATATGGTGGTTTGACTACTTGAACCGGTCATTCGGATTGTTCGATTAGAGTTGTTACTTGTTAACCTTTCGAAATTCGAATCGATATCTCATTATTCGATTTGAAATCAGCGATTAAAATAAATCATCTAGACCGATTTGATGTCCGGTCATAGATTTTACCGGTCAGTCCAATTTTCAAAACAATGAGCAAAAATGCAAAAAGAAAACTTTGAAAGGAAGTAACATATCGGGTTGTGTTGGCGAAATGATTCCGGGTTAACCCGTAACCAGTTACTGCTGAACAATTACTTATTTATTTGATAATTGATAAAATGAAATTCCTAATTTCCTACCCTAGACGAAACAATTCAGACTACTAGCGTCAACTGAAGAGACCTGCTCGCCCTCCGCCTTCGCCTCCGCCTCCGCCTCGGCGCCTCCCTCAGTTTGCCGACGGCACTTCTCTTCACTCCGGCATCCCTCGCCTCTCTCTTCCCAAATACGTTCTCTAATTAGCTCCCCTCTTTTCTCCCGGGGTAAGACGACGAATCTCGTAAGCCTTCCAGTCGCCGCCGTCCTGTAAAATCCCGTCTCTATTTGCTTCTGGGTTAGTGCGTTTTACGTGGATTTTTTTTCTTCTTCTGGGGTTTGCTTTTAGTTTTAGTTTTTGGAGGATTGTTTCTGTGTCTCTATCTTGAATGATTATTAATGGGTTCTGGGTTTTGCTCCGAATGGTGTTCTTTATGGATACCTTTGGAGTCGATGGATTTGCCCACTTTCGGTTATGAATCTCTGAAGTGGGATTGCTTTGAACTTACGCTAAATCCTTTTCTAAAATTCTGTGAGAACTTTCAGTCTTTGTGTTTCCTACTTGATGTCTTTCTCTCAGTCCTTGGAGGTTCTTGCTTACTGTTAGGTGGAGTTGGTAGTAAGAAGGACCTAGTAACCAGTGGCTAATTGGATTTTTATTGCATCCATGTTCCTGTTTGTAAGCAGGAGTCGTAGGAGTAGCTTTGGATTTTTATGGGCACGGAGAAGAAGATGGAGGAGACAGATAAGAAGATAGAGTTCAGGTTGTACAATACAATGAGCAAAACAGTTGAAGTTTTCAACCCCATTGTTCCTGGCAAAGTTGGCATGTACGTTTGCGGTGTCACTGCCTACGATCTGAGCCACATTGGCCATGCTCGTGCTGCTGTTGTCTTTGATGTTCTCTTCAGGTATGCAATTTGAACACAACTACATGCTATGCAATGAGTGGAATTAGTTCTTGATAGTGATAAAAATGTATCATATGTTTAGCTTGTTTCTGTTTGCTATTATCTATTCAATTATGTCCTGAGCTCGTTGGGCCATAATTGTGAAATTTGAATTGGATGGCACTGTAGGTGTCTGATTAATCATACTGGTTAAATTTAGGTTTTGATGATAAAGTTGATATATTAGCCAAGTGAGTGCTGAGACTTCACACACGTTTTCAAATGTAGCATTTCCTAGAGTTGCCATGTGGTAGTTCAGACTGTTCTGTACCTTGATCTTTTCTCAAGTTGGATGAAGCTTAAGTGCTTCAGAGTGTTTACTAGGCCCCTTTTTGGCATGGTCAATCACAGAACTAGCACAGGTGTTTAAGTTCTTTTCTCAACGTGTGTTCCCATTTATTTGTTCAAGGCACTTGATATGATCTCTAAAATTGTGCAGTAGGTTTGGAGGTTTAGCAATGTCTTTCCTGAGAAGTTTGTTTTTGTTTCTTCCAGCTGTTTCAAGGCTAAAGTATTGTTGAGTACCAGTGTGTATTGCAGTTATTTTATTGCATCCTTCTTAATCTGTAGGTACCTGCAGCACTTGGGTTATGATGTTACTTACGTTCGAAACTTTACTGATATTGACGACAAGGTGAGGTTTTCATCCAAGCCATTGTTCTCGGTGAAAATCTGTAAATAATTAAGAAAAATTGAGTGATTTGAACATTATTCTGGCAGTTCCTGACACTTTTTGCTGGATTTGTAGTTTAAATTTTTAGAGTGACTTTGGCTAATTATTTAAACAAAAATCTTCGATGTACAATTATGCATACATTAAGTAAGGATTAAAAACTGAATCTAGTGGGAACTGGTTGTCTTGAAGTTTTTATGCCCGCCTTGACCCTTCTCCGCAGTTAGTGGCAGAGCCAGATGGTTTTTGCTCTGTCACTGAACACAGGCAAATTATGGTAAAAATATAATAAATCCCTATGTATGCTTATGAAAGAGATCAATCTCATCACCTTAAGGCGACGTAAGAGTATTTTGCCAATGCATTAACGCTCATTTCTGTTTATTTGATTGCCACAAAGTTAATTTATTACATTTTAAATGAAATCCCCATTAAAATTATTTTATCTTTTGAAAAGAGGACACACCTAGTTTTTACTCTTGGCTCTGCCACTGTCCGCAGTAGGCCTCAGCCATAACTCGTGAAGCTTTCTTAAGAAATTAATGTAAGCTAAAAGTGCAGCCACAAATTGTAACGTGATGTTTGAAGTACCATGCTTTTCGATTTTTGATCGAGCATAATCTCTTCGATACTTCACATCTAGCTTGATTGGTATCTTATTTCTTAGAGGCTTTATGTTCTTGATCCTTGGTTAAAGCATTGATTTTGTCTCCATACATGTGTGGCTTGGCTTTTCTGTTTTAACTAGCACCCTAAATCCCAGCTTCTAGTGATAAAAAAGGTAACCTTTCTTAGAGCTTCTGAAATAAGAATAAAAGTAGCATAGTTTTCTTGGGGGTTCTGTCATTTTCTGGTTATTCTATTGTTTGATAACTTGGTCATTATTGTTTCGGTTGATCCTTTCTCTCTGCCCCGCATTCACATCCATTGATGACGTGAGCAGATTGCTATGAACTAAGTGAACTAAGTAGTCCATAAGCTGTCCATTTCATATGATTGAAGTGCTAATGAAGGGTTTTTCCTTCAGATAATTAAGCGTGCTAATGATCTTGGTGAAGACCCTTTGTCCTTAAGTAATCGGTTCTGTGATGAATATCTTGATGACATGCAAAGCCTGGCATGCCTCCCTCCTACTCACCAGCCACGGGTAACTGAACACATGGAAAATATCAAGAACATGATAGCTCAGGTATCTTACCGAAGCTACTGGACTATTTGTTTTCACTCTGCAACATAAATACCTGTGTTAGCTACTCTGAACTGCTTGCAGTTTGTTGGAAGGTCTTGAAGTTGTTAACAGTCTGCATAGAGCAATTCTCATTTTTGCAGAGTAGCACTTCAAAGCTAGCCTTGACTTTTTTTTTTCTTTCTAAATAAATGGTACAATTATCTTTTGCAGATTATGGAAAATGGTTGTGCATATGCTGTTGAAGGAGATGTGTTCTTTGCTGTTGATAAGTCCCCAACTTATGGTCAGCTATCTGGGAGGAAGTTGGAGGACAACAGAGCTGGTGAACGTGTTGCGGTTGACCAAAGAAAGCGTAATCCTGCTGACTTCGCTCTTTGGAAGGTCGGCCACAATACAGCTTGTCCCCTCCCCCTCCCTGGATTTGTGGTTTTCCCCTCATATCTGACATTTTTACTTATTTATGTTGCAGGCTGCAAAGGAGGGTGAGCCGAGCTGGGATAGCCCATGGGGTCCAGGAAGACCAGGGTGGCATATTGAATGCAGTGCAATGAGTGCACAATATCTCTCTTTCAGATTTGATATCCATGGTGGTGGAAGTGATTTGATCTTCCCTCATCATGAGAATGAAGTGGCTCAAAGTAGTGCTGCTTGCAGCGACAGCAAAATCAATTTCTGGGTCCATAATGGGCATGTCACAAACAACAACTTGAAGATGTCAAAATCGTTGGGCAACTTTTTCACCATCCGTCAGGTAAATAACTTTCACTTGCTATTTTTCTTTTCTTACCTCGCTTTCTAGCCATTTCCTGTTCTTTTATCACCTCTAAACAACTACAATTTGTTGCAGGTTATCGAAAGGTACCATCCACTTGCTGTGCGAATGTTCTTGATAAGTGCTCATTACCATTCTCCCCTTAACTATACCGTCGGCCAGCTAGAGCTGGCTTCTGAGACAGCTTATTACATCTATCAGGTATCATCTTGTAATTAAGCGATCTTTTTGATTCAGTTTTCCTCCCTGTATTATTGTTTCCTCAACATTTAATTTAATAAATGCACATATATGCTTATCTTGAGGGAAATGACACTGTAAAAATTTGTGATTATGATGATTACTGCAGACGCTGCATGACTTGGAGATTGCTATGTTACCACCTCAAGATAGCTTGAAGGAGAAAGGCGGTGAAAGCAGTGATAAGAAGAGTGGCAAGAAGCCTATCAAGTTTACTGATGAGGCCGAAAAGTGCATCGCAAAGCTGAAAGCTCATTTCAATGCTAAAATGTCGGAGGATTTAAACACATCACAGATATTAACTGGAAAAGATTTCAATGAAGCCTTGAAGTACATAAATTCCAATTTGAACCTTCTCAGGGTAGCGCTCATTCCAAGCACAGTTTTCTAAATTGTCGTCCTGTTTCTTCATTTGTTCGCATATGTGGTGCTGATGAGTTGTTTTTTGTTCATCATTCTGTTAATGCCCCTTCTCCTCTTCCCTTCGTATTTTGCAGAAGCAAAAGCAAAAGCTGAGATCGTTAGATGTGTCTCTTGCGGCAGTAGCAAGAGAAGTTGAATCAGTATTGAGAATTCTGGGCTTGATGCCAACTGTCAGTTATTCCGAGGTTGGTTTTGCCATCCATACGATTGTTTTAGACTGGAAAACATAAAGATCAACCGTGGAATTTTTCTAGGAGCTTGGTGATTTAAATACGTTTGTGTGTGGTACGTACAGGTGTTGCAGCAACTGAAAGAGAAGGCGTTGATTAGGGCTGAACTAAAGGAAGAAGATGTGGCAGCATTGATTGAGGAAAGAACAACTGCGAGAAAAAACAAGGAATTTGGGAGAAGTGATGAGATCAGGGCTGACTTAACAGCAAAGGGAATTGCACTGATGGATGAGGGCAGGGAAACTGTTTGGAAACCATGTGTTCCTGTTCTGCCTGAAGAAGAAGGTGAAGAGTTAGCAGCAGCGGCAGCAGCAGTGTTAGCAGCAGCTTTGCAATAGCAACTATAAGCGTCAAGTCAGCCCGTAGGCCGTATAATTGAAAATCCGACTTCTTTCGTTGTTAACTAGACAAGTCCCGTTAAATGCATGTGGGGGAGGGACGCACAAACTTTTGCAGTGTTCTTGTTATACACAGCTGGAAGGATGAGTATGGTTTGGTTGGTCGAGAAACTGTGGGTTGAATGATCCCAAACTCGTCCACCTACTATTGGGCATTTGCTACTTCCATTTGAACAGCCTTAACGTTCATTGCTTGGTTGAATTGACAATCGCAGCTTTTTGTCGTCATAGCGCCAACATGGATGCTATCTAGGAGAGAGGAAGCTTAGTGTCCAAGTCGTTAGGGCTTGCCATCTATGAAGCGTCTGTAGTGATGTTGAATATGGACAAGTTGGGGTAAGAAGGGCTAGTCGAGCCTAGAGGTTGAGAGTGTCTTTTCATGGATGTTACATCTACTCTCTCCCGTTTCCTGATGGAAACTACAGTACAGACAGGTTGCTTGAACCTTTGACAGGGGAACTGGGAGAGAGACTAGGATTCAAATAGAATTGCTACCTTTGTCAAAGGCGGCCGGCTAAATTGAAGTCACATTTACACTGAGCTTTGTCGATGGCCTGCCCATATCTTTTCCCATAATGCCAACTGCAAAACGACGAGTACAGAGTGCTTAGATTAGATAGTCATCAGTCAGTCCTCAATTCATCGCATCGGTCTTTTTCCTTCAATCTTTCATTTAATTTATAGTCTCAGTCGCAAGAACTCACCGGTCAGGCGATCACACCTCTCGCATTTACTCTTCCTCTGTCGTATTTAGTCCAGGCCGGCCCGGCTCACTGACCCACCGCCGGAACTTGAACCACATCTTCTTGTTAACTTAACTCGCGCATTCAATGCCATCATTTTGTCTCCTTTTGCATTCCTCTTTCCCTTCCTCAACTGCCACACCAAATTGGTTGTAAATAAATCCTCCCACCCGTACATCTCCGCCGCCGATGAAACCCGACCCGGCCGGCTGCACTCATCATGGTCATGGAGCCTTCTTCCCGCCTGAAGTATCTCCTTCCCTCTCTCCTCCTTCTCTTGTTCATATCTGGTTGCTTAAACTCGGCAGCTGGACCTGTCCCCGGAAACGAGTCGGACAGGCTCGCCCTGCTCGACTTCAAGAGCCTCATCACCCAGGACCCGCTCCAAATCCTCAGCTCGTGGAACGGGTCGGTCCATTTCTGCAACTGGGTCGGGGTTTTCTGCAACCCGTCCAATTCCAGGGTCCAGATTTTGAGTCTCCAGTCTCAGAGATTGAGCGGCTCCTTGCCTCCTTCATTGGGCAACCTCTCTTACCTCACCGCCATCAACCTCCGAAACAACAGCTTCCGCGGCCATGTCCCTCCTCAAATCGCCCGCCTCTCTCGCTTGCAGCAAATCAACTTCACTTTCAATTCCTTCTCCGGGGAATTCCCTTCCAATCTCAGCACTCCCGACCTTACTGTTCTTGACCTCGCCGGGAACAACTTCTCCGGCCAGATTCCCGACTCCCTGGCGTCCAAGTCCAGGTTGGTTTGGCTGGACCTCGGCTTCAACAGCCTGACCGGAATTGTCCCCAGATGGCTGGGGAATTTGTCTTCGCTCGCTGTTCTTTCGGTTGGTCCCAATTATTTAGTCGGAAATGTACCGGACGAGCTCGGCAAGCTTTCCAGGCTGGGGTTCTTCCAGCTATACGACAACTCTCTCACTGGTACCATTCCTCCTGCGATTTACAATATCTCGTCTCTCTACTACTTCTCTGTTGTTCAGAACCAATTGCACGGCCAGCTTCCGACGGATGTCGGCCTCACGCTGCCAAACCTGCGAACATTTGCCGGCGGCGTAAATAACTTTACCGGCGAGATTCCTGTTTCATTAGCGAATGCCTCTGGGCTTCAGATTATCGATTTTGCTCAGAATGGCTTTACTGGGAAAATTCCTCATAGCCTGGGGGGCTTGCAAGGCTTAACCAGGCTTAATTTTGATCAGAATAGGCTTGGAAGTTATGACATTGGAGGGATGGACTTTCTTGCTGATTCACTGTTTAATTGCTCGAATCTGGTGGTCCTGGGCTTGTCCAGAAACAAGTTTGGGGGAACTCTGTCAAACTCCATAGCTAATTTGTCCAGTCAACTGCAAATCCTCACTCTGGGAGAGAATCAGATTTCAGGAACGATTCCTGATGGGATAGGGAATCTGGTGAGCTTGGCAAGTCTGGGTTTGGAAGGGAACTATTTTACAGGCAGTGTACCTAACAGCATTGGGAAGCTTCAGCAGTTGGAGGGTTTAAATCTCAATTACAATAGATTTTCTGGACAAATTCCTTCCTCCATTGGTAACTTGACCAGATTGACCAGGCTTTTCATGGAGGTAAACCGGCTAGAGGGAAGCATTCCTCCCAGTCTGGGGAACTGTCAAAATCTGCAGAATTTGAATATTTCTTCCAACAGACTTAGTGGAAGCATACCCAGAGAAGTTATGGGGCTTTCCTCTCTCTCAATTTCCTTGGTTTTGTCCAGTAATTTCTTGACAGGTGGAATACCACCTCAAGTTGGGAATTTGAACAATCTGATGAACTTGGATCTGTCAGGGAACAAGTTGACAGGTGAAATCCCTGGAACAATTGGCAGTTGTATAAGCTTGGAGAGCCTAAGCTTGCAGG
The DNA here is from genome assembly GCA_946122785.1 of Linum tenue. Classification (NCBI taxonomy): domain Eukaryota; kingdom Viridiplantae; phylum Streptophyta; class Magnoliopsida; order Malpighiales; family Linaceae; genus Linum; species Linum tenue. The sequence goes on from CAMGYJ010000005.1 coordinate 62,662,500, forward strand.
GGAATGATTTCCAAGGCAAAATTCCAGATTCTCTCAAATCCTTGAGAGGGATAAAGAGCCTGGACCTTTCAGGAAACAACTTTTCGGGAAACATTCCTGAATTCCTCACCACACTCTCTTCCCTCGCCCATCTCAACCTCTCCGAGAACAAATTCACAGGGGAAGTTCCAAGCAAAGGTATATTCGGAAACTACTCAGCCTTCTCCATAGCTAGAAATTCCAGACTCTGCGGTGGAATCCAAAATTTACACCTGCCTTCATGCACCCAGGAGGCGAGGCAGAACAAACCCACTAAATCTCTTAACCTCAAGATCGTCATTCCAGCAATTTTGATAGCCATATCTGCTGCTGTTATGGCCTTTTGTCTTGCTGTAATCCTTGTTAGAAAAAGAAGAAAGAAAGAAAGACCCTCATCGGCAAGAAGCTTGGAAGTTGACCTTGCTTCAGAGCAGGACTACCAAATAGGAGGCCTTTTATCTTATTCGGACCTCCTGAAATCGACAGATGGCTTTGCTGCTGAAAACTTGGTGGGTTCAGGAAGTTTTGGTTCTGTCTACAAGGGAGCCTTATCTGATGAAAGAACGACGGTGGCAGTTAAGGTTCTGAACCTTCAGCAGCAGGGTGCTTCGAAGAGCTTCCTGGACGAATGCAATGCTTTGAAAAACGTCAGGCACAGGAATCTGGTTAAGATCATGAATGTCTGCTCAACTGTAGATCGACGAGGGAATGAGTTCAAAGCTATAGTCTTTGAGTTCATGCCTAATGGAAGTCTTGAAGATTGGCTTCATCATCAAGACCGAGCTAGAAGGCTGAGCCTTGCCCAGAGACTCAACATAGCTATTGATGTTGCTGCCGCACTGGAATACCTACACCATCATTGCGAAACTCCGATTGCTCACTGTGATCTCAAACCCAGCAACATACTTCTGGACCAGGACTTGACGGCACGCGTGGGTGACTTTGGATTGGCAAGTTTTCTCTTTGATGGAAACCAACCGTTGCTATCAGTGAGCTTGAAGGGTTCAATCGGCTACATTCCTCCAGGTACGTGTTCTGCTTCTGACTTTCTGCCACGGCTCAAATCCATTACCAACCATTTTCTGACCGCTACCTGAATCACTATCTTATCAAAACAGAACCTTTTTTTTTTGTTTAATGATGATTGTCTAAATGGCTCTGGTGCAGAGTATGGACAGCGCGGCCGAGTTACAGTGATGGGAGATGTTTACAGCTTTGGGATACTGATCCTGGAGATGTTCACAGGGAAAAGACCTACTGACGAAATGTTCAAAGACGATTTGAGCATTCACCAGTTCGTGGCAGTGGCGTTGGCAAGGGGTCATGTCATTGACGTTGTTGATGCATCGATGCTTGTTGATGAAGAGATGATAAATGGTGGTGGTGATGATGATGATGATGGCTGTGGAAGGGAAGAAGAGAAGGGAATGATGTGGGCTGCTGCGGGTACTCTTTCAGGGAAGGAAAAAGTTGGAGAATGCTTGACCGAAATAATGAGAGTCGGACTGGCTTGTTCTGTGACATCTAGCGGGAATCGGATAGGAATGAGCGTTGCTGTAAATAAACTGCAAGATATTAGGGATTCGTTGCGCAGATGATAAGGAGGCGAACTTCAAGAGGAGTCAACAAACCCATTGATCAGATTGGTAAGCACAGTAATTTTCTACCTGAAAACCATATCCAATCTGTAGTTGCAAGATATGTATATTTTTTTTTTCCCCTTTGTTTTGGATAGGTGTGACTGAGATGCATTGTATTTGTGTAAATCAGATGTTACAACACAAATTTTTGTAAAGGGGAAGCTTTTTTTTTTTTCGAGATAAAATTAAGGAAGTTGAAACTAATAAAACGGCATGATATTAGTTATTTATTTCATTCAATTTTTTCATAAGATGCATCATGCATATAACACTATTATTTCTTGATGTTAGCGTGACGAGGAACGGAAGTATCAATTTTATATATAGAACCTGATAATAAACATCTTGTAGTATGAAACCCTAATAGACCAATGTCTCACAGAATATGTGAGCAACTTCCTCTACCGTCAGAGGCTGTGGTAAAGGAAGACTGGAGTATCACTTTCCGATACAGGAAAGGCTAAATCAAGGTCGTGAATGGACCCCTTGAGTTCCGCGGAGGTTTGTCAAAAATGAACTTCTTCGACAGAGTAATAATGGCTGGAGGGACCTATGAAACGAAAGAAAACAACTTCTTGATTAATTATCAGCTGACAATCGAATGACAGGTCTTCTTCGTCGCGGGCACGATTTGAATTATCTGACACCGGTGGCTGATGGGTTTCGGTTTTGTCATGCCACTTGTGGCTTGGAATTGGATGCCCACTTTACTCTGATGCAAAGTGAGATGTCTGATTCAACGGCTTGCTTCTTCAACAGAACAGAACAGCCTAATTAATATTGGAGGGAGCGACCAGCCAATCTAACCATACAAGATAATAAGATATACTAGTAAGAGCCCGCTCGCTATCGTTTTGTGTATAAGAAAATACATATTTGAAAGAGTAATAATTTTAATGTTGACCCAAAAGTGAAAGCAATTTTATTTCATTCTTAATTATTTTATTTCATAGGTTTGTTATTTACAATAGCATATGATCAATGAACTTGTATAAGGTAGAAGAATTGTCGAATAGATGATTTATGTTTAGACTTCTCTCAGGACACTATTTTTTTAACAAATTAATAGTTGGTCCAACCTGCCAACTACAAAAGCGGATAAAACTCACTCACAATACAACACTCGTCAATACTTTAGGTTCGAGTTCAATTGTCTTCCCAACCAAAAGAAAAAAAGAGAAATTTATAAATACTAATGTTGGTTTCAAGTCGCTTTGACCGGATCGATTTAGGTTGGATACCCATGGATTTGGGTTCAATTGTGATCATCCTCAACAAAAATGAAAAAGAAAAAGAAAAAACACTAAAGCGGACGAAACTCGATCCCGATACAAAGATCGCTCATATTGAGTAGATATGGTATGGATTTCCGGTAATGGCTGATTCGTGCCTAATTGTACATGTTTTACCCCCGTTTTCCTTATGAGTTTGTTACAATTTCGCTCCTAAAAGGGTGGTTTTATTCTAGGTTTCTCGTGTTTTAGTGTGTTTCAGGATTTAACAGGTGAAACCAGCCCGGGAGTCGAAAGTTGGAAGAAAAGGAGCGAAAATGGGGAGAAGAGGTGAAAAACGGCGAGTTCACGATTTTCCTTGGATGTTCACGGTCTTGTACAATGCAGTCAAAATCGCGCTTTAAAACTTAAAAACTTACGATTTTACGCTTTTAGGTCACCAAAACGCTTTCGTTTCCATATAAAAACTGGACTAAATTGCGCTTTAAAGCTTAAAATCTTACGGTTTTACGCTTCTAGTTCACCAAAACGCTTTACGTTTTTACGCTTTTAGTTCACTAAATAAGTATTATTTTCATGAAATTAATTATAAGAAGTATATAAAAGTAAATCACCAACAATATGACACATTTGAGATTAGAAGATACATATCAGGTATTTCGATGCATTCTCAACTTCAATAGAGTAATCTAATTCACCAGCTAGGCTTTTCCCAAATTCATTAGCATAGAGGGAAAAGTGGCTTATTGTTAAAATTTATGTTTACGAACTTATTATTAAGATGTTATAAGTTGTTCTACTTTAGGCATGAATCGCATGTATTTATTAACTTATCTGTGCATTCATATTTTGCATAGCATGTGTCCTACTTAATAGATTTTTTGTTATTTTTCAGTATGCGTAAAAAACTTACGCTTTTACGCTTTGATTTTACGCTTTACGATTTTATCCATTTTCCGCTTTTAGGTAGAATCGCGCTTTTGACTGCATTGGTCTTGTATGACCGTGAAGAAGAGACGTTGCCCGTGAACTTTGAGGTGTCCAGGGCCAAAACTCAAGTTACTGACGCTAATTGAGTTCACGGTCACTAAGACCGTGAAACAGGAGTTGTGGACCGTGAACACGTGCAAGCGAAGCGGTGCGTTTTGGCACTAGCCTTGAGTTCACGGACGCGTTTCAGAGTTCACGGCCGTGAACTGAGCTCGTTCCCTGTTTAAAAGATGAGCTGAAAGGAAGAGTGAAGGGAGAGCCCATTGAGTGAGAAAGCCTTCTTCAGATTTTAGAGAGAGAAAGACGAACCAAAGGAGAAGGAGGCTAGGGTTTTGCTTCAAGAGTGGATTTGGTAAGATTCTCCCCAAGAGAAGTTCAGCACAAGTGCCAAAAAGATTAGAAGTCTCCTTCATGATGGCTTCTACCTATTCCCCTTGTGTTTCTCTCATTTCTAGCATGGAGTAGATTCCTTTTTCACCTGGGTGTTGTGAAACCCTAACTAGCTACCATGTAGTTTTCTTTATGTGAATTGAATGATTGTTTATGGGTGTTGTTTAATTCAATGATTGAGGTATTATTGTTGATTATGCATGTTTGTGCTTAGCAACCTAAGGATTGTGCATATGTGTGCTTAGCAATCTAAGGGTTGTGCATGTTGATGCTTAGCAATCTAATTAGCCACATAACCTAGATTAGAGAGGAAAACCCCCTTCCAAGGGAGAATAAATTGAGTTAGTATTCCTAGGGAGTTTTAAGTCTCCTAACTAGGTTAATTTAGGGCAAACCTCAATATTGGATTAAGCAATTTGGTTAAGCGCGATTAATTCGTCCAACCTTTGGGTTGAGTGAGGGAGTAAGTCAACCATTGATTGCCTAAACTGAGAGGGCCTAGTGACAGCCTATAATGCATGCCTCGGTTTAGCAATCATGAGTGTGGTATGCGACCATATTTGTGTCCCCTAGCGGTTAGCAATCACCTTGCCCATAACAATCATTTCGGTTCACATACCATGGTAGTAGTTAGGGCCTAGGGGGAAGCGACACCCAAGTGATCCTTCTCACAAAAGAGCTTTCAAAACCCTTCACTTTTGTCTTGCTTTACTTTAATTAGCAAACTTTTCAACCAAAACCTTGTTGCTAGATAATGATTCGTATAACTGAAGTAGGGGTACACGGACTTGCCTGGGTCGATATTTATACATACTTATCTTGTACTGCACCCGACTAAGGTTTATACTTGGACCTTAGGAGGGAATTAATTGTGGTATTCGGGACGAGTCAGTGGCATTGGGATATGGTGGATGTGGGCAACTTAGGGTTCAGTTGACAGTATTTTGAGAATGTTGTGAATTGGTGAGCGATTTTGAGGATTGGACAGAACATATCAAGTATGGATCTTTGCTCGCGACCATGGCAAACGGTGGAAGGGGATAACTCAGGATTCCACCGACAGTGTTTCGAACTGGTTTGCGAAATGGTGCGAAAAAGCGATGATTTGGGTTCAAGTTAGGATACCAATGTGTTTGGGTTCAATTGTGATCATGCTCAACAAGAAGAAAAAAGAGAAAGAAAAATCACTAAAGAGGATGAAATTCGGTCCCGATACAAAACTCGTGGTAGCGGACTTGGAAAACGGTGGTGGGGAACAACTTAGGATTCCCCCGACAGTATTTCAAAAAATGTTGTAAATTGGCGAGCGAAGGCGAGGATTAGACCATGCATATTTTATATGGATCTTCGGTCGCGACCGTAGAAAACGGTGGAAGAGGACAACTCAGGATTCCGTCGACAGTGTTTCAAGATGTGATGCGAAATGGTGGGAAAATGTGATTGATTCGAGCTCATTGGTAAACTTTTGACCCCCGATTTGCTTAGTCGTTTAAAGTATTTTTACTCCGAGAGGTTTGGTTTTACGCCGGGTTTTGCCTTGGTTTGGTGTTTTTCAAACTTTGGCAGGTGGAACCAACCCCGAAGTCGAAAGTTGGACGAAAGGGCAAAAAATCAAGTCAAAGGTTGGAAGCAGCAGGAGATCGCGGTTTGGGTTGTGTGTTCACGGTCACTAAGACTGCAAACTGGAAGCGCTACTCGTGAACAGTCAGGCATCCAGAGCACAAATCACTTTCACTGGACACAAGTCAGTTCACGGTCGTAAGACCATGAACTCAGGCCATTGCCCGTGAACTGGACTTAGTGATGCGACGCGTTTCGACTTGAGATCACGGTTCGGGCTTTCAGTTCACGATCGTGAACTGGGAACGTGATCTGAGGCTGATCTGGGTATATAAATGAGGTTGAGCTGAAGGGAAAAGGGGGAGAGACCTAGTGTGAGAAACTTCTTCTTCAGATTTCTAGAGTGAGAAAGTGACAACCAAAGAAGAGGAGAAGCTAGGGTTTCATCTTAAAGCAAGGATTTGGGAATTCTTCTCCCAAAGGAGGATCTCATCAACACAAGGAGCAAGGCTCGCATCTCATTGATGATTTTCCTTCTTCTCTCTTGTGTTTTCCCTTCTCGTAGCATGGAGTAGTCCCTTCTTTCACTTGGGTGTTTGTAAACCCTAGCTACAATTGTGTATGTTTGTATATTGAATGATTTGTGTGTGGTTGTGTTTAATGTGAATGTGGAGGTATTATTCATGAATGATTGTGTTGTGTGAAAGCCTATCAACTAATTGCCATTCTAACCTAGATAGAGAGAAAACACCCTTCCTTTCTTTGAAAGAGGTTTGAATGCTGGATTTTCTTAGGCGATTCGTTGTCTCCTATCTAGGTTATAGTAGGGCAAACATCTTATTTTGTATTAGCAGCTAGGGTTGGTTGTGGGTGGCCGTCCAAACTCCGATTCGAGGGTGAAGTCTTGGCAACCCTTACTCAATAGGTCGAGAGAGTCACGTTGGTGGCTTGAATCGAATTCCCTTCCCTCGACCTAGAGACCGAGAGAGTGGCGCTTGGCTACTTGTTGCACTTCCCTACGGTTTACAACTCCATTACCACACACGACCATTCGATCCAACAAGTCGTAATTGTTAGCTAGGGGGAGAAACACCCGAGTGAAGCCTTCTCAATTAGTATCAAATCCATTTACCTTTGTAAACGTTTTAGCTATAGATCGTTGTTTTCACCAAAAATCAACCGCTAGATAATGTTACAAATAATCGAAGTAGGGGTACATGAACCAGCCCGGGTCGATATTTAAACATACTTGCCCTATACTGCACACAATTAAGGTTTATATTTGGGCCTTAATTGGGAGTTCTATTGTGGTATTCGGGACGAGTCAGTGATGATTTGTGCAAAAAGCCATAGACGAAAACCTAGTCATAATAGTTGCAATAGAGAAACCATTGAATAATAGCCGAATACCTAGTAGGCAAATAATATATGGGAAACACAATGGACAATAGATGTAAATCTAGCGAACGATAGCTAAATAAATGTTGTAGAAGGGAGAGCGGGGCAAAAGAAGCAACTTTGAACTTCCCCACTTGCAAGGAGGAGTGTATGAACCACTAATAAATAGTAACCTACTGGCTTTTATATATTAATAATTAATGTGCCATTCGTCGCTGCTGTCTTAATAATGTGCAAACTAGATGGAGACTTTTTCCAGGAATAGCACTGTTTATTTTTTTTTCCAAAAAATAGCACCCCCACCCCGAAAAATTCTTAAAATAGCACCCTTTCACGAAAACCGCACGGGTAGGGGGCGGTTTTTCTGGCCGCGAGGGGCCATGGCGGTTTGGTTGCAAACCGCAACCCCACCCAACGGTTTGTATTATATATATATATATATATATATATGGTGAGTTCTACGGTACCCAGGGTGAAATCCGGGGTACCGCATACCTTGAGTATGAAAACGCTATCTAGACCTTGAATTGATTGATCTTTTGGACATGATGTCATACTCTAACTCTTAAAGATCAAAATCTAGGTCTTAGTTCTCTAAATCTTATACCCCAAGATCAATTTAATTAGAAACAAGAATCGATGGCTATTATTCGTCCAAATATAGGCAAAAAGATGAATGCTTCATCTTAGGGTTTATAGTTTATGATTTAGATAATTAGGACCTAGGGTTCACTCATTAAGGGTTAGGGTATAGTATCAAGCCCAAAAATTCTGCTAATTCGAGGTCTAGATAGTGTTTTCATACTCAAGGTATACGGTACCCTGGATTTCACCCGGGGTACCATAGAAGCCACCATATATATATATATATATATATTTGAATAAATGTCATAAGTGGTCTTGGCATAACTGGATTAGCTGTTTATTGTGTGCAAGAAGTTCTAGGTTTGAACCCCCATCATCCCATATTAAATTTTTTTATTTAGTAGAGATTAAAAAAAGCAACATGTTGAGGCGATGGTGATTCAAACCCAGATATAATAAATAGTTAACTAAATTTAGCACGACATCTAGACCACCAAACTACAACTCTTCTTTTGAAACAATAATATATTGACAAAGTTTTATTACTTAAACGCTAAAAATCTTCAATAACTTTGAACAACCATAACTTTGTGCTCCAAAATCCAAATGTCATCAATTTTTTTTCATTTTGCATAACTTTTTAATGACTACAATTTTTACTAGGAATGAATTTTCAAAACAGGAATTATTTTTGGATATACAAGGGTTTGGGAATAACTTACCTTCCCTTTTCAAAAATCCAAGTACATTCCGAAATTATATCTATGATAAAGTTTTAGTCCTTAAAAAGTTATGAGAAATGAAAAAAAATTCATGACGTTCAGATTTTGGAGCACAAAGTTATGGTTGTTCAAAGTTTGACGAAATCGGAAAAAAGCTCGTTTGGGGTAGCAAACGACATTTATTTGGACGAAGGCGGGACCAAACCGCCTATGGTTATTTGAGGCTTGCAAGATCTCGAAAAATTACGCGAAATAAAGAAAAACCGCTACGATCGGATACTCGAACAAAAAGATTCGTTCGTTTGATGTTTACACCTAGGTTAGGATTTTAAAAAAAAAATTATGGACCAAACCGCTGGGAGGGGCAGTTGTTTTGGGCCAAACCGGTCAGACCGCAGGTGGTAATGAAAACCGCCCCTACCCGTGCGGTTTTCATTGAAAACCGCGCCCCACCCTTCGGTTTTCGTGTAAACCGCTAGTTCGGGTGGGGATTTTTGGGAAAAAATGCTATTTTTGGAATTTTTCGAGATTGGGTGCTATTTTTGGAATTCTTTTTTTAATCAATGCTATTTCTGAAAAAAATCCACGGGCACCAACACAAGAAGTCTTTGACGCATTGGGAAAATTTGAGCTGTGTGGGAGGATAAAATTGGTAAAATGAACTTAGTCATCCTATTTGGATTTAGAGTACTTTTATTTTATTTACAGTTAGTTACTCATAGGTTTCCTATTCTAGAGGGTATTGATATAATCAGTCTTTTGTCGTTGTTAATCTTGTCGGTTGCTAGAGATATAATTTAATATATAGTTATAAGTTGTGAGCCTATAAGAGTAAATTGAACTAGATAGCCAATTAGGTCGTATATTCGAAAATATTGACCCTATGCAAATTATTTGTAGTTGGACAATTCATAAAATTTGTCAATCTATAAAAGCTTGAAAATGAGAAATGCTTCACCCCTATATACGCGGTCTGAATATATGCGATCGGTCGACTTTTAGTTGGACAATGAAATAAAATAGAATAAATTCAAAAGAGGACTACTTAAAGATTCCCATATGTGATTAAAAGAAATGGAAAAAAGGAAAATGAGTCAAATATGTGTCCACAAAATAACAAAAGAAATAAAAATTATGCAAAAATATGTGGCCTCGGCAAAATGCCTCTAAAGTTGATGCAAATGACAATTTTTTTTCTTTCTAAAGTGGATGGATCAATTGCGAAACTAGTCAATTGGAATTACCTGCCTCCACCTCAGACAATTGTAATTGCCTCAAAACGAGTCAATTCAGAATTCTCCAGACCAAATTGTTTCATCCAAATTTTATGCTGCCAAACGAGTTAATCTTACCCAATTATCTCAAAATGAGACAATTATGTCAGATTGATCCATTAGAATTACTCATATCCAAACGACCCAAAAGGCTTTTAAATATCAACAATGTGTTTTCAAACACCATTGTTGTTAAGGTTAGTGGAGCTCGACTTGGTTCAGCAGATGATTTAATATAATTGATTGAGTTTGTATCTAAAGTGGGTAGGTTATTGGTGCAATTCAAGCCTTCATTGTTTAAAGTGTAGTAGATGAGAGGTCGCACACAATTTAACTAGATTATAGCAAATAAGAAATCATGTGTTATATATGGAGGAGCCTCATGGGAGCTCAGGACCTGCTGAAGTTTGGGTGTAGATGGAAGATCGGTTCCGGGGAGGATGTCAAAATATGGGGTGACCGTTGGGTGCCATGGCTGGATAATTTCCAAGTTCTATCATTTAGCCCTTTCTTGATTGGGAAGCAAAAGTTTCATGCCATATTGATCAGGATACCAGAACCTGGAGGAGGGACATTATTGAGCTTATTTTCACACAAGAAGAGCAGCAAGCAATTTTGGCTATTCATCTGTCTCCAATCATTGAAAAAGATGTCCTATGTTGGACAGGAAGTGACAATGGTAAATATTCTGTCAGATCGGGCTACGGGATGGAAATGGATAGAAGCTTTGGGAACAATATGGAGGAAGACCAGGATTGCAGCAATGGATGGAAGAGCATCTGGAAGCTGAACATCCCGGGGAAACTTAAAATTTTCCTGTGGAAGGTGGCTCATAACATTGTCCCGGTTGGTGATAAGATTAGTAAGAGGGTGAAGACGAGGGGTGATGAATGCCCAAACTGTGGCATGAAGGAAACGTTGAAGCACCATCTGGTGGAATGTAGTTGGGTGGGAATGATTTGGTCGAAAACACCGGTGGCAGATCTGTTCAGGAAAGCAGGGAACCTCTCTTGCAGAGATTGGATTTTCACAATCATGAAGGAGGCAAAAGCTGGGGAAATTGAAAGATTATGTGCGTTGCTATGGTATTTTTGGAAAAAGAGAAATAAATTTCTTTTCAATGCGAAGTTCTTACAAGAATGGGAGGTTTTCCCAAGAGCAGATGCTTACATACAAGACTTTCTTGCCGTTCAAGGAAAGGAGAAAAATCCTAGTAACCAGGGGAAAAGATAGAGCTGACAATGAGAGAAACCGGAAATGGGAATCCTCAAATTTAATACTGATGCAGGTTTCAATGGTAAGGGGGATGTGGGATTGGGTTGTGTCTTGGGGGATTGGAGATGAAATGTTTTATTTACAGCTAGCAGAACAATCAAGGCTGGGTGGCCTCCTGATGTGGCGGAAGGAATGGCAGTGTTCTTTGGCTTACAAAAGGTGAAGGAGTGTGGGCTTTCTTTAATATGTGTTGAAGCGGACTGCAAAAAGCTGATCAAATTGATAAAGATGGAAGAGGAGTGCAGAACTGAGCTGGATAGTGTTTGCAAAAGTAGTCGGGAGTTGGGGCGGGAAGTTGAAGTCCGAGAATGAAATTTTACTTACAGAGAGGCTAACTCTGTAGCCCACCTGTTGGCACACTTTTTTTCTTCGTTGTCTGATGATGTTGTTTGGATGGGTTATTCCCCTTCTCATATAGCTGATGTTATTGCCCTTGAGGCAAGTTTTTGATTAATTATTAATGAAATCACATCTGTTGTTAAAAAAAAAAAAATCACGTGTGATGTCTTTGGAATTTGGATAATCAAAGGATTCAATGGGTCCTTTTAATTTGTCGCATTTGAAAGGGCCGAAACAATGTTGTATTTCGGCCATATGCACAGTTTACCATCCCCGTCTTGTACCGTCAATTTCACTCTCGCCAAGCAAATCATCGCTTAGCCTTCCTCCCTTCCATTAAGCCCCAGCCACGTCATCTTATGCATTCTCAGGTCTCTGGCTTCCGCATTGCTGTTGATGGGGCAACATCGGATCCTACCCATGGCGCAATAGGCATTGCCGGCTACCTCAATCAGGTTCCAGTGTTTGCTTTTGGCTACTCTTTTCTCGGTATTGTGGATCCGGCAGTGGTGGAACTTCTCGCCGCTAGGGAGGCCATGCTTTTACTTCGTAGATAGCATTGGGAAAGCCATGATATCATTCTCACAGGCGATGCACATGGTGTGCTGCACAATTAGTCACGTTCGACAGATGACGTCCATGTCGTTGCTCTTTTGCACTAGTCTATTTCTGTAACACCCTAACCCGGCCGTGTACTACTTTTACTAAAATGCCCTAGATAAATAAAACACTCAAATATTAAATTGCAGTGGGAAAAATTTTCATAAATAAAATTATGGAAACACACACTTGTAATTCAAAGCAACGCCCTAACACATGGGCAAACTCAATACTTGAAATCTCAAAATGATCTCCAGTCTATACTCATAATCATAAATGTAAATACCTAATAATCTCTAAAGTTGTTGCTGCTGAAAAACCTTGACTAAGCATCCTTCGTGACGCTTATACTGTCATCCTCTAGCTGGCTGCCCTCGAACTCGTTGCTCATTAACTGCTCCTCTAACTCCTTCTCTACGACCTGGTGAGTGGGTTGGGGTCAGTCTACGCCATTACTTAAACTCGAAGCACTTACGGGTGTTCCCTTAAGTGTTCACCTCAAAACTTGTGGAAGTTATTTATACTTCCACCCTTTAATACTTTAACCCTTTAAAAAAAATGTGGGAGTTGTGGTGGCGATGTGTTTGACGGCGGGGAGAGTAGGTGGTGGCGATGGTGGAGTCAAAAGAGAGAGGGAGATTACGTCGGGTTTTCTTTCCTTCATAGGCTGCTGCAAGCTACCTTCCCTCTCGTTTTGTTTGTCGTTTATGTTTATGGAATACAATTGTGGAGCTAATGGGTCTCATTGTAGTTGAAGAACAAAAATGGTGAGAGAGATGGATAGCACTCGTGAGTGTCTACGGGAGGGAGAACAATGGGTCGTAACTTCACGAAAGGGGATGAGATTCAACTTAAAAGAAAGTTCCACCGACATTGCCTTCTTCAGCTACACAATTCTCCTATTAAATTGGACAGCCTCATCAAGTATGGGTGTTACATGGTGGATCTGTTGCCTTCTAAATGATGAACAGATAATAATTCATTGGTTGCTTGTGACTTGAGAGGCTTGCAGGAGAGTGGGGGCGAATCAGATGGAAAGTAAATGGGGTGGGATTAAACGTACAGGGTGTGCCATTTTTTTCTCTCTTTTTTTTATACTAATAATAATAGTAATAATTATAATTATAAATATTATTACTATTCCTAATCCGCAGTCCTTTATATGTAACCGTCTATCCAACCGTTCATTTATCATGATCGAACATTAACTCAAATGTCGGGGTGTTACATTTCCTCCACCCTTATAAAAATTTCGTCCCCGAAATTAGAACTGTTGGATAGGTACTGAGGCACCAATACTTGTATTCGACTGGGATTAATTTGACTTGGATGTAACATTTCCCTCCCCCTTAAATAAATTTCGACCTCGAAATTTTCTCGAAGCTCATTCCTATGACCACACCATCCTTATGCTTCCTTGACTCAAGAATTATTCATGCTATCTGAACTTCGACGATGTACGTTGCTTTTCTCATATAGATTACCTCGCTTCTTATATTTCCTTTATATCATAAAATATATTCTCACTAAGCTCGTAAGAATTGAGTAGCTACTTGTCCTTTTTAAATTCGCCAGTTTGTGCCCAGGGCGTGATGGACAAAATTTTGAATCAATTCATTGATCCAACTCATTAAGTACTTTTGTTGTCGAATTTAAATTGGAGTCAAGGTATCACATTCTCCTCCCCACTTATAGACTTCTGAAGTCTGTGTGGCGTCTTGAGGTGCACTCATTCCTCAAGACCAGCCTTTCTGCATATGCATGCAAACTGGTTTGCCCCTGCCTTGGGTTCATCAGGGAGATGGCAATAGCCTCCCCGCTTATAGAAATTTCGCTCTCAAAATATGTCCACTGTGATTACTCCAAGCCTCGCTTGTGGTAATCCTTTTTACTTCAAGGATTTGGTTTTCCTTTAACTTGTAAAACATGACCTATAAATCCTTCCCTCCATTCATTGGCAACCTTGAATGTTTTGGTGGTTTCTTACCCCTCACATCACCTATGCTGCATCATGGACATATGTTGAAACAATAACTATCTCCATTATTCGGTATACGAGATGTTAATGCTTCTTTTGAACCCCAAGGTTACATATGGCGGCTTATCCTCTATCCCGTCAGATGGTAAAACTCTTTTACTGTAACTCTCGTCCGGAGTTGACCTCATATGCCACTTAGGTCCTTGTATCTCCTAACTTTGCATCTCTTACTTTTTTTTCCTTGATGCCTTGTCTTATCCTTTAACCCTAAATTGAATGGCCATCTCCTCGTTAGTCGATGCTTAGCACTGAAGCCTCATACTACTGCTTTTACTTCCTGTATGCATTAGAGGCATACTTTACGTCTTCCCCTAGCGTGCGGTCAACTTTATGGCTCCTTTCAAGAATCATGACATTCTTATTGGCTTTCCTGTTCACTCCTGATGCCGAACTTAGCACTTCCTTATCGTCGCTTGAATTTGAAGTTCTCGTATTATCCATTTTGCCACTCTTAGACCCTATATGAAATTCCTCGTACGGTCTTCCCGCCCAAGAAATTTTCTCATGAGAGATTTGCACTTTCACCAGGATAGGCGATCTTGGTTTCACTTTGGGTTATTCCAGCAGGTTCCCTAAACTCATATCCATCTTACTTCCTTACTCGTGACTCATCTTAATGATGTTCCTCGTTAGTTCTAGATGATGTCCCTTATTCTCGATGTAGTCATCAAGGTTCTCATATTCTCTTCTTAATGTACCTTGAGTCCTTGACTTATAAAGTTCTCCCTTTGACTATTCTTAACGACCACGATTCCACCTTACAATTGGCCAACATTTCCTGATGGACTTCCTATGGATTGATTGATTGCTACTGGTAATCAACCTAATGCTTTCTTGTTGTTTATTATTTTCTTGCTTCGGTCCGTCGTAGCTATCTTCCTTGAAGCATACATCGCCTAGTCGACGACCACCATTTTGTTTTTGTAACGTCATATGGTGTTCTCCTTCCGTTGTTGCTTTGTACTATATTTGGTCACCAAACTCTGTTGAGTATATTCTCGTTGTAGTTTGGGTCAAAGCTTCCAATAGGGGATTTCCTTGGGTATGCTTTAACATACCTCATTCACGTCATTTGTCTAGATTGATGCCTGCATATGGCCTTAATCTCATAGTCTGGTTTCTTAGTGGCTTAACTTAACGTGTCTTACTTATCCTTAACTAGCCACTTCCTCTGGATGACATCCTACTATGTCGCTCCCACTCAGAGTGGGGCACCTTGGGTAAGGTAACTTAATGATTTCTTCCTTCTTGGTAATGTCTTTCCTCGTCATACTCCACTATGCATTTTCTTGAACCCGAGTCACCTACACATAATCACAATCCTTCATTGGAACTTCCGTGTGCTTCCTCGAATTCTCTGCCATTCACTAGAACATTTATTGAACGTTCCACTTACTTTTCTATACTCGGTTGGCTTAATGACTTACTCCTATATCTAGTTTTGAGACTTAAGCTCTTAGCCCTCTATTTCCAACTTTCTATGGAGGTTCCTCCTTCTGTCACCCCTCACAAACCCTAGGTGGCTAGGTGCTCCCTCAATTTAGGATAGGACAATCTCATAAAAGATCATCACAAACTCTTGCATTCCCCTATCAACGGTCCCAACGACCTCTTGACCATTTGTGATCTGGGTAGTTTATAGGGTCTTTAATATCCGCTTTTTAGATGAAGGTTATCTTGGTATTCAACTCCCGCATTGCTGAGAAATGGTTCTCTATTCGTACTGCCATTTACTAGCTAACTGTTATTCCTTTTCACATTCCATATCTTTTCTTACGCATTGGCTCACCACTGTCTTCTATCAGGCATGCTTTAGGCTTCAGTGGCAATTTCCTCCTTGTCTCGTCTAATGGTGGTCGTACTAAGACCATAACTTGTCCCTACCTCATTTATCTCGTTGCTTGCATTGTTCCTCTAAATGCTTGACATCGACCTAACTCCCTAGGGTCATGTACCCTCTTCTCTAGTGATGTAGTTTATCTATAAGGGTTCCTTTATCGTCATATGTAAATGAACATGGCTTCTTTTTCGCCTTGACCTATTGAATTCTTGATGTACTTTCATACTCCCTAAAACCGACTTATTTCCTCATTTGCTTCCTTTATACTACCATAGAATTTCTTTAAAGTCTAAACTTTCCTTTGCTCCTTGTCACTGTGTTGTAATAGCGTTGACAACTAAAACTAGTTGAGGGACTTCTTGAGGCACCTCTTCCTTCGGAGATTCATATTTCTCCCCTTCGTTTGTCTTAGCTTATTAGATCCTACATTTACCTCCAAGTAGTAAAATCCTCGTACTACTCTTTCAACTCCTCCAAAAATCCTCGAGGTATTCCCTTTCAATTGGCACCTCTTTGCTGGTGTTTGAAGTTGAGGTCCTCGCACTTTTGATTCTACCTCCAGAGACCTTTGCAACGTTCCTCCTTCCTTCTCTAGGTTGATGATAATGATCTGCTGATAACGTCCGAGTAGTTGGTTAACTAATTCAAAAACTACTATCCATCACGTCAACGAGATACTTGATCTTGAGAGCCTTCGAGATTCTACTTGGGTAGGTCACGTTTTTTTTTCGCATCCTTTTTTTATTACTAATGATCGCCATATGCCTATATCTCTCATTTGATAAACCACGATGTGTTAACTAAATCGTTTCCCAGCTTATTCTTAAACCAATCACACCCTCGTGCTACCATTCCGTCATGTCGTACCATCATAGCTATTCACCTTATTATGATTAGAGTAGACTGGAGATTCTAAAAATCCTCAAAAGAAACCCTGACTCGTTTGGCCAAACCTTTAACGTGAAACCCTTTTTCCTTTCCTTTAAAAACCAAAAACCTTGAAAAACTCAGATCGTCACTCCAGTATTCCTTGAAGACCAAGGAACAGAGGAAAACCAGCTCTGATACCAAAATGTAACACCCTAACCCGGCCGGGTACTACTTTTACTAAAATGCCCTAGATAAATAAAATACTCAAATATTAAATTGCAGTGGGAAAAATTTTCATAAATAAAATCATGGAAACACACACTTGTAATTCAAAGCAACGCCCTAACACATGGGCAAACTCAATACTTGAAATCTCAAAATGATCTCCAGTCTATACTCATAATCATAAATGTAAATACCTAATAATCTCTAAAGTTGTTGCTGCTGAAAAACCTTGACTAAGCATCCTCCGTGACGCTTATACTGCCATCCTCTAGCTGGCTGCCCTCGAACTCGTTGCTCATTAACTGCTCCTCTAACTCCTTCTCTACGACCTGGTGAGTGGGTTGGGGTCAGTCTACGCCATTACTTAAACTCGAAGCACTTACGGGTGTTCCCTTAAGTGTTCACCTCAAAACTTGTGGAAGTTATTTATACTTCCACCCTTTAATACTTTAACCCTTTAAAAAAAATGTGGGAGTTGTGGTGGCGATGTGTTTGACGGCGGGGAGAGTAGGTGGTGGCGATGGCGGAGTCAAAAGAGAGAGGGAGATTACGTCGGGTTTTCTTTCCTTCATAGGCTGCTGCAAGCTACCTTCCCTCTCGTTTTGTTTGTCGTTTATGTTTATGGAATACAATTGTGGAGCTAATGGGTCTCATTGTAGTTGAAGAACAAAAATGGTGAGAGAGATGGATAGCACTCGTGAGTGTCTACGGGAGGGAGAACAATGGGTCGTAACTTCACGAAAGGGGATGAGATTCAACTTAAAAGAAAGTTCCACCGACATTGCCTTCTTCAGCTACACAATTCTCTTATTAAATTGGACAGCCTCATCAAGTATGGGTGTTACATGGTGGATCTGTTGCCTTCTAAATGATGACCAGATAATAATTCATTGGTTGCTTGTGACTTGAGAGGCTTGCAGGAGAGTGGGGGCGAATCAGATGGAAAGTAAATGGGGTGGGATTAAACGTACAGGGTGTGCCATTTTTTTCTCTCTTTTTTTTATACTAATAATAATAGTAATAATTATAATTATAAATATTATTACTATTCCTAATCCGCAGTCCTTTATATGTAACCGTCTATCCAACCGTTCATTTATCATGATCGAACATTAACTCAAATGTCGGGGTGTTACATTTCCTCCACCCTTTATAAAAATTTCGTCCCTGAAATTAGAACTGTTGGATAGGTACTGAGGCACCAATACTTGTATTCGACTGGGATTAATTTGACTTGGATGTAACATTTCCCTCCCCCTTAAATAAATTTCGACCTCGAAATTTTCTCGAAGCTCATTCCTATGACCACACCATCCTTATGCTTCCTTGACTCAAGAATTATTCATGCTATCTGAACTTCGACGATGTACGTTGCTTTTCACATATAGATTACCTCGCTTCTTATATTTCCTTTATATCATAAAATATATTCTCACTAAGCTCGTAAGAATTGAGTAGCTACTTGTCCTTTTTAAATTCGCCAGTTTGTGCCCAGGGCGTGATGGACAAAATTTTGAATCAATTCATTGATCCAACTCATTAAGTACTTTTGTTGTCGAATTTAAATTGGAGTCAAGGTATCACATTCTCCTCCCCACTTATAGACTTCTGAAGTCTGTGTGGCGTCTTGAGGTGCACTCATTCCTCAAGACCAGCCTTTCTGCATATGCATGCAAACTGGTTTGCCCCTGCCTTGGGTTCATCAGGGAGATGGCAATAGTCTCCCCGCTTATAGAAATTTCGCTCTCAAAATATGTCCACTGTGATTACTCCAAGCCTCGCTTGTGGTAATCCTTTTTACTTCAAGGATTTGGTTTTCCTTTAACTTGTAAAACATGACCTATAAATCCTTCCCTCCATTCATTGGCAACCTTGAATGTTTTGGTGGTTTCTTAACCCCTCACATCACCTATGCTGCATCATGGACATATGTTGAAACAATAACTATCTCCATTATTCGGTATACGAGATGTTAATGCTTCTTTTGAACCCCAAGGTTACATATGGCGGCTTATCCTCTATCCCGTCAGATGGTAAAACTCTTTTACTGTAACTCTCGTCCGGAGTTGACCTCATATGCCACTTAGGTCCTTGTATCTCCTAACTTTGCATCTCTTACTTTTTTTTCCTTGATGCCTTGTCTTATCCTTTAACCCTAAATTGAATGGCCATCTCCTCGTTAGTCGATGCTTAGCACTGAAGCCTCATACTACTGCTTTTACTTCCTATATGCATTAGAGGCATACATTACGACTTCCCCTAGCGTGCGGTCAACTTTATGGCTCCTTTCAAGAATCATGACATTCTTATTGGCTTTCCTGTTCACTCCTGATGCCGAACTTAGCACTTCCTTATCGTCGCTTGAATTTGAAGTTCTCGTATTATCCATTTTGCCACTCTTAGACCCTATATGAAATTCCTCGTACGGTCTTCCCGCCCAAGAAATTTTCTCATGAGAGATTTGCACTTTCACCAGGATAGGCGATCTTGGTTTCACTTTGGGTTATTCCAGCAGGTTCCCTAAACTTATATCCATCTTACTTCCTTACTCGTGACTCATCTTCCTGATGTTCCTCGTTAGTTCTAGATGATGTCCCTTATTCTCGATGTAGTCATCAAGGTTCTCATATTCTCTTCTTAATGTACCTTGAGTCCTTGACTTATAAAGTTCTCCCTTTGACTATTCTTAACGACCACGATTCCACCTTACAATTGGCCAACATTTCCTGATGGACTTCCTATGGATTGATTGATTGCTACTGGTAATCAACCTAATGCTTTCTTGTTGTTTATTATATTCTTGCTTCGGTCCGTCCTAGCTATCTTCCTTGAAGCATACATCGCCTAGTCGACGACCACCATTTTGTTTTTGTAACGTCATATGGTGTTCTCCTTCCGTTGTTGCTTTGTACTATATTTGGTCACCAAACTCTGTTGAGTATCTTCTCGTTGTAGTTTGGGTCAAAGCTTCCAATAGGGGATTTCCTTGGGTATGCTTTAACATACCTCATTCACGTCATTTGTCTAGATTGATGCCTGCATATGGCCTTAATCTCATAGTCTGGTTTCTTAGTGGCTTAACTTAACGTGTCTTACTTATCCTTAACTAGCCACTTCCTCTGGATGACATCCTACTATGTCGCTCCCACTCAGAGTGGGGCACCTTGGGTAAGGTAACTTAATGATTTCTTCCTTCTTGGTAATGTCTTTCCTCGTCATACTCCACTATGCATTTTCTTGAACCCGAGTCACCTACACATAATCACAATCCTTCATTGGAACTTCCGTGTGCTTCCTCGAATTCTCTGCCATTCACTAGAACATTTATTGAACGTTCCACTTACTTTTCTATACTCGGTTGGCTTAATGACTTACTCCTATATCTAGTTTTGAGACTTAAGCTCTTAGCCCTCTATTTCCAACTTTCTATGGAGGTTCCTCCTTCTGTCACCCCTCACAAACCCTAGGTGGCTAGGTGCTCCCTCAATTTAGGATAGGAAAATCTCATAAAAGATCATCACAAACTCTTGCATTCCCCTATCAACGGTCCCAACGACCTCTTGACCATTTGTGATCTGGGTAGTTTATAGGGTCTTTAATATCCGCTTTTTAGATGAAGGTTATCTTGGTATTCAACTCCCGCATTGCTGAGAAATGGTTCTCTATTCGTACTGCCATTTACTAGCTAACTGTTATTCCTTTTCACATTCCATATCTTTTCTTACGCATTGGCTCACCACTGTCTTCTATCAGGCATGCTTTAGGCTTCAGTGGCAATTTCCTCCTTGTCTCGTCTAATGGTGGTCGTACTAAGACCATAACTTGTCCCTACCTCATTTATCTCGTTGCTTGCATTGTTCCTCTAAATGCTTGACATCGACCTAACTCCCTAGGGTCATGTACCCTCTTCTCTAGTGATGTAGTTTATCTATAAGGGTTCCTTTATCGTCATATGTAAATGAACATGGCTTCTTTTTCGCCTTGACCTATTGAATTCTTGATGTACTTTCATACTCCCTAAAACCGACTTATTTCCTCATTTGCTTCCTTTATACTACCATAGAATTTCTTTAAAGTCTAAACTTTCCTTTGCTCCTTGTCACTGTGTTGTAATAGCGTTGACAACTAAAACTAGTTGAGGGACTTCTTGAGGCACCTCTTCCTTCGGAGATTCATATTTCTCCCCTTCGTTTGTCTTAGCTTATTAGATCCTACATTTACCTCCAAGTAGTAAAATCCTCGTACTACTCTCTCAACTCCTCCAAAAATCCTCGAGGTATTCCCTTTCAATTGGCACCTCTTTGCTGGTGTTTGAAGTTGAGGTCCTCGCACTTTTGATTCTACCTCCAGAGACCTTTGCAACGTTCCTCCTTCCTTCTCTAGGTTGATGATAATGATCTGCTGATAACGTCCGAGTAGTTGGTTAACTAATTCAAAAACTACTATCCATCACGTCAACGAGATACTTGATCTTGAGAGCCTTCGAGATTCTACTTGGGTAGGTCACGTTTTTTTTTTTTTTGCATCCTTTTTTTATTACTAATGATCGCCATATGCCTATATCTCTCATTTGATAAACCACGATGTGTTAACTAAATCGTTTCCCAGCTTATTCTTAAACCAATCACACCCTCGTGCTACCATTCCGTCATGTCGTACCATCATAGCTATTCACCTTATTATGATTAGAGTAGACTGGAGATTCTAAAAATCCTCAAAAGAAACCCTGACTCGTTTGGCCAAACCTTTAACGTGAAACCCTTTTTCCTTTCCTTTAAAAACCAAAAACCTTGAAAAACTCAGATCGTCACTCCAGTATTCCTTGAAGACCAAGGAACAGAGGAAAACCAGCTCTGATACCAAAATGTAACACCCTAACCCGGCCGGGTACTACTTTTACTAAAATGCCCTAGATAAATAAAATACTCAAATATTAAATTGCAGTGGGAAAAATTTTCATAAATAAAATCATGGAAACACACACTTGTAATTCAAAGCAACGCCCTAACACATGGGCAAACTCAATACTTGAAATCTCAAAATGATCTCCAGTCTATACTCATAATCATAAATGTAAATACCTAATAATCTCTAAAGTTGTTGCTGCTGAAAAACCTTGACTAAGCATCCTCCGTGACGCTTATACTGCCATCCTCTAGCTGGCTGCCCTCGAACTCGTTGCTCATTAACTGCTCCTCTAACTCCTTCTCTACGACCTGGTGAGTGGGTTGGGGTCAGTCTACGCCATTACTTAAACTCGAAGCACTTACGGGTGTTCCCTTAAGTGTTCACCTCAAAACTTGTGGAAGTTATTTATACTTCCACCCTTTAATACTTTAACCCTTTAAAAAAAATGTGGGAGTTGTGGTGGCGATGTGTTTGACGGCGGGGAGAGTAGGTGGTGGCGATGGCGGAGTCAAAAGAGAGAGGGAGATTACGTCGGGTTTTCTTTCCTTCATAGGCTGCTGCAAGCTACCTTCCCTCTCGTTTTGTTTGTCGTTTATGTTTATTGAATACAATTGTGGAGCTAATGGGTCTCATTGTAGTTGAAGAACAAAAATGGTGAGAGAGATGGATAGCACTCGTGAGTGTCTACGGGAGGGAGAACAATGGGTCGTAACTTCACGAAAGGGGATGAGATTCAACTTAAAAGAAAGTTCCACCGACATTGCCTTCTTCAGCTACACAATTCTCCTATTAAATTGGACAGCCTCATCAAGTATGGGTGTTACATGGTGGATCTGTTGCCTTCTAAATGATGACCAGATAATAATTCATTGGTTGCTTGTGACTTGAGAGGCTTGCAGGAGAGTGGGGGCGAGTCAGATGGAAAGTAAATGGGGTGGGATTAAACGTACAGGGTGTGACATTTTTTTTCTCTCTTTTTTTATACTAATAATAATAGTAATAATTATAATTATAAATATTATTACTATTCCTAATCCGCAGTCCTTTATATGTAACCGTCTATCCAACCGTTCATTTATCATGATCGAACATTAACTCAAATGTCGGAGTGTTACAATTTCTTTGTTAGATCATCTTCCAAAGGTTTGTTTACAATAAACTTCTCGAGACGGGAATCAAGCTGCCCATTTCGTGGCGCGTAATGCCCTCCGCTATCCTGGCCTTCATAGTGTCCTTTATGAATTTTCTTTTCTTGTTTGTTAGGTTGTTGTCTGGTTAGCATAGGTACTAACTCTTTTGTAGTACAACGCACGTCTATCTAATTCATC
The DNA here is from genome assembly GCA_946122785.1 of Linum tenue. Lineage (NCBI taxonomy): Eukaryota > Viridiplantae > Streptophyta > Magnoliopsida > Malpighiales > Linaceae > Linum > Linum tenue. The sequence continues at coordinate 62,685,732 of CAMGYJ010000005.1, forward strand.
AAAAAAAAAAAGTTTGTATAAGCAAAGGAATTAGAGTTCAAACAATAATTGTAAGGAATGTTCGAAATGTTAAGCTGTCACACCTCACAGGAAACCCAACCAACACAATGCCTTTTTACCATTGTTTACAACCTTTGTTTGCCGAGCACTGCTACTATGCTTTAAAGTACAATTTGAATTTATATTATAACGTTAAAGTACAAATTGAAGTTGTACTATAAGGAAATTTGGTCTTTAATATGCATGTACGATAGTTATTTTAGTTATATCTTGATGGATAACACGATTATTACTTGCATCACTATCCAAGCGGCCACTAATATGCATGTACGATGGTTATTTTAGTTATATCACCTAGAAAAATTTGATGGATAACACGATTATTCTTCCGAATAATGATTTATAACAAACGACATCTAAATAATGTTCAACTTAATGTTCAAATTCAAAATAAAGTAAATATTGTTCTTATATTTTTTTTGGGTTATAGACCTCCATTGTGATATCACTGGACCAATCTTTTACATGAGATCCCTCCCGTTTCTCCAAAAAGTCATCAAAGGTGTCGTTTGGATGAAAGAATCTTAAAATATGACGGAGTACTGAATGTGTAGACTTTAAATTGATGGAAGCATTGAAATTTGTTTTTGATACAAGGAATTGTGTTAGCCTTGTCTTTTTGTGAATGGAATAGTCAAATCTTATCTCATTGATAGCGAATTGAGATGAAAGGATTGGGAGTTTAAGAATTGAGAATTCTAAGAATTTAAATTCACACCTTTGTTCATCCTAATCATAGAATTTGTTAAATTCTGTCAATTCATGGAATTTAAATACAATTGTATCGGCTCAATTTGTTCATTAAAATGACCCTAATATATATATACACTAGCTTTCCCCCCGACCAGTTGGTCAGAAGACAATTTTTTTTGTTGTTGTAGTAATTCGATTTTTGTCTAATGACAATATTTTGACATATATAAAATTATTCGGCCTGATGGTTGTATATAATTAAATGATATTAATATAGTTTAGTAACTTTGTAGAATATGAATGTGACATGTGTGTTATGGTGGTGGATAAGTCGATAGTGTATAGTGATATAGAACTGAATGATATTAGTATAATTTTGAAATTCTGTTGAATAGGAACGTGACTCACGAACATGCGGTCGTGAGCATGGCTTTGAAATTTTTTTACTCTCAACACACATTAAAATAGATATCAATGTGTAGATAACATAAAATTTGATTATCTAGTGCAAAAATTTCTAAATTTGGAGTTGAAACAAAACAAATACATATACATTAGAATAGTAGGAGAATTGAAAGAGAGAGTGTGCGCTAGGTGACGCATTCTGATTAGATGACTGAAAAATCTAGAAAGAAAAAGGTACTCTTTCAATTTAGACCATTAGATTCACGAATAAAATAATAATAAAAAATAATAAATGAGTTAAAAAATTGATTGAAAAAGTGAAGAATAAAGTGAGAAGCTCTAGATAGATTTTTTGGGGGAATTCTATTGTGTCGGACCTGCACCGGTGGCACACGTAATAACCGGTTCCAACTAGTTTTCCCTTTCAAAAAACACGCAAGTAATTATTATTTAATTAAATGTTTTGCTTTATGAATTTATCTATTATGCTTTTCAATTTTTTATCAGGCGCATTTCATTTAGAGGTGACAAATGATTTGGATGGGTAGATACATGAATCAAGTGGATTAGATCAAATGGACCGGTGGATTCATGAATTGGATTATATGGATTGGTCGAGAAATCCATGGATCCAAATGGCATCAAAGTCTTGGACCAATATGTAAATTTTGAAAAGTTCAGGTACTAAATAAAATAAAAATATTAAGATACAATGAATTTAAGTATATATAAAACATATTTCAATACAATCTACTTACTATTGACATTCATATATAAATAAAATAAGAAATTCCAAATAAAATAACAAATGCTTATAATTTTTTTATGAATGCGATGAACTTTATTAAATAAATAGATTAAAAAACAATGCCCCACGAGCAGTTAGAGGAAAGAAACGACAAGAAAAAAAAACAAACCAAAGGAAAAGGAGCAGAAAAGAGATGCTCACAAACCAACCTGTAAGAAGGGGAAAGAAAAACAGAAACAGATTTTACCCTACCCGAAGACAAACAAAACCGAATGCCAGCTGAAAGCCACCATAAATCCAGCCCACCACAACTAGGAGGCTCTAAGTCTCCCAATATAGTTTCTATACCATTGGATCGCCACTTCCTTGTCCACCTTACCACGCGCCATAGTCCATTCCATAATAGCTCTCATGATCCTTCTTGAGATTGCCAGATCCGAGCTGCTTTCCTCCTGGAAAACCCTTTGATTCCTTTCTTTCCAAACCATCCAGCACAAAGCATGAATGACACTATGGAGAAAGCATTCCTGATCTCTACTGTCGCATCTATAAGCCAGTTGCTGATCACATCAACAATGTCCCCAGAGGGTATTCTGCACATAGCATCGACACGAGCAACCATCGGCCAGATATTCCTAACAAAGCTGTGCTCAAGGAAAAGGTTGTTGATGTTCTCCTCATTGCAGTAACACAGGACGCATCTGTTAGCAAGCATCCCTCCGCGAAATTTAAGATTGTCCTGTGTCAAGATCTTTGTGTGCCAGACAAGCCACAGGAAGCCACAAACTTTCGAAGGAATGAAGCTCTTCAACATAGAGTTGAGAGGAAACCCCTTCCACTCTCGGAAGCTTGTTATCAACTTGAAACATGTATAAAGAGTTAACAGCGAAAGGGAACTCCAAGTTCAGCAACCGCACCAATCGGCAAGGACTACAACAGAGTCTATGAGTATTATTCGACACTTTCCCAAGGAAACTCACCCTCTCTCTCAGCCCCCCAGATAAATTCATCGATAAAGGAACATCACACAGAAAATTCTCACTAGAGTAGGTCACAACATCAGAGATCCTTGCTTCCGGGCATAAAGCAGCAGCGACAATTTTGGGGTAAGAGTCGGCAAGACCTTCCTCGGGAATCTGGACATCATGCTGAGAGTGATTCAAGCACCAGACAAAAGGAATATGTTTTGGAATATGCTTTTCCAACCCTGAAGGCGGTTCTGATACTTTGCAATGACTGGATTCCAAATAGAAACCGCATTAGGCTTATCTCCCGAAGGCATCCCCAAGTATTTAGTCGGATCACTACTCTAATTGCATACAAAAATGCCAGCAAAATAACCTGGCTCATGAACATCCCCAACTGTAAACATAGTAGATTTGTTAAGATTGATTTTCAACCCGGTGACCGCTTGGAAACACACAAGAACATCCTGAATATTAATTACTTGATCCACCAAAGTGTCACAAAATATGAGTGAGTCATCGGCCAAGAGAAGGTGGGTAACCTCTCCCAGCCTCTGCTGATTGTCCATGAAGAAACCAGAAATGCCTCCCTCCCTCTAACCTTTCCCACCAAGAATGCGATAATGTCCCTGACCAAAACAAAAAGCCTCGGTGACAGAGGGTCACCCTGCCTGACGCCCTTCTCCGGCTGAAAGTAACCATAGGCCTCGCCATTCACCAGCACAGAAGTAACAAAAGAACAAATCATACCTCTGATCCAAAGTTGCCATTGCGGAGAGAAACACAACTGAGAGAGCATTTTAAACAGGCAATCCCAGTTAACATTATCGAACGCCTTCTCGATATCGAATTTAAAGAGAAGCCTCGGTCTCCTACTCTTTCCTCTGCTGTCGATCAACTCATTGGCGATGACCGTAGCTTCAGAAATGTGTCTACCAACAACAGAAGCATGCTGATTTGGAGAAACCACACTAGGAAGAACACCCCTCATCCTATTCATCAAGACTTTGCTGGCGATTTTGTTGAAACTGCTTATAAGGCAAATCGGGCGTAGGTCTCATATGTTTTCAATGACATCAACCTTTGGCGTGAGACAAATAAAGGAATGCGTGATGCTGTCCGGCAAGTATCCCATTCTACGGAAGTCATTGAAAGCTAAGAGGATCCGGACCTGGTGCCTTAGACCCATCACTGAATCTGATCGCTTCCCATATCACTTTTTCCGAAAATGGCTGAGTAATAGTATTCCCGATGCCCATATCAACTTTCCAGTTAAAATAATTGCCAGGGAAGGGCCTTCTGAGAATGGACTCTTTAAACATGATTTCGTAGTAGGAAGCGATCCCTTCACCCAACTCCCTCCTGCCTTCAACATCCACATCATTAATAAAGATCCGTCCAATGAAATTCACCTTGTGGTAATAGTTTGCCATCTTCTGAAAATAACCAATATTCGTCTCATACTTTTTTAACCACAACTCTCTAGATTTCTGCCTCCAAGAGATCAACCGAAGATTAAGGAGATTTTTCAAATCAATTCTCGATGCGTCCCTTTCGTGCTTTTCCTCTTTTGTAAGGTCTCTGCTTTCTTCGAACCCATCCAATCTCTTGATATAGCTGAGAAGATTATAAATCTTAACATTGATATTTCCAAAAACATTACGGTTCCAGACTTTAATATTACATTTCGAAACAACTAGCCTTTGAGACCACAGGAACACGTCACCTTTCCCATGTACAGGGATTTTACACCCCTCTTCTACTCCATGGTGAAATCTCTCATCTTCAATCCACATATTCTCTAACTTCCAAGGTCTTTTCATACGGGTATCCTCACCCCATTTAATTAATAAGGGGCTATGGTCGGATTCCACTCGATCAAGCTCAGAAAGAGAGCAATCCGGATACATCGTGTCAAACTCAGCCGAGATGAACGCTCTATCAATGCGCGAGAAAGAAGCCTTGCTCCACCCATTACTCCACGTAAACTGACTACCCCGAGAGAAAGTTCAATATAAGCCAAATCATCAATGAAATCGTTAAACTCCGTCATAAGGTCCGAACTCCTAGAGGCTCCAATGTAATCATCATGACCCCTAATCATGTTGAAATCTCCAGCTAGATACAAGGGGGACGTAGCTTGAGAGCATAAAGCCTGTAGATAAGAAAGGAAGCATAGTTTATCAGCTCTGTCTTGACGATCGTAAACCATCACCAGGTTCCACCCGTTACTAGATGAGACCTCTCGAAACCCCACCGAGAGAAAGAAAGAGCCTACAAAGGTAGACACAGCCTTGACAAGAAGTTTATCCTAGTAGACAACAATGCTGCCAGAATTGACTGCCATCTCTAATGGTAATCCAACAGGTTTTATTATCAACACCGGTTATACCAGGTTCAGCCGGCCAGTATTCCACCGGCATGACAGCTAAGCATACAGAGTATAAACAATTAACTAAGTGAAAAGTTCAAACAAAGTTGAAGACACTTAATGATAAAAAAAATTAACTAGTATTTAGTCCTGAGATATAATTTTTGTGTCATTGAAATGCTTATATAATTGAATTAGTTTTAATTTAATATTATGTTGTTAGTTAGTAAAAAGGCTAGCTAAATGTAAAATGGAAACTTGATTTCATTTGAAACTGCATGTATATAATTGAATTAGTTCTAATTTAATATTACGTTGTTAGTTAGTAAATATGCTAGCTAAATCTAAAATGGAAACTTGATTTCATTTGAAACTACATGGTATATAATCGTTATCGTAAGTGAATGGCTATTCGCCGCCAGCTAAAAAAACCAAAATTCAAAAATAGAATGCCGCTAAAATTTTATAAATACATCGTACCATAACTTCAAATACCATTTCCAACAAAAACGTCCGTCATCGAGCACAGTGTTTCCCTCGTTGGCACCGGTCCTCCATCACAAACCAATGTTTTGCGACCCGAGGAGGGCAAAAAAATCCCTCCAACACGGTGAAGCCCGCGCCGCCGTTTTCCTTTGCCACGGCCTGGTCGGCGCTGGCCGGAAAATCCGATCCGGTGTCGGCAAGGCTCGAGCGATGGCAACTCTTCACTTCGGCCAGCCCTGCTCGACGTCGGCCGGGAACTTTTCCACTGCGTAGGCGCGACTCATTCGTGGGATTCCGGCGGCACGGGCGCGGCTGAGCTAGAGCAATCCCTCGACTGGGCCGCGTACTGGCCGGTGAAATATTTTGGCTCGATTTAATTATTTGTAATTATTTTTAAATAACCTGATAGTATTTTATGATTAGTTAATTATTAAATGAAATTAGTTCATTAATAATTATTTAGTGATTGATTTAAAAGGTAGTGTTCATGAATAATTAGTTAATTATTTAATTAAATTAGTTACTGAATAATCAAATAATTAGTAATTGATTTAGCAATTAGTGTTATTATTTAGTTAAATTAGTTAATAAATAATTTGAACATGTTTATTGAGTAGTTTATTAATTAATTGAATTAGTTAATGTGTAATTATAGAGAGTTTTATTGACTAATTTGAATTGTTTAAAAATATAGCTAATTAATTAATTGCATTAGTTCATGCGAATCTAAGTATGATATTCTGTAAATTTGTAGATAATTAGATGTGGATGCAGGTGGAAGTGAGTTGCCTAGATTCGATAATAGGATTGTTGATACATCAACACAAAGAAAGGTGCTATATAGAAGAAGGATAAGAAGCGCGTTCGACAGATCGAACATCAGTTAGAGCTAGATGTAGGGGAGGAGGAGTTAGAGGCTCCTCTTGTAGTTGCTTCTACGACAGCACGGGTGACTATGTATAGGGACCGAGGTGACGGCAATATCATGTCCGACTATGTATAGGGACCGAGGTGTGCGATTCGTACCACCTACTCGGGAGGATACAGAGAGCTTCGGGACTGGACAGAGTAGGAGAGGACAGTCGAGTGATTCTCGATCGTCGAACTAGTTTGTGAGTGTCCTGGTGGACCTTTGGATCCTAGTCTCATTAGGAGCTTCCGTGGCCGCACTACCTATGCTCTTTGAACAGCCATTGGAGACCGAGGGGTCATTACTTGCTACAGCCATACATTGTCGGTTGACTATCTGCAAAACTATCATTTTAGGCATGATGAGTCGGAGGAGATGGTTCAGTAGACAGATCTCCAGCACCTTATATACTGCATGTTTCGCAAGATATCGATTGATCATGCTTTGCTTTCAGCTTTTTTGGAGAGGTGGTAGCCAAACACTAACACTTTCCACTTGCCTTTTGGAGAGATGACGATACTCCTCCATGACGTTGAATACCTACTACAGATTCCTGTCGAGGGACGGCTAATGGGCAGGAGTCGAGAGCAGTTAGACCATGTGGAGGTGGGCTTGTGTGAGCTTCTTGAGATGGACTTCGAACAGCTGTAGGGTAAGTCGGAGGGCCCTGGTTATGGTATGAGGCGTAAGTGGTACAACAAGGGTGGTTTTCTTGCAGAAATGGCGTCTAGATACTGGCAGACGAACGAGACAGCTTCCACAGAGGCGTAGGCGTACATGTTGTTGCTGCTGGGGTCCACTCTGTTTCTGGACAAGAGTGGAAACAAGGTTTGGTCGGTGGTGAACCTCTTTTTTTTATCCCTTCGAGCAGGTATCTGAGTACAGTTGGACGTCAAGAACACTTGCTTGGTTGTACAAACAGCTTGGTTAGGGGTCTCGAGCTGGTGCTAGGGGGTTGCTGGTTATCTCACACTTTTGCAGTGTTGGATCTACAATTACTGAGTCTCAAGCCATCGCACTTCTATCCAATCGTCGTTGGATCAGATGAGTCTTGGGCTTCACGATGGATTGGGCTGCCGACACCAGCTTCTGTGGCTTATCCTAGTGTGAGGTTGGTGTTCTACCGACAAGCTCTGGACAACTTGACCCCTGCTGATGTGTGTTGGACACCTTTCCATCAGCAACCTCACCAAGTAGTGCATCGGTCTTGGTACACTAGAGTGATCCGGTTTGCTGATGTAGGCTAGTTCTATGAACGACCATCGACACCTGGAGGATGTCATTCACATTCCTGAGAGATCTGAAGTTGCATGGGATGGCCTGCTATCCCACATTTTTCACATACACATGTACTCTATGCACTGGAGTAGTGCAGTCAAAATCGCGCTTCAAGTCGTAAAAACGTATGTTCTTACGTATCTAGGTCGCCAAAACGATTCAGATTCCACCTAAAATCGTTGAGTCTATAAAATCATTCAAAATCGTAGGTAAAAGCGGTAAAATCGGTAAAAACTTATAAAAAGGCTTTTTTGCTACGTTTCTATGCGATTCCATGCTATGTTCAGAAAACTTACTTTTGCATCAAAGTGATGTCGTCTTGTTGTTATAAACTTAAAAAAGATTATGAAAGGGGATGTCGAGCCCAAGCATCTTAAAACCCCTAATCCGAGAAGAGAGAAACAGCCTCCCTCTGTCGCTGCTTCTACCGCTTCCAGGGCTGCCTCCACCGCTCCGCCATAGATCGTGGCTGCTGAATGTACCGCCGCCATGGGCCTAATTGGGCTGCAATTGTCTCTGACTACTTGGTGAAAATCATTAGTTACTTAACCCTTTTGTTAATCTTCGTGATTTTGGAAATTTAATGGAAGCGAATTTCAGTGTCGTGTCGTTTATCAGGGTTTTGATTTGTTCGTTCCCGGTTCCGAATTCTCAATTCAATGGTTTTCCAGCGTGCTCTTGACTTGTTTAAGCGTTGGGGACCAAGAAAGTTTCAATTTTGATTTGTGGATTTATCAAGCTGCTGATTTCTGGAAAAATGAGAAGAAAATGATGTAAAACTTTGAAAAGAGATTCCTTAGTTGCAAAATTGATGTGTGACCATGGATCCCCGAAGTAAACTTCACGATGCTTTATTCATCTGATGTTGCTTGTAGTTTCACTTCCTTGCTATAGTAGTGTCGTGAGTCTTGTGACTTAATCTAATTTTATAATTAATGTTTGCTACACATTACTGTCACTAAATAGCTCTTATCTTATGCAAGCTGCAATCTCTAAAAACATATGGAGCTAGCTAAATGTGTAAGCATCTCTAGGTACATTTCTATTGTTCTTTCATGATGCTTTAAGAGAACGAAAATTTGAAGCCCTGAACTTGAACTGAAGTATACGTAATGGAGTCAAAATAGTGGCTCTATATTGAACATTTAGACTCTTGGGCTTCCTTTCATTTTATGCAAGCAAAATAGATTATTGTTCAATGACCTTATGCAACATTCAACCGATTGGTGGCCCTTTCTATAAGATGTTGTTAGTTTGTTCTATTTTAAAGTTGAATCAAATTAGTTTGTGTGGGAAATTACATCTTCAACAAGAAGAGTAGTTAGTTATTCACTTATCTAAAAATTTATACACTCAAATTTTAGAGAGTGAATGTCATATTTAACTAATTTATAACTATTTTACAGGATGCATTAAAAACTTATGTTTTTACGTTTTGCTTTTACGCTTTACGCTTTTACCCATTTTCCGTTTCTAGGTAGAATCGCGCTTTTAACTGCATTGCTGGTAGTGACACTTCCATACGAGACGACGCCTGACTATCTTGACTGGTTTATCACCCACTCACATCATAGATTTCTCCCTGATGATGGAGATGCAAATCTAGTTAACTCCACAACGGTAAGATTTGTGTCTTGAAAACGTTTCAATTTGAAACAATATAAGTAAAATATGTGTGAAACTAAAAATTGTGATATTTGTTTTCATTGTAGCGTGCTCGATACCTTCTCTACACTTTGGCACATATAGTTCATGGCGCAGTGGGGACAAAGGAGGAGTGGCTGGAGCATCAGCATGGTGCATACAAGATACTGCACGGAGTGCAGAATGTGTGGACCGAGTACTGGGTGGGCCAGGGACTCCCCCCTCCCTAATGTTTAGTATAGAAGGTTTAGTGGTTTTGATGTTTAGTTGTCATGTTTGACTTTAGATTATGTGATATGTACTACAAAAAAAAAAAAATTGTATCGAATAAAATATATACTTCGACTTTCTTGTGTTAAAACTTTGGCTCATAAATAACAAAAGTACTATACGGATTTTTTAGAAAAGGTTGGGGTCGGAATTGTTGGAAGAATTTTTTACCGACGAAAAACATATTCGTTCTTTGATTCCAAGAACTTTGTCTATACTACTTAGCTTTCAATTCGCCTCTGACCATCAAATGCAATGTGAATAACCCCATCCTCCTCTCTTTGAAACAAGGGGCGCTTCTGGTTCTGTCGGCGCTTGAATCAATTTTGTCTTCTCCATATTATTCTATCTCCTGGATAAGATGTTTGACTTATGTTTGGATCAGATTTTAGACCATTTATGTATGGATCGGATGTTTGACTATTTATGTAGTGCCATTACCAAAACATTTAGTAATTTTACAAAGATTAAAACTAAGATTGTGAACAAAAGAAGTGCAATGGAAGAATGTTGGTGCAAGGGCAAAGTGCACATGTGTAGTGGCAAAATACAACATTCAAAATACAAGCCATACAAATAATATACATGTTGATGTGACTTGAATCGGACTATCAGGCGCTACGACTGGTAATCGGGGGTCTCACTGTATGGGCTCAATGTTATTTGGGTTCGGGTTCTAGGCCTGGTCTGTAACCATTTCCTTTGCCAGATTGGATTAGGTTTAGACCCACATGGAGAAGTACTATAAATACTTCTCATACTCCACTGTAATCTGTAATCTCCTCGATATAGTGAAACTAGATCTCTCTCGCCCGTGGACGTAGCTAACACACATCGTGTTAGTGAACCACGTAAATCGTGTGCCGTGTTTTCGATTCTCGCTTTCGTATTCTTGCTTTGTCGATTCCAGCGATTTCCCAATCCGTAGCAGCACGTTTATAACAAGTGGTATCAGAGCCGCGGTTGGAAATCAGGCTAGGTTTTCGATTAAGAAGAATGACGTCGGTGAACATGAAGATCGAAAAGTTCACGGGGAAGAAGAGCTTTGCTATATGGCAGATCAAGATGCAGGCTTTATTAAAATAGCAAGGGCTGTGGGGGCCGCTGTCTGCGAAACAGAAGAAGGAAGCGGTCGATGACGATAAGTGGAATACCCTGGAGGAGAAGGCCCACTCGACCATCATGCTATCGTTGTCTGATAAAGTCATCATTGAAGTTTCTGCTGAGAAGACTGCCGCGGGCTTGTGGTTGAAACTGGAGAGTCTGTATATGACGAAGTCCTTAACCAACAAGCTGCATCTCAAGCAACGGTTGTTCAGCTTGAGGATGCAAGAAGGTACGCCTTTGAGGGAACATCTCGAACAGCTTAACTCTATTTTGCTGGATCTGCGTAATATAGATGTTCAAGTTGATGACTAGGTTGTTGCCCTAATCCTACTGGTTTCTTTGCCGAGTTCATATGAGAATTTCGTTGATTCTTTTATTGCTGGTAAAGAAAGCGTGTCGTTGGAGGATGTCAGGTCTGCTCTTCATACGAGAGAGATTAGACATAAGGCGTCTGGATCTGGTGCAGGTGGTGAGGCATCGGGTTTGGCTGTTACAGATGGAAAGGGAAAGAAGAAATCTGGTAAAGGGAATTCGAACAAGAATTCCAAGGGTCCCAGTCCACAGCCAGGTGATGCTTGTCACAATTGTAAGGAAGTGGGGCATAGAAAGTACAACTGTCCCAAGAGAAGAGGGCAACAGAAGAAACAAGGTTCAGTTGCCGTGGCAGAAGTGGACAACAGTTCTGAAGACGATCTCGCCTTGGCTGTAGATGAGAAGGCACATCGTGGTGATGTGTGGTTTCTGGATACTGCAGCCTCATACCATATGTCTCCGAACAGGGATTGCTTCACAACCTACGAGCAGATAGATGGTGGTAACATGGTCATGGCTAATGGAGCTGTCTGCAAGGTTGTTGGAATCAGGTCCATAAAGGTTCGGACACATGATGGTTTGTTCTGTACCGTGAATGATGTCAGGCATGTTCCACGAATGACAAAGAACCTGATCTCCTTGAGTCTACTCGACATCAAGGGCTTTAGCTTCAAAGGAAAATGTGGAGTTGTGTATGTCTGCAAGGGTTCGAGGAAGGTACTGAAGGGCGTGAAGCGTGGGACCTTGTATGCATTACAAGGGTCTGTGTTGTCTGGTTCTGCTGCAGTTGCATCGTCTCAGGTTCATCAGGAAGATATGACCACTCTCTGACACATGAGACTGGCCAGGGGCGGAGCTACAACATGTCTTGGGGGGGGGGGGGCCCGAGAATCTCGAAAGTCACGTATAAATAAGTTGGGATCGTGTGTACAAACCACAATTTTTATATAAAATACAAATCGTGCAAACTTGAGCCATAAAGTTTTTTGTAACCCAGGGGAAGATGAGCTATTTTATCACCCAAAGGTCTTGGGTTCGATGCCATGGGGAAGCAGTTTACACCTTTCCACTAGGTTAATTGTTTTTTGGTTAATTACTTTTATGGTAGTTTACATAAACTACAACTTCTCCTTCCTTTTTTGTTATAATAAGTGGGTATTAGATACTTTAGTCATTAACTTTATAATTTTTATTTTTCCCTTTTAAGTTGTAGTTTACATCAATTAATTACCGCTTTTGCTTCTTGAAATACATTATTTTTCTTTTTCTAATTTATAGTAAATATAATGGAAAAATATTTTATATGGTAATAATTAAACAAAATTAGTATAAAAAATAGATTTTTAAAACTAAATATTTTAATTATTAGTATTTTTTTTTTAGTCTTTTGCGATAATGTATTATGAAATCCGGCCGACCGACCCCCCCGAGCACTAAAAGCTAGCTCCGCCCCTGAGACTGGGGCATATGAGTGAACGAGGGATGCAAGTTCTGTCGAAGAGTGATCTTCTTTGCGGGCACAAGGTGCAGAATTTGGAATTCTGTGAGCATTGTGTGTTTGGGAAGCTACATCGCAGCAAGTTTCCCAAGAAGGGTATCCACCGGACGAAAGGGATACTGGATTACCTCCACTCCGACTGTTGGGGTCCTTCACGAGTTGAATCCATTGGAGGCAGCAGGTATTTTCTGTCTATTATTGATGATTATTCGAGATTTACTTGGATTTTCATGATGAAGCAGAAAAGTGAGGCTTTCACGAAGTTTAAGCAGTGGAAGAGATTGGTGGAGAATCAAACCGGGAAGAAGATCAAGAAGCTGCGAACGGACAATGGTCTGGAGTTCTGCAATTCTGAGTTCAACGAATTCTGCAAGGATGAAGGGATTGCCCGTCATCGGACTGTTAGAGATACACCCCAGCAGAATGGCGTTGCAGAAAGGATGAACCAGACATTGCTAGAGAGAGCACGGTGCATGCTCTCTAATGCTGGACTAGAGAGAAGATTCTGGGCAGAAGCAGTAAACATGGCGTGCTTCCTGATCAACCGTGGACCTCACACAGGTATCGAGTGTAAGACTCCTTATGAAGTGTGGTATGGTAAGCCTGCTGATTACTCTTCACTGAAAGTTTTTGGGTGTCCTGTTTATTATCATGTGGATGAGGGTAAACTGAACCCACTGTTGTCAAAACCGGCCCGGACCGGCCGGTCTTACCGGGAAAAACCGGACCCGTTCATGATCCCGGTCTCGATAGTGGAAAAACGATATTGAATATGGCCGGCCGGATATTAACCGGTTCACACGGATACCCGGCAGAACCGGCAAACCCAAACCGACGGTTTTGATGACTTTTACCTTTAAAGTTGTCTTTCCTTTTATAAAAATCTGAACTTACCTAACGTAAGAAACTAAAAAAAGAAAGAGAATAAAAAGAAAAAATGGTAAGGGAAAGGGAACATTTACTTCTATTCCTAAATCCTAGCCCAGCAAGTAGCAACAAACCACTTTTCCATTTCTGAATTTGTCTGTTCCGTTCACTCTTTTCCCTTCTTCGACAATTGCCTACATCTATTTCTAAATAAAAAATAAACCCAATCAACTCCACCAAGAATTACGCTTTATTATTTATAAGCACTATGGTTGACTTTTTATTATTGAATTGTACTAATTGAATATGTATATGAGATACATAATTCATAATTTCAAAACTATTACCACTTTTAAAATGTACAACTAAGGTATGATTATTTTAATTGAAAGATTTGTATGTTACCGGTTTTATGACCGGTTATATACCGGTTAATTGCCGGTTATCCGATAAACCTTAAACCTCTCGCTAATCCGGATCGCTGTCCGGTCCGGTTTTGAAAATACTGACTGAACCCAAGGGCAAAGAAGGGTGTATTTGTGGGTTACGGAGATGGAGTTTCGAGTCTGGTCACCTTCTGAGCATCGAGTTATACTCAGTAGAAATGTGATATTTGATGAGAAGTCTATGTTTAACCCCATGTTGAAGGTAGCAGGAATGTTGATAAACAGGTGGAGCTGCAAACTGTCAAAGAGAGTGAGTTTGAGCACCAAGGTGGAGAAGATCAACATGATCAGGATGTCTCTGCAGAGCCAGAAACTTCAGAGTCCATTGCACGAGCTCAACAGTCTATTGCTTCCGGTAGACCGAAGAGAGCGACTGCAGGAGTACCTCCATAGAGGTATGGCTTCGAGGACATGGTGGCGTATTCATTTCAGGTTGCTGAGGAAGTGGATGCAGGAGAGCCACAGTCCTATAGAGAAGTAGTTTCGGGTGGTGAAGCTGATCAGTGGTTTGCCGCAATGGGGGATGAGATGGAATCCCATGTCAGGAATCAGACTTGGGAGCTAGTCAAACGACCACAGGGAAGGAAGATTGTTACAAACAAGTGGATCTACAAAAAGAAGGAAGGAATCACTTCTAAAGAGGGCATGAAATTTAAAGCTCGGGTTGGTTGCACGAGGCTTCTCGCAGAGGGAAGGAGTTGACTACAATGAGATTTTCTCACCAGTGGTCAGACATACTTCGATTAGAGTGCTACTAGCAATAGTGGCACATTATGACTTGGAGCTCGAGCAGCTAGACGTGAAGACAGCTTTCCTACATGGAAAGTTGGAGGAAGAAATTTACATGACTCAGCCAGAAGAATTCGAAGTTCCGGGAAAAGAAGACAATGTTTGTAAGCTGAAGAAGTCCTTGTATGACTTAAGCAATCTCCGAGGAAGAAGTCCATATGATTGTTGTGTATATCACAACATGGCAGAGGATGGTTCGATGATATATCTTGTTCTGTATGTGGATGATATGCTCATATCTGCGAGGTCGAAGTCTGATATCCAGAAGTTAAAGGGGCTTCTTAGTGCTGAGTTTGAGATGAAGGATTTGGGAGCTGCTCAGAAGATCTTGGGTATGGAGATTTACAGGGACAGGTCGAAGAAGAAGCTTTTCTTGTCACATAAGAACTACATCCAGAAGATACTGTCGAGGTTTGGCATGTCTTCAGCAAAGCCCTTAAATACTCCTAGTGCTTCAAATGTTCATCTATCCTCAGCTTATGCACCGCAGTCAGAGGTTGAGAAGGAGTACATGTCGAGAGTCCCATATGCTAGTGCAGTAGGTAGCTTGATGTATGCTATGGTATGCACTAGACCCGATCTTGCACATGATGTTAGTGTTGTCAGCAGGTTTATGATAAAACCTGGAAAGGAGCATTGACAGGCTGTGAAGAGGATCTTCCGGTACCTTAAGGGTACACCTGATGTGGGGATTAGTTTCGGAAGTGATACAGAGTGCTTGGTGTCTGGGTATTCTTACTCGGACTATGCTGGAGATGTTGACACGAGGAGATCGATGACCGGTTATGTATTCATTCTTGGGAGTTCTGTAGTGAGTTGGAAGGCAACTTTGCAGTCGGCGGTGACATTGTCTACTACTGAGGCAGAGTATATGGCATTGACAGAAGCTGCTAAGGAGGGAATATGGTTCAAGGGACTGGTTGGTGATCTTGGTCTACATCATGATCAGGCAGTGGTGTATTGCGACAGTTTAAGTGTAATATGCTTGGCCAAGGATCAAGTCCACCATGAGAGGACTAAGCACATCGACGTGAGGTATCATTTCTTGAGGACAGAGAAGAGGATTAAGGTGAAGAAGGTTGGCACCGCGGATAATCCTGCTGATATGTTCACGAAGCCGGTTCCACATGGCAAGTTCCAACACTGCTTGGACTTGCTGAATGTCTTGAGTGGGTGACTCCGCCCTACGGGGCATTGATGGCGGGAGAGAGAGAAGGAGTAGAGTACATCAGAGATTTCAGAGGAAGAGGATTCAAGTCAAGCTGGAGATTTGTTGATGTGACTTGAATCGGACTATCAGCCGCTACGACTGGTAATCGGGGTCTCACTATATGGGCTCAATGTTATTTGGGTTCGGGTTCTGGGCCTGGTCTGTAACCGTTTCCTTTTCCAGATTGGATTAGGTTTAGACCCACATGGAGAAGTACTATATATACTTCTCATACTCCTCTGTAATCTGTAATCTCCTTGATATAGTGAAACTGGCTCTCTCTCGCCCGTGGACGTAGCTAACACACATCGTGTTAGTGAACCACGTAAATTATGTGTGGTGTTTTCGATTCTCGCTTTCGTATTCTTGCTTTGTCGATTCCAGCGATTTCCCGATCCGTATCAGCGCGTTTATAACAATACAAATAAAGCATGTCAACACTATGCATTGCCCCTACCCCTACCCCTACCTCTACCTCTACGGGGGTCTCTCTTCCTGGCTCGTTGGCGACCACCAAGACTAGCCCACAAATCATGTCCAACCTGGAGACTAGTTCCCCACTCTACCACATTGGCTTGTGCTAGCCCCTGCCACCGTGGATTTAGAGGGGGTATGGGAAACTGATCCTATTTCAAGTACAACTGAATGTAGTGGTTGTTCATGTAGTACAGTGATAAGAATATGGTTGGTGGTGCCGTACCATCCTCCGCATCAATAGGCAATATTATGAAGGCATCAAGGTAGAAGTTGGATAGTGGATAGTTTGGATTACGGGCATCGTACAAATTGTATGAGAATACCATGATTGTGATGTTGTAGATGGTTGTGAACACGAACAAGTCCTCAGAATTCATCCATCGTCCCAGCGGTGCACGACTCGCCTCGAGCCAGTTGATGCGTTGAACTACACATGCTATACACCACTCATGCCATCTGCACGCATTGGATACAAGTTGTCGCACTTCCAATAATGTTGTTGGATTTCTTGTGATATCTCCGATCTTATGGGTAGATAGTCACTATCGTCCCCATTATACAATGAGAGATTGCCTTAAAACCACAATGGCTTTCTGGAGCTGGGTTGAAATTGCTTACCAACAATGGCCGAACAAACTTTGGATAAAGTTGCCCGATCAGAGGGTAAGAATATTTCCCTGTGGGGTTATGGGATGAGTAATATACAAACATATACCAAACGATCATTAATACTTGGAAAAAATATTCAAACATAAACCACTTATGGTCACTAATACTTGGATAAAATATTAAACCTAAGAGTTGACCTCACCTGTATCGTGCTCGTAGGATTTACCTCCACTCGATCGGCCGCTGCCTCAATTCGATTAGTCCTTGCCTCCATCTATCTTGACCTGCCTCCACTCGATCGGGACCTACCTCCAGTTAAACCGGGTCTCGTACTCCTCGAACGAGACCAAGTAGATCTCTCATACCAAGAAGGAATGCAACTGATGCTTGTTCGAGGCCACCCTCTATAGACGCATTCACTTCCGGTTCCCTCATATTGTCCTCTGCCAGGTGAAGCCCATAGAATATGGCATCTCTTGCTTGTCTCGTTGCTTCAGGACCTCTCTCTTCCACCTCAAAGGTGATCTGCCTAAAGTGTTGTCGTTGAAGCTCAATTTCATCACCGACTTGTTGCAAACGCGGGTTTTTTATAATCCAAAGTCCTCCTTAATACATGCATCTCCTGAGCATAGAATTGGCATCCTTGCGCCTTAGCTCCAACAACCTGGCAAACACACTTGAGCCCATGTGTCGTCTGAAAATGACACCCACAATGTGAGACTTGGTCTAGCTAGTGATGGGTTCAATCCTTTTGGTATTATGAGCAATTCATATAGCATGTGGCCCATTGTTCTTACACCAAACAACCTACCACCATGGATGTGCATGAAAGAATCGTTCTTATTCTTGACTCTTTTGATTCCTGGCCCAACAGCTCCGAGAAAAGATATTAATATTTACATGCAGCCATTGATTGATGAGTTGAAGGAGTTATGGTTTGATGGAATAGAAACATATGATACCTCATTCAAAGAGTACTTTTCAAATTCATGCAGCAATGCTATGGGCAATAAATGACTTTCCCGCGTATAGCAATTTATCTGGATGGAGCACAAAGGGTATTTGGCATGTCCTGTTTGTAACAAGGATACAACTTTCCAAAATTTAATAAGCAAAATAGGATATTTGGGCCATCGTCGTTTTTTACCAATTTAACATAGGTGGAGGAAAGATAAAAATTTCAATGGGAAACATGAAATTCGACTTCCTCCTCCATGTTTGCTAGGCGATGATGTGGTGGAACAATTAGGGCATGTGACAGAGAGGCTTCCTGGAAAGCATCCTAAAATTGTCAACAAGAGGAAGCTCCCAACGGAGGATTTGAACGGGGTGAAGAAGAGCATTTTTTCACTCTACCTTATTGGAGAAAGTGTAAGTTGAGGCATAATTTGGACGTAATGCATATTGAAAAGAATATTTGTGATAATGTGATAAGTACTTTGTTGGATATTCCTAGTAAAATGAAGGATACTGTAAAGGCTAGGCAAAACTTAGAAAATATGGGCATAAGGAAGGAATTGTATGTTGTGAAAAGAAGTGATGGACAATATGATATGTCTCATGCTTGCTACATTATGACGAAACAAGAGAAGAAATATTTTTCTCAATTTTTGAAAGATGTTAAGTTTCAAGATGGGTATGCTTCGAAAATCTTGTGGTGTGCCAATCCCGAAGAGGGAAAGGTTTTGGGGTTGAAAAGTAATAATTGCCATATCCTGCTCCAAAGGTTGTTACCTATTGGTATTCGGGGAATTAAGGATCAACGAGTTCATGTTGTTTTGGCTGAACTAGGGGATTTCTTTCATCGGCTATGCTCCAAGTAAATAAATGTTGCAGCTTTGGAGGAGTTAAATTCATACATCATTAACATCTTGTGCAAGCTAGAAATGATTTATCCCCCGACTCTTTTTATGTAATTAGGGTTGGGAAACGGTGCAGTCTGGTCCATTCTGAACCATATATGCGGTCTACGGTCCATACCGAAGGGTTAGAGTATAGACCACAGACTATACGGTCCAGACTAGACCACACCTATGCGGGTGGTCTAGTACGGTTTGGTCCAGATAGACTACAGTGAACGAAAAATGAACAATTTAATTAGTTAATCTGACAAAAATTGAACCAATAGCCCAGAAAACATATTTTATTTCCTTAAAACTTAAATTCCTACATGCATGGATAATTTGGACACCATAAATCTCAGTAAATAATAAAGATACGAAGTCAAAACATCCCAACTTGCACCATAACGTCATAAACATTTACATAATGTCATAGGGAGACATGATGGTCTCTACTCTCTAGTGAAATGTGGTTGTGAATGAAGGAGGAAACGAGATTCTCAAAATTAAGATTGAGACTTGGGTATCGTTGTGGGAGTTGGGAGAGTGGTCGAGTGGGTTGGTAACACATATTGAGAAGTGTGTTGGGTCTATGGTTTGGTCCGGTAAATCGCGTTCTAGACAAGACCAGACCAAGAATCAAAACATCATATAATACAGACCATGGACCAGACCATACTTAACGGTCTACGGTCCGAACCAAACTGTGTGGTCCGGTTTGGACCATGGTTTTTCAAATGGTCTGGTCTACTTTTCCAACCCTATGTAATGGTGCATCTAGTTGTGCACTTACCTGATGAAATAAAACTTGGTGGTCCCGTACAATATCGATGGATGTATCCGATGAAAAGGCACGAGACTTTCTTGTTCTATGAAACTTTGATCAAAACTAGTTTCTCGTCTTAGATGTCATAGATACTAATGTTTCAATTATTATATGTTAGATTCTTGAACATGTTGAAAGGGCTTGGTCGAAATAAAGCTCACCCAAAAGGGTCAATAGCAGAAGCTTATCCTTGTTGATGAATGTTTGACGTTTTGTTCCATGTATCTCGATGGAATTGAAACTAAATTTAATGCACCTGAGAGGAACTTTGATGTAGAAGTAGATGATGAACGTTCTGTCTTCTCAAGTAAAGTGCGGCCTCTTTGTGCGGTGGATTATGTTTCATTGTCAATGGAAGAATTGAATATGGCTCATTGGTACATCCTTAGCAATTGCGAAGAGGTTCAACCATATTTGAGTAAATTCTTAGCAATAAGTAGAATTCAATTATAATTTATAGGGTTTTAGCATTCTCATACATGATGTGATTTTAACTAAGGGGCATTTGGCTTCAATTGGTGTACACAATCTTGTGAGGAAACAACAAATACACAAACATGAATTTTCAAAGTGGTTCAAAGGACGGGTGAGTTAATGTGATTTGAATTCTACAATAATAATAACTTCATGTTATGGATTGCATAATTAACTAGTCTTTCACAGGATCATTTGTAGATGACAAGTATATTATCTTCTAATCGAACCAGAAACACATTGGCCTTGCACTATTTATCTGATGGTCCTCTACCTTATGTTACCAAATATTCTGGTTGCATTGTCACTGGAGTTTGATTTCATACTAAGGATCGAAAAATTCGTCGAAAAAGTCAAAACAGTGGAGTTGATCGATGTTGGTACTCAAGTGATCCATTTATGTTTGCTAGTCAATCAATCAGCGATACCTCCAACGTGTGTCAATCAATCAGCAATACCCAGAAATGCATCACCTGAAGCATATGAATCTGCCATGGAGGAAGATTCCTCACAGCATATGGAAAATGATACTGTTGCCACGAAGAAAAGGAAAACAAGAGGGCTCACTCGTAGGGTTGGGTTACAAATGTGAAACGAAAGAGCTGGATAAAAGCTAGAGGTGGTGATTGATCCAGATTGGGGTCGTCCATTGGATTCAACTCAGGATACAACCTTTGGCACTCAATCGGGGATAATTGCTACCCCGTATGTATGGCCTATTAGCAAGAAGAGGGAAAAGGAACGCATTCTTGAAGAAGTAATACTGAAGTGGGAGGTATGTGGTTTCACATCAGCATTGTTGGATCTAATTGAAAACATAAATTTAAAAATCTAATGCCCCTTTATATTGATTTAGGTGAAACTAAGGATTGTCAATGTCGATGATCAAATTATCAAGGATATAATTTGGGATCATTTCTTCAAGATAGTTATTGATAAAAGATGCAGATTCAAGGAGAAGCATGATAAGTATGCAGATCGAGAAGTGGCAAAGAGACAGAAGCCAAGTAATTTAGACCAAGAGACATGGGATAATTTGATTGACTATTGGCGAACCTCTGAAGTTCAGGTATGTTTAAAGTTTAAGAATAAGGGAAGTGTTAATATCAAGCCTTGTTTCATGATAATGGACTAGGTTATAAAAATAAATACAAGTTCATAATTAACGTAGGCACTTTGTGTGAGCTCCTATTTTGCATTGTTGTATGCATAATTGTGTGAGCTCCTATGTATGTCTTATGTGTTATTATATTGTACTGACAAAGATTACTAAGAAAGACGGTGGTATTAACAACAAAATTGAGTTATTCGAGTTGACAAGAGTCAATAAGAAAGGAAATTGGGTCAATCAACATGGGAAAGAAACTCATGTAAGTGTTATAATATCTAATTAACTATTCATTTTTTCACTTATTTCTTTTATGTATAAAACTAGCTAGTGTTTTGATTTCTTATGTTGTCCATATTTTTTGGTTTGTAAACAAAAATGGTAGAGAAGGTTGTTGCAATTAAGGACACTGACCATCCTATAAGTAAAGATGAAAACTTCCACGAGATTTTAGGCAATGATCCTGGTCATGTGGTTAGCTTAAGATGATATTGTTGCTTTAAGTGGCTTTTTGTTATGTTTTATTTTATTGTGGATCTACTATTGAGATGAATGATGATGAGTAATTTAGTTCTAGTATTTTTAATTGATGAAGAACTTTTGACTTGTGTCGTGTAGTGGTTTTTAATTGTGATGTTTTTTCTGTCTTGTTGCTCTGCTATTGTTTTCTTGGGAGGATATTGTTATATTTTTAGTGGTTTGGTTTTGTTTTTAGTTATTATGATAGATACTATTGAGAAACATGGTAAGAAGAGAGAGGAGGTTGTCTTTTGGCTTTTGTATTAGGTGGATATGGTCATGCCGCTGGTAATGTTGTAATGTCTGCATGAATGAATTGGTCACCATTGGACTGTGGCTTGATGTTTGGATCTGTTCTAGTGAATTTAAGCAAATAGAATTTTAGATTGGGTTGACTGGAGGAGGAATTTACCGGGCGCTCTTGTCACTTCTCTATGATTGCTTTAAGTAGCTTTTGTTGCAGCTTTTGTAGCATGACAAATGATGTTGTGGAAGTTTTTTATTGTTGTCACTGCTCTGTTAAGAGCTGCTATAAAAGTTTTCGAGTGTTCTATTATATGAGTGTGTCTATAGGTGAAAGGCTGTTGTTTTCCTTTTCCGTAGTCAATATGATGCAATTTGTTGTGCAGCTAGTTTCAGCCTTTGTTTGTTACCTTGTCCTTGCGTGTGTGAGTATAGTTTTGTAAGTCTTGTTTTTCTCTTTTGTGACTTTAGCCTTTTGTTGGGTTGTGTTTTTGTGTCTTTTAGCATTTCACTTCTTGTGAAGCATTTGGTTTTGTTTTGTTTTTTCTTGACTTTTGCCTTCACATATGATCTGATTTCTCTAAATATATGTATCTAGCATAACAAATTGTTTTACATATTTTGATGTAAACTTGCTGAAAGTGTTTTTTGAAGTTACTTATAGCTTTAATTTGTTTAATGCAGGTTGATTTCCATGCAATTGATTGTCTAATGCAAGTTCTAGGTTGGAAGAACTTTGTCAAAACATTGAACAACGACGTATGAAATATATGGTAATTATTTTTAGTAATGTGTGAGCATTATTGTGCCTTCTTTTCTAATTTTACTAGGATTCAAAGCAAATACACATTTCAATTAGAATGCACGTTTTGCGTTGGATAAGTGGTCGGAAAAAGTTAATGTTTGCAACGAATGCTTTGGTCGCTAAAAGGCTTCTCTCGCGAGGACTCTTTCAATGGTCGTTGCATGTCTCAATTGCGACCATTCCAAATGATCGCCAATGAGAGGTATTAGCGACCACAAATAATTGGTCGTATAAGTTAAACGATTTGGCGACCATTTTTATGGTCGCATTAACAAAGTTTGGGCGACCAGAATGGCCCTGTCGCCTTATATGTGGCAATTCGGTGACCAGATATATAATCGTCGAAACGTTTTTAAGCGACCATTCTGATATGGTCGTGGAAATTTGACCTTTCAACAACCAGAATATTTGGTCATCGAAAATTTATTTTCCACCATTTTGTAAAAATGGTTGCAATTACCATACCCGACAGCGTATATACGACCACCCTGCCGACCATAAAAAAAATGGTTGCAAATGCCTTTGGTGACCATTTTCTATGGTCGTGAAATATCATTTCTGTTGTAGTGTAATCTATGATGCATATTTATATTTAAAATTAAATAAGGCATTTTCTCACATAATCTATGTGTTAAACTTTATATAGTGTGAAATATATAATTTAATAATCCTATGAATAATCAAAATCAAACTCATATAGATCGCTTTACTCATAAGTCAGTAATTGAGTTGGCTCTCTACCCATAATGTTGAGAGTTAAGACATCTCATGAGCTCTAAACAAGCTAGCTCACGAGTTGAGCTCAATCACCCACCGAGTCGAGCTAGCTCGCGAGCTCATTGAGTTACAGAAGGCTTAGCTCAAGCTCGGCTCATTAGTAAACGAGTTGAGTATCGAACGAGCTTTTCTTGAATCGAACACCGAGCCGCTAGCGAGTTACAAAAAGCTTAGCTCAAGCTTGGCTCGGCGGCGGATCTAGGGCGGGGGACCCCGGGCCACGACCTAGACCTCCCCGGATCGGGAGTTAGTATAGCCCTTGTAAATTTCCGAACTTAGGTATTCGTTTATGTTCTCCTTGGGTTACGGCCTAGTCCTCTCTTCCTCTTTTCAAATGTGGCACAATGCTCTACCCTATTCTGGATCCGCTGCTGGCTTGACTCGTTAGTAAACTAGTCGAGTATCGAATGAGTTTTTCACAAATCGAGCGCCGAACTGCTCGCGAGCAGCTTAGTTCATTTGCAGTCCTACCTTAGGTAACCAGTTCGTGGAGCGAGAGCGGGAGCGAGAGCGGGAGCGAGAGCGATATTTTCGGTGATTTGAAGCGCGACAAGAGCGTTACTATTATATTATTTTTACTTAAATATTATATTATTTGAATTTTTTTTATCAATACCTACCACCAAATGCCATTCTACTAATTTTAAACTAGTAGTTGATCAACTTTCCACTTATAATTCGTATAGAAGAAACTCTTTCTTGTGCTCAAGGAAATGTCTTTGATTTGGAGTTGATTTATCCCATAAAAAATATTATTCTCCCAATTCCCAACTATGAGTAATTGTACCAAACTTTAAAGCATTGGTGTTTCGAGTTACAATTTAAAGTTATATTATAAAGTTAAAAGTACAAATTCAAATTGTATGATAAGAGAATTTGTACATTTATTTATGGTACTCTTGTACAGTAACATGAATGTGCAAATTCTGTTTGTATTATAAAAGAATTTATACGAAATAGTATAAGTACAATCTAAAATTGTATCAATATTAAAAGTACAACTTTAATTTGTACCATAAAAGTGAAAAATTAAGACACCAATACTTTAAAGCCGTGTAAAATTCGTCCAACCTATACCTAAAATATATTATAATTAGAAGTAGAAAGTAAAAACATTATTTTTATGAAAAAACCTAGTTGTATTACGAGGGAACATAAGGCTTACGGCCCATAAAGCCAAGCTTCACGAATTGTGTACTTTACGTCTTTACCTAACATACATTCTAGGGCGGAGCCCAATGAACCATAAATTATGCCACACAATTTTGACGCCTTGGAGAGCAAAGCTCCACTTAACTGCTTGACCCGAGAGACATTTGTCCTCAAATCTCAGATGAAGCTTTGTACGATACTTACCTCTGCAAAGTAAGAGGATTTTTTTTTTTTTTTTTTTTTGATAGAGTAAAGTAAGAGGATCTTAGATGCATGCAATCCTACTCTCGATTCGCAAGCTTGAGACACGCCGCCATAACATTTGCCTGGCTTCAACAGGCCGGAGTTTCCCCTTTCCCTTCTTCGAGAAAGCTTGACAGAACTCAGAAGGAACCTCGATCATCTCAAATAACATATCCTAGTCCAATCCCTTCCGGTTGGATGAGACTACATCGAAATTAAGCAACTAGAAACCCACCAGCAGCGGGCTGGCGGCAACCAATGGTTTGATTGGTGAGTCTGCCCCTGTGTTTTCTCGTTCAGATGCAGGGGACTACTAATTCTTGTTTTTGTACACTTTGCGCTCCAGAAAAATATAATTTGCGAATTATACCCGAAAATCCGGAATTCGCGTTTTGGCGGTTGAAAGCGGGAGCACCACAGTCTGAATTGGGAAAAACCCAAGTCCTACCCTCATTGCCAAACATAGTGAACGTCCAAACCTGCAGCAGGCGGTTTATTGATGCAGTGCCGGCACTTTACATTTCCCCTTACGTTTGCTAGTACAAGATATTTTGCAACCCTATTCGGTTGGGCTCAAATTGAAAATAAAAGAGGGAAGGAAAAGCCTGTGTATATGTAAAGGGCCTCTCCATGGAGCCCATCAATAATAGCGAAGAAGGAAACCCAGACCCAAGCCTGCTTTCCCTTTTTGAGTGCGTTGCGTACATCATTTAAATTACCCCAAATGTTTACACTGAGGACCAAGTTGCAAATCATGTCCACCAGCATGGGCGGACCCACGGGGTTTTAGGGGTGTCCGATTTTGGGAATACGATTATCCAACCTCCGGTGGTAATTTACGTATGAACAAAAAAAATATAATTGATAGTGAGGGACACCCCTGAAATTTGAAAACATGATTATCCTACTGTCATTTTGTGTATAGGAATATAAGTGGTAGATTGGGTAATTCAAATCTAGAACACTATTCTTATTAATAAACTTAAATTTCGTTGACCTACAACTCATTTGTTGTTCGATTTTGAAAAATGTAATAGTAAAATGTCATTTCCTATCTCTAATTATTTAAAAACCTAACTATTAAACTAATTTCAAGCTACCATTAATGCGGCAAGTGTTGAAAGAGTCTTTCAGCTTTGGGTGAGAACAAGTTTACAAATCGAATATGCGATAAGTTCGTGAATGATTGTCTAATAGGGTATATAGAGACAATTTTTTTTAACTCTATAGACACCAAGTGTATTCTACAATTATTTCCGAATATGAAAAAAAATCATGGACTTTTTTAACCTGTACGAGTAAGGTATTTTCAAATTTACTATTTTATTTTTATTAATTATTAATTATTTTTATTTAATTTATTTTTAAAAGAGGACACCCCTATGAAAAATTTATGGGTCCGCCACTGTCCACCAGCCACAACTTTCGTAATCCCATCCCATACTCCTTTCTTTCGTTGTCCTCTGCCCTCTTGTGTTTGATATTTGAGACTAATCGTCAGTTCAAGAATAGTAGGAGAAACCGGTGGATGGTAAAATAAACACATGTTACAATATTAGGTACGTAGGTGATGCAGCAGAAAACTGAAAAAGTTATGTGGATATGGCTGATCTATAATCTTCAAACAAAGCTGCAAAACAATGCGTACCATTGGACGTTGCATGCGGAATGGTTTTTTCAACTATTCTGCCGTTCCTATCCTAGCATGCTAGCTGCCGCCGTTGTAGAGCGGCGAAACTTCAACCCAAAAGAGTGTCATTGCGTGAAGCAAGCTCTCGATCCCCCCCATTATAAATAGGCTTCCATGCATTAACCAACAGCACATACAAAACAAAGACAATTTCGCACAACACTCAAACATGTCATCGATTTCGGATTGCAGAGGTACGCCAGTCTGCTCCTTTTATATATTTGTTGATGCATGTGAGTTGTGACAGAAATAGAGCCAATAGTAGTAGTGATAACTTTGTGGTTGTTGATCGAGTTGCGTTGCAGGCAAGACAACATGGCCGGAGTTGCTGGGAGCTGCAGGGAGGGAGGCGGCGGACACAATTGAGAGGGAAAACCCAAATGTGAATGCGGTGATAGTGCTGGATTCGCCGGAGACTGTTGTGACGGGTGATTTCCGCTGCGATAGGGTTCGTGTTTGGGTTGACACCAACGGAATCGTCACCCGAGTTCCCATTATTACTTAAGCATCGATAGCATACGTTAAATAAATAAGAAAGAGATGATAATCTCTTAACATGTATTCTTATAAGTAAATAATGTGATTTGTCGATGTTTCGTACTAATATAAAAGAGAGACTGTAATCTCTTTACTTGGCTTATTAGTTATTACTAAGCATGAGATTAAATAAGAAATGAACTTGTATTAAATTTGCAACTCTAAAATTTTATCCATCCAAATTTGTTTCTGTTAATTTGCTTCATTTTTTCCTAAAAAAATACTAATAATAATATAATGGTTAAAGATGGAGACTTTATAACTATAGTAGAGGGGCCGGAAATGAATCGAGTCGAATCGATTTTGATATAGTTCAGGTCCAGCTCATTAATAAACGAGTTGAGCTCGAACTCGACTTGTTTACTGAAACCTTGACTCATGTTTGATTTGGGCTCTAGCTTAGCTAACGAGATCTACTCGATCTTAACTCATCAATCAGTTAACGAGTTTATTGGCTCTAGTTGAACTCATCAATAAACTCACAAGATCAGCTCGAGTTTAGCTTACTTATCAATAGTTGAACCACATAACTAAACTCTAACATTAGTTTTAAATGGGCAAATACCACTAGAAAACCCCGAACTACGAGAAAAATGTCACTTGTGTCAGCGCTGATGTGGCATATTTAATTTAATAGTATTTTAAAACAAAAAAATAAAAAAGAAATGGACTTTCGACTACTTCCGACATCACCCATCTCTCACATTCTCTCTCCATCCCTACTCGCCTCCGCCCCTCGCCGCTTTTCTCCTCTGCCCCGCCGTCGCACTAGCAAAGCCCGTCGTCGTTACAGAAGAGGCGGTGGCCGTTGCTGCAACTGCACCACTCCTATTCAAAGTTGTTCCTTTCCGCTTCTCCTCCAAGAAACAATCGATTCCCCTTCTCCCTCTTTACCATCTCTTCCCGCTCCCACACTCCAATCTCCCTATCTGTATCCCCACCCCAGCCCTATTAAAAATAAAAAATAGGAAATCGCTTCACTTTCGCTTTCCCCTCTCCTTCTCCGATCAATCGTTCTTGGAGATTCAGTGGCCGCCCTTCATCACTTTGCCCAAGCGGGAAAAATATCACCTTCGCACAACTGTCAGATCCTTAGTTGATTCAATCCCCCGCTCCCTCGACCTCGGAATCACATAAGATTCCCAGTTCTTGCATAAACCCTCACAATTCACCGCCGCGGATCAACGCCGCTTTCTCAAGAAATTGTGAGGATACAAATGACAGAAAAGTATATTAAAACGGGATAGGAATGAAATATTTAAAAGTATGGGCACAAATGACATTTTGTCCATAGTTCAGGTGTTGTAGTGGTATTTTCTCTTTTTAAATTAAAAGTCTGTTAATATTTATATGTAATATATGATACTGCGATCAATAGAGTTAAAACCGCTATTCTATCTAGAAACAGAAAAAGGGTAAAATCGTAAAGCGTAAATTGTTTTACGAATATTGTAAAATAGCTAAACATCTGCTAAGTACGACATATACTATGTAAAGTCTGAGTGTACAGAATTTAGATAAATTAATAAATATCTACAATTCATGTCTAAAGTAGAGCAACTTATAGCATCTTAATAATAAGTTCATAAACATAGATCTTAACAATAAGCCACCTTCCCCTCTATGCTAATGAATTTGGGAAGGGCCTAGCTGGTGAATCAGGTTACTTTATTGAAGCTGAGAATGCATCCAAGTACCTATTATATATCTTTTAATCTCAAATGTATCATTGTGTTGGTGATTTACCTTTAAAATATACTTTTATAATCAATTTCATGAAAAGAATATACATTTAGTGAACTAGAGGCGTAAAACGTTTTGGTGAACTAGAAGTGTAAAAACGTCAGCATATAACCTTTAAAGGCGCAATTTAGTCCGATTTTTTACATTAAAGATTTTAGGGTAAATACAATATATTAGCCAAAAATATTAAGCAGCGGGAAATAATAGCCACAACTATCGAAATATATATTATTAGTCATAACTATTGTTGCAGGTCAATAAATGGCTAACAGTCTGTTACAGTTGCTAACTTTCTAATGGAGAAGGCCACGTCAGCAACCATATCACCTTTCACGTCAGGTTAATTTTTATTTATAATTTAAAATTTAAAAAAATCAAAACAAAACAAAAACAAAATAGAGGGTAAACAACTCTTCTTCTTTCCCTGCTTTCCATTTTTCTCTTCCCTTCCCTTGAATTGAAATCTCATCTTGCTTTCCCCTCATTCACTTCTTCCTTTGCAAAGCCACGAAAGAAAAAAAAATCTTTCGCCAACCGCAAGCCGACCCCATAAATTCCTTTGTCGCATTGGTAGGAGCGACGAGAAGAAGTAGGAATCTTGAAGCTTCTATGAGATGGTGGCTTGACGACAGATTTTGAGGTGAGAGGAATCGGAGGTTGCCATTGGCTGGGATGCATTGAGGAGAAAGAGGCTTCAACGGTGGAGTTGTGGGAGTAAGGAGGGCGAATCTATGGATAGAGATGCGGCGGCGAGGAGGAGGGTCCCTAATGATTTGACGATGAATCGGGATCAGGTGCTCGTCCAGCTCCTCGGATGGTGCATTCAAAAGACGAGCTCCTCGTAGTCTACTAGCCAATGCCACACAACACCTTCGACAAAGCCCTATACCATTCCCACGACGGCGGATTGCTTTCGTGAGGAAGCCTAAAAGCCAGCTGACGGTGAATTGGGTTGGGGCTTGTATTGAGAAGGGGAATTGTTGGAAGGAGTTTAATTCTTCTTTCAATCACTTGGTTCTTATGTCCACAGAAGGAGAGGTTACGAGTTTGGAATTTTTGATAGCGGAGGCTGGAGAGGGAGGGAAGAGATAAGATGGATCTTATTTGTGTGGTGGGTGTGTGGATTGTGGTGATTGATTTTTATATTTTTAAAATAATAAAAAAAAAACTTGAAATTAGAGAATGCCAACATGGCACGATCAAAATTATGGGTCCATATTGGTGGAACGAGGAGTGGGGAGATCACCAACCGCCGAATTGGGGTTATCTTGAAGCTTCTAATAGTGGTTCTAGCCAAGGATCCGAGTGTGAAAAACTAATCCCTTTCTATGATCATCAAGAGTACTTTCCCAATTATCAAGCCTCGCCATCATACCAAGAAGAATTCCTTCCACAATCAGAGCCAAAAAGCCTATTGGAGCTTTTGGTGGACCGGTTTGCCCGGGACATCAAAGTAAGCTCTGATGTGGAATTCTCAATCACCATACATGTCGACTCATCCCTTTTAAAGACATCGGAGGAGATCCTCCGATAAACAAGAAGACTAGGAGAGGTTGTTGGGCAAGTATGTGCACAACTCGCTCACAATTGACCCTTACCCGGCAAAGAGGAGAAGAAAATGAGGTGGTCATAGGGACATCTTCCATCATAGGAAGGCCTATTCCTGCTTTTCAAAACTTCCTCAATGAGCAACGAGAATTGGACGAGAGGTTGGAAGCTAAGATGAGAGATCTTATACAAATTCATTCGAGACTCGCTCAATTGCGCCTCCACAATACTAACAATGAAGATGAAGAGGAGGCGGAAGAAGAGGAAGTGGTCTCCACGGTGGCCGAGCTAGAGGACAACGAAGATCCATTAATTGGAGAACTTGCTTGTAAACCATCATTTCTCCTAATCATCAAGAAGAAGAAACTAAAGAAGGGAGCATTGATGGGGTTGAGATGAAGGAGGAAGAAAGTAAAGAAGAGGAAGAGGTTGATACTCAACATTGGGAACACACTTCACAAGAAGGAGAGGAGTTTGAAGACGCAATTGGAGTCCAGCCAATGGACAAGGTCGAAGTGGATGAAACTTCTACAAGTTATGCGTACTACTCAAGCTTTCAGCCCAACCTTGATACACTCTTAGAGAGGGATCCTTTTGTGGGTTCTCTTTTCCAAGACGAGGCCACGACATCATTAATCCCTCTTGATGGAGCCGATGATGACCCTTCAAGAATGCTTGAATTGGTTCGAGGCAAAGAGAAACAAAGAAAATTTGAAGAGAGGTTTCATTGGAGGTGTCTCAAGCAACTACATCTACATGAGTCTTCACCGAATGATTGGGAGACTGACCAAGACTTGAGACTCCACTTGACGGATAAAAACCTCAACTTCAAGGAGGTCTTGAGCTGGACTGAGTACTTGAAGACAATGGTACAGTGAAACGACCTAAAAAACACGCTAGTTGGGAGGCACCCAACATCGGTTTGCATATCTTTCTTCTTTTTGCAACTCTTGTGTCTATATTAGATACTTAAAGTAGTTATTTAGATACTTATTAATTTGTTTTATCTTCAAATCAATAGTCCAATTCTAGGAATACTCATCTTTGCCCTCATTTAGTCTTAGTGTCCATTCCTCAAGCCCTAACCGATCAACTAGACAAATTTTGCTTTAGTATTTTCCTAGGCAAATCAAAGATTGCAGGCCTTGAGTAGTTCTTCGCAATCGTGATCTTCTCCTTCTTATCTTGCGAACTTCCTAGTGTCACTAAAGTTCGCGACCTATGGCTCAAAGATTGCGGTCAAGATCTTTTGCCCCTAGGTCGTGATCTTGTCTGTACATATAAAAGGACGATTGCGGTAGCTGCTCGGGCCAGAACCCATTTTCCTCCAATTTTCTCGATTTTTGTAACCTACAACTCGAGTTTCGAGGCAGGGAACTTGAAATTTCATCTCCCAACTCCTTTTTCTTCATTTCTTCATCATCTAGTTCGGGTTTTGAGCTTCTAATCATGTCTGCAAGTAGCTCAAGGTAAGTTTTCAACTCATTTCTTCTGTTTTACATCTTTTGGGCGTTTTACATCTTTTGGGCGCCGAATTAGAGGAAGGGAGAACTTGAGTTTTAGCTCCTATTTTGGGGAAATTGAGGTTGTTCTTTGGCTTGTTGGGTGAATGAGAATCAATGTATACTTGTTATGGATATGGACTGTGGATTCGGAGGCCTTGGTGGCAATATGCTTGTGATTGATTAGATAACACATTTCATTTCTTCCCTTAATTAATTACAAGATTTGTATAGAAGATTTCTCATTCCCTTAATTAATTAGATAACACCTTAATTAATTAGATAACACCTTTCCTTTCTTCCCTTAATTAATTACATTCATTATTAAGCAAGGTTGTCAACCCGCAGGTTGACCCGGACCCGGTCGATCTAGTGGGTCAAGGGTTAACGGGTCACCCATTTTAGCCCAGACATATAGAAAGAGTCATTATATTGTACTTATCCTGATAAATTATATCAAATCTCATCTAACATATGAGTAATAACATATAATATTACACCAAAGTAACATGTCGTACTTAGATCCAACATATAGTGAAAATTCACACACACTTATATAACATTAATATTCAAATGTTCAACTAAGGATTCCAAAGATTGAGTTAGGCGAAAACAAAATTCGGAAAATAGGCGCAATTTGCAAACCAAAGAAAAAATGCACAATTTAACCTCCAACCCGATTCCATGTAGCGGTCGACCCGGCAGGTGCGTACAACCCAGCTTTTTCATCGGGTCAGAGTCAAATTGGGTCGACTCGCGGGTTGACAACCTTGTTATTAAGCAATTAAACAAAATAAAAATGATAAGCGCTGATGGCGAGTACCCCATAAATGCATTTCCATAATTAGATTACATACATTAATTATATTCCATAAATGCCGAGTTCGACATTCCCTCCCCCATATATAGCGACCCCATTTTCGATCTCCTCCATAAATTTCGATGCTCGCCATTTTCGGCTTTGTGTTGGAGCTCGAAAATCGTCATTAATGGCGAGAACCCCATAAATGCAGGTTGCATTGGAGTCTGCCTAAGAGATTATATGTAAAAAAAGATCAGGGCGTTTTATTTGGGGAGCGCGGAGGCAGGAATGAAGGTGCACCTAATTGATTGGAGTACATTATGTCGTCCCAAAGAGGAAGGCGGGATGGGATTAAGAGATTCCACGAGGATGAATGAAGTGCTCATGGGGAAGATAGATTGGCGGTTGTTAGCAGAGCCACACAGTTTATGGAGAAGGGTAATCCATGCCAAATACTTAAGGAAGAGTAAGAAGGGTTGGAAACCACGCACACAGGACACATTTCAAATCTGTGGTGTGGCGTTCTCCGGGTTCTCCACTTAATCCCGGAAGCGATCATGTGGAACATCAAGAGCGGAAGACAGATGAAGTTTTGGACTGATCGTTGGATGCAAGATGGACCAGTGCTTGCAGATCTAGCGAGTGGTTTGCCTCATGAAACATGCTCCCTCACGATCGTCGAGATGGTGTTGAATCGTAACTGGAACTTAAATTATATCCAGGCTTTCTTGTAGAGGACGTTGTGCGGACTATAGTGTTGCATTCGCCCCCTTATGAGACCGATGAAGACGTGGCAGTTTGGAGGCTAATACCGAATGAGTAATTTTTGTTGAAGACCATGTATGAGCTGACGAATGATGATGATCACCCAGGAGGAAACCACCCCATGTGGCGAGCCATCTGGCGCACGCCAGAGACACAACGAGTTCACGACTTCTTTTGGTTAGTAGCCCATCGCCGGCTATTTACCAATGCTGAAAGACAGAGACGACACCTACCTCGGTGGATACTTGCGCAGTTTGTGGGGGAGCGAGAGAGACCACCATGCACGTCATCCGGGATTGCCCCTACGCTCGACCTACATGGGCTGAACTACCTCATGATGAACCGGATGAAGTGCTCTTTCAAGCTTACCTCCACAAGTGGATTCTACACTACCTGGCGGGAAGAAGTTCCACCATCTCGGCTACTAGATTTGTTGTCACGTGCTGGGGGCTGTGGAAGAATCGCAACGAGCATGTATATGAGGTGTGCCTCGCACCTATCCCAACACTTTGCATAAGTGTTATTGAGCTAGAAAAACATATACAGGAAGCGGTCGAGAAGTCAGCCTTAGTCTTTGAAAATACCAACAGGTACGACACCAGGCTTATTGTATGGACACCCCCTCCGCCAGGCTGGTACAGTTTGAACTCTGATGGCTCTGTCCTAGGGGAAATGCAACAGCTAGCGGAGTCATAAGGAGGGACAATGTCCGTATGCTTCAGGCGTTCGCCAGGAATTTAGGGGAAGGCTCAATCACTACGGCGGAATTGGCAGGAGTAGCTGCAAACCTCCAAATAGCTTGGGAGAGGGAAATCAGGCAGCTTGTTGTGCAGACGGACTCCCTTGCAGCCGTCCAACTTATCAGAACATCAGGGAATCATCATCCTCACTCAGTTTTGGTTTCGGAAATTCGAAGATTGCTCGATCTGGATTGGCAAGTGGAGTTGGTTCCCGTCTAGAGGGAAGGGAATGTAGTTGCGGATTACCTGGCCTCGTTGGGCCATGGTCTTCCCCCGGGAGTTTACCCTGATTTGGCTCCTTGTCCGATTTTAAGCTTCTGGTTGTACTATGATCTAATTGGGGTTACCAACCCTCATTTGGTTCGTAATGATTAGGTTGTGACACCCTTTAGCATCCGTTACACACCAAAAAAATCAGTGTTATTACATGAAGAAACAATAAACAACCGTTAGTTTAGAACACTTTCAAACCTTAAAAATAAGAAAAACAAAAAATTCAGGATCGGCGAACCGGTTCTCGAGGGAGGGAGTCTTTGTTCAACTCCCTGCAACTTACGCTGTGCACATCCCAACGAATCAACAATAACATGGCCATGAATGATTTTGCTTCCTTCCTTTGCATATCAACTTTTTTTAGGGGAAAGAGGAGAAGATTCGAACGGCAACGTTGACGTCAAGGAAGGAAAACTACTACTATTATTCAATTGTAGGTTCCCTGAGCAAAGCTTGCAAAAGAATCAACCTCGTCGTACCATTGTTCAATTGTTAAAGCGACCTATAAATTCCGGTTTGATTAACTGTTTAGAGTCTGGAATCTGGATTGGTATTTGATGATTGAGCTAACAAGCCTTTCAAAATGCACTTGCTTCCGCAGCGAAAGCCAGACATTACGCCATTATATACACAGCACAGCACAGCACAGCATTGATATTGCCAATTACAATGGATAGTAGCAAACTGCACAAAATCATGAGAACAGATGACACGGATCGCATATTATGTACAGGAGGTGGATCCGGCCACTGCAGCCAGAAAATTTGGTCTCTAAAAGATTTAGAGAGGTGGGACAAAAATTTTACAGCAGGCCTAGGTTACTCAGTAGTTTCTGCACCCACTGCATGTCATTCTGCAGCACATTCTCAGTTTCACCACTGGGAGTTGGAAATTTGCATCGACTCTCATCACTAGCTGAAGTTGACTTCTCTTCCACTCCATCATCATTTGGTTTCTCCTCTTCCTCGTCCTTCTCCTCGGGTAACGCTACTGGTTCTTCGACATAAACTTGTTCCTTGTCATACTCCAAAGCAATGGTTTTCTGATAAGGGGAAACGCATACGAAAGAGCTGTCATGTACTGTCAAGATAATTCTAAGGCGACACGCAGTAGCAGTTCCATCATTCTATTGTGTCCATAGAACATGGTGGATATGCCAAGCTAATTCTCGATGTTATCACTCAATTACATAGAAAAATCTCCGGCGAAATTTCAATGGTCAATAATGCCAATACATAACACTTCAAAATGGACACTTCAAAATGGACATAGAACACAAAGGATAATAGATAAAGCTTCAGAACATCACATTCTATCAGGAAGCAATTACCTCTTCTCCACTAGGATTCTCAACGTCATTGTTGTTAGCTCCGTCAACTGAGGCATCAAAGGCAATCGTAACACTTTGCTCACCCCCAGTTGCTTCTTCTTCACTCGGTGTCTCCAGAACTAGAGGTGATAAACCCGGTAAAGGAGCAGTCACTCCTTCTTGTTCAGGTTCCAATATTCCATCGCTACTACCAGTGGTTATTGTTAAGTTCATAACTGGTGGTGCTCTGTCATCACCATCAACATCTTCACCATTATCATAATCTTTCACCTTCTCCTCCTTGGGCAACAACTCTGTTATTCCTTCACCCTTGGCTTCTTCCTTGTCATATTCTGACCTAATGGATTTCTGATAATGCAAAAGAAAGTGTTGTCACACAGTTCTAGATAATGCTAAGGTAACACCATAAGAGTTCCAACTTCCATTATGCCCATGAAGTTTGTGGATATGG
Source organism: Linum tenue (assembly GCA_946122785.1). NCBI lineage: Eukaryota > Viridiplantae > Streptophyta > Magnoliopsida > Malpighiales > Linaceae > Linum > Linum tenue. Next base: position 62,722,246 of record CAMGYJ010000005.1, read on the forward strand.
AAGTTGATTCTCGATGTTATTCAATAAATTGGTAAATCTCCCGTCCAAATTTCAATGGTCAACATGGTAGAAACTACTTTTAAGAAGAAAAGAAGGAAACAAACAGCGAACATAAACAAAGCTACAAGCTTTAGAACATCACATTCTACAGGGAACAGTTACCTCTTCTCCACTATGTTGAACTTCCTCAGATGACGCATCAACAGCAATTGCTATTCCCTCATCCTCCCTTGCTTCTTCTTCGGTTGGGGACTCCTGAACTGTAGATAATAAGCCCGGTACAAGAACAGCCAACCCAGCTTCTTCGGGTAACAATATTCCATCAACACACTCATCACCATCTTCAACATTATCATCGCTCAAAGGAAACACAGGGTCCACCTTTTGACCATCATTCATGCTTTCACCTGAAACTTGACCTTTTCCATTTTGAGTAATACTCTCCCCCCCTTGGTGGTGGTGAGTGATATTGTTATCTGCCATAACAGAAGCCATTGCCTTCTCTAGTTGGGTAGTAGCACAAACCTTAGCGGCTAAGAAAGATACCTCATGGGCAGAGACCAAAACAGGTTCACTCTCTCGAGGAGCCAAACTCTCTGTTGCAATCTGCAAAGTAGAGTCCGGAACAGGTGCTGTATCTTCTTCTTTGTCAGCTGCTGCCTCTTCTTCTGTAACACTTGCAGATGGTTCTTCCTCTTCCTTTACATAAGTAACTGTTTCAGTCTCCTGGAGAGCCAAAGTTCCAGCTTTAACAGGCAAGCCAGAGTCATCTACTACAGGGTTTGGTGTTTCTTCTTCGTCAGTAACGGGTTCTTCATTTACAGCAACACTCTGAGAAGTTTGTACTGCTTCTTCCTCCATGATCTTCTGAACTAGAGGATCTTCCCAATCTTCGAGAACAACTATGGTGCCCTGAGTTTCCCATGGCTCAAGAACTCGATCAGGGTCTGGCTGCCACAGTAACGAGCCATCTAGACCTTTGAGGATGAACTTGTACTTGATTGTCTTCCCAATTGGTATATCCTGCAGAAGAAACTCAACATCGTCAAACTATGCCCAAACGCAGAAAGAAATGGTGATGCTGAGGAAATTCACAAAGTAATTCAGCTTACTAGTTCCACAGCCCAAACATGTCCATCTGACCAGTCCAATGGCACACCATTTTCAGGTTCCCATAAACCCAACACTGACTCGTCCCCTACCAAGACAAATTGCTCACCAAACGAGCATTCCTTCTGTAATAGGAACTTCACACGAACGGAAGGAACATTCCTTTCCTCTGCAAGAAATTAGAGATACTGGTTCAACCATGGACGTAGAAATGCCTAAAGGAAACCCTAAAACGATCAAATAGACACGCCATTGAAAACTCTTTTTCCCCTCGTCTCGGAAAGAGCTCATTCACCTGTTTCTTGGATTTGGGCTTCAGAGTCCGAGTCTTCCAAGTCAACCTGCAACCAGATATTCAAAAAACAATAGGCAAGATTCTCAATACGTGGAGCCACTGTTGCCTAACGACAAATTCCCCGAGAAAATGGAGAAGGCGAGATCGATAGTTTAGAGATACGATGGTGACCTGGGCAGCCTCCTGCTGCGAGAGAGAAGCAGAAGCTGAAATAGCAGAAAGACTCCCGTGCAGCTTTGAGCTTATGGAATGCTTCAAGAAATCACCAGTAACCTTCTTTTTAGCAGGGAGAAAACAAGTGAGAGGGCATCTATCAAGATTAAACACCGTGGAGGAAGAAAACAAGCTTCTGGTTCCATTGCTGTGTAAAACAACGATGCTAGAGGAAGAAGCGACACCAATGGCTTCCATCAGATAGTCCGCGGAGGGGTGGCGGGGGGTGACGACGGACGGAGATGGAAAGAAGAAAGGAGGGAGGGAGGGAGTAAATTGGCTGATTCTGTTGGTTTGTTTGTCTTGTTGTGCAGGTGTTATCTGCTCCTGGTGGCTGCCATTTACAAGACTCGCGGTATATGAATGATCGATGAGTGAGGAGTTGAGACTTGAGAGAACAGTGGCCCGCTGGGGCCAGAGAATCCGCGCGGCAAGTAGGCACGTATCAGAAATCCTAACACTAATATAAAGACGTTCTCAATGAGAACATGCTTAATTCTAAATTTCGAGGCTTCTGAATAAATTTAGGAAGGATAATTATGTCCTTTGTTAATTATACGGATGGAAAACGAGCTTTTGTAGGCAATTATATTAAACCAATTATTATATTATAAATTTTAGTTAGGAATATGGTCTTGTGAAACTTGGGCGAGGGATGAGACCTAGGTATATAGGTATAATTTGTTCATATTATTTTATCTACAAAACACTATAAGGCAATGTCAATATAATTGATTTGCCACGTCAGCCCCTCCTGCATAACCCGCACACTACGGAGGGACCTTCCTGTAACTTCCTTAATCCTTCTTTCTCTCGCCTATCAAACCCTCCCGGAGATCCAACCGCACCGTCCTGATTAATCGCCGCATTCTCAATCATGCTTCCGAATCCCCAGCGCAGGCGCCGAAAGTCTCCTTCCAAACCTCCAGTGAACTATTATTCTCGATTGTGGAACCACCCTCGGAAGCCCCTTCCAAACCCCGCCGCCGAGCGGAGCAATTATCTTCTCTCGCACTATGCCTCTCAAAACCTGTCCCCGGAATCCCCTCCCAAATTCCGACCATCGAGCAAATAATCCTTCTCCTCTCGCGCTGTGCCTCCCAAAACCGTCCCTGTTTCCAGTCATCTGCTACCAAAGGTACGAAACATCCTAAATCCTTTTCAAATTTGTCATCTTTGCCCCCAGTTTTCGCAAAAGGAGACTGTCAGTTGCTAAATATTTCTCCAATTTATGTGCGATTCAGCCCATATTTACTCTATATAATTTTTCCCCTGCATGCACAAACGAACACACATAAACAAGATCCATCCTAAGGATCAAACTCATTCAAGCAAAATAGTGAAGAGAACTGTAAGGATAGGTAGATTAGAACGATTTCTGGGTGTGGTGGAAAGCTCACCTACCAACAGAGTTCATGCTATTGCATTGATGTATTTGTTCCCTGAGTCGATAGATAGAGAACAACATGCATGCATCAATTGAATTCAAATTTTGAGGGATTTCAGGAGGTCATCAGAGAGAAGCAATTTCATGGCTTCTTTGCTGATCTTTGGTAGCCAAATCAATTTTCCTCTACATCTCATGTAGAAACACGTTGGAGAATAGATGTATCCCCTGCATGACCCGCCTAGCCTGCTACGTAGAGATCCAATAGTCACCCTTTCTTCACCTTGGTATGTGTTTACTTCTAATTGCAGTGAAGGGACAAAGTAGAAAAGAATGTCCGCAATCACGAAATCGGAAGTTCACAAACCCATTACTCTGTTTTCCACCACATTAATCGAGATTCAAGGCGGGGTTGGAGAACACGCGGAAAATGTAAACCATTTCCGTTGCACTATAGTTGCCCACGCGTTGATGCGGAGATTGATGGAGATGAAGGCAAGTTCGAAACTGGGGTTGAGCATCTTTTAAATTTAAGTTACTTCTTTCAGGAGGGGAATCTGTTAGATCAATCATCAATCTGTTAACTTCTTTTTTTTTAATTAATTTGCCAGTAGCTACCAACATACTACTACACACTGTTGATAGAAAGAGAGCTGCAGCTGGGGTGGTTCCATTAGCTGAGTTTGCAATTGACATCAGCATGTCTACAATTTCGAACAGCCAAGATGATGGTGTTGGCAGGTGATTACAATGATGTAGCCAGTGTTTGGTTGTGGAAATTTAGAGATCATGAGTTGACTATTAGTTTCAAGGAAAACTAATCTATAAGAAAGAATGGTGTTGTTGTATACCTCAAACATATGTACGTGTTTGCTTAAACATTCTACGCAAACAGTTTACATGTTTTTCAAGTAAGCTTTGTTGGGCTGGATGTGTTTACTTGAATGTGACTTCGAAAACTTTTGAGTTTCTTTTATCGCCATTCCATGAGTTTATTTATTCATATCAACCCAATTTTCAATATTAAGATAACAATACGTGTCCATAGTGCATCAATTCTTCATTGTTAAAGAGTAAAAACATTTTCTTTCGTTAGCTTAACTGAAGGTAGTATGGCCTGCACTGGGCAACCATTTGAAGTGGATTACTCGCAATACTACTATGCATTCTTCCCCATTGTTTATCCATGCGACTATTGAGCCAATTGTACAGTTGCTTGAATCTGCATATTGGTTGGTGTATGTGATGAAATTCTTAAAGTAACACTCATGATAATTACCTTTCAACATAATGGATCTTATGACCAATGCATGCGAATGGAGTGGTCGAAGTTAAGAATTCAAATTTGCTTGAGTATTTTATACTTTACTGGCCAATATAATACAACGACATGCACCGATTTTGTACTTCACCGGCCAACGGGCCGGGCCCAATGCTAGTTCTATTGTAAGTTTAAGTGTTCGACACAAACTCTTATTGCGTGGGCTCAAGATAGGGTGCATAACCATGGGTTATGCACCCATCAATAACCAAATCTGGACCCTTCATTTAGAAAATCCAGATCTAAGGATGGAGAATTAAAGACTATTTTTATTTTCACTAGCTTTCTTAATTGACTCATATCTTTTTCGTTTTAACTCGGATTTTAATTTTTTTTGCACAGATGGAACGAGTTCACCGTGCTCTACAAAATGAGATCAATTTTCAATATTTTTTTAGGAAAAAAAATTCTGGCCTCTCGGTACCAACTGCATACCATATGGTATCTTCTTCGTTTTTAATTCGTTTTTGAAAACGTTTGCACAGCAGGGATGAGTTCATCATGATCTACTGGATCTACAAATTTCTTGGTGAACAAATTACAGGACCAAAAAATACCACACAATACCATACAATACCACCCTGGTACGGGGTGGTATTGTATGGTATCTTCTTCGTTTTTAATTCGTTTTTGAAAACGTTTGCACAGAAGGGACGAGTTCATCATGATCTATTGGATCTACAAATTTCTGGGTGAACAAATTACAGGACCAAAAAATAGCACACAATACCATACAATACCACCCTGGTACGGGGTGGTATTGTGTGGTATACAATGTTAAAAGTCGTAAATTACAATTAATATACTTCTACTATCATGTATTCAACCATCCTACAGTATTGGTTTGTTCATACCACCATGGTACGTTTTTCAAAACATAGGTATGCTTTTATTTCAATACCAGTCAATACCATATGGTATAGGCTGGTAAAAAATGGCTCAATTTTTTTTGTTCGAAAAATATATTAAAGTGGATATCATTTTGATGAGCACAATTAATCTGATCTAACTGTGCAAAAAAAATTAAATTTTGACTTAAAATGAGCGAGAAATCGTCCGTAAAAGATTAAAGATGGAAAAATTAAAGGCTTTCAATGAGAGAGAGGATGCTGATGTCATGCTGATGTGGACGTGTTACTCATGGTTACTCACCATAAGGTTACTCACCTGATCCATTCCCTATTGCGCGTCTTTTACTAATTAACTAATTTGACGTTTTGAAGTTTTTCATTATCTCGCTTTTTATTATAACTCGGATTATTTGTTGTCAATTAAAAGTTACAGATTGGATTAGGGTCAGACCAATTGGAGAAGTACTACATATAGTTCTCATACACGTATATGTTATTTTAATGAAACACGTAAATAAAATGTGGATCACACCAAATAAAATGGATGGAATTTGTCAGCATAACCTCCTTAAGTTACAGCGGGCACAAATCTCAAGAGCTATAGTTAAGGGTTTTTCAATTTCTTGCACACTGAACGGATTAATATCTCATTCATTTCAACTCTGATTTTAAAAAAAATTGAGCTAGAAAAACCATATTAATTGAAAATTTCCAACGAAAAGTTAAGAAGATTACGATGAGTAATATTATAAGAATTATACAACATCAAAGAGAATAGTAGTTAGGTAACAACTTATCTTTACTCTTTTATTGTTTTTAACTTCAAGTTCATTCATTTGAGAGGTAACAATGTACCTACTAAAACATAAATTTTTTTACAAATAGGTAATCTCAATTGTTGTTATTTTATAGATTCAGGATTAAATGTGAGTTGTAGATAATATTGTTTAATGTAACTTTATTGTTTTGTATCGTGAGGCAGCTTGATTTTTTGTAATGTTTACCGAAAAACTATTTAAAGATAGTGACAAAATAAGAGAACTTTCACCTCCTCATCTCATACAAACTAAGAGAATGAAGTCAAATTTTCATATCAACTCACCTATTACAACATCGCAAACTCTATAAGCGAATACCCAGTTTTGAAGATATGAAGGATGAAGAAGAGCAATCTCAGACAAAGTTCATGACATGTACCAAGTAAATTTAATTATTGAAAATGAATTTTTCACCATTCTAAACATTTTTCTTTTGAATTTTTGCATTCACTGAAATGGAGCAGAAGAAGGAAGATACTATTTCTTCGATATTGGGGATCGTCGAAATAAGCAAAAATACTATTTCTGCGGAAAATACCATTTGTCGGTATTTGAATCGAGATACCCAAAAGGGGCATTAGTTCTTTCTCTTTTTCTTGAATCGACTGGAAGGGGATGATGAATCGATTTGTTCGCCTTTTTGCCAATAAATAAGAATTCTCATAGAGAGTCTCAGGATATATGAGATGACAATGATCCGTACATATGACTCGATTTAGTTCTGAATAATCCGGAATCCTACTTTCTTTTTTACCCGAAAGATTTGAACTAAAGAATTTGCTTTTAACTTGCTCATTATTTACTGAAAGGCTCAAAATGGATTGTCTTTCGACAGAAAGAGAATGAACGTTTATTTGATCTTGATCCATGAGAACATGCTTAATTCTAAATTTCGAGGCTTCTGAATAAATTTAGGAAGGATAATTATGTCCTTTTAATTAATAAAAGTCCAAACACAATACCTTTGTTAATTATACGGATGGAAAACGAGCTTTTGTAGGCAATTATATTAAACCAATTATTATATTATAAATTTTAGTTAGGAATATGGTCTTGTGAAACTTGGGCGAGGGATGAGACCTAGGTATATAGGTATAATTTGTTCATATTATTTTATTCTATTGTAAGTTTAAGTGTTCGACACAAACTCTTATTGCGTGGGCTCAAGATAGGGTGCATAACCATGGGTTATGCACCCATCAATAACCAAATCTGGACCCTTCATTTAGAAAATCCAGATCTAAGGATGGAGAATTAAAGACTATTTTTATTTTCACTAGCTTTCTTAATTGACTCATATCTTTTTCGTTTTAACTCGGATTTTAATTTTTTTTGCACAGATGGAACGAGTTCACCGTGCTCTACAAAATGAGATCAATTTTCAATATTTTTTTAGGAAAAAAAATTCTGGCCTCTCGGTACCAACTGCATACCATATGGTATCTTCTTCGTTTTTAATTCGTTTTTGAAAACGTTTGCACAGCAGGGATGAGTTCATCATGATCTACTGGATCTACAAATTTCTTGGTGAACAAATTACAGGACCAAAAAATACCACACAATACCATACAATACCACCCCGGTACGGGGTGGTATTGTATGGTATCTTCTTCGTTTTTAATTCGTTTTTGAAAACGTTTGCACAGAAGGGACGAGTTCATCATGATCTATTGGATCTACAAATTTCTGGGTGAACAAATTACAGGACCAAAAAATAGCACACAATACCATACAATACCACCCTGGTACGGGGTGGTATTGTGTGGTATACAATGTTAAAAGTCGTAAATTACAATTAATATACTTCTACTATCATGTATTCAACCATCCTACAGTATTGGTTTGTTCATACCACCATGGTACGTTTTTCAAAACATAGGTATGCTTTTATTTCAATACCAGTCAATACCATATGGTATAGGCTGGTAAAAAATGGCTCAATTTTTTTTGTTCGAAAAATATATTAAAGTGGATATCATTTTGAAGAGCACAATTAATCTGATCTAACTGTGCAAAAAAAATTAAATTTTGACTTAAAATGAGCGAGAAATCGTCCGTAAAAGATTAAAGATGGAAAAATTAAAGGCTTTCAATGAGAGAGAGGATGCTGATGTCATGCTGATGTGGACGTGTTACTCATGGTTACTCACCATAAGGTTACTCACCTGATCCATTCCCTATTGCGCGTCTTTTACTAATTAACTAATTTGACGTTTTGAAGTTTTTCATTATCTCGCTTTTTATTATAACTCGGATTATTTGTTGTCAATTAAAAGTTACAGATTGGATTAGGGTCAGACCAATTGGAGAAGTACTACATATAGTTCTCATACACGTATATGTTATTTTAATGAAACACGTAAATAAAATGTGGATCACACCAAATAAAATGGATGGAATTTGTCAGCATAACCTCCTTAAGTTACAGCGGGCACAAATCTCAAGAGCTATAGTTAAGGGTTTTTCAATTTCTTGCACACTGAACGGATTAATATCTCATTCATTTCAACTCTGGTTTTAAAAAAAATTGAGCTAGAAAAACCATATTAATTGAAAATTTCCAACGAAAAGTTAAGAAGATTACGATGAGTAATATTATAAGAATTATACAACATCAAAGAGAATAGTAGTTAGGTAACAACTTATCTTTACTCTTTTATTGTTTTTAACTTCAAGTTCATTCATTTGAGAGGTAACAATGTACCTACTAAAACATAAATTTTTTTTCAAATAGGTAATCTCAATTGTTGTTATTTTATAGATTCAGGATTAAATGTGAGTTGTAGATAATATTGTTTAATGTAACTTTATTGTTTTGTATCGTGAGGCAGCTTGATTTTTTGTAATGTTTACCGAAAAACTATTTAAAGATAGTGACAAAATAAGAGAACTTTCACCTCCTCATCTCATACAAACTAAGAGAATGAAGTCAAATTTTCATATCAACTCACCTATTACAACATCGCAAACTCTATAAGCGAATACCCAGTTTTGAAGATATGAAGGATGAAGAAGAGCAATCTCAGACAAAGTTCATGACATGTACCAAGTAAATTTAATTATTGAAAATGAATTTTTCACCATTCTAAACATTTTTCTTTTGAATTTTTGCATTCACTGAAATGGAGCAGATGAAGGAAGAATATGCTAATAGTAAAAGTAGTGAATTCAGTGATGGAGATAGTGGCATTATTGAACAAAGAAAGAGAGATATATAAATTTTAATGATGGGAGGAAAGAGCAAATGATTGATAATATTTATTATTTGAATAATTAAAATTCTACTATCATGAAAAGATATTTCATAGTAAAAAGAAGAATGAGACTATTGATGATGAATATAAAATTTTATTAATGAAGGTCAATCTCTATGGAGAAGATGCTTTTTGAGTATTAAGTTTTTTAGGAATCGATTACTTGCATGATTTTTCTTATTTACTTTTGATAAGGACTTTTTTCCATGAATGTCAAAATGCTGTAAAACTTATGATGCATATTATTTTTAGAGATTTTTAGTAATTGAATAACTTACGTTATTTCATTATATCAAATAAGTGATTCACATAATTACTCTTATTGTTTATACTATTGATGTGATTCATCCGGCCAACGGGCGGGCCCAAATCTAGTTCACAATACTAGAAGTTAACTGTTAATGCGAGTATCTATGGCAAAAATTAATATTAATGCTGAGTGATTGTTACCCAACGGACGATTCTTTGATTCTCCGAATTTATCAAATGATTTTCTCTTTGTGATTGTGACTAGGGTTTTCTCACCATGTTTGCGGCAGGATTTGAAACTACTTATGTCCTCTTTGCATAATATAAATATTTAATTATTTAATTAATAATTATTTAATAAATAAAATTAAAACTAATTATATCCAAAATAATTCATTCACATGTAAAAAATAATCGACAAATAAAATCACTATTTTCATAAGCAACCACGACGGAATTTCATATTGTGAAAGAAACACAAAAACATTTGTTGTCTACACTGTTAAGTAAGTCTCTTTTAATGTATCACACTAAACAATCATTAGTAAACTGGTCGCCAATTCGACATCAAAACTTGTTCTTAATATAACTCAAAGTTGAAAATGTTATTTCTGCACTTGTAGTTGCAAAGTGGTAGAATCAAAACTAGTGGAATTGCCGCTGTCGCTGAAAAATTTCAGGGTTGTTGGTGAAAAACGAATAGACATAAGGAGTAAAAAGATTTTATTAGGTCTTTATTGCAATTAAAAGTTCGTTTATAGTATAATAAATTAATTTTATGTCAATTTATGAATAACTAATAAGTCGTGTTGTACTGATAAAATACTCTAATACCACCTTTAATTATTTGTTCCATCATCAATATAAATATATATGGGTATTTTTTCCACTCCAAAATTTGCCTCTGTCCCGTGACAAGGGCTAATGCCCCTGCCTCCGCCTGTGCCCATGCCGGCATTGAAACCTCCTGATAACGTGGCTAGAATCCATCGCCACCCATTGGTTCTTCCTTGCTTAATGGCAAAGGAGAGAAAGAAATACAACAACAACAACAACAACAACAAAAAAAGAGTGAAGGGTTTGGTCGTGAACAATGATGAACGTCTTGATGGTTCTAAAAAATAGGGGAGGCCCTATGGAAGAGACCGTGTTTGAAGCTGGTATGGCACGAGGAGCCTGATGGAGTGGGAAAAGGCGCTTTGCTTACCCGAAGGAGGATGACGACTCATATGTAGCGGACTCAAATTCGGAGGATATATCAGCTGCTGAAAAGGAGGATGACCAACTACTTGATGTGGAAGATAACCCAGAATGCCCGACGGTGTTGTTTATTGCTGTGGAGAAACGTTCTATTAGAAGGGAATGGAGGTTGGCGTTAGTGGTAAAAGGCCTTGGCCAGAAAGTCATGTATATTGCACTCACAAAACGTTTGAGCTGTCTATGGGCGAGGAATGGGGACATTCAAATCTCCGACATGAAGAACGCATGCTTCCTTGTTAGGTTTCGTAAGAAGAAAACTATGAAGTGGCAGTTAATGGGGGTCGTGGCTACTAGGTGAGACTTACTTGATAGTCCATAGGTGGTATAAGGGATTTAACTCGTGGAAAACAGTGACCAAGTTCACAATGGTATGGGTGCAGCTGCCTGATGTGACACCAAAGTTCTTTAATCAGCTGGCGGTTATGAGAATAGAGGACATAATTGGCATACCTGTGCGAGTAGATAGAGCAACGATTGAAGGAGCAAGAATGAACTGTGCTCTGGTTTGTGTGGGGGTTGATCTCACGAGGCCCCTCCTCTCCAAATACAAACTAGAGGGCGTGGAGTATGTCATTACCTCTGAAGACCTTGCAATATTTCTCTTGAATGTGGAAAATATGGGTCGAAAACAAGCACATGTTCGTGCAAAAATCCAACCCTAACTCAACAGGTATATGGTGCAGGGAACTGATCCCCTTTGGGTTATTAATGCGATTTCTAAGTTATAACTACTATGGATTGGGAAACACACGTGAAGTTACATCATTCAAGTCATTAGTGCGACAAGTTTCCCATCACGTTGTCTTATTAATGGAGACGAAACAGACAAAGGAAGAGAACACGATAACTCAAAAGGAACTTGGTTTTTAGGGTAGTGATAGCTGGTCAGTGGTTGTCTCACCTAGAAGCAGGGCAGATGGTGTTAGTATTTGATGGAAGGAGGGACTACAAGTTACTGTGATGTCGGCCTCTTTGCACCACATCAATATTAAAATTGAAGAGGATACCTATGCTACGTGGAGATTTTTTGGCATCTATGGGTGGCCGGAGGGAAGTGAAAAATGGAGAACTTGGGAAATTATTTGACTCTTGGCAGGGCAATGGGATGGACCATGACAGTGTGGGTGACTCACTCCTACTGTCACTCTAGAAAATGGCCAAGTGTAACCACTTCCTAAAGCGTAGTATAGCGGGTTTGGGTTTTAATGTCAACCCGGGTCCTAGATGTGATGACTACTCAGTGAATTCGTATTATCTAGCAATGAAACTTTAGTGAAGATCTAAACTAACAAGCAAACAAAGCAACTAAACAGTTTTTTTCAAGTTAAGAGAGGTCACCCGGATATGGTTCCCCCTAGACTGCAGTTAAGCCGGATTGTAATTACCAAGTTCAATTTCTATGATAGTTATACTGCGGAAGGTTCTCAAACAGTCTGAAGTCTCGACTAAAGGTCTTCAGACCCTCTCAATCTGAGTCTCTAGCGGGCGACTAACCTCCACCGGAGTAAACAGTTTGAGGCCCTATGAACAAAACCTCCACTACCGAATTGAATTCGGTACAGAATAGTGAATTGGCTCCTCGACTAAAGTCACCAATTCACTACCTTCGATTAAGGATACTCTATCAACCTAGGCAGATATTATCATTCTAGGTTAAAGCAGAAACAACAGGAATTTGATCAGGATTCATGCCATTCAATCATTCAAACCTCAATCGAATATAATCAAATCATAGAAACAGTACTTGGGTTCATACAATCAATCCTAACATACAGATCTAGGGTTTCCCACACCCAGATGAATGGGAGAACTACTCCATGGAGAAAGAAGCAAAAGCAGAATCAGATGCGGAAACCATACTGTGAAGGATGGATTTCAGCTCCTGGACGTTGATCGGCACTCTTCCAAGCTCAAGCCAAGCTCCAATGGTGATGAAGATCAAGCTAGGGCACTTGGAGACTCTTGTTCGTCGCTTTCTCTCTCTAGGAATCGCTCTGTCTCTCTAAAACTCGAATCCCCTTCTTTTTGGCTGAAAATCTGCTTAAAAGGGCATCAGTGGCCAAAGCACGGTCGAGGGCACGGCCGTGCTTTGCCTCAGCCCGCCCGTGCTTTGGCTAGGGTTAATTACACCGCCAGCAGTTGGGGAAAACACGGCCGTGCTTTTGGGAGAACACGCCCGTGCTTTGGTGGAACACGACCGTGCTTTCAGCCCGTGTTTTCAGCTTGAGTTGGCCAAACTCAAATCAGCTCTCGGCAGTAAAAGCACGGTCACAGAACACGGCCGTGTTCTGAAGGCCTCCTGCCCGTGTTTTCACTGCCGAACCTGTTCCCCTATATTCAATGCTTCGTTTCTCCCTCGTCCGGACTCCGAATTAGTCGCCGTTTGATCCCATACGCTCGTAGTCTCGTCCTCTTTCTTTTCATGACAGACTTGCACGATTCTTCGTCCATAAAGGGAGGTAAAAATCCATTCTTCTTCAGGTCATGCCAGAGTTTCTTCTCGCGAATCGCCAATTGATCTCTGATTGACTTGAAACATGCCAGAGTTTCTTCACTTTATGTGCTAGGACCTGAAATGTAACAAAGGAACACAACCTAGCGTAAAATAGGCCAAAGAAACGATAATGCAAGCTTAAACAATCAAGAAACAAAGGGGAAAAACATGTGCAAATATCGAGTCATCAGTGGGGGTGACCAAGTGCAGACAGAGGAGGAAAAGATAGGAGGGAATAGGCATACTGCGGCAGAGCTGACTGAGTTTAACAATTGTTTGTCGGAGGTAGGTGTTTAAGACCTGGGGTACCACGGGTACAATTTTACCAAGGAAAACCTACACCGACAAGGAGGATATATCGAGGAAGACGTGGAGCTGACATGGGGCTGATCTTTTCGCTTTGACCTGATTTGGACAAAGCATGAAGAGTGTCCCAACATGATTGAGGAAGCATGGAAGCCAGGAGCGAGCAATTGCACCCTCACAAAACTGGAACAATGCTGAGATCATATGGGAAGTTGGAGTAAGAGGGCTTTTCCAAACTTCAGGAAACAAAAGGGAAGATAATAAAGGCTCTGTGTGCGCTAGAAAGGGTTCATAAAACCGATGCCGTGCTCGAGCAAAGAAGGATTCTTGAATAGGAATGGGAAGAGGTGGAGGCAAATGAAGAAGAGTATTGGAAACAAAGGAGTCGAGTTGACTGGCTGAGAGGCGGAGATAAGAACACACTGTTTTTTCATATATAAAAAGCGACAGCTTCTAAGAGGCGAAATACTATTTTAAAAAATAAAAAATTAATGCGTCCAGTGGTGCCTGGGGACGAAAGTTGTCTTAGACTGCATAGTTAATTACTTATGATAGTTTCTCAAGGCGAGCAAGCAACCCCAACTTACACCAGTTCTGGACTCGGTCACCGGGCGTGTTATTGAGGCGGATAATGAAGCTTTGTTGCTACCAATCATTATGGAGGAAGTGTTTAGGGTCACGAAAGGCTCCTAGGGCAGATGGCTTCTCGACTCTTTTCTTCAAGCGGTATTGGGGGATAGCAGGATCGATTTTGCCAGCCCTAAATGAGACACTGATTGCTTTGATACTGAAATTCAAGAATCCTACTAAGCCAGCAGACTTTACGCTTATAAAGCTGTGTAGCGTGCTTTACAAGTTGGCAGTGAAGGTTTTGGCTAATCAGCTCAAACATATCCTGGGCAAAATCATTGGTCTGACTCAAAGTACTTTTGTGCCAGGGCGTGTCATCATTGGCAATATTATGGATTACTTTGAATGTTTCCACTCAATGAAAAAGAGGACTAAGGGACCAAATGGTATTACGACGGCCAAAATTGATATTGTTAAAGCCTACGATGGGGTGGAATGAAATTTTCTCGAAGAATGGTGGGTGGCTCGAGTTATGATGTGTGTCTGATCTGTTTCCTACTTCGTCCTGGTAAAGGGGCATAGGTCGGGTACTTTTTGTCCTGAGCGAGGGCTGAGACAGGGGGACCCTTTATCACCATATTTGTTCCTGATCTAGGTGGAGGGACTTTCATCTTATACGTAGAAGGCGATTGCTAACGGAAGGATACACGATTTCCAGCTGGCTCGTGGATCACTCGTACTTTAGCACCTCTTTTTTGTTGACAACACTATTTTCTTTTTCAGGGCCACTGTGCAGGAAAGTAAGGAGTTGAAGTGTATTTTGAACGATTATGCACGAGAGTCGGGAGAGCTTGTCAACTTTCAAAAGTTGCACATCTCTTTCAGTCCGAATGTGAAGCCCCACAGACAGTTGGAGGTGAGAGGTGCACTCAGAATGAAATGTATCCCGAAATATGATAAGTACTTGGGCTTGGCTATTGAGGTTGGCATGTTGAAGAAGGAGGTCTTTCTCCATATCAAAGAATGAGTAAGGAAAAATATGAAAGGCTGGAAGGAGAGGATTATGCCCTCCGCTGCATGTGAAGTATTGATAAAGTCGGTAGCGCAAGCTTAACTTACGTATGTCATGGGTTTCTTTCGTGTCCCTAAGGAGTTATTTGATGAAATTAACTGCCTTATTTCGAACTTATAGTGGGGACATGAAGGCAATGAGAGGCGTGCTCACTGGATCCATCGAGAGGATTTGATTCAACTGAAGATGGAATAAGGAATGGGCTTCCGAGATCTGAAGGGAGTCAATACGGTGCTCCAGGTGAAATAGCTTTGGCGGCTCTCGCAAAAGGCCGAACTCCTTGGTGGCTCCCATTATAAAATCCAACTACCAAAAGAACGCCTCGGTTCTTGAAGCACAATGTGGGTACCGACCAAGTTATATTTGACAATCGTTTATGAGTTCGCAAGAATTTTTGCGTGCAGGGCTTCGGCGGGGGATCGGGAATGGCTTCAAGGTGAGGATCTGTGGAGATAAGTGAATCCCCACCTCTCTAGAGTTTTACGTTAGATCGACCTCCATGGGACTCCCAGCCGACTCCCTAGTTCGAGAGTTCATTATTCCAAAGAGCAATCAATGGGATGTGGGGTTGATAACAAGTTGTTTTCCCAATGAATGGAGACCTCTATACTCCAAGTTCCACTTCGGGGTGAGATGGAGCCTGACCAGCTGTTTTGGCAGGACAGTAAAACTGGAGATTATAATGTTAGAGATGGCTATCGGTGATGGCTCAAATATTTCTCGTACGCACAGGGACTTAGCATGCATGGGAACAAGGGTACATGGAAAAGGATGTGGGCCATGCAAACACCATCAAAGGTCAAACAATTTATGTGGCGGTTCATGAGGGAGGCTCTTTCTACGAGTGACCATTTGAGCACTCTGAGCAAAAGGTAAAGTGACAAATATCCCTTCTGAAATTCGGTGGAGCCCCAAATCCACTTCTTCTACGAGTTCAGCTGGATGTCTCAATTGTGGATGGCTTTGCCTTCTGCGAGATGTTTTGAAGCTCGGGGAAATAAGGACTGCTTCGAATGGGTTAACGAAGTTATGAAGAAGGTGGCGGACGAAGAATTGGAAGAATGGTGCACTTTAATGTGGTTCTTGTGGAAAGAACGGAACGCCCAAATGTTCAATGGTACGAAGATCCTGGATGATAAAGGTGCATTGCGAGCACACCTTTTCTGAAGGAGTACAAGCAGCAACAATCAAGATTTGAGGAGCCCGATAGAGCTATGATTGGTCCGTGAGAGAAGAAATAGAGACGTCTCGATGTGGGTTGTACCTCGGTGGCGACAATCGCAATTATTTTGCTGAATGGTGGCGCAGGCTTTGGAGTAGTTATTCGCAATACAGATGGTCGTTTCCTTCTTGAGGATGCAAAGAGAGTGCATGGTGATTGAATTGTTGATATGGAGGAAGCCCTTCATGCTGAATTAGGCACACAACTTTCTTGGCAAATGCAGTATCCAAAGATGATCTTGAATTGGATTGTCCGACAATTGTGCACAACTTACAATTGATAGAGCTAATTCATACGGAGACTAAAATAGTTTGAGGCAAAGTCAGAAGACTCCTAGATAGAATGGAAGGTAGCCGATGGAGATTTCTCTATAGGGAAGCAAATGAGGTTGCGCACACCATGGCACATGTAGAGACAAATTTGAACAAATTGGCCCCTAGTTGGACAAGACGTTACTCAGGCGGTTCTAACGTTTTTCCATACCGGAAGACTGTTGAGAAGCTTTAATCGAACTTGGATTTCCTTAGTGCCAAAAGGGTCGAAGTTCGTACTATGAAAAACCTCAGACCCATTAGCCTTTGCCAAGTGGTATATAAGATTATATCCAAGGTATTTGCCGATAGACTTAGCAAGGTTTTGCCCTCAATCATTTCCCAATCTCAAAATGGGTTCATCAAGGATCGTCAGATTACAGATAATATTAGGATCAGCCATGAGGTCACTCACCATATTAAAACCCTTTACTCAGGGTCAAAGTGTTGGATGGCCTTAAAATTAGATATGGAGAAAGCTTATGATCGTATTGAGTGGCCATTTCTCTTTGAAATGATGAAGGAATTCGTATCCTGGATCCAGGAGTGTTTGACCACTGTCTCCTATTCCATCCTCGTTAATGGTTTCCCTTCAGAGTACTTCAGACCCTTGAGAGGACTACGCCAAGGCGACCCTCTATCTTCTCTGCTATTCACTATATGCACAGAGGGTTTCTCTGCTATGATAAATCAGGCAGTAACCATGGGCTTCTTGGAAGGAGTCAAGATCCGTCAGAACTGTCCAATGATTTCTCACCTCTTCTTCGCTGATGACTCTTACCTTTTCGTGCAAGCTTCTCGCGCCTCTTGCTCGAATCTATTATCCTTGTTCCAGGAATATGAACGACTCAGTGGACAGAAAGTTAACTTTTCCAAATCGGCAGTATTATTCAGTAGAAATACTAAGAGTGAAGATGCAAGCCTCATGGGATCGCAGTTGGGAGTAGGGGCTATAGGAGAACAGGATTCTTATCTAGGCCTTCCCTCTCTAATACCAAGAACCAAGAAGGATACGTTCCTCTATATTGAGGAAAAGATGGGCAAGAAATTGCAAGGTTGGAAACAACGTACCCTGTCAAAAGCAGCTAAGGACACTCTAATCAGGACCTCTGCAACTAATATACCAGTTCTTAGTATGTCGTGCTTTAAATTCCCAGTTGATACATGTAGACGTTTAAATGGCCTTTTGGCAAGGTTTTTGTGGGGTTCTGCTACTAATTTTGATCATCCAATACACTGGGTATCATGGAAAGGTCTCGCCCAAAGTAAATTTCATGGAGGACTAGGCTTCAGGGATTTTAGGGCTTTCAATCAAGCTCTTTTAGCCAAGCTATGTTGGCGTATTTGGACAAACCCCGACTCGCTCATTAGCCAATTGTATAAAGGAAGATATTTCAATGGAAATACGATTTTGAAAGCCTCCATTGGCTCTAATCCATCTTGAGGTTGGAGAAGTATTCTCTATGGGCGAGAGCTCCTCTTGCAAGGCTTACGATGGCAAGTAGGCGATGGAAACGACATAGAAGCCTTCAAAGACAATTGGTTATTAGCTGATAAACCATGCCCTCCTGAGCTTAGGCGGCAAGAGGATAATAACAATTCGAGGGTGTTCTTTTTCATCAGAGAAGGCCAAAGGGAATGACATATCCCTAGATTAAAGAACTGGTTCAAAGAAAATTCAGTTGACCTCATTCGCAATATGGTAGTTCCCATACTACCACAGCAAGACAAGTTAATTTGGCACTTTACCAAAAATGGATCTTATTCGGTAAAAACAGGATACCATCTAGCCTTGGATAATATCTTAATGCTTAGTCAAAAATCGATGGCTTCCATCATTGATCCTCCTATTTGGAAAGGAACGTGGGTACTTGACGTTCCACCACAGCTCACGTACTTTATTTGGCAATGTTTGAAAGTTATATTGCCAACTATGAAGGCTCTTAGGCCTCGAGGAATTAACTGTCAAGCTCATTGTTCAGTTTTTGGGATAGTGACTCACTCCTACTGTCACCCTAGAAAATGGCCAAGTATAACCAATTCCTAAAGCGTAGTATAGCGGGTCAGGTTTTAATGTCAACCCGGGTCCTAGATGTGATGACTACTCGGTGAATTCTTGTTATTTAGCAGTGAACTTTTAGTGAAACTCAAGCAAACAAAACACAGAGCAAGTAAACGGTTTGTTGTCAAGTCAAGAGAGGTCACCCGGATATGGTTTCCCCCTAGACTGCAGTTAAGTCGGATTGCAATTTACCAAGTTCAGTTTTCATGAAAGTTATACTGCGAAAGGTTCTTAAATAGTCTGAAGTCTCGACTAAAGGTCTTCAGACCCTCTCAATCTGAGTCTCTAGCGGGCGACTAACCTCCACCGGAGTAAACAGATTGAGACCCTAACGAACCAAACCTCCACTACTGAATTGAATTCGGTACAAAATAGCGAATTGGCTCCTCGACTAAAGTCACCAATTCGCTACCTTCAATTAAGGATACTCTATCAACCTAGGCAGATATTCTCATTCTAGGTCAAAGCAGAAACAACAGGAATTTGATCAGGATTCAAGTCATTCAATCATTCAAACCTCAATCGAATATAATCAATTCACAAACTCTGTACTTGGGTTCATACAATCAGACCTAACATACAAATCTAGGGTTCCCCATACCCATATGAATGGGGAAACTACTCCATAGAGAAAGAAGCAACAGTGGATTCAGACACGGAAATCATACTGTGAAGATGGATTTCTGCTCCTGGACGTTTAATCGACACTTCTCCAAGCTCAAGCCGGGCTCCAATGGTGATGAAGATCGAGCTATGGCACTTGGGAACTCTGGCTCGTCGCTTTCTCTCTCTAGGAATCGCTTTTTCTCTCAAAAACTCGGAACCCTTGAATGTTGGCCTTCCTTTCCCTTAAATCTACTGCCTGGTCGCGATACCCGGTCGGGTATTTTGGGTCTCGACCGGGTATTTTCAAAACGCACGTTTCATCCAGGGGAAAATCCCCGGTCTGACTCAATAATCCCCGACCGGGGATCTTGGCCTTCTGCCCGGGCCCCTCTCTGTTTCTCGGGCGCCCCAAAATAATAAATACCCGGTCGGGCATTTAGCCACCTGACCGGGTATTTTCCTCCTGCAGCCCACTTTGTCCCAACTTCGCTCCTTTCGACCCAGAACTCGTTTCTCCGCCTCGATTCCAACGTCGGGTCCTGAAATATGACATAAACACACACCCTGGCGTAAATCGGCTTAAAACACGAGATTCCTCAGCACAAAACGGCTCCCAGAATAGGGGTGAACAACATGTATAATTATCGGTCTATCAAACTCCCCCACACTTAACCGTTTGCTTGTCCCCAAGCAAACCAAGTCAGACACTAGGTAAGCTTACATATTTCAATCAACCAACACTGGGGACAAGTCATAAAGGCACAAAACACGTGAATCGCACTGGTTTTCAAACATCAATACATGCACAACCTCAATAACAACCTGGACAACCACCACAAAGGACATTCGAGTGCAGCAAATCGAGTAAAGGAAGAGTCTCCCGTCTGTTCACTAGCCAACCTAGACTTGATTCAACCACTTACTCAAAACAGTCGACTCATGCATCCAACTCAAAACATCAGAATAGAGACCGAGCAATCTAGGTCCTCACCGGGGTACAAGAGCATATAGAAAATGGAAATGAATCACTCACTCTCGACCAGTGGGGTCAGGACAATTTTTGATGCGAAAGATGCGCATGCTATTTCTCTCAATCCCTATCATCTCTTCACCATGATGGCAGCCTCTAAATGCTAGAGTTCACATATGGGGTGTCACCACTAACTAATCAGGAGGTCTTAGACACAGGTTCAAATGACTGGCTAGGGTCTTGGACATGGGGAAAAGGCCTTTTAGGTGGTGGAAGTATTCATAGCAAAAAGGTTCCACATTTTCCAAACACACAATCACAGTCAACCAACCCGGTATTTTCTTTCTGCTATTCTGCATTCCTCAATATCTTAAGAGCACAAGAGCGAAGGAGGCATAATCATCAGCATTTCCAAGCCAGACTGCTAAGAAACACTGCTTACTGGGCATTACTCAGATTTTTGGTAGTGGCTCTATTTTGCTTTCAATTTTTCTTTGTTTTTCTTTCATTTTTCTTTTCATTTCTTAAGAGAGCCCCGCTTCTGCATAAATTTCAAACACCTGCCCAATTTTTAAGCACTACCTCCAACACTCACATAGACTTTAGCAGAAACAGCAGAGATATATAAAACCACTCTGTGGAACCTTCTAAAAGATGCAACAAGGGTGATTTTTTCATTATAGACCAAAAGAAAGGATAACACACGGCTCAAAGGGCTGACTAGGGGATATGACACATCAGGACAGTCAGTTTTGGGCGTGGGCTAATCCTATGCCCCATCATCTTAGCTAGTGACAACGTGAATGCTACACATCATGGAAGAGGGATCTATCGCACAAGAAAGAAACGAGCAGGCTCAAATCTCACATGGCTACCTATATGCTCTATCTCACATTCTGATACCCTGAACTAGATGCATAAACGACTGTCAAGGATAAGTAATCAGATCAAGTCAGATCAAGTCACAGTTGGCAAGCAAACAGTTGAAAAACTGAACCCCTACATCGTTCTACTGCACATCTCAGTCCTCATCATAGGTTGTCCTAGTCGCAAACAAGTTGTCATGCATTAATCCGAAAACCAATCAATTCATCCATCAAAACACAGTGCCAATATGATCAAACAGCAGTACTTGGAGCCCTCAAATCGTAAGATTTGGACAGTGGACTAGGCTCCAAGCACACAAACAGAGCTAATGCAGTCAAAAGATAAACATCCCCCCCACACTTAAGATCGACATTGCCCTCAATGGAGAAGAGGGAAGGAAAGGGGAACGATGTTACCGGTGTGCACAGACTGCAGAAGACTGGAAATGGACCAGTCGGCATGGGACGGACTGGAGAGAGGACCAGTCGGGAACACAGGCAGAGCTAAAAGAGACCAAAAAGCTCAAACACATACGTTAGGTCCAACGGTCAGCCCAATAGTACATAATCCATAATGAAAAGAAACAAAAACCGACACAAAACAGACAGTTTGCATGCTGACACAGATAAAAACTCTCAAAACAAGCCCCTAGGGCCCTCCGAGACCGGAGAAATCAATCTGATCCATAAGGTCGTCGACGCCATCATCCGGAGGCTGCCGTGGTGGTGAATGCTCCCACTGGTGGTCCAGTGGTGCTCTGCTGGAGGGTGGCAAGCCTGGAGTAGATGCTCGGAATACTCCATCAGACGGCGACCTCGGTCTCTCTCCCGCTCGATGAGAGCAGTAGTGTGGCCCATGTGGGTCTCCAATCGGCCAAGGCGCTCATCCACGCCCGTCATCCGGGACCGGTACTCGGCCTGGTGGGCCGAATACTGCTGGTAAAACTGGACCTGATGGTCCATGAGCTGCTGGTTCTGAAGACCCAGCTGCTGGAACTGGAGGCCCATCTGCTGGAACTGCTCCGTGAAGAAGTCCATCGACGGACCAGAAGGACCAGAGGAGGACTCGCCTCTCTCCGGTCTCCGTCGAGGCTGCAGATCCCCAGGGGGGAGAGCGAGGGCTCCGGTGCATCGGCATCCATCACGCCGTCATCATCATCGTCAGCATCCTCATCCACCTCCTCATCGTCCGAGTAGTCCGCATCCTCCTCGTCCGAGTCGAGATCAATCACCCCCGCGGGGGCATAGAGAGCCCATCCACCCAGGTGCGGATGTCATCAGTGGCGAGGAGGCGCGCGTTGTTGAGCACGTCCCGGCTGAGGGGGGCGGAACCACCCAACACAGTCGCATTGTGAAGCCCCTGAAAGCTGATGTCGAAATGCCTCGCCAACCGTGTGATCAGGGGACCACAGAAGAGGTGGGTAGGATGCCCACGGATCCGGTGGAAAGTGAGGGCCATGAAGGAGCCCAGGTGAAGCATGTGAGCCGGATCCCCCATCGAGTACATGGCGTATAACACCCGCTTCGGGATCTTATGCGAACCGGTGGCGTTGGGGACGACGGACCGGGTGATCAGCAGGTTCAGGATGTGCCACTGCGGCTTGAGGGTGCTGACGGAGGTCTGGCCAGCATCGAAGTAGTCGTAGCCATAGGCGCGCCTGGCTATCCTGCGGTAGAAAGCAGTCTGGTTCCAGTCGGTCGGGTGGGCAACCTCGAGCTCATGGGCATCGATCCAACATTGATTACCCCTAGTTTCGACATTTAGGTTGATATTGAGCATTATCCTAGATTGCTTGACTCGATATCTGTACCACGAAGAATACTTGACTAGGTTGGACCCCCTATTCGAGTGCATCCAACCCCTCCCAATTGCGCTACCCAGAGTGGCGTAACAAACAACCGGCAAAGAAAATTGAGGTGCTAAACGCTAATTCCAACGATTGGGCAAACCCTACTCGGCACTATGGACCCTATTGCTTTTGCCTCAAAGACCATAGTGATGGATTGAAGTTTCTCTAACCAACCTAGGGGGATATACTCAAAATCCTCCAATTCACACCCCCGGGGATTAATCCAGAACGACATAGATTGAGGAGTGAACCTAATTTCCAAGAATGGGCAAAAGGGGATTTTCTCCCTCCTAGGTAGGGGTGGCAGTTCAGTTATTTCGGTTATAACAGGTAACCGATTGGCCGGTTATTGGTTAACCGAAATAACCACCCCCTTACCAAAAATCGACCGAAATAGGCTTCGATTTCTTGGTTATCTCGGTTATCTATTAACCGAACCACTTTTAATACCAAAAACTATTTCGTCCAGCTTCCGATAACCGACCAAAGTTCGGTTACTTCAGTTGCCGGTTAGTGGATAACTGGCCGATTATCGGTTTAACCAGCCGGTTAACCGATAACTGGTAACCGAGCTGCCACCCCTACTCCTAGGTCAAATGACATTAAATGGAATCAACACTCATGCAATTCATAACAATCATCCATCATTAGATAAATGGAGGAATCAAACATAAGATAGGTCACATACATCAACATATAACCAAAATCTAGACCTAGGGTTCATTAACCTAAGAGAAGAGGTCTAGTTCATAGAGAGAAGAAAGATTACAACAAGAAGCACAAGATCTTCCATCTTCATGGCTGATTCATTGACTCCAAGCTTGATCAATGCCTCCAATTAAGCTCTATGATCACTTCAAGATCCCTCTCTCTCTCTCTCTCTCTCTCTCTCTCTCTAGAAACCCTAAGGAAAAACCAAGTTCTCCCCAAAAACACACTTGCTCCCTCTTCTCTCTTACAACTGCCTTCTATTTATACAGCCTGATTGCCCAGATCACTTGTTGAAGATCACGGTCGTGATCTCAACATCCAGACCGTGATCTCATCTGAAGCAGTTGTGGTTTAGGCCAATGTTCATGGCCTCATTTGCAACGATCACGGTCTAAGATTGTGACCTCGACCCGACCTACTCACAATGCTTGCGACATGAGGCCGTGATCTTCAAATCCAGGTTTTGATCTTCACCTCTTTTTCACTCTTTGGCACTCTTTGACTTTTGAATGTCCTGAAACTCATCCCTAACCTTCCCACACGTACTATGACCTGAAATGTGAGAAAAGAAGC
The DNA here is from genome assembly GCA_946122785.1 of Linum tenue. Classification (NCBI taxonomy): domain Eukaryota; kingdom Viridiplantae; phylum Streptophyta; class Magnoliopsida; order Malpighiales; family Linaceae; genus Linum; species Linum tenue. Next base: position 62,746,617 of record CAMGYJ010000005.1, read on the forward strand.
ACCTATAGCAAAAAATAGGTCGAGGAACGACGATTACCAAGTCAAACAATCAAGATATGAAAGGGTAAAAAATGTATAAATGCGCTCGAATCAAACCTGTATGAGGATCTCCATGTTTCTTGTTTTTTTCTCGTTCGTTGAAAAAAGGACACAAACTCTTTTAGTGGGCGAAATAGTATACAACAAATTCAGCCCATCAAATCCGCGAGATGCGTAAACAATCATCTCAAGTTCTTAGGTTGGAATCCTAGGGATGGCACAAAAAATCCACAACTGTGGACATCCGCCCAAATCCGACCTAATCGGGTAGGGTAAACTCGTACGTGAGGGGGTTTTAGTGGGTAGGGGTAAAACCTCAACCCGAATACTACAGGTAATGGGTGAGCATGGTTTTCTCACTATCCAATCCTAACACGCCCGATTATACACATGCATATGTATTTTGTCTACAAATAATCACTATTTTTCTCATCATATTTTATATTTAGCAAACAGATATAATGTTTTCATGAAATTTTGTTGTTGTTAATTAATCTTCTTCATTCCACTTGTTTCTTGTCATACTTTTCCTCTTATGTAATGTGAGTATACGTGTGAATATTGACATATTGGTTGGATTTGTAACGATATATTGTCACCCATGGATAACTGTGGATACCCGTAACCCAAACGGGTATGGGCATGATTTTGATTTTCTACCCGATTCTTATGTGGGAATGGGTATGAGTAAAACCTGAACTACTTTGGATAGAAGGTGACTGCAATATTCATAATGTCACTTGGGAAAGAAAAAGGAATAATCATATTCATGGGATGTTCACACCAGCAGGTCGTTGAGTGACGGGTGAGAGCGAGAAACAATAGGTTGTAGTGAACTTACTTAAGAATTTGTTCACTATTGAAGGATCTAACGATGTATTTGCAGCGAGAGTCGAGAATCGGGTAGTTGCTCTTCCTTTGGATCGACTAGTATTGGCTGAAATTAATCAATCATTGATTGTTATGGTTACTCATTTGGAGATTAAGGAAATGATCTTCCATATGGGGGACATAAAATCCTAGGTTGATATGGGGTGTTTCTTCAATTCATTTTGGCACATTGTCGAGGACAGTGTTGTGAAGATGGCTTCATCCTTTTTTCCCAAACTGGTGAGCTTCTTCATAAGATGAATTATACTTGGCTTAAGCTCATCTCCAAGGTTGAAGTGTAAAAATGAGATAGCCAGGTCCATTTGATCGGTCTTTGCCAATTCATTTATAAGGTGGTCACTAAAATCATTTGCTCTAGTTTAGGATCAATTTTACCTTGTCCCTCATGAACATAACGATTTTGTTCAGGCTCATGAGGTAATGCATTTTATTAAGAATAAACGTAATGGAAGATTTATGAGAGAATTTCATGGCTTTAAAGCTAAATATGGAGAAAACTTATGGTATGATAGAGTGGCCTTATTTATTTGCTCTTTTATGAAAAATGAGCTTCTCAAATATTTAGGTTAATTGGGTTCAGGAATGTATGGCTACTTCCACATTTTTCGTGATGGTTAATGGTCAGCCGTTGTGATACTTTTCGTCTTCTCGTGGTATAAGGCAAGATGATCCCTTATCTCCTCTTTTTTTTTTGCACTTTATTAGAAGGTTTCATAGCCATGATAATGAATCCATTGCAATAATGTGAATGTCATGGACTTCGTATGAGTAAGTGAGTAACAGATGTCCACCAGTGTCTCAATTATTATTATTTTGTGATTTATATCTTTTCCTAAGGGCTTATGGGAGAAATGGTTCTAATTTTTTACTGTCACAAGATTATGAAACAATAGAGGTCAATGGGTGAATGTACAAAAATCGGCTTCTTAATTTAGTCCATATGTTTGGAAGCATGAACAAGAAGAACCTAGCACTTTTGTAGGTGTTGCCTCAATTAGTTTACAAAAAAATAATTTGGTTCTTCCTTCTCTTATGGGTCAATCTAAATTGGCCACTTTCAGGTTTTTAAATTAGAAGTAGTTGTCTATTTTATAGGGATTAAAATATCGTTCACTCTCGTCTATTGCAAAAGAAATTTTCTCTCAAGTCTATTGCACTGGTTTAGCGCAATATATGCTATGTCTTACATTCTCTTAACAATGAATTACTTGACAATTGAATGCCCATTTGGCTTGGTTTAGGTGGGGATCGGTTCAAGTTCAACGTCCTATACATTAGAATGTTTGGAAAACACTTTGTGCTAGCAAACATGAAGGGGGTTTAGGGTTCAGGGAGTTTGGCCAAGGTAGGTTGGGGGGAAACTTTACATCTCTAGATGTTCTTTCTTTCATTGATCTAGGTACTCAGTTATGGAACAAGGTAGCATTGGGCCATTTCTTCTATGAGCGATCTATTAATTTGATCCAAGAATTACGCTCCTTAGTCGGCCACTTATGGATTGTTTGATACATGGCGTTATAATCTTTCCGAGAAGTTTACAGTAAAGTTGGCTTACTACTTGGATGTACATTTAGAACTTTTGCCTTCTTTTGACCAGCAGGTTAATTTTTCCGATCGTTCCATTTGGAAATGGTTGTGGAATAGGATAGTACCCACTAACTTGATTTGTTTCATATGGAAATGCCTCCATTGTATTCTTCCCACATGTGAAGCTTTGGTAGCATGTGGAATGGAAATCATCCCAATATGTCCAGTTTGTGAGAGAAAAAAGAAAACATTGAAGCTTTTGTTCTTCATGTGCCCTTTGGGAATAAGATTGTGGCGCATCACTGGGTTCCAGAATAATCTCCAACGTTGAGAAAAGTGAACATTTGCTGGTTTTGTGCACTTCTCTTCAAATAAGGAAGAGGATCCAGATGCATATTGTTTGTTTTTGGGTGATTTTCCTTCACCGGAGGATTTGGAAGAATAGATGTGCAGTTTTTCTTTTTTACAAAAAGCAAGTACTATTGGAAACTTAAGCTTTGATAAGGTGCCATCAAGTAGTAGAGGTTGACAATGCTAGTCTGTATTCATAACAAGTGGTCGGCTGTGATACTACTGTATCCTCCCAATCCTGGTATCAAATTATAAACGGCTCATCGTCAATCAGGGGATACTTTGATAGGGTGACACAAAAAGGGGATTTGGGGACAATGGCATTTTTTTGCAAGATGCGATGGATCCATTCTTGTTGCTTCTGCTAAAAGGTGTGAGGGGGGATGTCAAAATAAAAGTTATAATTCTAGGATGTCCTAGGGTCGTATTCCACAAGATCTTATAATGCATAGGTACTTACACCACCATCTATGAAACACAAAACAAGAAGGACTATTTAGGGGTTTTCATTCGAATAACAAGTAAGAAAAAGTAAAGCAGGAAGAGTAAACTTGTTTAGGGTTTTTCAATTAATAGATGCATAGAAGTAAAGATACATTATTGTATAAAAAAATTGAATCTCGAATTGCACCATGCATTCTAGGGCTCGATCACATCATGCATCAATGACTCATCTATAGCATCACTCTATCCCTTTCTTTAAGACCATTCTCTACTCGTGCATGCGCCTATTGAAGTAGAGATTTAACTAGCTAATGTATGCTTTTGCTTCATTCAATCAACTAATTAATAAAGAACAAAGAAGCTAGGATATTAAATGATTAAGTGTGGGCCTCTTGATCCATAATCGATGGTCTATAACATCGATGATCTAACAATCATGCATTGATACTACTCGAGGTATAGATTGTTGATCATTCCCTTTTATACTCGTGTAGCATCAATGGGGTACCACTAGAAGGTATTTTCTTAACAAACTAGATGATACTAAGCACAATGCATATAGTAGCACATTATTGAATCATATGCACCTATGACAAAGAGCATTGAACTATATGAGCATCAAAATCATACACATAGACATCAAAACATTAAGCATCATGCATACATATAGGGCATCAAAAATCACAAGCATCAACACAAGCACGACATAAAATCATAGCATCAATACTTACAATTGTAAACGAGTTCACATCCTCAAACTAGCCACATAGAAGAGAAGGAGGGTACCACCATTGATGATGAAAGCATCTCCCAAGCTTCACCCTCTCCTACAAAAGCTAAGCTCTTACTCAAGCAGAGTATACAGAAGTTTGAATGTATTTGTGCAGCCTACTGAACTAATGAGTCTAGCCCTGTAATGGGGTGAAACTCAGCCAAAACCCTTCTATACCGACTAGGACAAGGTTTCTCTGACTTAGTGTCAAATTCATGACCTAAAGATCTTCGTTTTTGCTTGGGACTCTTTGCGCCGGTAATGCGGCTGTTGGGCCTGGCACCTGTTTTCTTCTTGGGTTAGTCTCCTAAGCCCATGGACAATCTCTTCTAAAGATTTGTATGCGTTTTGGTCAGGTCTCTATGAGCACCGGTTAGACTAGTTGTTGGGCCACCGTTGGTTCATGCTTCTGCTTGGGCTGAGTCTTCCTCCATTGGGCTTCTTTTGGGCTCAAATCATGGTTACTAGTAGGCTTATCTTTCATTGGACCTCATCTTTATCATGAAAGCTCCATGTTCTTCTATTTATAGCTCTTTTCGTCCTCTAGAGTTGTCCAATGCTTGGTCCAAGTTTTCTTAGGCTACATTGTACCTCCAAAACGATAAAAAAAAACATACCAAGAAGGCATCAAACAGTATGAAAACACATCCTATCTCTATTAAATCCTCATTGATCCAATACTTATGATTAAGATATAAAATACAAGAGATAAATGGCTGAAGGGGGAAATGTATCAAGAATGGGAGTGATAAACACTATAAGTAAAGTGTCATCAGAAATACCCCACGCTTAAACTTTGCTTGTCCCTAAGCAAACACTACTAATAACCATACAACTTAATGAAACCTAGGAACCATCCACTGCAAATCTGCCCCATGTCTCTCACGCCAAGCTCGAGTCTCCTCAAGATCCATATGTCTCTCATGCTCAAATGCATCATAGTATTCATTATTCAAAGTCTCGTAGGTACTCAAGCTCTCCTTGTGTCTCTCCGTGGCTTCAATCAACTCTGCTAGCTGGACTTCATAGTCTCCATGCTGAGGTGGTGGTAGTGGACTAGTGGTAATGGGTGGCCAGCTCCAAATCCATACGAATGTATCCTCGCTAGGTGCACTTATGCTCTCCTTTCCGCCACCCATACAGAGTATTGTGGGCACACATTTCTAGCGAGGTCTACACCCTTGTTTGTCACCCTCTCAACTCCAAAGGTGAAAGCTGGGAGTTGATGAATTGGTCCTTCCCTCGTTAAATTCTCCCACTAAGAAAATTCGCAATCCTTCCCTTGTTATTGCTTGATTGTGTTTATGATTAGTGATATGTGCTTTGTTTGAACTATGTTTGGAGTGAATATGTATGAGTTGTTATTTAATTTAAATCTTTACATTAGGAGTTATTATTAAAGCGTAAGAAAAAAGTTCTCCTTTTTAAGAAGTAACTCAACTTTAAGAAGGTGAAGTCGTTTTAAGTGTTTTTAGTCACTAGCGCTAGTCCGTTGCCATTTGGGATTTTTCAGATAGAGCGGCAGTTATTCTCTTGAGATATTTAAGTTGAGTTGCAGTTATGCTCTTGAAATTTTTAAGAGGAGCAGCAGTTATGCTCTTGAGAATTGTGGAAGAAGAGCCTTCCACGATAAGTTTAAGTTTAAGGAAAGCCTGGATGGGCTCTCATACGTATGAGTTGGCATCCAGACTACCTAGTGAGGGATCCCCATGTCAGTCAAAAGTTTAAGTCAAGATTTGAGCTTTAAGAAGGGAGAGTAAACTTAGCTCCCGCATAGTTTTAAGAGTTAAGATCTTGAGAATGGAAGTACAAACAACTTCCACCAGTTTAAGATAAGTGTCTTAAGTAAAGTATTCAATACTAGAGATTTTAAACGTAAGGGCGTAGACTGACCCTATCTCACTCACCAGGCCTTAGTAAAGGAATGAGCGAGAACCAGCTCGAAAGCAGCTAGTTAGAGGAGCAGTTAGAGAGCAGCGAGATTGAGAGAATGGTTCGAGGCAAGCCAACTAGAGGAGGACGGTTCGAGCATCCCGGAGGATGCCTAGTCAAGGTTTTCAATAAGCGGCAACATTAGAGAGTTTTTAGTTATTTCATTTTATAATTATGTGTATAGACTGGAGATTCAGTTTAAGATTTTATGATTGAGGTTTGCCCAAGTTTTAGGGCTTTGTTTTATGAAATTATATTTTATTCTTTGTGTTTGTTAAAGTTATTTATGAGAAGTTTCAGGGTTTTTTTCAAGTATTTTCAGTTCTGATTTGTTTCACAGTTTAGGGAAGGTATTTTGGTAAAAGTAGTACCTGGCAGGGTTAGGGTGTTTCATAGCATAACTTAACATTTAAAGCTCAACTCAAAAGATGCCATGCTTAAAATTTTTGAAATTTTTGGCTTGTCCTTTGCCAAAACTCATAAATCCATCCAAGCATTCAATCGGTTAAAACATTTTAAGCACCATACAATCTCATTCCTAAGCATACTAGATATCATCATTCATTTACAAACATCAATTATGCCAAACATAGGCTAAAAATTATCAAGAGAAATCCCTAAATAACTCAAGCAATTTTAAACTTTAAATCCTCATCATCATCATTCCTTCCTTCAAATCTCCTAGCTTATCGCACCATTTAGATGAGTTGAGTTTGAGTCTCTATATTGGTTGGTGGCATAGCAATGCTTGTGGTGATGTTGGATGCTCTTAGCCTTGGGTACTCATAAAGAGTAGGTGGGATGGCCACTTGTCTTTACCCTTCTTCTCCAGCCATTGATGGTGTTGAAGAGGTTAAAGAGGCTCCTTCTTCTTCAGAATCGAATTTGCAATCTTCATAAGTTTTATGCTCCTCTCCCAAGCTTGGCTAGAGATTGGTCTTGCTTGAAGGCTCCTCTTCTTCAGAGTTAGAAGCTCTTTCCTTCATCCTTAAGTAGCATCAATGGGGTACCACTAGAAGGTAACTTCTTAACAACTTAGATGATACTATGCACCATGCATATAGTATCACATTATAGAATCATAAGCATCAATGATAAAGAGCATTGAACTAGATGAGCATTGAAAGCATACACATATGCATAAAAACATCAAGCATCCATGCATACATGTAAGGCATCGGAAATCACAAGAATCAACACAAGCATGACATACAATCATATCATCAATACATACAATGGTAAACATCCTTATACAATCAATTTACAACTATCAACATAGAAGAAAAGGAGGGTACCACCATCAATGATGAAACTATCTCTCTAGTTGCACCCTCTCCTAAAAAAACTAAGCTCTTACTCGAGCAGAGTATGCAGAAGTTTGAGTATAGTTGTGCAGCCTACTAAACTAATGAGTTTGGCCCTCTGATAGGAGTGAAACTCAGCCAAAAAACTCTTATCGTACTAGGTCAAGGTTTCTCTGACTAAGTGTCGAAGTCATGGCCTAAAGATTTATTTTGGGTTGGGCCTCTTTGCGGCAGTAGTGCGTTGGTCTGGACCATCACTAGTTTTCTTCTTGGGCTAGTCTCCTTAATCCATGGACAACCTCTTCTAAATATTTGGACGTGTTTTGATCATATCTCCATGAGCGGCGGTTGGGCCAATTGTTTGGTTGCCAATGGTTTTTGCTTTTTCTTGGTCTCTTTCTCCATTAAACTTCTTTTGGTCTCAAATCATGATTACTAGTAGGTTTCGCCGTCATTGTACCTCGTCTTTATCATGAAAGCTTTATGTTATTTTCTTTATGGCTCTTTTTGTTCTCCAGAGATGTCCAATGCTTGATCCAAATTTCATTAGGATGCTTTGTACCTTGAAAATCATAAAAAATACCAAGAAGGCATCGAATAGTACAAAAACACATCTTAGGTATTTTAAAGGCTCATTGATCAAATAGTTATGATTTAGATATGAATACAAGAGAAATGGCTAAAGATGAATTAATAGAAGGGGAAATGTATCTAGAATAGGAGTGATAAACAATATAAATAAAGTGTCATCAAGGGGATTGAAAAGGATTAAATCCTGGAAGCCTTAGCCATCCTCAATTGTATAAAAGAATGTTGTCGGCAGAATTTGAATTTTGTTACGGTTGGTCAAAGGTTATAATCGACAAGTGCGGATGAAGAGATGCGTCGGATACGAAGATTGTATTGGTTCTATAGGAGATTTGTTTTCTACTTGATGAAAGTTTTGGTTCTTCTTTACATTTACATTTCACTCCATTTGTTCGTGGGGTTCGACTTTGTTTCCTTGTTGTGTAGTAGATAGGGTTTTTGTTGTATCATTGAATCTTCCTCTATCATGTTTTTTAGAGTGATCGGATGAAATTAAACAAAACTTTATATAGTGATCACAAAAACTTCACATCTTGCTCCTATGCAAATGGCTTATGCACTATTTTATTCAATTGGGCTAAGTTGAGTTCAAGAATGCTATTGCATAGTGTATTCAAGTCACCAAGAAGGAAGTATTTATTTTGAAAAAATGGAACTGAAAAAAGCACAAAACACTCTCGTTCGATTTCTCTTTTCTCTGCTAGTTGCATATATTATTGTGTCTCCGATGGCCATTCGACTTCACCCATGATCTACGTGTGAGATTTATGTATATAGGAAGTTGTGAGTATCCCCCAAGCAGGAATGCATGTCCAATTCAAGGTATTGGATAAGTTGGGTTTCTTTTGCTCCCAAAATTCAAATCTTAATGGCCAAACAACAATTTGTTTGCATGCTATCTGGGGTTTTCTCTATTTTTGGTATCCTCCTCTTATGTGTTATTTCTATGTTTTCATAACTTGCTTTCAAAGTCTTATGTGCAACGACTAGTGGTGAGTAGGGACCCCATGGATGTTGATCAAGTTGTGGATTTTGAAGCGGAGAATGTGGTTGTGGCTTAGAATAGGGAAAAACTCAATTTGGTTTGTTGATTGCAATCACTCAATCTGTTTGATAGGGAGATTATGCAATGTGTAGTGAATGCTAAGTAGAATTTCTCCTTGCTAGTTTTAGTGAGGAGGCGACCAATGGATTGTATCAGTTTATCATCTCTTAAGATGTTATAAGTGTTTGGGTTCTTCGATGACCACTTGGATCGTGAAGTACTATGTTCTCGATATTAGGAACGAAAACTGATGATTGAGGGGCATACCAAAGAACTCATACATGGTCCCTTAGTTGTGCATGTGCTGGAGATCTTGTTCCCATTCTGCACTCTAAATTTAGGTTCTCATCTGAATTGCAAATTGAGTGGTGGCACTCCTGGGATGAATGTCGGTCTGTTTTGCGTAAGAGGATCCTCTGAGGTATTCATCAATACTACCTTTTGGATTGATGTAGAATCGCCCATCTATTCTTGTGTATCCTAGAAATGAGTATTTGGATGGTTTCACTATGTTTTTATATGATTGCAGCTCTCTGGGCACATAGGAGGCAAAAATGGCATAGGCTTTGGTTGATAAGTTAGATGTGCATATGGAAAATTTAATCTAGTTAACAAATTTGTCCTAGAGTATGATTTCCTCATGTTAATTCATAAGTTGTATGTCTCGTAGACTATATACACTGAGATAGGTATCATGTGCCAAAGTATAAGTCGCTACTTACATGGGATTAGAATGGGCTTCTAAGCATATTTACAAGGAAGCTAATTGTGCATGTAGGGTTGAAATATGGTTTGTTTTTGGTTAGTCAAATTAATTGGCCGGTTAGACCAACCGAAATTAGTGCCATTTCAGCAACCATATTCGGAATCATTGCGGTTTGCAGTTACCCAAGAAATGAATATTATGGTTTTTCTGGTAATTATATATCAAATTCAATTAAGCACCTTGTCCAAGTAGATCAAGCCTAAAACTATGTCAAAAGGCCATTGTGTTATTACAACAAATTGTAATTCATACTTAAAGCAACCTACAAAATACAAATAATCTTTGTAACTCTTCTTTAAATTTATTTTCCCATGACAAGTAGCAAAACTTCCTCTTTGAAATGCTAGACCAGATCAGTCCATGCAAGCTTCTGTCCCTTGAAGAGTCTATTGCACCGTTCCTTCCAAATCAAGCCAAGTGTCCTTCATTAGAGAGCACAGCAAACACGGCCAAATACCCCCGGAATCTGCTACATAACAAGCCAACTACATCATTATCCCATGTGTGTGGCCAAGAATGCTAGGACTACAGATTGCCAAATACAACAGCAAATACTTGTTTAGAATAATCACATTCTCCAAATAAATGATCTACGCTGCAAACACCAGTATTGCATAAAACACAGGAGTCATCATTAATCACTCTCTGTGCTTTAAGCTTGTCTTTGGTATTGATTATGTCCAAGATTATTAACCAAACAAAAAATCTGTAATTTGGAACATTAAACTTATTCCATAAAACCTTCCATCAAATCACTTTTGGTCTACGAATTCTGATAGATTCCCATACAGTTCTGATAGAGTATCTAGTAAAACCTTTGCTTTCCTCAACGACAATATCTATTTGAAATTGAAACCAACTTTGAAGCTTCAATACTTGTTTCCAAACCTAAGAACCCCATATGTATATGGTATAATCCAAATAGAGCGCCCTTTCAACCTATATTGTTTAATTCATGCTACTTGAAAGGTACCTCCTTATATGAACAATAGTCAAAGCAGCATGCCTAAACAAGCCACATTCCAAGCATATAAGTTTGGCAATCCCAACCCTCCTTCCTTTTTGGAGTGGCCAGAATATCTCAAGAAACCTTTGCCTTCCCTGATCCATTTGCATACCACATAAAGTCTGAACAAAAATTACGGATTTGGTCCAAAACCTTTCTAGGTAATACAACAATAGATTGAAATATTGCACTAGAGAGTAAAGAATGGTGGAAACTAATTGTATAAGACCAACATAAGTCAATTTATTTTCTTTCCGTGAAGGAATTTTGATGGTTAGCTTGTCAACTAGCACCTCACGCTCTTTGCTTGTGAGTTTAGTTGAACTTAAAGGGAGACCCGGATACTTTACTATAAGAGTAACCTTGTTGAAACTAATCAGATTCAATGCATTCTGTTTAATGATATGACTTATACCTCCATAAAATACCTCACATTTGTTGGGGTTGCAGTGTAGGCCAAACATAGAATAATTTTTTTCTAAAATTCCCTTCACCTTACTTGGAAGAGTAGTAGACCCCTCAGTGAAGATTAATAGATTATCCGCGAAACAAAAGTGTGTCATATCTATTTTCTTGCAGTTAAAATGAAATTGTAGTTGTGCAAACTAACTAGTATTATTAAAAATCTTAGAAAGTGATTCCAGAGCCATAGTAAACAAATTCAGAGAATGAGAGTCTCCTTGCCTCACCCCTTTCTTGGCAAGGAACTACCCATAGAGGGAACCATGTATACTTATACTAAATAAAGAAGTATGAAGGCAAGATATGATCCAAATCATAATAAGTGTTTTCGAAAACCATTGCCTCCAGCACATAGAACAAATAAGACCAGTTAACATAGTCAAATGCCTTGTGCATATCAATTTTTACATCACTTCGAGGAGCTTTATGTTTTCTAGAATAACCTTGTACTATCTCATGTGCCATTAGAAAATTTTCAAAAATGCTTCTATCCAAAATAAAAGCTTATTGATTCTGGCTTATCACATTAGGAAGAACAAGTTGAATTTTATTTGCTAAGACCATAGCAATGATTTTATTCAGAATATTTATGCATGTTATAGGCCTATAGGCATATAGTTTCTCAACATTTGAATTTTTTGAAGCAAGAGACATAGATGATATATTAATACCTCTCCAATTAGTCCCCAGCTTGCTTGGTAGAATCCAATTGGCCACCTATCAGCATAGTTAGTAAATACTCCGTTCAATACATGTATATGTACCCGTACGTACTTTATCCATTTAAAACTTCCGTATCCGTATTATTGTCAAGCCGTTTCATTGTTCCCCGTTCATTGGATGACTCCCGTACTAAACACGTTTAATATCCATATTTAATGAATTAAATTGTGAACTTTACTATTATTTATATATTTATTTATTTTTAAAATAATTACTTTTTATATATTTATTGCTATTAACGTACTATTAAACGTAAATTTAGCTTAGAGACGACGTAAAATACCCGTACGTAATTTTTATGTAACTTTCCCGTACCGTATTTTACTAACTATGCCTATCAGGCCCTTAAGCTTTGGTATGATCCATTGAAAATAGATCATCTTTAATTTAAGAGCCAATTGTCTCTTGACATAGCTGCTTCTCGTTTTCACTACTCAATTTTCGACTGACAAAAGGTTTTAATGCGCGTTTCGCGCGTTGAAACGATTAACCCATTTGTTATTATTTTGGTTCGGGTTATCAAATGGGTTTAGACCATTATTAGGGTTTGCAATTTTGTGAAAACAAATACTCCAGTGGCTATACCCCAATAGAGGCAGATATAGTCACATATATTTGTGTTGATAAGTACTAAAGGGCTAATATTTCAACTGTTAATTTCACTTTTATTTTGCATTCATATACAACATTAGAGACGTAAATGTTTTTCTCTAAAATGATCTTTAGAGGCAAATGCTATTGTTTCTGAACTTATTTTTTGCGACCATTCAATTTGCCTATGTATAAGTTTGTAAGACATAATTATTTGCCAGTAGTGTTATTTTTAGAGCATGAAAGTTTTGCTTGTGAAGTTAATTTATTGAGGTTAATGGATGTACCTTAGTGGGATAGAGCAACTTCATTGATTCCGCCCTGACTGTTAATTTTAGTCTATAGTGGTGACATGTCATGATCTCCGAGATCTCCCACACTACAGGAAAAAGCACTTGTAACCACCGTAAGTTCACCACCGTATAAAATACGGTAGTTAATAGTGTATAATCAACCACCGTACTAAATACGGTAGTTAATAATGACTTATTAACCATGGTATATGCATACGGTGGTTGTTATGGGGCTAATACGGTAGTTGTTAATCTTTGAGGACTGAAACTAAAAAACCCCATGGCTAGTAATTTTTTATTTATTAAAACTTTATGTTTGTTAATTTTCAATGTCAAAAGCTGCTATGCGGAGAAAATATCTCCTTTTCACTCATACCAAAATCCGAGCAAAAGAAAGAGAGCAAACTGAGCGAGCGTCTTCTCCATCTCAATCGGAGCTCGTGCGACGATCTTCTCCAGCGTCTTCGTCGACCACGAACGACGCCCCCATACCTCCAACACTCGATCTGAGCTCCTGCAAGCCCTCTTCTCGAGCCGACCCCGTCTCCACTCCACGCCTAGAAGCAATGAAACCCTCTTAGGGTTTGTATGTTCAGAATTCTGGGGGAAGCATTTCCATTGTCTTTGGTTTGCAATTGAGGCGGAGGACACGAGAAATTAGGCTTCTACAATTGGAATTGATTAGCTGTCGTTCACAACCATCGAAAATCCAAAATTCTACTGGTAAGTCTTCGTCCTTAAATTTGTCCTGTTTGCTCTGGTTTTTCTTTCTTCCTTGTTTCTAGACGAGGAGAGTGAAACTGAAGGTGGGTTGCTCTCTGTGTGGGAAGTAAACATCACTAGACACCAGCCTTTGAGAAGCACTAGAACTGGATATACTCGAATTTGAAGCAGGAGTTTAATGGTTTCATTTTCAAAATTTTGGTTTTGTTGTGCTGGGGAATGGATTGGTACAGTTTGCATAAGCAACAAAGCAAGTGGTTGGTCGGGGATGAGAATTGAATTCGGATCATGTGTCTTTAGTTTGGAAATCGGAATCATCCCTTGAAAGAGCTTTTTCAGTTATGATGCGAAGCAACGTTTGGCATTTTGATGGGTGATACCATTGATAACAGTGTTGTTGTGCTTCTCTCTTGTGTTGTATTGGCTATGACTGCAGACACTATGCTTTTTACTTGTGTTTTTCAGTTTATCTATGTATCTATGGCGATACAGTAGTCATGGGTGTACTTTGGTTTCCATTTCATCTCTGTATGGATTCAAGTTTATATGCCTCCATTTTTATTTGATAATGTTGATTATGCGAGAAATTTGATTCTTAACTTGATTCTTAACATGGAAAACTTGTGGGTTTTCTCTTCCTCTCCACTCTATGGGCATCCAAACGAATTTAGAAGCCACATGTTATAGGCCTAGAATGCTGCCAAGTGGACATGGAATGACCACCACATTATGGTAGTAGTCGATCAACAGACAAGTCATGAATAAGCCATGTATCGATCACCTCGTATTTATTCTCACCATAAAAAAGAACAAAAGGGAATGATTCAATTATTACCATGCTCTTCCTCCATTTCCAGAACAATCTCGTCCCCCCACACTTTGTCATTTTCATCTAATGCTCTCAGACTATATCTTAATACCAAAAGGAGAGCGGTTCTCAGACTTGACTTTGTTTTATTAGTAGTTAATTGAGCTTCTTTGGCCATTATTTTATCTATTAGTTAAATATTATATTGTCTATAACTTGAACAAGTTCCCCTACTTCTATACAACAACAAGTGAATAAAAGGAACGCAAAAAATGACAGCTGAGACTTGACTTTGGTTAATTAGTAGTTAATTAAGCTTCTTTGGCCATTACTTTATCTATTAGTTAAATATTATATTGTCTAACTTGAACAAGTCCTCCTACTGCTTTACAACAGCAAGTCAATAAAAGGGAACCAAAAAGTGGCAGCGAAAGGAAATAGAAGTGGAGACAATCGGAATCATAAGAACTAGTGGAGGCAAAAGCAGAATCATAAAACCCAGTAGAAGCACAAGTTTCCTCTCCATCGTTCTCAATCGGTAAGCTTTCTTATTGAATTTAGTTTCAGTCTTTCTTTCATGTTTGAAACTTGGGTTCCATGGTTTCAATTTTAACTTACATTTGTGTCGAACTTTTACTCTTTTTAAATTTCTTTGTAAGCTTCATTTTGCTTTTCCCCAGAATTCTATTCGGTTGGTTATAACATAAAATTCTTGCTATTAGGATATGGATCTTGATAAGGGTTGGATGACGTTTAAGGATAGACTTAGTGAGGAATACGATCGTGGTGTGAAATATTTTTTAGATTATGCTTTTCAAAGGAATGGGGGAAGTAATGAAATTAGATGTCCATGTGTCAAATGTCTCAACGCTAGAGAAGAATCTCGTGATACGATAGCTGTACATCTAAAGCTCTATGGAATTTTGCCGAGTTACACATTTTGGTGTCATCATGGAGAAAAGTTGGGCGAGAGTGGTGAACCAAGTGATGAACTAAATATGCACGAGACTGATAACGAGATGCATCAGTTGTTGTGGGACTTGTATCCTAATATGGATATGGATGTGGATGATGGTGAAGCTGAATTCGAATTAGATCCTGAGGATTTACATGATGAAGAACCGAATGAAGAAGCAAAAAAGTTCTTCAGATTATTGAGAGAAATCAGTTAGATGAGTTAAATTAATATATTATGTGGTGAATTTGTGGTTCTTATAGAGGGAAAAGCTTGGTAATGAGCCTACTTTGGAGCAAGTATTCGTGGAATCTTATAAACAAGGTGAAACGATAAAAGATCCCAAAGCAATAAAAAAACATGTAAGTTTGTCTACACATATCTAGTGACTAGTAATGTATTTTTTTAAGTGAAGAAGCTTACTAAGTTGAATGTTTGTAGGGAGAAATCAAGAAAGCACTGGTGGAGGCTCCAAATTCTAGTCCCTATGAAGTGGTAGTTAAATGTTTTGGAGATCAAAATCATGGCCATGTAACTTGCTTTGGAGGTGCTGTGAAGCCCAAAGATTTAAGGGATAGTAAATCAAAAGGAAATGAAATTGATGAAAGATTGCGCCAATCTGAAGAAGAGAAGAATGTGATGCGTAAGCGCATTGATGAGCTTGAGGCTGCCGATACAGATAGGGCTGAAAGGAATGCTCAAATGATGGTTGGAATGAGGGCTGAAATGAGGACAGAAATGAGGGTTGAAATGAGGGACGAAATGAAAAGCCAAATAGCGGAACAAGTTGAAGCTCGGTTGGAAGCAATGTTGCATGCTCAGTCGACCAAAAGAAAAGATCAATCTAGATCATAGATCTTTGTGAGATTATGAAATGAGGTCAGGCGATCTGATACGTCTTCATGGGTGATAGTGAATGAAATGTTTACAAGTGTCTTTGCCCAGTGTTTGTATATCTGTTATGGTGTGAATTTTGCTATTGTTTGCTGCTCGGACCTATATAGCTGCTGCCCAGTGTTTATAGTTGTTGTTGCCAGTGTTTTCCTTAGCTGTTATGTTGTGAATGTCGCTGTTGTTAGCTGCCCAAATGTTTACAGCTGCTGCCCAGTGTTCTCTGTAGCTGTTATGTTGTGAATTTTGTTGTTGTTTGTTGTCATAGGTATGCAATGTTGTGAACCGAGTTTGTGAGTTTGTTTTTACTTTTCTGAGCAGTAGTGTCTATGTAAGTTAGTAGGGGAATTGAAGGTAAGTTGTAGAGAGCCAACTCTGAGCTCTTATGATGTGAAATGAATATTATTTTGGTGACTAGGGGAAGTTAAGATAAATGACAGTGATATTTGTGTGGTAGTTCAACTAATATGGTGAAATTTTTTACAATGATATTAATAATATTCTCTTTCATTTGCAGGTATGTTTTCTAAGTTGAAGAAGGAATTTTGATGCTTGACATAATGAATTTTGGTGTTCGACTGAAGACTAGATTTTGATATATATCTGACTTAGTAGTTAGATGCTTTTGTGAATCAAGTTCAAGCATGTAACATGTGAAGGTAGTAGGACTATTATTAGCTAGAAGATAAGCAATGTAAAGTAGCAGCTAAAACGATCTAGGATTGTTATGTACTAAGAAATTTGGATATGAATTCTACACTGATCATATATAAGTAATTATTGATTCCAGCTTCCTTTCTCTGTGTTGGTAATTATTTTTACAGAAGGCAAAATATGTAGCAGCAGTTATATATATATGCTCATTATTGAATGCAACCGGTATATTAGTTTTAAGCACCGTTCTTACCATAGTTAATAAATAGTACTTTTGACTAGCGTATATGAAAACCCATGGTTAATAATCAGTACTTTTGACCACGGTACTGTTACCATAGTTAAAAATTTAGTACTTTTGACTACCGTTCCAATACCATGGCTAATAACAATTATTAACTACCGTTGTTTTCACGGTGGCCAATACTAGTAACCACCATATCAGAAACCGTGGCCAATAATCACTATTAACCACCATTTTGACATTTAGCCACCCCAAAGTTATCCACCGTTTTTTGAAGGTGGTTAAAAGTATTAACCACCGTTTTTTAGCATTAACCACCTTATTTTACGGTGGTTAAATATGCAGTTTCCTGTAGTGCCAATTCCACATTCTCTAGTGCATCTGTTTACTTTGGAGAATCTGGAAGTGATTTTAGAATTCTATCAACCTCATGTCCGTTTTCTAGCCAAACAATTCTAAAACCAGGTCCCTAAAGTCTCCAATTTACTCCATCCTCCTCCGCCCCCCAGATCGCTCCTCCCAAATCCTCCTCCTGTTACTTGGACGCCTCCACCAGATGACTATTTGAAGATCTACTTCGATGGAGCTGTTTGTGCCTCAGGGTGCTCGTCTTGTCTTGTTATTAGGGATGGCAACTAGGGATGTCAATCCAACCCGTAACCATGGGTACCCTACCCGACCGTAACCGGTCAACGAGGGTAATTACCCGCTTTGACGGGTTAAGGGGAGGGTATGGGTAATACCCGGTTTCAAAATAAAGGGTAGGGTATGGGTATGGTAACCGATAATACCCGCCCCGTTATACCCGCCCCGCTTACCAAAGGGTCAATTTCCCTTGAGAATTTTATTTTAGCTTGAGAAATTGAGTTTAGCTACCATTATTGATGATGAAGATGTAGACGATTATTATGTTTGTGTGGATTGTAGAAGCAAGAACAATTATTATGTGTTTGCTGTTTTTATTTGTGTGGATTGTTGAAGCTAGAACAGTTACAAGTATTGAGAATTTTTAATGGACAACAGTATGTATGTGCATATATGTGTATAAGTTCATAGTTTAGGATTCGTACCCATGGTTACCCGAATACCCGTGGTTACCCGGTGGGTAGGGTATGGTTATATAATTTTCATACCCGGTGGGTAGGGTATGGTTATATAATTTTCATACCCGGTGGTTATTTGGTAGGGTATTTTAGAAAGCTCTACCCGGCGGGTTAGGAGTTGGTATAGGATAAATCCGCACCCGACCCTACCCATTGTCATCCCTAATGGCAACGAGTTGGGTTGGGTCGGGTTTTGTCAAACTCAAACTCATGGGTTTATCCTTAAAAAAAACCCGGGGTAAAATTCACAGGGTTTGAAAAACTCAAATCCAACCCAACCCGCTGGGTATCCGCGGGTTCATGGGTACCCACGGGTTTTTGTCGTAAAAAATTTACAATAACAAGTACCTATCAAAATTAAAGTCAAATATCAATCTCTCAATACAAATTATCCATATATAAAACACCATTCTAGAAAATTCAAGCATATCACAAATTAACTATACAAATTGTTCAACACAAATCTAGAAAACTCGAGAAAATTGAAGCAAATCACAAATTATCCATAAATAACATGATTAACTGAAAGCTTTTTCCTCCTTGTCAATTAAGTTTCTTCACTCTCCACTCGATAACATCAACTTCATTCTATACAATTAGAAAGAAAAAATTAGACATGTCTCCACAAACATAAATAAGATTAGTTGCTTAGAATATTAAATATACCGAAAAAATTAATTATATGGGTGTGGGCGGGTACCCATGGGGCGGGTTTACCTAAACCCAAACCCACCCCAACCCGGTGAATAATGAACGGGTTTAAACCCGAATCCGATCCAAAACCTGTCAACACGGGTAACCCGTGTTGACCGGGTTGACTCATGTGATAGTGGAAGGTGATTCTGAGGTGGTCGTCAACCAAATCCGTCAAGGTGTCCTTGAAGATTCTATTGGAGGTCCGGTGCTCCGGGAGTGTCGACAAAACCTAGTCTCTTTGTCAGTTTGTATAGAGTTTAGGACGGTTCCTAGACCCGCCAACAGTGCTGCCCATAGAGTGGCGCGTAAAGAACTGCTTTTGTCTCTCCTAGAGTTAGAGTCTTTCGACTTTTTTTGGGTGGCTTCACTAGGTTGTCGCTTGTAAGGGATTCTTGGATAGTTTTGTTTGTATAACTCTTCTTATTTCTTGATATCACTCCAACATAAAAGAAAAGTTAATAGATGTACCTTCAAATAACATTTTTAGGCATAACTTTGTGCCTCTAAAATTGGTTTTAGATGCAAATTATTATGTTTCTTTTTCACAATTTCAAGCTACAAAATCAAATATAACAACTAATATTTAAAGCATAATATAATAATTAAATAATGATTGAAATTTAGAATTCAAAATATAATAATAAACATGAAATTCAATAAACAACTAAAAAA
This sequence comes from Linum tenue, assembly GCA_946122785.1. NCBI lineage: Eukaryota > Viridiplantae > Streptophyta > Magnoliopsida > Malpighiales > Linaceae > Linum > Linum tenue. The sequence continues at coordinate 62,766,097 of CAMGYJ010000005.1, forward strand.
TATCTAAATTGTTCATAACAATGGATAAATTGAACTAGCAAATCCAAATTTCCTCGACAATTTTACTAGCATTAACAACTAGCTAATCTCCGTAAGACTTAAGGGAGATTCACTCTGCCCTATACTTTAGCATAGATGATGAGTGTTATAAACGCGCTGCTACGGATTGGGAAATCGCCGGAATCGACAAAGCAAGAATAAGAAAGCGAGAATCGAAAAACACGCACACAATTTACGTGGTTCACTAACACGATGTGTGTTAGCTACGTCCACGGGCGAGAGAGAGCCGATTTCACTATATCAAGGAGATTACAGATTATAGAGGAGTATGAGAAGTATTTATAGTACTTCTCCATGTGGGGCGGAGTCACCCACTCAAGACATTCAGCAAGTCCAAGCAGTGTTGGAACTTGCCATGTGGAACCGGCTTCGTGAACATATCAGCAGGATTATCCGCGGTGCCAACCTTCTTCACCTTAATCCTCTTCTCTGTCCTCAAGAAATGATACCTCACATCGATGTGCTTAGTCCTCTCATGGTGGACTTGATCCTTGGCCAAGCATATTGCACTCAAACTGTCGCAATACACCACTGCCTGATCATGATGTAGACCCAGATCACCAACCAGTCCCTTCAACCATATTCCCTCCTTAGCAGCTTCTGTTAGCGCCATATACTCTGCCTCAGTAGTAGACAATGTCACCGCCAACTGCAAAGTTGCCTTCCAGCTCACTACAGAACTCCCAAGAGTGAATACATAACCGGTCATCGATCTCCTCGTGTCAACATCTCCAGCATAGTCCGAGTCAGAATACCCAGACACCAAGCACTCTGCATCACTTCCGAAGCTAATCCCCATATCAGGTGTACCCTTAAGGTAACGAAAGATCCTCTTCACAACCTGCCAATGCTCCTTTCCAGGTTGTATCATAAACCTGCTGACAACACTAATAGCATGTGCAAGATCAGGTCTAGTGCATACCATAGCGTACATCAAGCTACCTACTGCACTAGCATATGGGACTCTTGACATGTACTCCTTCTCAGCCTCTGACTGCGGTGCATAAGCTGATGATAAATGAACATTTGAAGCACTAGGAGTATTTAAGGGCTTTGTTGAAGACATGCCAAACCTCGACAGTATCTTCTGGATGTAGCTCTTCTGTGACAAGAAAAGCTTCTTCTTCGACCTATCCCTATAAATCTCCATACCCAAGATCTTCTGAGCAGCTCCCAAATCCTTCATCTCAAACTCAGCACTGAGAAGCCTCTTTAACTTCTGGATATCAGACTTTGACCTCGCAGCTATGAGCATATCATCCACATACAGAACTAGATATATCATCGAACCATCCTCTGCCTTGCTGTGATATACACAACAATCATATGGACTTCTGTTGTAGCCCAGCTCAAGCATGTAACTGTCAAATCTCTTGTACCACTGCCTCGGAGATTGCTTAAGTCCATACAAGGACTTCTTCAGCTTACAAACATAGTCTTCTTTTCCCAGAACCTCGAATCCTTCTGGCTGAGTCATGTAAATTTCTTCCTCCAATTCTCCATGTAGGAAAGCTGTCTTCACGTCTAGCTGCTCGAGCTCCAAGTCATAATGTGCCACTATTGCTAGTAGCACTCTGATCGAAGTATGTCTGACCACTGGTGAGAAAATCTCATTGTAGTCAACTCCTTCCCTCTGTGAGAAGCCTCGTGCAACCACCCGAGCTTTAAATTTCATGCCCTCTTTAGAAGTGATTCCTTCCTTCTTCTTGTAGATCCACTTGTTTGTCACAATCTTCCTTCCCTGTGGTCGTTTGACTAGCTCCCAAGTCTGATTCCTGTCATGGGATTCCATCTCATCTCCCATTGCGGCAAGCCACTGATCAGCTTCACCACCCGAAACTGCTTCTCTATAGGACTGGCTCTCCTGCATCCACTTCCTCAGCAACCTGAAATGAATACGCCACCATGTCCTCGAAGCCATACCTCTGTGGAGGTACTCCTGCAGTCGCTCTCTTCGGTCTACCAGAAACAATAGACTGTTGAGCTCGTGCACTAGACTCTGAACTTTCTGGCTCTGCAGAGACATCCTCATCATGTTGATCTTCTCCACCTTGGTGCTCAAACTCACTCTCATTGAGAGTTTGCAGCTCCACCTGCTTATCAACATTCCTGCTACCTTCAACAACAGTAACCTTCAACATGGGGTTAAACATAGACTTCTCATCAAATATCACATTTCTACTGAGTATTACTCGATGCTCAGAAGGTGACCAGACTCGAATCCCTTAACTCCATCTCCGTAACCCACAAATACACCCTTCTTTGCCCTTGGGTTCAGTTTACCCTCATCCACATGATAATAAACAGGACACCCAAAAACTTTCAGTGAAGAGTAATCAGCAGGCTTACCATACCACACCTCATAAGGAGTCTTCAACTCGATACCTGTGTGAGGTCCACGGTTGATCAGGAAGCACGTCATGTTCACTGCTTCTGCCCAAAATCTTATCTCTAGTCCAACATTAGAGAGCATGCACCGTGCTCTCTCCAACAATGTCTGGTTCATTCTTTCTGCGACGCCATTCTGCTGGGGTGTATCTCTCACGGTCCGATGACGGGCAATTCCTTCATCCTTGCAGAATTCATTGAACTCAGAACTACAGAACTCTAGACCATTGTCCGTTCGCAGCTTCTTGATCTTCTTACCGGTCTGATTCTCCACCAATGTCTTCCACTGCTTGAACTTCGTGAAAGCCTCACTTTTCTGCAATAATGATCGGGTCCTTGATTCTAAGATGTGTCTTTCACTAATGAATCATAGTTCTCATAAATTTGATCTAGTCTGATCCGAACCGAAACGTTGTACACTCCTGCTTGCAATGGATTTAAAATTATGTGGGAAAGAAAGAATTGTGAATTATTCGATTTGGAGATCTACAACTACAAGTAACGAAGGTGTGGTCAGTCCAACCCCTGCCCAGGTTCTCCCCTAGAGCCGTTGTAGTATATTATGTATGTGTGGGTGCATGTGGGAACGCCAAAAACTATACCCAAATAAGTTTGAATGCAAGTCAACAACTTAATTACGACTATACATGTATGAACACTGAAGATTTTGATTTTGTATCAACTAAAATCCATGTTGATCCAGGAAGAAGCCCCAAGAATGGGAAAAGAAAAATGATAGACGGGGGGAAGAGAGAAGACTCATTGAGGTCACATGTCACCGGCGAGAGACTAAAGACTAATTGGGATTAGATTCTATACAAAATGATAATTAATAAAAGTGTGAGCTGAAAATTAAATGAAAAGAAGAGAGAATTTTTAGGAGTAAACCGGGAGCACCAAACGTGGTAGCCATGTGGGAACTAAGAGGCGGACCCCGCGGCCCACTCCTCTATGGTGAAAAATATTAAGGCCCGTTGTTAATACAAATATATTTTTAAGAAAACACGTCCACATTCACACAGCGGATCCGCTCAATAACAAACATCTTAATTAATTAAAATTTAATGAACTATATGTATATTGTTTTAAATGAAAAATCTTAAAATTTTACCAGAAAAAAGTTAAAGTCATTGTGCTCTTCAAATTAAAATTTACGTTGATATTTTTAGCAAGAAAAAGAAATATATTATCAGTTTATACTATGATAGCAATGTTTGGTAGTAAAAAAAATATTACTATGGTGGTGTGGAAATTCATTAAGGTAGTATGAGTAAACCATAGTGTCAATATACAAATAAATATTTGTCACCTATAAGTATTGGCTATCACTAGTTACCACCTCATACCAGGATGATATATTTGGTCCTGAAATTTTTTTCAAAAGATTTATAGATCATGATGAACCCTTCATTTTGTGCCAAAAAAATTAAGAAGTTGAGTTAAAATGAACTATGTTGTATCATGATGGCAATGAATGCTATGAATTTTATCTCTTGAAATATATTAAAAAAAAACATTTTGTAGATCACAATAAGTTTGTTTCGTCTGCGTAAACAAATTGAAAATTCGATCTAAAATTAAAACAAGATACAAACAAATTAAAAAAATTATAATAATTTTTTTTAATCTCACTTCTTATATGTTACTCAACTACATAAAAAATTTCAAATCTAGTTGTACACTAGCCATTTATGAACCTATCTTAGACCTTAAAGCACAGATCCCTTTTTAATTAATTTATTTTCCTAAAGAATATACAACTAGTGTCTGTCCCACAGTACGCTCCCCCATACGCTATAACTCCACCTTTCTCCTTCTCTGTATGGTGCGGGCTAAAGTCCACCGAATCCCTCTGTCGACAAGCACCCCTGAACTCTGCAACGTTCCCGCATAGCAGGTCAGGTGAGAGAATGAATGGGTTGAAACTCTGGGGATGAGTCGAAAGTCGCCGATGTTGCCGACGCAATCCCCATGACACCGGAAACGTCAAAAGATGCTTCAATGGAGAGGAACAAACCTGGAATTTAATATTCAATCAGCGCAAAACCACTTCTGTTTACAACGATGAACAGCCGTAGAAACTCCTTCGGGTATAGAGAGTTCGAGCTCGAATCGAGCCAAAACATTGATGCAACATCGATGTTGGAGGTGTTTGAATGGTGTAGCATCAATCAATTCGTCACGAAGAAGGCTGAATCTAAAACACCGAAATTTGAATTGCAAATTCTGGGTTTCAGGATTTCGAATTTTGGCGACGGCAAGAAAGAGGAATTTGACGAATTGAAGACGATGGCGATGAATCGAGGCTTGGGAATGGTTTAGAGTTTCAATTGGAAGCTTGTCGAAGTGGCTGGGAGAAGTGAATTGAGTTGGGTGTCCTTGAAATGAAAATCCCCAATTTCGTCGAATGGGTTGAAGTTCGTTGAAACTGTCCGACGAACTGGGATTTTCTCCAATCAGTTTCAAGCACACGTGGTTATCAATATAGGCTCATTGAAACTCGAGAAAGCGTTTCCAACAATACTGCAAGCGTCAAACCCTCGGGAACACATTGATTATGAATTTGAAGCTGCTAAAGTAATGGAAAAGATTGCGTTTGAGCAGCCTACTTACGATTTGATTTGGGATCAATTCTGTGAACGGTTTGAGCAACGAAAGACCAAAGTGTTGAGGGCAACACTTTTTAAAGAGGGGGGGCTTAATATGATCACAAATAGGTCACTTTACAAGCTAGAATTACTTGACGAAGAAGCAAGCTCAACTCACATGAAAATTTCTAATTTTTGGTTGTGTTGGAACAGTTTAGGTGGCCTAATTTGGAGGCTTAGTTCTAACAATTGGCTCACTAAAAAATTGAGTTTGATAGCTTGTTTTAAAGATAAATTTGTCATCTTTCCAATGGTATAGTTTTTGGATCCAGAAGAAGTCATTAAGGTTGTTTTCCAAGGCCTCAAAGTTGCTACCTCCAAATGGGAAAACTGCCAGAAAATGGATGTGATTCAAGTCTGGAAACATGTTTGTGAAGCCTACTTTGGAGCTTAATTCGAAGAGCATGGATGTGATTCAAGTCCAAAGGCTTCCATAACAAGCTAATATAGATGTTTTTCTACCAAGGAAGGAATTGGATGAAATATTGGAGTTCTTGAAGGCCTCGAACGAAAGGCACGAAGTTAGTACGAAAGCTGCTTTTGGACTGTTTGCTGGCAGCTTACTCGTGCTTGAAGAAAAGAGAGTTTGAGTCCTAATTTTGTAACATTTTTATAGTAGTCTTTTAATTAAAATGTTCCTAGTTATATTCGGTTGGTATTAGGTTTTATTGGCTATAAATAGCCTTCTATTTTCGTTGTTAAGACAGACTTTGATTAATCGAATTGAGAACCGTTTGGTTTTGTGCAAGTTGCTACTTGTTTTGGTTTTGGTAGATTCCAAACTTGCTGAGCTTGTGTATCGATTGAATAGTCACTTCAATCGTGGTCGAGCAACTACCGTTTTACCCAATCGAGCTATACCAGGTGTGGATTTGTCTTTTTGGTTCCGTTTTATCCAAGTTCGTATTAAGAACGCTTCGTTCTTGATTCGAGCTCAATCGATCCTTCGATTGAGTCATTAGCTGCATGACTTTGATAGCATACACCCCCTTCAGGGGCGTATTAAATTGCCACAAATGCCAAAGAGAAACGGGAATAAAAAGTATACAATTATGCCCGAATCACTCCCCCACACTTCGACGTTTGCTTGTTCCCAAGCAAACCATTTCACACAAGGTAATATCTCAACCTAACCAAATGCTTTGGGGACAAATCAATGTCCATAAAGTGACGAATCTCAATGGCTATTGGCAATTAATACATTGACCGTTGCAAGAAATACTGACAGCCACCATAAACGACATTCGAGGTCAACAAAAAGGGTAAATAAAAAGTTCTCACATTGTTCATGAATCAATTCAAGTCTCAACAAGATCACTTAGACTTGGTGAGTGAAACGATCCCATGACAAATCGATCGCTAGTGAATTGAGTCCATGACAAATCGATCACTAGTTGCTCACCCCCGCGGTTCACAACCACCTACGCCACACGACTTCATTAAATTCAACGAGTCATGGTAGCTAGTTAGGGGGAAGCAACCCCTGGGTGAAGCTCCCTTAGTTAGAAATTTTCTTTGCTTGTTTAGTTTGTAGCTTTATTAGTTTGAAAACCCAAAAAACCGTTTTGCAAGATAACAACTTAAGGGATTGAAGTAGGGGTACATGAACTGGCCAGGGTTGACAATTTAAATACTTGCTTTATACTGCACCCGACTAGAGTTTAAAAACTTGGGCTCTAGTCAGGATTAATTTGTGGTGTAGTTTCGTGCGAGTCACTTTGGTTACTCCATTTACCTTCTAAGCTCAGATTTTTCATTTTGAAGAGCACAAAGAATGCAATTGCAATGAGACTATAACTGTTTAAACACAAGTGTGCACCAAGTCGAGTTGGCCCAATCTGTGAGGAACGAGAGGAATTTGTTATGTATTGCTCGTTCCGTCGCCTCAAGGTGAGTGAAATCTCGTCCATCCTAGAAACCTCGAATCTCTTCCCCTCTGTTGACTCTCAATTTGATGATTTGTTTTTCAACCTTAGAGAAATTACTTAGGTTAACCAATTTACCATGATTAATTGTTGTTAATGGAATATATGGATGGCTCGGACTTATCTCGTCTTCAAAAATAGTTCTTTCTCCCTGTCCGCTACGACAAGTTTAGCTAATAAAGATTTCAAAAGTTTAGACGAATCTAGGAATTGTGTTACCATGGATTCTGGTTCTATAGTATTTAATTTTCCATCTCAGCATGGGAGTTCCCGCTTGATTTCCAAACCACCTCTTGGACCTTTCTGTAAAGTTGTGCACTGTAATGGTCATTTGTTTTTTAAGCACAGGTGGCGGTATCTGGATTTGCTATTGTTAACTCCAATGGTCAGGTTGTCGATAGCAGGGTTGAGAAATTATTTTCTTCCTATCCGATTTAGGCGAAAGCATATGCTATTCTCAATTCACTAGGTCTTGCTGCTCAGAATCCCTTTCGAACATGCATATGCGATTGCGAGCATTTGACGATTTCGTTGAAATAGGATCTAAGTCTTTAGCCTTGACAATGTCGAGCAACTCTTTCTTGTGTTAGTTCCATTCTCCGTGTGGCTCCTTAGCTTTCGGTTAATTTCATTCCTGGGCAATTAGCTCGTTGGCTGATTGGGTTGCGTGCAACTGTCGACATCATTTACTTTCTAGAAAATCCAGATAATAGGTAGGAGCATTAACAAACAAGTGAAGGTACCATGCTCGATCACCAACTCTCTTGTTGGAAATTGGAATGGCCCTATGGCTATTTTAGGAAGAGAGAAATTTTGGCTTAACAAGTTCTTTCCGAACTCAATTGTCCTTTATCGATTTCAAGCTTCTTTGAATTTTGTGGTTCGTGCCAATGAAGAAATTAAATTAATTTTTTTTTAGATAGGGTAGTGCATTGTATATAAAACATCTTTCTCTCTCACATTGACTATTGAGAAGTAGTTGCTCCATAGAAATCGAGTATATAATTGTCTACAATTGAACCCCATACCAATTCCTCATGTTTGCTAGGCAAAAACTTGTCGTTGGGTATAAAACTTACACATGTCACAATACCTATATTTGAGTTAGTTACATGAATTGTCAATATTATGAGTAAATCACATATTAGAAGAAAAAAATTGAAGTGATAGATAACTTCGATACTAGACTCGACGATAACTCTGTTGGGATGAATAGCTTTGAAAAGTTATAAATGAAATTCCTAATTAATTATCCAGTATTTTCCCATAATACATAAATAAGATGGATAATTAATAAAAGGAATATTATGGAGATAATTAGGATTAATTATCTTAATAGATTATATTTTAACTATGGGAGTAATTATCTCCCTAATTAAAATGTGACTTATTCCCAAACAAAGAGGGAATATTATGGGTTATCTTCTCCTATAAATAGCAGACCCCCAGACCCGCTAAAGATACCTCAGATAGCATAAACACGAGAAAGAGAGTGAGTTCATAGAGCTCCGGTTTTCGCACAAAACCACTGACCAAATCGAAAGAGTGGCTGTTTTATCCTGGAGGCGACCGGCTGATAGTGTGTTGTGCGAATAACGAGGCAGTGCCGCGAACGTCTTAAAGAGAGCGATCTAATCCGCGACTCAGCCAGATCGATAACCTAATTTTTCCTGTTCGATTTCTAACAATTTTAAGACGCTCGGTTGCTGTTTATGTATACCGAACAAGATGCCGATACTGACTAGATCAATTACTATCGTCATTTGCTCGGAAAAAAGGGGATTGTTGCACTGTGTCCGCGACGCAAAACATTTGTATTTCTGTTCCCAGATCGATCGCGATATGAGTGCTCCTTCTGCAGTCTCAAATTGCCGATTGCGTTCTTCTTCCTCCCCGAATCGGAGACCCAGAGGCCACAACCCAGATGGGAAGTCCCACCTCTCCTTCGTCTTCCTTGCAGGAACCAGCAAATCCTCCAATTGGCTTCTTCTGCTCAAGCAGCGCTGTTTCTTCATTGGTGTAACGAAGTTGTTATTCCGCTCGACGCGTGGTGTGGTGTCCGAGTACAACTCATGTAGCTCCACCAGGCCGCGCGGCTTCCACCGCATCGCTGCTGACACCTTCGTCGATTCGGTTGCCGCCACCTCTTTTCTTTTCATATGAGCTCACCAAGAGCGGAATCGAAAAAAGTTGACCCGCGCACCAATTCGGTGTCACGGAAGCAAACGCTAGCCGGTGGTCAGAGTTCCGTGAATTCAAAGTAAAGAGGAGGTTTCTCTGTTTCTCTCGTCTTCTTGTTTTCTCTATCTTTCTATTTCCGTCTCCGGAAATGGATTTCACGGAAGGCGTCGGGGAGAGCAGTTCTCCGCCAAGGAGTTTCAGTAATTATGATGCCAGGAACGACGTCTTCAATCGCCGGCTTGAGAATGGCTACGACGAGGTCGTATCATACCCCGATATCTTCCGCCTTCGCCTCGATGCGCGTTTCAATTGCCTTCCTGCTAGGTATATAATTTGTGTTTGTGATCATGGCAACAGCTTTTCCCTCGCCGTTCGCTTTCCTTTGTTGTTACGGGTCTAGGAAGGGTGGAGGATATCCGCCCAGGTGACATGAAGTCGGGATGGTGGATTCAGCTCAAACAGAGAAGCTATGTGTGGTAGTAATTATTCGCTACAAAATCAAATGGCGATGAGCTCTCAATATTTTGAGGTAAGAACTAAAACTTTCTTCATGAATCATTTATGAATGGAAAAATTATGATTTATGACGTAGCTTTGAGCATGAAATTGAGAAACCTATTAAATGCTAGAGAAGAAACTAGAACTGATGATAGTTTGACATTGATATATGTCATTCTCAATAATTAGAGTACAATTTTGTGTACATATTGTGGGTAAATCCATTATTAACAAAATGAAATTATTGGAGTCTAATAAGACTTAGAATCTTGTAGAGCTACCTCTTGGCTATTATAAAGCCTTGGGTATTATATCGATGGAATCCAACAAGATTCGGCCTTTTTATAGAGTTGCCTTCTTGAAATAAATCCATAGGTAATTAATGGATTCTTAAAAGAAAAACTGAAACATGACGGTTTAGTTTATGAGTATAGTGATCGCCTAGTAGCTAAGGCTTTAGGTGAAGAGGAAAAATTGTAGATTTCTTTGATATCTATTCACCAATATGTAGAATAACAACCATCATATGGATGTTAAACTTCGTTTGTGAATGGTGACTCAGATAAAAAAATCTGCATGAACCAACCTAAGAAGTTGTTATTCTTGAACATGCTTCTGGAGTCTATGGTTAGACAAATCATGATAAGATTTTAAACAGACTCTAAAAGGTCATGAATAATCTGGTTCTTCATTGGTTTTAATGAAAGTGACAAGTGCATTTTCTACAAGTTTTAGAATGACACGTGCACTATGAATGACATGTTGATCTTTGGTACAAAGACTCATGATGTGAAAAACCATGTTTGAGAATTTCGAATGATATGGATGAAGCTTGTGTAAGCTAGGACATCCATGCAACTATGACAATGAAATAGATTTTCTCTATATCAGTTTAACTACAAAGTTAAGATCTAAAAGAAATACAAGTTGTATGCCTGCATAAATGGATGCTAGTGTAAATATTGAATTGAAAACGGTGTGAGAAACTAAGAAAGTTAGAATATACTAGCATCGATAGTCTGCGTGAGGCAGCTCATAAACATGAGACCTGATTTAGTGAGGGTACTTAGCAGACTTATTGATTGTCCTAGGATGAAGCATTGAAATGCTAGTAAAAGGGGTCATTAGACACCTTAAGAGAACAACAAACCTAGATATAAGTTATCAACGGTTTCTTGTTGTATTGGTAGGGTATATTGATGCGGACGAGAATACCCTATAGAGGACTCCAATGCATCCGGTGGGCATGTTTTGAACATCGCTGGAAGAGTTATGTCTTGGAAGTCTAAGAAGTAAACGATCTTGACTCAATCAACTAAGAAATCAAAAATTATAGAACTAGCAATGGCTAGTAATGAGGAAAGTTGATTGAGAGGGTCACTACTAGAGATTCCCTTATGGGAAAGACCGATCCCTCCGGTAGTAGAGTCATTGTGATAGCACCACAACTATTATAAAAGAAGGGAACCGGTTCTAGAATGAAAAGAGACGACAAATTCGTCGTAAGCACAATAATGTAAGAGAACTCCTAACGATAGGAGCAATGAGGGTGGATCCTGTAAGGTCCTAAAAGAATCTATCTGATCCTTTAACGAAAGGATTACCTAGAGAGGAAAGTCCAAAAAATCATGAGGGGTATGGGACTTATGCCTACCGAACCACGGACTACAAGTGATCGTAACCCGACCCAATAGACTAGAGATCCCAAGAAATTGGTTCAATAGTTAATAACAAGTCATGAGTAGTATGCAAAAAGTTCATGCATAGTGAAGCATGAATCCCAAAGCAATGGAGGTTGAGTTAACAACTCTTAATAAGATCTATACCCTATGTGGGGTGGAGTACTTTGCTTAGGGGGTACCTGATAGACTCACCTATGTGAATGTGGGAGTGGGGCCGCTCCCTATGGAACTTTGGAGGCACAAAGTTACTAGAGCGTTCACTAAACCGGGATAACGTGCATGGCCATAAACGCACGGCCTATGAGAGAATATCACTCAGTGAAAAGATCCGGTGTGCTACATTGTCTGAGATAGGGTTCAAGACTACGAGTCACCCTTATGAAATTGGAAGTGTAACCACTATGCTAAGGTTCAAATCTTCGCGATACCTTAGCTTATGCCCGATCTTATGAATTTGTTGATGCTCAAGATAGTTTCAAAACTATTCAAGTGGGGGATTGTTGGGATGAATAGCTTTGAAAAGCTATAAATGAAATTCCTAATTAATTATCCAGTATTTTCCCATAATACATAAATAAGATGGATAATTAATAAAAGGAATATTATGGAGAAAATTAGGACTAATTATCTTAATAGATTATATTTTAATTATGGGAGTAATTATCTCCCTAATTAAAATGTGACTTATTCCCAAAGAAAAAGAGAATATTCTAGGTTTTTTGCTCCTATAAATAGCAGACCCCCAGACCCTCTAAAGTTACCTCAGAGAGCAGAAATACAAGAAAGAGAGCGAGTTCATAGAGCTCTGGTTTTCGACAAAACCACTGAGCAAATCAAAAGAGTGGTTGTTTTATCCTGGAGGCGACCGGCTGATAGTCTGTTGTGCGAATAACGAGGTAGTGCCGCGAACGTCTTAAAGAGAGCGACCTAGTCCGCGACTCAGCTAGATCGGTAACCTAATTTTTCCTGTTCGATTTCTAACAAACTCAGATTATATGAAAAGAGTGAAAAAAAATGGAGAAACTTTTTTATCCAAAGGGATCGTGATGTGATGTTGGTCATTTCCAATGTAGTTAAAATTGCGGTTTAAAACTTAAAAGCTTACCATATAACGTTTAGAGGTCACCAAAATACTTTCGTTTCCATTTAAAATCGTTAGAATATAAAATCGGACTAAATTGTGCTTTAAAGCTTAGAAGCTTACACTTTTACGCTTCTAGTTCAGCAAAACACTTTACGCTTTTACGCTTTTAGTTCACTAAATGAGTATTCTTTTCATAAAATTAATTATAGAATGCATACGTTAAAGGTAAATCATCAAGATACATATTAGGAACTTGGATGTATTCTAATCTTCAATAGAGTAATCTAATTCCCCAGTTAGGCCCTTCCTAAATTCATGAGCATAACGGGGAAGGTGGCTTATTGTAAAGTTCTATGTTTATCAAGGTTGTCAAACCAAATTAAGTTATCAAGCCGGTTTATCAAAGAGTTGGAGGTTTAATTGCCAGATCGGGGTTCAACCGGATTAAGCCGATTTTGAAAGGATATGTGAGTAGTTGGTATTGGGAAGTCATTGATATCTAATAAATTATGCATATGTATAACATCTTAAAGGCAATCTCAAATTCTCAATACAACCTAAATTTATATATAAATAACAATTAAAGGTGGAGAGTTTCAAATATCTCCTTTGAACACATTCAGATTAGTGGCACGGTTGGTTGGACAGAGCTTGGTGAGGTGAATCTTTCTGTTTTTATTTTCCACAAATCTTTCCATTCACAATTCACGTGATACAAACCCAGAAACAGAATCTCCAACGAATAACAAAAGTTTTGTTCCAAAAACCCACGAACACTGAAAGAATCCCAAATTTCAATCAGCTCCCTGGAATCCTTCGAGAAAAATTGAACCCACAAACAACGCAACGGCATCGACCCCTAGCGCCTCGTCGACCACAGCTTTGAAGGTCACCAGTCCGACCGAATCATCGGGTATGACGCAGCTATCTTCAACTTACCGGAGTGGCCGAGTGAGGGGAACCGTGCGATGCGTGGAGAGCTGTCGCCGAGAGCTCGGTTCTAGCATCGAGAGAAGGGGGTGGGAGTGGCGTGGCGTCCATGTGGGGGAGCTGTCGTCGATGCGGGAGAGTCTGAGAAGAAAATGAAATTAGAGTTTTGATGAAGGGTTCTCAACTTGAGACCTTCTGTTTTTTTTATTCCATTATATACACAGACTGTACAGCATGACAAAACAAGGTTTGTGATTAGCAACGGCTAATCAACAGTAAAGGAAAACAGAAAATCAAAATAACCAATGACATATGTAAACGTGGCCAATGATCAACTAACTAAGTTTAAATGTAAACGAAGACTCTCTGGATAGTGGAACGACGACGTTTCTACTCCAATCTTTGTTTCTGGATAGAAGATGAACGACACCATTCCAATGAAGTGTAGTTTCCACTAAGAGAACTTCCTCCTTGGCTTCTTCTCTTCACTTCAGCAGCAAGTACGTGGGCACTGGGCCGTGCTGCTCACGGGCTAGCACGACACGACACGATTAGAGCACGGCACGAGCACGGGCACGAAATAAATGGGCCAGCCCGGCACGAGCACGAATAATTTATGGGTCTTGCCGGGCCTAAACTTCATGGGCACGGGCACGGGCACGGCATGGTATATAAGTGGGCCGTGTCGGGCCTAATATTTTCGAGACTTTATTGAGTATAAGAACGGACATGGTAAGAAAATAATATTTATTTGATAGAAAATAATTATAAAAAGAATTATAGGTTCAAATATTACAAAACACAAGTAGAAAAATAATTAGTTGTTGTTATTAGAAGTGTCATAAAGATATATACGTAATTACTAACATAAGTAATAATGGACAAAGAATTAGACAAAGCCAAATCACACTCGCTATACTTCCAATTTTCTTTTACCCCTTATTTGTTACTTTTCTCAAACATTATCGGTTAATACTATCTTCTCCCGTCCAATTTTCACATTCTTTTTCATTCTCTCTTTTGTTTTCGTCCTTTTCATTAATCAATGCCAAAATCTTTCAACAAACGAACCAACCATTGAATTTCACAGCTGAGAAGAGCCAAAGCTCGATACTCCACATAAAAGAAAGATCGGGAAACTATGCTCTGCTTCTTCCTTTTCCAGCTGATCAAGCTTTTGCCAAGGAAAGTGCAGAAATAAGTGATTGATCTTGGTGAATCAAGGCAAGTGGCCCGGTTTGGGTCACTGTAACCAAGAAGCTGAATGGCGGATTCATGAGGGTAAAATAAACCCTGTCTTGGTGAATTCTTAAGATACCTGAAAACATGATGGAGGGCCTTATTATGAACAACAGTAGGCGAATCTTGGAATTGGCACAATTGCAACACAACAAAGGTTATACCTGGTCTGGTGCTATTTAAATACTACAAGTGGCCAAGAAGATGCTTAAAGGTAGGAATGTCCAGGTAAGGCGCTCAATCTGTTGCAGAAAGAACTTGCTTAACACTGGATGGAGTCTTAGCAGGCTTGCATTCATCAAAGCAAGCTTCTTTGAGAAGCTCCACACATTACTTTCGCTGACAAACATGGATCCCTTCAGGAGATCGATTAATTTTCAGTCCAAGGAAGTAATGTAACACACCTAAGTCCTTTATATTGAACTGGCTTAACAACATGGTCTTAACTATCTGCACTACATCAAGAATAATACTCCCAACCACAATGTCATCAACATAAACAATGAAAACCAATAGAGCACCATGAACAGTAGAGAGAAAAATGGAGTAATCTGGAAGAGACTGTTGAAAACCATTGCTCAGAAGGGATTCAGTAAGCTTGGCATACCACATCCTACTAGTCTGTTTCAAACCATAGAGGTACTTCTTCAATCTGCAAACCTTCCCTTTGTATTCCTTCTTGTCCTTTAATCCAGGAGGTAACTCCATATAGACCACTTCATCTAAATTGCCATTGAGAAAGGCATTATTCACATATATTTGATGCAAATTCCATTCTTGAATGGCAGCAATAGCAAGGAGCGTTTTCATAGAAGTGATCCTAGACATAGGAGAAAAGGTATCGCAGTAATCTATACCATAACCCTGTGTGTACCCTGTAGCAACCACCCTAACTTTGAACCTTTCCACTGATCCATCAGGGAGAAAATTTGTCTTATAAACCCATTTAGAACCAATGGCCTTCACTCCCTCGGGCAAGTCAATGATCTCCCAAGTGTTGTAAAGATCAAGAGCATAGATTTCCTCATTCATAGCCTTATTCCAACGTTCATCCTTAGTTGCTTCAGGAGAGGAGAGCTCTTGATTGGACAAGAGTGTCATAGCAAAGTGCTAATGAGATAGAGAAAGGTGGGACAACTCTGTAGCAAGAGGACCTGACTTGGGAGCAACACTGACTTGATTCATGCCAACATAGAAATCATCATATTTGCAAGTAAAAATGGTAGACCTTGTGGACATTCGAAGGGGAAGGACAGGCGGAGGACTGGAGGATGCAAAAATGGAAGGAGATGCAGACTTAGAGGGAGGAGATGACTTAGTAGCAGCAGGAGAGTAGGAAGTGGAAGGCATAGAATAAGGAGAAGAAATGGGAGTTATAGCTGGAGGAGAAAACACTATAAGGGGATGCTCAACGATAGAAGGATGCCCCGAACAAGAAGGATCATCAGCAAAGAAAGAAGGGGAAAAGTGTGATGGAGGAACAGAAGGGGAACTGACAGGAGGAGGAACTAGACTGTTAGTAGATTCCTTAAAAGGAAAAATGGCTTCATGGAAGAAGACATCATGACTGATGAAACCTTTTTAGTGTCTAGGTCTAACAGTTTGAAACCCTTAATGCCATTTGGAATGCCTAAGAAAACACACTTGCGAGCTCGAGGAGCACTTTTGGTCTTATGACCTTCAACAATGGTTGCATAGGCAAGGCAACCAAAGACTCTCAAGTGCATATAATCTGGAGGGACATGATGGAGGACTTCAAAAGGTGATTTATGGTTTAAAATAGGAGTATGAATTCGATTGATTAAGTAGGCAACATGGAGGACAATATCACTCCAGTAGGTTAGTGGTATACTAGATTGAAATTTGAGAGACCTAGCTACATTCAACAAGTGTTGATGTTTCCTCTCAACATGGTCTTAATAGAAGTGGAAAATTGATTTTGAACCATCAAACAGAAAGATTGTAAAATGGTTTTGGCTTCTGATTTAGCTTTCATGAGAAAAACCTTAACAACTCTCTATCATTAAAAACTGTCAAAAAATAGGAAAAACCTTCTCAAGACAAAGTGTTTAAAGGCCCCCCAAATGTCAATATGAATTAGGGCAAAAGAACCTGAACTGATATAATTGCTTGTAGGGAAAGGAAGTAGTTTTTGTTTGGACAAATGACATACTTCACAGTGCTTTTTCAAAAACAAAGAAACATCATTATAAACTTCCTTAACAACTCTCATTTTAGACAAGGATGGATGTCCTAATCTAGTGACTCGCACGAAACTACACCACAAATTAATCCCAACTAGAGTCCAAGTTTTTAAACTCTAGCCGGGTGCAGTATAGAGAAAGTATTTAAATTGTCAACTCGGGTCGATCCATGTACCCCTACTTAAATCGCTTAGGTTGTTATCTAGCAAGAAACTTTTGGGTTTATAACTAATGGAACTACAAAATAAACAAGCAAGGAAAATTAAATAAAGGAAAAGTCTAACTAAGGGAGCTTCACCCGGAAGTTGTTTCCCCCTAACTAGCTACCACGACTTGTTGGATTGAATGAAGTGGTGAGGCGTAGGTGGTTGTGAACCTTGGGGTGAGCAACTAATGATCAATCTGTCACGGCATCAATTCACTAGCGCTCGATTTGTCACGAGATCAATCCACTCACCAAGTCTAGGGGAACCGCTAGGAGGATCAACTAGCGATTCATTTGTAACGGGATGGATTCGCTAGGGATCGATTTGTCACGGGATCGATCCTCTCACTCATGCTCTAGTGGTTGCCTAGGTTTCTCCCTCAAACCGGAGTTTCAGTGCCTTAATCACATCCAACCTAGATGCAAACTGGCTATCGCGTACCGCAGAGGGATGCATATGTCACTGGAGACCACAATATCAATTGCTAAACCGAGGTAAGCATGAAAGGCCGTGTAACTCGACCCTCTCGATTTAGAAAATTGGTAGTTGACTTACGCTCTCACTCAACTCAAGGTTGGATGACTTAATCACGCTTAACCAATTTGCTTAATTCAACATTGAGGTTTGCCCTAAATTAACCTAGGTTAAAGTGGCTAATTAGATTGCTAGCACCAACATGCACAAACCTAAGGGTGCTAAGCACAATTATGCACAATCCTTAGGTTGCTAAGCACCGCAATGCACAAACCTAAGGATGCTAAGCACAAAACATGCACAACCCTTAGATTGCTAAGCATGAGCATGCACATTCGACATCAATAATACCTCAATCCTTGAATTAATCACTACCCAGTGACAATCATTCAATCTAAACAAGTTATTACAAAGTATTAGTTAGGGATCTACATCACCCAAGAGAAAAGAGTGAGTTTCTAGAGAGAGAGAGGGATTACAAATTTGAGCTCTTTTTCTTCTTCTTCTTCTAGGCTTGAATCTTCCACCCAAGCCTTCAATGATGCTCCAAGATCACTCTACCACTCTCTCTCTCACTCACTAGAACTCCCATTTGGTGTTTTAGATTGAAACCCTAGAGAAAGAAAGTGTTTCTTCTCGAAAAACCAGCTCTCCTCTCTCTCTCCCCGCTATTGTCTTCATATTTGTCCGAAATTGACCAGTTCATGGACGCGTTGGCCAGTTCACGGCCGTGAACACCTAAACGCGTTCGTGAACTCAGCATCGTCCAAAACACACCGTGAACTGCCTTGTCGTCAGTAACTTCAGGAAACTCGTTGGACGCCTCGGTGTTACTTCCTCGTCTGGCCGTGAATTGCGGTTGTTTCTTGGACGCCTTCAATTCACTACTATGGGGCAATTGTCACGGTCGCTTTGGACTTTTCTTCGGTTTTTGCGCTTTTTGACCTCCAAACATCCCAAAACTCGTCCTCACGTCCTAGGACCTGAAATGTATCAAAACAAGCACAACCTAGCGAGAAATATGTCGAGGAACGATGAAATACTAAGCTAAAAGAATAAGAAATGAGGGTTAAAATGTGTACATTTGAGCCCGAATCACTCCCCCACACTTAGACGTTTGCTTGTCCCCAAGCAAATTTAGTACAAAACAAGGTAATCCTTCAACTTCTTTTTCAACACAATTTTTAGGGCATGTCATAGGGCACAAAAAGAATGAATCAAAATGGTTATTTGACACCGACCTATGGACAAAAACAAAGTAATCTCGACAACCACCACAAATGACATTCAACTGTATTAAGATTTGTGCAAATGAAGAGTTCGCAAATTATTCATGACCCCACACACAACATGCCTTGATGACTCACCAATCATAGATACTCATGCATGAAGATCACATCATAGGAACGAACGATCGAGCAACCTAGGTCCTCAACGGGGTACAAGAAATGAACAAAACATGATGAATGAATCACTCACTCTCGACCATTGGGGTCAGGACCATTTGATGCAAAAGATGTGCACATTCACGCTCAATCCTAACGTCCCTTTATCATGACGGTAGCCTCTAAATGTTAGAGTTCACAAGATGGGTGTCATTGCTAGCTTGTCTATAGGTCTCAGACACAGGTTCAAATGACTGGCTAGGGTCTAGGACATGGGGAAAAGGCTTTTTGGGTGGTGGCAAACAAAACATGAGGTTCCACATCCTCAACCTTAGACACAAGGTTCTATGGTTTCGACTAGAACCTTCTCCTATACTCAATGGCCAATAGCATCGGCCAAAAACCACACTTCCCTCGATTCCAAACCACAACCATTCACAACAATCTTTCTTGCTACCTTTGCTATTCAATTTCAAGCACAAGAGTGTGGTGGGCAAACAACATGTAAGTGTTCCTAAAGCTTGCATGCTAAGCAACACTTCTAAGAGCATGTTCAACATTTATTATATTTTTGGTGGCCACTCTCTTTTCTTCTTTGCCCTCTTATTGATCTCTTTTTTTTCTTTTCTTTTCTTATCTTTTCTTTGGGGGGCTAAAGAGAGCTATAAACATGCCACATTTTTAACGTAAGGAACAATGCTCACTTTGAAAAACTACCTCCACACTCACTTCACCTCTTAGCAAAACCATACACAAATCACTCATGTGGAACCTCGTTTAAGCTCAAATGGTATGAATGGAGCTTTCAAACACAAGAGTGACTCGATAACGGTGTAGACACAAAGAAAGTAGGGTCGTTCTATCTGAATCAATCAAGCTCAAGTAGCGAGAGCGACCCTTAGACACACGGCTCAAAAGGGTTGACTAGGGGATAATGAGATCAGGACGGTCAACATTTGGGTCGTGGACTAAACATATGCCTCCTTCTTCCTTGCTAGCAACAACGTGAATGCTACACAGCAGGTAAAGGGGGAACTATCGCACAAGAACGAAACGAACGACACAACTCTCACATGGATACTTAGATGCTCAATCATTCGTTCAAAGTCCCTAAACTCGATGCAAAGGCAACTTTGAAAAGCAAGTAACCGATTCAAAACATCTATCGGTTCACAAACACATGAGAAATGAACCTATGCACAAACCTAATACATGTCTCAGTCATCATCATAGGTTGCACACAATCACAAGCAAATCATCCATAGACCATGCTAATAACCACGAGATTCAAAACAAATCACCATAAGATGCCACTATGATCATGCAAATGTATAAGTTGTTATGCTTGGAGCCCTGAAATTTTAAAAATTTGGGCATACATCTAGGCTCCAAAGCATTCAAAATCACACCAATCATTCACACACACATGCGTAGTGGACTATCCCCCCACACTTAAGCTCGACATTGCCCTCAATGGCGTAAAAGAAGGGGATAGAACGATGTTACCGGTCAAGTTGTGAATGTTGGTGATCGGGAGCGGAGGGCGGGTGACATCCGGAAGAGCAAGGAGACGGTAAAACACTACCAAAATCTCTTCATTGATCGTCTTATTGAAAGGAAAAGAGATGCAAACCGTTGATGGTTGGGTTGCCTCCCACCAAGCGCTTCTTTAACATCGTGAGCCGGATGGTTGCTCTTCAAGTTTCGGTCCACCCAAGAACCTCCTTGAAGTTGAGGTTCTCGTCGGTGAGGTGATGTCTCAAGTCACAAGCATTGGACGAGTCCATGATTGAGGGCTCGTGAACTTGAGTGGCTTTGAAGCTCCACCCACGAGACCTCTTATTCTTTCCTTCTTCTTTCTTCTCTTTGCCCCATACCATATAGTTCAAACTCGATTGGTGTCCATAACATCCACCAAGAGGGATCCCCGATGGTTTGGCCTTGGCTTGGAAACGAGCCACAAATGGGTCCTTCTCCAAAAGCGCGTCGAGGTCGGGTGGAAAGCTTTCATAGCCCTCGTAACTTGTGGATGCTTCATCCACCCCGACCTCGTCCTCATCTTGGACGCCACTTGCTCCTTCAACTTCTTCTTCAAACTCCCTTCCTTCTTCACTTTGTTCCTCTCCTTGGGAAGACTAAAGATCTTCCCCCTCTTCAATGCTTTCTTCCTCCTCTTCAACCTCTTCTTTCTCCATCCCATTCATGTCTCCAAGCACGAATTTGAGGGCAAAGTGCAATACAAGGTCATAGAAGGGATCATCTTGCTCCTCCGCACTCGTGTCTTGGTCTTCAATGTTGCTTTTGGGAAAAGGAAAGTTATGGGAATCAACAATGCAACCTTCTTGTTCATTCTCACCACACGAGCTCTCCGGGGGTGAGTTCTTCTTGCTCCTCACGGTTGTCATTCATCACTCCTTCAACCTCCTCTTTCTCCTCCAATAATGATAGGCGATAGCCTTCACAAGCTCGCGCCACTTTCTCTTCTAGTGTCAAGCCAGGAGGAGGGAGGGGTTGGAATCCATGCTGGAGCTCGTTCTTCAAAATTTCTCATGGCCCGCCTCTTCGACTTCCTCTCTTTCTTCCAATGGTAGGAGGCGATTGTGAGCAAGCTGTGCACATGCTTTCTCAACAAGCTCTCCTTGCCTATCCGTGCGTCGATGGAGCTCCTCCGCCTCCTGAAGAAAGGTTGAGTCGATAGGGCCCGCGATGAGAAGATCTGAAATGGAGCATCCTTCATCGGTATCCCGGGCAAATTGCTCCACCATGAGCTCTAATTTGCTCTTTGGCTCTAGTTGTGGAGTGGCACATGGTCATGATGATTTTCCCATGAAAGCTTCCATTGCCAACTCGAACTTGGATTTCTCCTCGACTTGGGGAGGGAAGTTTTCTTCATATGGGGGAGCTTCTTGAAATCCCCAATGATATGCTTGTTCTTCGTGGAAGGGAGGTTGATTATAGAACCCGGTTCCTTGGCTTCCATCTTATTGGTTACTCCATGAAGCTCTGGGGTACCCCCATTCGGGTGGTTGTGGATACCCCCACATGTTTTAGAAGCCATTGGGATCCGTGATTCAACCTACATAAACAAAAACACAAAAACAAAATCGAACAAACACAAACCACCCTTCAAGACGAAGAGTGGGTAAACAAAACACAACCCGAAACACAAAACATAAACAAAAAGGCAAGATAGGAAATGCTAGATTAACACTAACTGACCTTTTCAAAATAATGGACTGCGATTCCCCGGCAACGGCGCAAAAAACTTGACTCGAACGAAACTACACCACAAATTAATCCCGACTAGAGTCCAAGTTTTTAAACTCTAGCCGGGTGCAGTATAGAGAAAGTATTTAAATTGTCAACCCGGGCCGATCAATGTTCCCCTACTTCAATCGCTTAGGTTGTTATCTAGCAAGCAAATTTTCGGTTTATAACTAATGGAACTACAAACTAAACAAGCAAGGAAAATTAAATAAAGGAAAAGTCTAACTAAGGGGGCTTCACCCGAAAGTTGCTTCCCCCTAACTAGCTACCATGACTTGTTGAATTGAATGAAGTCGTGAGGCGTACGTGGTTGTGAACCTCTGGGTGAACAACTAATGATCAATCTGTCACGACATCAATTCACTAGCGATCGATTTGTCACGAGATCGATCCACTCGCCAAGTCTAGGGAACCGCTAGGAGGAGCAACTAGTGATCCATTTGTCACGGGATGGATTCACTAGAGATCGATTTGTCACGTGATTGATCCACTCACTCAAGCTCTAGTGGTTGCCTAGGGGTCTCCCTCAAACCGGAGTTTCAGCGGCTTAATCACAGCCAACCTAGATGCGAACTGGCAACTGTGTACCGCAGAGGGATGCATATGTGGTCGGAGACCACAATCTCAATTGCTAAACCGAGGTAAGCATGAAAGGCTGTGTCACTCGACCCTCTCGGTTTAGACAATCGGTAGTTAACTTACTCCCTCACTCAACTCAAGGTTGGACGGCTTAATCACGCTTAACCAATTTGCTTAATTTAACATTGAGGTTTGCTCTTAATTAACCTAGGTTAAAGTGGCTAATTAGATTGCTAGCACCAACATGCACAAACCTAAGGTTGCTAAGCACAATTATGCATAATACTTAGGTTGCTAAGCATTGCAATGCACAAACCTAAGGATTCTAAGCACAAAACATGCACAACCCTTAGATGGCTAAGCACGAGCATGCACAATCGACATGAATAATACCTCAATCCTTGAATTAATCACTACCCAATGAAAATCATTCAATATAAACAAGTAATTACATAGTATTAGTTAGGGATCTAAACACCCAAAAGAAAAGAGTGAGTTTCTAGAGAGAGAGAGAGAGAGAGAGAGAGAGAGAGGGATTACAAATTTCAGCTCAAGATCTTCTTCTTCTTCTACTTCTAGGCTTGAATCTTCCACCCAAGCCTCCAATGATGCTCCAAGATCACTCTACCACTCTCTCTCTCTCACTAGAACTCCCCTTTGGTGTTTTAGGTTGAAACCCTAGAGAAAGAAAGTGTTTCTTCTCCAAAGACCAGCTCTCCTCTCTCTGCCCGTTGTTGTCTTCATATTAGCCCGAAATTGACCAGTTGACGGATGCTTTGGCTAGTTCAAGCTCGTGAACACCTAAACGCGTCGGTGAACTCAGCGTTGTCCAAATTGCCAGCTTCACTATCCTGGGTTCACGGTCAATGGCCACAGTTCACGATCTTGGAGACCGTGAACTTCCTTGTCATCAGTAACTTTAGGAACCTCACTGGACGCCTCATTGTTCATGATTTGTGGTCGAAGTTCACGGTCTTAGGAGACCGTGAACTGCGGCTGTTTCTTGGACGCCTTCAATTCACTACTACGGGGCAATTGTCATCGTCGCTTCATACTTTTCTTCGGTTTTTGCGCTTTTTGACCTCCAAATATCCCTAAACTCGTCCTCGACCCTTCCACACGTGCTAGGACCTGAAATGTATAAAAACAAGCACAACCTAGCATGAAATATGTCGAGGAACGATGAAATACTAAGCTAAATGAATAAGAAATGAGGGGTAAAATGTGTACATTTGAGCCCGAATCATCTAGCATGCAAGATGTCTAAGTCTTGACAGGAAGATTCATGGACTCCTACTGCAAAGGATTGATGGGGAACAAATGAGGCAAACTGCTGAGATGGGGAGTCAGAGAACAGGTATAAACCTCTATCCACCTGGGCTAAACAAGATTGTAAGTAAAGACTGGAACAAAAAGAACTTGGGTGAGGAAAAGTCCAAAAGGTAAACACACTTTTCCTATATGAGTAGCATTGATATGATGTCCATTTGGCAGTGTAACATTCACATCAGCAACAGTTTTACTTTTAATGAAAGAATTGATGTTATAGATTATATGATCTGTAGCACCAGTGTCTAGAATCCATACTGTAGCAGGAGCATTACCAGGCAAGCTAACAGGGGAGTGAGTACCTGATGTGTAGCAGTGAAATGAGAAGGCTGAGGAGCAGGAGCTCTCACAAGAGCATTAACTCGAGGAAAATGTGGAGAAGTGGGGGATTTTTCCAGAAATAGCACATTTAAAAAAAATTACAAAAGTAACACCCAGTCCAAAGAAATTACAAAAATAGGACCCATTTTCAAAAACCTCACCTCTAAGGTGCGGTTTGATTGTGAAACGAACGCCCCTAGTGTGGTTTATATGTAAACCACATGCCCAAGGTGCGGTTTAAGATTCTGGGCCAAAACCACATCCTGGCCATGCGGTTCTGGGTCTGATCTAATAGAACCGCATGGCCTAGGTGTGGTTCTTCTGCTGACCTAGCAAAACCGCACCCCCCCCCCCCCATGCGGTTTGTGTGTCGTAATTATTTTTCGACATCAAACATGTTGCCATGCAGGTTGACAGACGTGGGGCTGCATGGCAGATGAAAACCGCACCCTCCCCATGCGGTTTTCATTGATGATTTTGCCTATAAAAGACAGCCCGGGAAACCTCTTCTCTTCACACCTCTCCTTCTCCCTTTTTAATTTTCTGTTGTAGCTCCCTACTTCTTTAGTGTTTTTGCGGTTAACATTAACTCGTAAATTTATTTTGTATTACTTTTTATTGTGATTTTTATGATATTAACTGAACTACGGTTTTTTTGCAGATGGCATTCCAAAAGTTCACGCTTGGTTACGGTGGAATGGTTACACAGAAGAGACCGGAAAGGGGGGTCACCTACGTCTGTGGCAATTTTCAGAAAATAAAGGTCGCTACCAGACCGATGCTTGAAGACCTCTATCAAATGTATACTAACGTTAATTGCATGGATGGCACGAGAAGAGTTGATCGTATGGTGTACCGATATCCAAATAGAGAAGGCGGGTCGTTGTGGCACGATGAATATCTCATAACCACTCAGGATGAAGTAGATGCCATGCTCGAATTCTTGAGGTCCAACAATCTTTCCAGAGCCGAGATGTTCGTTTACACCGAGGCGGTCGTAGGCGTTGGAGGTCATTCTGGAGACGGTCAAACATCTGATATCCATGGTGGAGGTGAATTATATGGAGATCATCTCTACCAAAGTTATCATGATCCTCATTCGTATTTTCAGTACCAAGAGCAAGGTGAAGGTCATCATCAATCTTTCCCGTCATATGAAGAAGAAGTTCAACCGGACCATGCCAACCAACCCTAGTACAACTTACAATCAGGCAGTGGTAGTTTTCACAACTACCATTATGGAGCTGATGAAGGTGCCTTTCATGAGCTGGATCAGATAGAAGATGCTCTGCCACCACCACTTAGTGACCCCTCCGATTAAGAAGGAGAGAACAACGTCAGTGCAGACAGCTACGACCCTCTTGAAGGTGCTGATGATTCAGGACCAGAGTCAGACTCAGATAATGATGATGAGGTGGCTCATGATCGTGTACCAGTCTCCTACTACAATCACATTCCAGATGGCAATTGGATGGTCGATAGTTACATGGAACCCCCAGAGGTTCCAGTATGTGGTCCACTCACTGGGTTTCTGAAGGACCAACAATTTGGCTCGAAGAAGGGGGTAAGGCACGCCATGGATACTGAAGCGATGACTCGGCATTTTGAATGTCACACAACTCATTCCCACACGAAAAGGCTCATAGTCAGATGCTGTAATCATAACGAGGGATGCAATGTTAGGATTCGGGCCATCAACAGCAAGAGACACGACCATTGGGTCATATCCCGTGCGGTGAACACACACACATGTGTGACATCCATAACATCCCAAGGCAATCGAAAGTTGAAATCTAGGGTGGTTGTTGCGGCTATCAAGCAGCAAGATCCTGACCTGAAGGTGAAAGTCATAATCGCTGACATTGCAAGTCGTTATGGTTATATGATTAACTATAAGAAGGCATGGCATGGAAAGCAGAAAGCTCTGGCCGCCGTATTTGGTGATTCAGAAAAATAATATGCATTCCTTCCCAGGTTGATTTTGGCATTGGAGGCGTCTAACCCTGTGATCCAAGTGGATGGTACATTCCTTACCGGCAAGTACAAGGGCACTCTCCTGATTGCCAGTGGGGCGGATGCAAACAAACAAGTCTTTCCTGTAGCATTCGCCATTGTTGAGGGAGCGAATGCTGATAGCTATGGATGGTTTTTCCGGCAAATTCAGCTCCACGTCACTAGGAGGACGAACCTGACAATAATCTCTGATTGGCACGCCGACATTAGAGCTGCCAAACATACTCAATTAATTGACATAAATAACATTCTAAATGAATAATAATTTAAAGAGATACATACATATTCAAACATTTTAAATTAATAAAACTCATTTTGTACACATAAACATAAATCGTATTGGTTGTTTGGTAAATAATTTAATCGTATTGGTTGTTTTAAATAATTTAATTGAATACAATGCAACACTCGTTAGACTCTTAGAAGAGGTTACATCTTCTTAGAAACGCAACCTTTTTGACAAAAAAGGGGGGATCCGAGGATCTCTTAATACCCGATTTTCCCATAAAATGGGAGGATCATGATAATCGCTTAAAACCTCATTTTCTTAGACGTGCATCTCTTTATAAAGAGTCGAAGTAAGTGGCGCTATGTATTCATTAAATTATTGAAAACAACCAATACGATTAAATTATTTCAAATTTATTTTATATTCAACTAAGTACATTAGCAAAATAAAAGAAAGACAAATGATGAAGAATTGTATGTACCTCATGATCGTTCCAAACATCCCTTGAACGATGGTTGAGTTGGTCGTACAAGTCGGTTGGATCAATAGGTCCTTGATCCAAATAATTGGTTGTATATATCCACGTCGTCCCCAACCTACGAGAGAATAACAACAAGGTTAGTACATATAATAATTAAAAAGCTTATAACAACAACAAAAAATGACCAAAATAATAAGTACGTACCGCTTAAAATTCATCATAATAAACTCCCTCTCGTTGGAACCACTCGTCCATTTTTTTTGCGAAAGTCGGACAGAAATTCGGCGGGTTTTGAGGGAAAAACCAAAGAAATGTTTTCTGATGACAGATCGGACTTAGCCGTAGCCAACAGAACACTATTTCCTAGGCTTTTGGGAGGGGAGGGGATAGAGAGATAATTTTAGAGAGAGAGAGAGAGTGAATAATGGGTTGTGGTGTGAAGAAATGAGAGGGGAGGGGGGTATTTATACTATTCAGACCGCACCTCCAGGGGCAGTCTGGTAATTTTGCTCAACGAAACCTCATCGGGAGGGTGCAGTTTTTGTTTCTCGAGGCGCTGACCGCAGCAGGTAGCTGCGGTTTTCGATCCATGGCGCGGATCGCTGAGGTGGCATGCGGTACGTTGTTGGATCGTCGCCTTATCCAACGGTCTTGAAGGCCGCTGGAGAGGAAACACAAACCGCAACTTCCTAATGCGGTTCCCTGGCTGACGTGGCACGGACCGCATCTCCAAGGTGCGGTTTATAAATAAACGCACCTGGAGGGTGTGGTTTCATAAAAATGGTGCTATTTTTGTAATTTTTATCGGGTGGGTGCTATTTTTGTAATGTTTTTTAAACGTGCTATTATTGGAAAAATCCCGAGAAGTGAGGAGGTGAAGGAGATTGTGAAGGTGAACCAGACAACATAGCTTTGAGCCTCTTAGATTGGTCTGGAGTAAGGAGGTTGGCCAAACTGTATGTTGATGCTCTAGAAGAATTAACAGTTCCCTCATTTTCATTCCCTGTGGATTCAACAGCACCAACAAAGGGTGCTCCATCAGACCCTTCCTTAGACTTTTTGTTCTTAGCCTGAAACAATCTTGGATAATGTGATTTTCCTTCTTACCATATCTACACCATTTTCTGCCTTCTGGAGTATAATCACGAGGATTCTTTCCTTAGGGTGATCTTGTTTAGACTGAGAACCACCATGAGCAAGCAAAGCCAGAGAATTCACTCCATATGTAGCAGAATTAAGACACTTCATCTGCCTTTCAGGCTGTACCATTTTCTTAAAACAGCTTCAATACTTGGCAACTGAGAGTTCATAAGCACTTGAGTGTGAGCAGATTGATATACATGATTCAAACCTTGCATTAATTTGATAATGAAATCCTGATCATGATATAGCTTCACATTGTGGTAAGGACTATTAGGACATGAACAACACGAAATTGGCCTATACATAGCATATTATTGCCACTTGGTAGTAAGAGCTATGTAGTATTGAGACACTGACATGTCTCCCTGAACACATTTAGCAATTTGTTCCTTCGATTCATACACACGAATGTTGTCCTCCTACCCAAACCAATCCTTCAAATTATCTCAAACCTCCTTGGCAACCTTAAAAGGGACTACACTGTGGGCTATGTCATCAAATAATGAATTGTAAAGCCAACATCTCACTATACTATCACATCTACGCCAAGATTTCCAAGTTGGGTCACCCCTACTCGGCTGAAGAATGGCACCATTCACAAATTCAAGCTTGTTCTTAGTACTGAGGGCTAATTCCATTACCTGGCTCCAGAGATTGTAGTTCTGACCTGTCGATTTCATGGAGATGATAGTTGTAAGCCCACCATCATGAGGCGGCAGGTAGTAGGGATTCAAATAATGATCCTATTAGCAAGGAATTTGAGCTATTGCTGTATGAACAAACCCAGATCCACCAGGCAAAGGAGTAGCCGTAGACGAACCAGTCCCACCACGAGGTGGTGTAGTGTTCGGTGGGTCTTGGGGTAGTGAAATTGGCTAACTCATATCCATCTGAGACAGCACCATCGATGCCAGTCACCGGATCAGCCATAGCGAAGAAAAGATGATAGGAGAACGATCTGAAACCACCAAAACGAGTTGAGACGAATAGAGACCTAGTTGAGAAGAAAAGAAAATTAGATTAGGGTTTTGGTGAAGGGTTCTCAACTTGAGACCTTCTGGTTTTCTGTATTCCATTATATACCAAGACTGTACAACAGGACAAAACAAGGTTTGTGATTAGCAACGGCTAATCAACAGTAAAGGAAAACAGGAAAACAAAATAACCAATGGCATATGTACACGTGGCCAATGATCAACTAACTACGTGTAAATATAAATAAAGACTCTCTGGAAAGTGGAACGACAACGTTTCAACTCTAATCCCTATTTCTGGATAAAAGATGAACACACCATTGCAGGGAAGTGTAGCTTCCACTAAGAGAACTTCCTCCTCTACTTCTTCTCTTCATTTAGCAGCAATTTGCAGGGGTAGAGGAATACACTGAACACCATGGTCGCTGCTGGGACTTGGGATCAACCTAGCTCTCCAATAGAGTAGATGATCGAAGGGGCGCCCATGCTGGGGCCGAAGAGCAAACGCCGACAGAAGGACAAAGGGCAAGAGAGCAAGTGGTTGTTCTGCTGGCTGTTAGCTTGCTCGACGGAAGGGAAGAGGGAGCGAGAGTCAGGCTGTTAGGGTAGGAGAATTAGAATTTAATCTCCAAAATCATCGACACTTCAGTAGTAGCTGGTATCCATGTAAGTCCGGTCAGATCTCGGTTTTGACCGGCTTTGAGCGGTTTCCGGTTATCTTAAAATATGACTGCTCCTAGCCCCTTTCATGCGCAGTTACGGCCTGACCCAGTTTGACTGCCCGGTTTGACAACCTTGATATTTATAAACATATTCTTAAAATGGTATGAGCTACTCTATTTTAGACATGAATTCCAAGCATTTATGAACTTATCTAAACTCTTTGCACTCATATTTTATATAGGGGTAAATTGCAAGTTTGATCACTAACTTTATTAAAAAGTGTCATGTTTAGTCACTCAAAATATTTAATTCCAATGTTGGTCATCGAATTAGTAAAACGATCCATGTTTAGTCACTCCACGTTATCACCGTCAACCAATTGCTGGTGTGGCTAACAAAAGTGCCGACTCACCCAATTTTAACCTGCCACGTCAACAAACCCGACCCGCCATGTCACTCAACCCACCACCTCAGTTTCCCCATGAAATGTGGGAAAATATAATGTGTTCTCGAGCTCAGGTTAAGTAAAGCAAGAACGCAAACAACCCGTTTAAAATTCAAGTTCTTTAATATTACTTTTATCACTACATCAACTCTGTATTGAAGAAACAAGGATTAGCTTGAACAATAGGGGGGCTGGTTGAGTGATTTTTAGTTGATTGAATCGATTTGTTCCTCAAATCTCTTACTTTCTTGTCTTCAGACCCATTGGGTGATTTTGTTTAGGCGTGTTTGATTGAACCGGCTATTCTGTTGCGGATTCCCTAGCGAAGATGGAGGGAGGAGGGAAGAATCGACTTTGGTCTGACCTGGTCACGGGTTTGGAAGGATTGGTTTATGGGTTAGGTTGGGAAAACTGGTGTGGCGATTTGAGTGATGTGGCGGGTCGGGTTGGGTGACGTGGTGGGTTACAATTGGGTGAGTCAGCACTTCTGTTAGCCACATCAGCAATTGACTGGCGGTGTTAATGGAGACTAACGGAGAGTGAATAAACTTGGATCGTTTTACTAATTCGAGTGATCAACATTGGAATTAAATATTTGGAGTGACTGAACATGACATTTTTTAGTAAACTCAGTGATCAAACTTGTAATTTATCCTTTTATATAGTATATGTCATATTTAAAAAAATAGTTATTTTTTAGTATGCATAAAATCTTGTACTTTTACACTTTGATTCATACTTTATCATTTTATTCCTTTTTTCATTTCTAGTTAAAATCGCATTTTTAACCGAATTGGTCATTTCTTCACACTCAGCTAAGAGAGAGCACCAACCAGAATATTAATTCCATAATGGATACCCTTATCTAAAAAAATCTTCAGTGGCTCCTTTCCAAAATCTCCAAGTCGGAAAACGTCCTCTCTATCTTACTGTATCACTCATCACTAAATGGGAACATGACCTATCTACAATTTTTTTTACGGTTTAATTTGCGCTATATAACGCTTTCTCTGACCACATAAATCCAAGCGTATCCAGTAATTCATTTATTCATACAAAACACAAAGGACTGGTCCATCATGTACCTTCCCCAGCTAATGGCTACCGAACCTATTCATTCATTATGTGATTTCTCATTTCTCCCATAGTCCATAGTCCATACATACTGTTTGAACCTAACTGAGTGTAGGAGTGAGGTTCGGGAAAGAAAGTGGGTCAAGGGGAGTAAGCAAGGGAAACCGACTATATGACGTAGAACCAAGATCTTGGAGAACGAGGTTGAGAGAATTTGTGTTTTAGAGAGAGAAGTTGATGTTTGTAGAGATAGACTCTGAAAATTGCAATCCCTTCACCCACCGGAGTAAATGCCATATTTATAGGCTACATGGTGGTGGGTGAGTTTACAGGGTGACATGACTGCTGACATGTGAAACTTTAGACCATACTTATACCTAGGACTAGGGGGTTTATCCATGATGGTCCCTATGACTGTGATGGGACAGCGATGTGACTGCTCCCGAGGGATGCGGCATCGTTTGCGACTTCTCCCAGCTTGGTCAATGCTCCACAGGAACGTCATCGTTCGGTGCCTCAGACCTTGTTCGCGCGTGCAGGTCTCGTTGCGCTCGTGACTGGTGCGCTTACGTCAGTGCTGGCGCGCCTAGTTTCTCGTTGCGGCGTCGTTTGGGGTATTTTCTTGGCCCGGCGAGATCCGAGTCATATACCCAACAATTGCCCCCCATCAGGGGGTATTCCGCGAATGCCACCTGTTTAATCTTCTGCTCGATTGACTCGGGTCTGCGTGGCCTTCATGAGATTCTTCCGGGCGTGATCTTCGCGAGATTATTCCGGGCGGTTCTTGTTTCACTTTCGCGCGGACCGGGAGCCTCACGCAAAAGACGCATGATTGATCTGCCGCGCGATTGGCTCAGGTCTGCGTGATCTTCGCGAGGATATTCTGGGCGGTTCTCCTTTGATCTTCCGCGCAGTTTTTTTGTTTGATCTTCTGTGCAATTTGGCTTGTGTATTGATAGCATCGTATTTGCACGTGTTTTCACTCTGGTTTCCTGTCCATTTTGGCTCGAATTGATTGTTCCTTGGCCTATTTTACGCTAGGTTGTGTTGTTTTGTCGTATTTCAGGTCCTAGCAAGTAAAGAGGTGCATAGGCGCAAGTTTCGGGTCATTTGGAGGTCAATTGGCGAAGCACAGACAGAATTACGGGTAGCCCCTGCTAAATTACGGCCGTAATTAGCCAGGGCATGCCCGTAATTAATTGGCCGAGGCTTCTCCCCAGCAATTCTTCTCGGTGGTAAAATTACGGGCAAGACCCCAAGAATTACGGCCGTAATTCCCAAATTACTGGCGGTAATTGGGAGATTACGGGCGTATCTCCTCCTCCTGCAGCTTAAGTGAAACGTGCGTTTTGGTGCGAATTACGGGCAGGAAGTGATTACGGCCGTAATTCTGCCCGTAATTCGCCCAGAGTCGGGTTTTTGGAGGCAGATTCGAGCCAAGGAAGGAGAATTCAATTTTCTGGGCAAAAACAGAGTTTTAGAGAGAGAAAGAGCGAAGAACAAACCCTAGGAGCTATTTTGGAGTGGATTTCTCATCATTGAAGCCCAGATTGCGTCCCTAGGAGTGAAGATTGACATCCCATAGCAGATTTTCCTCATCTTTATGAGTATGACTACTCTGATTTCTGTTTTCTCTTCTCTCTCTATGGAGTAGAACCTTTCTCTCACTTGGGTATGAAGAACCCTAGTTCCTTGTGTTAGGGATTTGATTGTAATGACTTGGGATGATATTACTGTTTGATTTTAATCGAATGACGCATGTTTAATGAATTGATTTGAGTCTGATCAGCTTGTCTCAATTTCTGCTTCAACCTGAGATAGATAGAATCTGATTAGGTTGTTAGAGCCTCTTCATTCGATAGTAGGAGATTGGCTATACGAGAGTTAGCCAGTTTACTGCTTTGTACTGGTGTTCTTGGCGCCAGTAGTGGAGTTCTGTGTTCATAGCCTCAGCTTTCTATCCCGGTGAAGATTAGTCGTCTGCCGGGTAGTTAGACTGAGAGGGCTTGGTCAGCTTAAGAGATTCCAAGCTACTGTCGGATCTTCCAAAGTCTAATCAATAGTAAATCAACCCAGGGAATTGCGATTGAACCTAACTAAGGGGCTAGGGGGACTCATTCCCGAGTGACTCTTACCTGCCTTAGAAAACCGAACAGTTTACTGCTTTCTTACTGCTTTTGCTTTTAAACAACAATCACTCGAACTAGTTTGCTAGATAATAGAGAATCACGGAGTAAGCAGTAGATCTAGACCCCGGGTTGATAATATAACTTGCCTGTTACTGCATTCCCGGACTGCGATTACACTTGGTCGCAGTTTGGTGTTGTGTTTTGGCGTGTCAAGTTTTTGGCGCCGTTGCCGGGGACCCTCTAGGTTATTGGGGAAATGTGATAATTTGTTACTCTAGCTTTTTCTTTATTGCATTTTTCGTTTCCACCTGTGTGCCTTCACGGGTTGTTTCTGCTGACTGTGTGCAGGTAGTGCGTGACCCGTAGCCAGTCGGGAGATCTACTACCACTTGACCAGGAGCTTGAACGAACCTGCAGGAACTACAAGCGGGTTCTAAAGGCGCGACTGGCTGCGGAGAAGGCGCTGTCACAGCTACAGATCGGACAAGAAGAAGAAGGAGAGATGGGTGATCCGCAGAACAACAATGTGATCCCCGGGGAGCAGACCATGGGATCCTACTGGACCGCTAGGGCTGCGGACATGAGGTCCCCCATTCAACACCCTCAGGTCCCAGCCAACAACTTTGAGGTGAGCACCTCCGTGATCACCATGCTGCGCGGTTCAGTAGTGTTCCGTGGTAAGGAGGGAGAGTGCCCTCAATCACATCTCAGGCGATTCCACGAGCTCATTGATGGAATCAAGATCAATGGGGTACCAGCAGATGCCATCCAGCTGAGGTACTTCCCATTCACTCTGGAGGGGCAAGCCAAGGAGTGGCTAGACACTCGACCTCCGGGCTCCATCACCACGTTCGCCAACCTGGCGGACAAGTTCCTCACCCGCTACCATCCTCCATCCAAGACAGCTGACCTGCAGAAGCAAATTACACATTTTGCTCAGGATGAGGATGAGACCATCAGGTATGCATGGGAGAGGTACAACAGCCTTTTCCTCAGGTGTCCCAATCATGGTTTCAACGATGCGTTCAAGGTGGGCACCTTCTATCACGCCCTCTTCCCGGAGGACAAGCAGCTGATCGATTCGGTTTGTGGCGGGAACATGCTGACCAAAACCCCGCCACAGCTGAATCAACTCTTTGAAGAGATGGCGGAGAATGGTTATGATTGGGGCACTGCCAGGAGATCGAGGAGAGCACCAGGCCGGGGTGTGCATGCTGTGGGCACCCAGTCATCTGATTTGGTGCAGGTAGTATCGAAGCTGGTCTCAGCTATCGATCGTTCCGGGATGATTCCAGGGACCGGACAGCAGTAGGCGATGCTCTGCCAGTGGTGCGAGAGCACCCATCATATGGTGGAAGACTGCCAGGCGATGAAGGAATCGACCACACCCCAGGAGCAGGTGAACTTCATCAACAATGTCAGGCGCAATGACCCCTACAACAACACGTACAATGAGGGGTGGCGCCAGCATCCTAACTTCTCCTGGGCTGGGCCAAATCCCAGACCACCAGC
This sequence comes from Linum tenue, assembly GCA_946122785.1. Taxonomy (NCBI): domain Eukaryota; kingdom Viridiplantae; phylum Streptophyta; class Magnoliopsida; order Malpighiales; family Linaceae; genus Linum; species Linum tenue. The sequence continues at coordinate 62,801,160 of CAMGYJ010000005.1, forward strand.
TCCACAGGGACCACCGGGCTTTCAGAGGCCACCATATCAGCCCAGACAGGGGCAATTCCAGCAGCCAGGTGCAGCCCCTGCTGCCCCAGTGCAGAATGATCAGATGGCTGAACTGCGGGACTTGGTGGGTTCTCTCGCCAGTGTTAGTGCTCAGAAATTCAACACCTTTGAGCAGTTCATGGAGAAGGCCTCGGGTCAACTCCTGGCCCTGGAAGCTGGTCAGAGGAATACACAGGCTGTTTTGCAGGATATCCAGACCCAGCTGGGGAGCGTGGCCCAAGCAGTGGCTAAAAGGGCGCCTGGTACTCTACCAGCGCAGACTATTCCTCACCCGCCGACCCCGGATGAGCGCTGCAATGCCATCATGACCAGGAGTGGCAAGCTGACTGTTGATCCCCCTGCTCAGGAACCGGAGAGAGAAAGCCCTGTTGCAGCATCTCCAGCGGTTGAACAAGAAGTTGAGAAGGAGGTTGAGGTGCCTGCACCTAAACCGCAACCAGTAGTGAAGGAGTATGTCCCTAAACTCCCTTTCCCTACTCGGTTGCACAAAGACAGGCTGGAGACAGATTTCGAGAACTTCATGGCCATGCTTAAGAAGCTGAATGTTCAAGTGCCCTTCCTGGAGGCACTATCGCAAATGCCAAAGTATGCGAAGTTTCTGAAAGAGCTTCTCTCAAAGAAGCAGAAGCTGAGTGAGCTGGCCACTATGGAGCTCAGCGAGGAGTGCTCGGCTATTCTGCAGAACAAGCTGCCGCAGAAGAAAAAGGACCCAGGTAGTTTCACTATCCCGTGCTCTATTGATAAATTGCATGTAGAGAAGTCCTTGGCGGATTTAGGTGCTAGTATCAATGTTATGCCGTATAAATTGTTCATGAAACTAGGCCTAGGTGAACCCCGTGCTACTAGGATGACTCTTCAATTAGCTGACAGATCTGTAGTGCATCCTAGGGGTATAGTGGAAGACCTTCTGGTTAAGGTTGGCAAATTCACATATCCTGTGGATTTTGTTATCCTGGACATCAGTGAGGACACAGAGGTGCCTCTTATACTGGGAAGGCCTTTCCTGGCCACCGCCAAGGCTCTCATAGATGTGCATGATGGGACCTTAGTTTTGAGGGATGGCGAGGAGCGAATAACATTTTCTGTTGCTAACACTATACCTGCTTCGTTACCTCTGCATGCTGTATCTCACCAGGAGCACGAGTCTGTCGTGTATCCTTCTGTGCTGCCTATTTTGCAGGACCCGCCTCCCCCACCTTCGCCGCCACTCCGGACCACTCCGTCACCCAAAGAACAGATCAAGGAGGAGTGGCGGCCGAAACTGCAGGCAGCTAAGCCCGCTCGAAAGAAAGCCGGAGACCACTATGAGCTGGTCCCGCCCCACCTTGGCCATCCGAGTATTCACTCGCTTGCATCCTGCCGGATGGCCAAGTCGAGCTGGCAAATGCAGGTGGCCACATTCGTCGCGTCCATGGCCACCAGTTGAAGCTGTACCTCAAGAGCGATGTGGATCCGCTCTTGAAGGCACCTGATCCTACACTTCCCTGAGCATCCATACTGGCGTCCAGCTAAAAGACGGTAAAGAAGCGCTTGTGGGGAGGCAACCCCACCACGGTTTGCATTTTTATCCTTTTTCCTTTTTAATTTGTGTCGTTTTCGAGTCATTGAGTCTGTCTGGAGTCTTTCTGGAATGTTTCTCGTGCCCCGGATGGTCTATTTTGGTCTATGGTGGTCTATTTTTTTGAACCGGGGCACGTTTGGGTTTGGATGTTCGAATTTGCAGCTCAAAAACAGGTGAAAAAGGGCCCTCGGCATAAAAATTACGGGCACGGGGGGCTAAAATACGGTCGTAATTCTTCGACCCCCTGCCCGTAATTAATTCACATGGGCAATATGCTCTCGGCATAGAAATTACGGGCATGCCAAGGGGGAATTACGGCCGTAATCGTGCCCGTAATTACCCCCGAAAATTTTTAAAAACCCGCTCGGCCTTTGTCTTTCTTTCCAGATTTAGACTCCGGATTGTGTTTGTTTTTATTTCTTGTTCCCGTTGTGTGGATTTTTGACTTGGAACTATGGTTTATTTCACCCAATGTGTGTGTTCTGTTGGTTCTAGCTCTGAGCCCATCGGACTGGTCCTTGTCCAGTCCTCTGCTTTTGACTGGTCCGCCATCCAGTCAACGTTCCTGACCACTGTTTCACGGTAACATCGTTCCCCTTCCCTTCGCTCCATTGAGGACACTGTCGCATTTAAGTGTGGGGGGGTTCTTTGTATTTATTGGAACGTATATATGGGTGCTTGGAGCCTAGTCCGCTGTCCGAATCTTACGATTTGAGGGCTCCAAGCACTGCTGTTTGATCATATTGGCACTGTGATTTGATTGATGAATTGAACGGTCTTCGGATTAATGCATGACACCTTGTTTGCGACTAGGACAACCTATAATGAGGACTGAGATGTGCAGTAGAACGATGTAGGGGTTCAGTTTTTCAGCTGTTTGCTTACCAACTGTGACTTGATCTGATCACTTGTTCTTGACAGTCGTTTATGCATCTAGTTCAGGGTATCAGAATGTGAGATAGAGCATATAGGTAGCCATGTGAGATTTGAGCCTGCTCGTTTCTTTCTTGTGCGATAGATCCCTCTTCCATGATGTGTAGCATTCACGTTGTCATTAGCTAAAATGATGGGGGCATAGGATTAGCCCACGCCCAAAAACTGACTGTCCTGATGTGTCATATCCCCTAGTCAGCCCCTTTGAGCCGTGTGTTATCCTTTCTTTTGGTCCATAATGAAAGAAATCACCCTTGTTGCATCTTTTAGAAGGTTCCACAGAGTGGTTTTTACATATTCTCTGTTGTTTCTGCTAAAGTCTATGTGAGTGTTGGAGGTAGTGCTTAAAAGTTGGGCAAGTGTTTGAAATTTGTGCAGGAGTGGTGGCTCTCTTAAGAAATGAAAAGAAAAATGAAAGAAAAACAAAGAAAAATTGAAAGCAAAAGAGAGCCACTACCAAAAATCTGAATAATGCCCATTAAGTAGTGTTTCTTAGCAGTCTGGCTTGGAAATGCTGATGTTTATGCCTTCTTCGCTCTTGTGATCTTAAGATATTGAGTAATGCAGAATAGCAGAAAGAAAATACCGGTTTGTTTGACTGTGATTGTGTGTTTGGAAAATGTGGAACCTTGTGCTATGAATACTTCCACCACCTAAAAGGCCTTTTCCCCATGTCCAAGACCCTAGCCAGTCATTTGAACCTGTGTCTAAGCCCTCCTGATTAGTCAGTGATGACATCCCATATGTGAACTCTAGCATTTAGAGGCTGCCGTCATGGTGAAGAGATGTTAGGGATTGAGAGAAATGGCATGCGCATTTTTCGCATTAAATTGTCCTGACCCCACTGGTTGAGAGTGAGTGATTCATTTTCATATTCTTTATACTCTTTTACCCTGGTGAGGACCTAGATTGCTCGGTCTCTGTTCTGATGTCTTGAGTTGGATGCATGAGTTGACTGTCTTGAGTGAGTGGTTGAGTCAAGTCTGGGTTGGTTGGTGAACAAAAGGAAGACTCTTCCTTTACTCGATTTGCTGCACTCGAATGTCCTTTGTGGTGGTTGTCCAGGTTGTTATTAAAGTTGTTCATGTGTTGGTGTTTGAAAACCAGTTTGATTCACGAGTTCTGTGCCTTTATGACTTGTCCCCAATGTTGGTTGACTGAAATATGTGAGCTTACCTTGTGTAGTACTTGGTTTGCTTGGGGACAAGCAAACAGTTAAGTGTGGGGGAATTTGATAGCATCGTATTTGCACGTGTTTTCACTCTGGTTTCCTGTCCATTTTGGCTCGAATTGATTGTTCCTTGGCCTATTTTACGCTAGGTTGTGTTGTTTTGTCGTATTTCAGGTCCTAGCAAGTAAAGAGGTGCATAGGCGCAAGTTTCGGGTCATTTGGAGGTCAATTGGCGAAGCACAGACAGAATTACGGGCAGCCCCTGCTAAATTACGGCCGTAATTAGCCAGGGCTTGCCCGTAATTAATTGGCCGAGGCTTCTCCCCAGCAATTCTTCTCGGTGGTAAAATTACGGGCAAGACCCCAAGAATTACGGCCGTAATTCCCAAATTACTGGCGGTAATTGGGAGATTACGGGCGTATCTCCTCCTCCTGCAGCTTAAGTGAAACGTGCGTTTTGGTGCGAATTACGGGCAGGAAGTGATTACGGCCGTAATTCTGCCCGTAATTCGCCCAGAGTCGGGTTTTTGGAGGCAGATTCGAGCCAAGGAAGGAGAATTCGATTTTCTGGGCAAAAACAGAGTTTTAGAGAGAGAAAGAGCGAAGAACAAACCCTAGGAGCTATTTTGGAGTGGATTTCTCATCATTGAAGCCCAGATTGCGTCCCTAGGAGTGAAGATTGACATCCCAGAGCAGATTTTCCTCATCTTTATGAGTATGACTACTCTGATTTGTGTTTTCTCTTCTCTCTCTATGGAGTAGAACCTTTCTCTCACTTGGGTATGAAGAACCCTAGTTCCTTGTGTTAGGGATTTGATTGTAATGACTTGGGATGATATTACTGTTTGATTTTAATCGAATGACGCATGTTTAATGAATTGATTTGAGTCTGATCAGCTTGTCTCAATTTCTGCTTCAACCTGAGATAGATAGAATCTGATTAGGTTGTTAGAGCCTCTTCATTCGATAGTAGGAGATTGGCTATACGAGAGTTAGCCAGTTTACTGCTTTGTACTGGTGTTCTTGGCGCCAGTAGTGGAGTTCTGTGTTCATAGCCTCAGCTTTCTATCCCGGTGAAGATTAGTTGTCTGCCTGGTAGTTAGACTGAGAGGGCTTGGTCAGCTTAAGAGATTCCAAGCTACTGTCGGATCTTCCGCAGTCTAATCAATAGTAAATCAACCCAGGGAATTGCGATTGAACCTAACTAAGGGGCTAGGGGGACTCATTCCCGAGTGACTCTTACTTGCTTAGAAAACCGAACAGTTTACTGCTTTCTTACTGCTTTTGCTTTTAAACAACAATCACTCGAACTAGTTTGCTAGATAATAGAGAATCACGGAGTAAGCAGTAGATCTAGACCCCGGGTTGATAATATAACTTGCCTGTTACTGCATTCCCGGACTGCGATTACACTTGGTCGCAGTTTGGTGTTGTGAAATCACCCTTGTTGCATCTTTTAGAAGGTTCCACAGAGTGGTTTTTACATATTCTCTGCTGTTTCTGCTAAAGTCTATGTGAGTGTTGGAGGTAGTGCTTAAAAGTTGGGCAGGTGTTTGAAATTTGTGCAGGAGTGGTGGCTCTCTTAAGAAATGAAAAGAAAAATGAAAGAAAAACAAAGAAAAATTGAAAGCAAAAGAGAGCCACTACCAAAAATCTGAATAATGCCCATTAAGTAGTGTTTCTTAGTAGTCTGGCTTGGAAATGCTGATGTTTATGCCTCCTTCGCTCTTGTGATCTTAAGATATTGAGTAATGCAGAATAGCAGAAAGAAAATACCGGTTTGTTTGACTGTGATTGTGTGTTTGGAAAATGTGGAACCTTGTGCTATGAATACTTCCACCACCTAAAAGGCCTTTTCCCCATGTCCAAGACCCTAGCCAGTCATTTGAACCTGTGTCTAAGCCCTCCTGATTAGTCAGTGATGACATCCCATATGTGAACTCTAGCATTTAGAGGCTGCCGTCATGGTGAAGAGATGTTAGGGATTGAGAGAAATGGCATGCGCATTTTTCGCATTAAATTGTCCTGACCCCACTGGTTGAGAGTGAGTGATTCATTTTCATATTCTTTATACTCTTTTACCCTGGTGAGGACCTAGATTGCTCGGTCTCTGTTCTGATGTCTTGAGTTGGATGCATGAGTTGACTGTCTTGAGTGAGTGGTTGAGTCAAGTCTGGGTTGGTTGGTGAACAGAAGGAAGACTCTTTCTTTACTCGATTTGCTGCACTCGAATGTCCTTTGTGGTGGTTGTCCAGGTTGTTATTAAAGTTGTTCATGTGTTGGTGTTTGAAAACCAGTTTGATTCACGAGTTCTGTGCCTTTATGACTTGTCCCCAATGTTGGTTGACTGAAATATGTGAGCTTACCTTGTGTAGTACTTGGTTTGCTTGGGGACAAGCAAACAGTTAAGTGTGGGGGAATTTGATAGCATCGTATTTGCACGTGTTTTCACTCTGGTTTCCTGTCCATTTTGGCTCGAATTGATTGTTCCTTGGCCTATTTTACGCTAGGTTGTGTTGTTTTGTCGTATTTCAGATCCTAGCAAGTAAAGAGGTGCATAGGCGCAAGTTTCGGGTCATTTGGAGGTCAATTGGCGAAGCACAGACAGAATTACGGGCAGCCCCTGCTAAATTACGGCCGTAATTAGCCAGGGCATGCCCGTAATTAATTGGCCGAGGCTTCTCCCCAGCAATTCTTCTCGGTGGTAAAATTACGGGCAAGACCCCAAGAATTACGGCCGTAATTCCCAAATTACTGGCGGTAATTGGGAGATTACGGGCGTATCTCCTCCTCCTGCAGCTTAAGTGAAACGTGCGTTTTGGTGCGAATTACGGGCAGGAAGTGATTACGGCCGTAATTCTGCCTGTAATTCGCCCAGAGTCGGGTTTTTGGAGGCATATTCGAGCCAAGGAAGGAGAATTCGATTTTCTGGGCAAAAACAGAGTTTTAGAGAGAGAAAGAGCGAAGAACAAACCCTAGGAGCTATTTTGGAGTGGATTTCTCATCATTGAAGCCCAGATTGCGTCCCTAGGAGTGAAGATTGACATCCCAGAGCAGATTTTCCTCATCTTTATGAGTATGACTACTCTGATTTCTGTTTTCTCTTCTCTCTCTATGGAGTAGAACCTTTCTCTCACTTGGGTATGAAGAACCCTAGTTCCTTGTGTTAAGGATTTGATTGTAATGACTTGGGATGATATTACTGTTTGATTTTAATCGAATGACGCATGTTTAATGAATTGATTTGAGTCTGATTAGCTTGTCTCAATTTCTGCTTCAACCTGAGATAGATAGAATCTGATTAGGTTGTTAGAGCCTCTTCATTCGATAGTAGGAGATTGGCTATACGAGAGTTAGCCAGTTTACTGCTTTGTACTGGTGTTCTTGGCGCCAGTAGTGGAGTTCTGTGTTCATAGCCTCAGCTTTCTATCCCGGTGAAGATTAGTCGTCTGCCGGGTAGTTAGACTGAGAGGGCTTGGTCAGCTTAAGAGATTCCAAGCTACTGTCGGATCTTCCGCAGTCTAATCAACAGTAAATCAACCCAGGGAATTGCGATTGAACCTAACTAAGGGGCTAGGGGGACTCATTCCCGAGTGACTCTTACCTGCCTTAGAAAACCGAACAGTTTACTGCTTTCTTACTGCTTTTGCTTTTAAACAACAATCACTCGAACTAGTTTGCTAGATAATAGAGAATCACGGAGTAAGCAGTAGATCTAGACCCCGGGTTGATAATATAACTTGCCTGTTACTGCATTCCCGGACTGCGATTACACTTGGTCGCAGTTTGGTGTTGTGTTTTGGCGTGTCATGTATGCATGGCCCTCGCGAGATTCTTTTGTGCGACTCTCATTTAATCTTCCGCGCAATTTTGGGGTGCTTTTTTTCTCCCTCGTGGGTGTGCCATGCACCCCAGGCGTTGCGCGGAACTGGTGACGTCAACGGCTAGTGCCTATGTCTGGTATGATTACCTGGGATCTAGGTTGTCCACGTGTCCTTGTGTGAATGTGCGGTTTTGGCGGCGGTTTCGAAATTTGAAAACGCTGAAGGTTACGTTTCCCGATGCAACTTTAACCTTTCGACTGACCATCGTTAACTATAAATATGAGCCTGCTCTCGGGGGGTAAAACTCACTCTGTTTCCATCGAGTTCTGCTTGCCCTTTCCATTTTCTCCTATTTTCTCCTGATTTCCGAGATTTTTCTCCATCTTCTGCAACCTCGATTCTCCTTTTGCTGTTGTTGAGACTTGAAGTGTAGCCTTTCTAGCACCAACATCAACGAGACCGAGGTCGTGCAAGGCGAAGAAGGTAATCTCTCGTCTTTCTCCCATGTTTCCACTGATCCCTTGCTGGATCTGGCCGGTTCCGGCAACGGGGACGGCGGCGGAGTTGAGGACGATGAGGGGGCTCCGGTGACGTCATCACTTGACGTCGAGTCGGAAAGGGTCATCCATGACTCTTCCGACGCGGATGCGGACGCTGGTGTGGTTACATCTGGGAGTGGGCGAGCAGGGCGGGTGGTCGCGGAGTTGATTATCCGACGCGGTAGCAGTGGGAGATCTGGAGGCGACAACATAGAGGGCGAGCCACGCTGTATTGCGCGAGTAACTGAGGCGGTGAGCCGCCTGGGATTCCGTGGTGTAGGCGCGGCCTACTGACTCACTCCTACTGTCACGGACGCCCGAAGAGAAAAATACCCGGTCAAGGCCAGAAAATACCCGGTCGGGTATTCCTTCCTTTGGCCGGGTATTTTGGTCCAACAGCCTCCTTCGTCCCAACTTCGCTCCTTTCGACCCAGAACTCGTTTCTCCGCCTCGATTCCAATGTCGGGTCCTGAAATATGACATAAACACACAACCTAGCGTGAAATCGGCTTAAAACACGAGATTCCTCATCACAAACGGCTTCAGAATAGGGGTGAAAACATGTATAATTATCGGCTATCAAACTCCCCCACACTTAACCGTTTGCTTGTCCCCAAGCAAACCTAACTCAAACCAATGCAGCTCTCCAGATCTCTATAGCGACAAACAACCTCGATCGTAGGTAGAGGACTTCCTAGATCATTTAGCAACTTACGAGGTCAACCGACGCACAAGTCATCTCATAGCTTCTTCGGCGAGAGCACTAGTCTCGAGTCGGCATCATGGCAAATAGTGAACAGAGGACAAATGAATCGTGGATGAAGAGACTCTCAAAAACAAAAGATCATGGACTCACATTAATTCAAGGTGCTCGATTTTCTTTTTGAAGATGGTTGGAACCCTTTTCTTTCTTCTTTTTGCTTGTTTTTCTGTTTTTCTTTGTTTTCTTTTTTCACGGGTTCCAACCTGATTCTGCAGAAAACGGTGGCTCCCACCTAGCACAGGTTTTGCGGGAGCCCGTCTCTTACCGGCCATGCCAGGAGCGGGTGTCTCGAGCCTCGTGCGGGGGAAAGACGTGTAAGGGGGCTGGAGGTAGTAGGTGGAAATTGGGAACGGATTCCCGTCTCCCCTTACACCCTTTCGCCCTATTCGCACGAGAGACGTTATTTTAAAGCACATTTCGAGCACCTGTTACCTTCAAAACATGATACAAGAGTCCATGACAGGCAGAGAGTCCACAACACCACACAATTCAAGGGTCCTAAGATCACTAATTCACTCAATCAACCAACACAATATGAAGAAGAAATGAGACTTCTTAAATGCATCAACATCCTCCATAGTGCTACACTACCTCCCTAGGTTGAAAATCACTACAGAGACTGTCGATTCAAAGCATACTGAGCAGGAAATTGCAAGGAACACGTACTTGGAGCCCTCAAATTTAAAAATTTGGACAGTGGACTAGGCTCCAAGCACACAAACAGAGCTAATGCAGTCAAAAGATAAACATCCCCCCCACACTTAAGATCGACATTGCCCTCAATGGAGAAGAGGGAAGGAAAGGGAACGATGTTACCGGTGTGCACAGACTGCAGGAGACTGGAAATGGGCCAGTCGGCATGAAACGGACTGGAGAGAGAACCAGTCGGTCGGGTGGGCGACCTCGATCTCATGGGCATCGAACAGGTGGTAATCAATCCCCAGAGCGTGGGCCAACCCGTCGATGGTAAGCTCCCTATGGTGGCCACCCATCCGGAATGTCACCGCATATTCGTCCCGGGCCATCGTGCGGTCATAGTGAAAGGTGGTGTAGAACTCCCACACCAGCTCCGTGTAGGTGGGCTCGTCGATGGTCAGCAACGTCCGCCAATCGCGGTGACTGATGGCGGCGCTGAGCTCCTGCAGACAGTGGAGCTGCTCGAACACCGCCCACTCGAGGTGGTAGTGGCGCTCCAGTTTCCCCCGGATCACCTTGCGGAACTGATCCGCGTACTCTCCGTGCAGGTGCAGACCCTGCACGAAGGGATGGTCCTGCGACATGTTCCTGCAAAATCAAAACACCATAGGTGGAGCCACATACCCCACAGTTCCAATCACATTCACGACAGGGCAGCACATACCCCACAGATAAAACCATGCAAGCTCAAGGCATCCCCCACCCTACTCTAGTTCAGGTATGCAAACACAGTTCTTGGTCCTACAGTCTACAGTTCGATTCTCCAGAAAAAGAGTAAGTAATAAGAAACACACCTGGAAACACAAGTGGAACTGTAGTGCGGACACGAGAAAAGGGTGAGGGACGCGAGAGGGGCAAAAAATCGGCTGGGGGGGGGGGGTCGCCGGAAAGTGGCCGGAAAATGGCCAGAAACCCGCCGGAAAGTCGCCGGAAAATGACCGGCGACGGTGGCGGTGGCCGGCGGCGTAGCGGCCGGCGGCAGAAAACGGCGGCTGGCGGCGGCGGGGGCGGCGGCCGGCGGCGACGGAGGCCAAAGAGGAGAGAGGGGAGAGTATTTGAGAGAAGAGAGAGGAAGGATTTTGGAAAAAATGAGGGTAGAGAGAGAAATGACCAGAGGTTTCCTTTAAATAGGAAAAATACCCGGTCGGGACCTCGATCACCATTGGTACTCTTTCGGACCCCGCAACCGGGCATCATGCAGGCGCTTAGTGCGCTCCTTGTACAGTCGGGTGTTCTCATAGGCGTGGTAACACCACTCTTCCAGCTCTAACATCTGCATTTTTCGCTCAAAACCTGCAACACGAACATCCAAGTTGAGCAGCTTAAGGGCCCAGAAGGCCTTGTGCTCTAGCTCCACGGGCAAATGGCATGCCTTTCCATAGACAAGCCGGTACGGTGAAGTACCAATGGGTGTCTTGTAGGCAGTGCGATACGCCCACAGAGCATCATCGAGCTTGGAGGACCAATCCTTGCGGGACTGATCCACCGTTTTCTCCAGGATCCGCTTGAGCTCCCGGTTGGTCAGCTCGGCCTAGCCACTGGTCTGGGGAAGATAGGCCACGGACACCTTGTGAGTCACACCATAGCGAGACAGCAGTTTATCAAATTGGCCCTGGAAATGGGTGCCTCTATCGCTTATGATGGCCCTAGGTGTCCCGAACCGGGAGAATAGCTGCTTCAAAAAACCACAAACACGTCTAGCATCATTGGTGGGCAAAGCTTGCGCCTCAGCCCACCTAGAGACGTAGTCAACAGCAACCAGAATATAGGTGTTACCAAAAGATGGAGGGAAGGGGCCCATGAAGTCGATACCCCAGACATAAAAAATCTCACAAGTTATAAACACATTCTGGGGCATCTCATCACGGGCAGAGATGTTACCTGACCTCTGGCATCGGTCGCACCTGCGTGCGAAGGCGTCTGCATCCTTGAAGAGTGTGGGCTAGTAAAAGCCCGACTGGAGCACCTTCCTTGCCGTGCGGTTTCCTCCGTGATGACCGCCAGTAGGTCCCTCATGACAGTGAGATAGAATGCCCTCCATCTAACTCTCCATGATACAACGACGGATGATCCCGTCGGCTCCGATCTGAAAAAGATGAGGGTCATCCCAGAAGTAGTACTTCAGATCGGAGAAAAACTTCCTCTTGGCGTGAGTTGCCATCCCCTTGGGCAGCTGCTGGCCCACCAAATAGTTCGCAAAATCAGAATACCAGGGGGTGACACTCTCTACCAAGCACATCATCATCAACCTCTCATCTGGGAAGGAGTCGTCAATCTCCTCCACGAGTTTGTCCGCAGGAGGTGCGTCCAACCGGGAGAGGTGATCAGCTGCAACATTTTCTGCTCCCTTCTTGTCCCGGATCTCAATATCAAACTCCTGCAATAGTAAGATCCATCGTATGAGCCGAAGCTTGGCATCGGCCTTGCTCATCAGGTATCTAATCGCGGAGTGATCTGTGTACACGGTCACATGGGACAAGACCAGATAGGGGCGAAATTTATCGAAGGCAAACACCACTGCAAGCAGCTCCTTCTCTATGGTGTTGTAGTTCTCCTGGGCATCATTCAGAGTTTTCGAGGCGTAGTAGATAGGTCGGAAGTGCTGATCTCGCCTCTGCCCCAAAACAGCGCCAACAGCAAAGTCACTGGCGTCGCACATCAGCTCAAATGGTAGGGACCAGTCTGGAACAACCATGATAGGAGCCTGGGTGAGCTGCTCCTTCAAGGTGGTGAACGCCGCTGTGCAAGCATCAGTGAACAGGAAGGGGGCATCCTTCTCTAGAAGATTGGTCAGGGGCAGGGCGATCTTCGAGAAATCCTTGATGAACCGCCTGTAGAAACCTACATGGCCAAGAAAACTCCGGATCCCCTTAACAGATGTAGGAGGAGGCAGCTTGCTGATAGTCTCGATCTTTGCTCTGTCCACCTCAATCCCCATCTTGGAGATCTTATGCCCAAGAACTATGCCTTCTCGAACCATGAAATGACACTTCTCCCAACTCAGTGCCAAGTTCGTTTCTTCACACCGTTTAAGAACAAGTTCCAGGTTATGGAGGCAGTGAGAGAAGGAGTCTCCATAAACCGAGAAATCGTCCATAAACACCTCCATGATCTCGCCGACCAGACGATCAAAGATGGCGAGCATGCATCGCTGAAAAGTGGTTGGGGCGTTGCATAGCCCGAATAGAATCCTCCGGTAAGCAAACGTGCCGAAGGGGCAGGTGAAAGTGGTCTTCGCCTGGTCCTCCGGTGCTATAGGGATCTGAAAGTACCCGGACATCCCATCCAGGAAGCAGTAGAACTCGTGCCCCGCCAGTCTCTCCAGCATATGATCAATGAACGGCAGCGGGAAATGGTCCTTCCGAATGGCATCGTTGAGACGCCGATAGTCGATGCAAACACGGTACTCAGTCACCGTGCGCATCGGGATGAGCTCGTTCTTCTTGTTAGGCACCACGGTCATCCCACCCTTTTTGGGCACCACCTGGGTGGGACTGACCCACTCGCTGTCAGAAATGGCGAAGATGATCCCCGCGTCCATCAGCTTCACGATCTCTGCCCGAACCACAGCCTCCAGGTTCGGTGTCAATCTCCTCTGCGGCTTCCTTACTGGCCGCATCTCATCCTCCAGCAGTATCCGGTGCGAGCAAAAGGAGGGGCTGATCCCCCGGATGTCTGTGATCTTCCATGCTAAAGATCGCTCGTACTGCGTCAGCAAGGCCACCAGTCTAGTCTTATGCTCGGGTGTGAGGGTCGAGCTGATGATGACTGGCAGCTTATTCCCCTCCCGGAGAAATGCATACTCCAAATGAGGAGGGAGGGGCTTAAGCTCCAGCTCTGGTGGTTCCTCTAGGGAGGTGGTAATGCGGGTGGAGGATGAGATCGGTTTAAACAGCCTGTCGTCCTCCAAGAAGGGGCCACTCTCCAGTGCGGCCAACTGCTCCACCAGCTGCGGCTCCTGCGATGCCTGCTCACCTAGCAAAATACAACGCTCAAGAGCATCATCAGTACCCGCACTCGTGATGGCGAGTGCGGTTTCAAAATCGGTAAGCACATCACAGTAATCTATGTCATCATGCAAATGAGAATGTTTCCCATTGTCAGACACAGAAAAAGTAGCTTGTTCATCACCAGCACGCAAGGTTCTTAATTGGCCTGAAGTCTCGACTAAAGGTCTCCAGACCCTCTCAATCTGAGTCTCTAGCGGGCGACTAACCTCCACCGGAGTAAACAGATTGAGGCCCTAACGAACCAAACCTCCACTACCGAATTGAGTTCGGCACAGAATAGCGAATTGGCTCCTCGACTAAAGTCACCAATTCGCCACCTTCGATTAAGGATACTCTATCAACCAAGGCAGATATTCTCATTCTAGGTCAAAGCAGAAACAACAGGAATTTGATCAGGATTCAAGTCATTCAATCATTCAAACCTCAATCGAATATAATCAATTCACAGACTCTGTACTTGGGTTCATACAATCAGACCTAGCATACAAATCTAGGGTTCCCCATACCCAGATGAATGGGGGAACTACTCCATAGGGAAAGAAGCAAAAGCAGATTCAGACGCGGAAATCATACTGTGAAGTTGGATTTCTGCTCCTGGACGTTTAATCGGCACTTCTCCAAGCTCAAGCTGGGCTCCAATGGTGATGAAGATCAAGCTATGGCACTTGGGAACTCTGGTTCGTCGCTTTCTCTCTCTAGGAATCGATTTCTCTCTCAAAAACTCGGAACCCTTCAATGTTGGCCTTCTTCCTCCTTTTATCAGCTGCCTGGTCGCGATACCCGGTCGAAATACCCGGTCGGGTATTTTGGGTTTCGACCGGGTATTTGCAAAACTCACCGTTTCATTTAAGGGGAAAATCCCCGGTCTGTCCTCATAATCCCCGACCGGGGATTTAAGGCATTTGCCCGGGCCCCCTTCTGTTTCTCACGGACGCCCGAAGAGAAAAATACCCGGTCAAGGCCAGAAAACACCCGGTCGGGTATTCCTTCCTTTGGCCGGGTATTTTGGTCCAACAGCCTCCTTCGTCCCAACTTCGCTCCTTTCGACCCAGAACTCGTTTCTCCGCCTCGATTCCAACGCCGGGTCCTGAAATATGACATAAACACACAACCTAGCGTGAAATCGGCTTAAAACACGAGATTCCTCATCAAAAACGGCTTCAGAATAGGGGTGAAAACATGTATAATTATCGGTCTATCACCAACACCATACTAGACTGGGCGGAGATGTGGGGTGATCAGCCGGTGCCGCACGATAATTTGCTGCGGGGGCCAGATCATGCATCCATCTACACGCGCGAGGACGTGACTGAGATTCTGCGCGGACTGGGGTTGTCCCCCAGTTGGGAGTACGCGATTCCCTCGGCACGCAGTATGGTTGGTAATTGCCCCCTGGGGCTTGTTCGGGGTGTACACGGAGTATTGGGTGATGGGGTTTAAATTCCCCATTGACCCACTGCTCTATGCGATTTATAGGTGCCTCAATTGTTCGGTTGGGAGACTCTCTCCCTCCGTGATTATGCACGCAAGCTGCCTCCGTCTCGCGTGCAAGAGGCTCAAGATTGCGCAAACTTACGGGTTATTTCGTCAAATATATAAGATTAAGGAGCCAACCCGTAAGAGTGACTGTCTTTCGATCAAGCGCCGCGACAAGAGACCCGACGGTTTTGTCTACGGGTCTCCCAAGTTGAAAAAGACTTGGTTCGAGCGCTTCTTCTACGTAAAGCCGACTCTCGGGGAGTGGGCGAGTGAGTTCATGGAGGAGCCCAAAGTTTGGAAGAAGGGCGGCACGCAAGGGTATGAGTCGGACCTGGCCCGTTATGACGGACTCGACGATGAGTACGATGCGTGCATGCTGCAAAAGTTCAACTTATACTTGGGCGGTGTTCGCGAGTCGGCTTTGGAGGAGCTTTATGCTGATGGTTAGTTATGCTTCTTTCTTTTTTGCATTCTATCATATTAACCGCTCTCTTACGACCTTTTGGCGCAGGTGTTGAATTCTCAAGTTTGGCAAGCATGATGTCGGTTGATGACGTCGTGAGAGTGCCGCGGGGTGGAAGGAAGAAGAAGGAAAGTGCGCAGCCCAAGAGCGCGAAGAGGAAGGAGGTCGAGCGACCATCGACGGTGGAGCGGCCCCATAAGGCGGTGCAGATAACTGAGCCACCTGCGCAAGCGGCGCAGATGTTGCCGTTGGCTGCTTCAGAGCCCAGGGCGCGAGGGGGAGAGGGCTCTCGTCCAGCGAGAGCCACTGCTGGCAGCTCGGCGTGAGCAACCGTCAAACAAAAGCTGCCGCAGATGGCTGGTTTTGCGGGTACTACCACCGGCACTGTCAATTACTACCGCGACGTGCGGATGCATACAGGCGCGGCATGTAACAGTGCCACGGCGACTTCCGCCCTCAAGGCGCTTGGGCCTATTTTGAGCGTTCCGCCGCGCCTAGAGAAGTCGGACCCGCTTTAGGACCTAGCGCAGGTTCATTTCGCGGTAAGATTGGGTTGAACTCCGCAAAGTGTTCGTTATTTGTCTTTGCCATTTTTTTTTCTAAGTTTTGGAGCGTTGTGGATGTAGGGCTTAATGTCGACCTTCCGTGCGCTACAAGAGCGGAGCCGGGACTGTTTGCGGTTGAAGGCCGAGGAATCCCGGATCGTACAACTGGAAGGCAAACTGGCTGGGGCGGAGGGGCGTGCCGAGCTTGCGACGAGCAAGGCTAACGACGCGTTGACAGAGCTCGGCATTGTGCAGAGCAATTTGGCAGAGCAGGTAGATGCCATGAGGGATCGCGTCCGGGGGGAGCTGCGCGCCGAATTTGAAGAAGAAAGGAAGCGTCTGGCGGATGAGCAGGAGAAGGAGAGGAAGCGGCTGGAGTCTGATCATGCCGAAAAACTGAAGCAGGCGCGGGAAGAGTTCCAGAAGGAGAAGGAGGATCTGGTCCGCCTTTACGACATTGCCAAATTGGAAGCTGTGCGAGAAGTGTAGGTCGTTGCAGTCCGGCAGTATAAGTCTTCCCTTGTATTTGGGAAGATTTTGGCGGACGCGATGACCAAGGCGGTGATCGCCGTTGGCAAGAAGGTGCGACCCGAGAATCCGGAGTACCAGTGGGATACTCGCGCCATGGTTCAGCACGTACAGACCTGGTTGCGTGAGAAGAGATCGGTGGACTCGGACTCGGAGTCGGAGGAGGAGAACGAGGAAGGTGAGGTGCGCACATAAGCTGCGGTTGAGGGTGGAGATTCTAGCGGGGACAATGGAGGCGAGGCTGGCTTGCAGGCGGATGAGGCAGACGCGGAGACTACCGCTGAGAACATAGATTGAGTGTAGTCGCGTCTTATTGGGTTCATTCTGTTGTCAAGGGGCTTTATGTTGTTTTTTTTTCTTTTCTTTTTGTTTAGCGCTGTGTGTTTTCGCTCCCGTTCTATGAAATCCAAAAGCACTTTTATTCCTTGTTCTATGTGAGTTGCGTGACCGCCTTTATGGTTGTTGCCTTTAGTCGGTTTTTTCGTTTGGATTATCCGCGCGAACGGTTCGTGACCATTGCTAGTTTGTGTCCTGTCGAACTAAGGGGAGGGGCGAATAGTTCATGACTATTGCTATCGTTTTATTCCGACGAACTTTGTAGGCGCAAATAGTTCATGACTATTGCTATTGTTTTGTTCTGACGAACTTTTGGGGGCGCGAATAGTTCATGACTATTGCTATTGTTTTGTTCTGACGAACTTTTGGGGGCGCGAATAGTTCGTGACTATTGCTATTGTTTTGTTCTGACGAACTTTTGAGGGCGCAAATAGTTCGTGACTATTGCTATTGTTTTGTTCTAACGAACTTTTGAGGGCGTGAATAGTTCATGACTATTGCTATTGTTTTGTTCTGACGAACTTTTTACTTTTTATTCTCTTGCGACAATGCGCCATTACGAACAAGATACACATTAAGTTGACCGGTGATATTTCCTGAGATTCTGCGCGTTCCACGTCCTTGGGATTTCGTTGCCCCCCAATTCGCTGAGCTTGAAAGTGTTGGCGCCGACCACTTCGCGGATTAGGTATGGGCCCTCCCATACTGAGGCAAGCTTTCCGTGTTTAGGGTCGGGGCGGAAGTTCCGTCGCAGCACTTGGTCACCGAGAATTAGCTTGTGCTGGACTAATTTCGCGTTGTGGTATTTGGCCACTTGCTCCTTCATCGTGACTAGTTTGATGGCTGCTAACTCGCGTCTTTCCTGTGCCAGTTCCAAGTCTAACAGGCGTGCCTCATCGTTGGTTTCTTCGTTGCACATCGTGATACGATATGTTGGGGTCGTTGTCTCGATGGGGATAACCGCGTCAGTGCCGTACGTGAGCGTGAAAGAAGTTTCGCCTGTTGCCACTTTGTACGTGGTTCGATGTGCCCATAACACCGTGTTGAGCTCGTCCGCCCAATTACCTTTGGCTTCGTTCAAGCGGGTGTGCAAGCCGTGAAGGATTGCTTTGTTGGCAGATTCCGCTTGGCCGTTGGCAAACCTTGCAATGGTCCCCACTTGGTCGCAGAAGTCTATTACTTCCGCGCAGTCAAATTGTTTCCCATGATCGAAGATGAGCGCGTTTGGGACTCCAAAGCGCGCCAGGATATTGTCCCTCAAGAAACGGGTCACCTGTTGTGCCGTTATCGAGGCTAGTGCTTCAGCTTCGATCCACTTGGTGAAGTAGTCTACTGCCACGATAATGTATTTGCGCTTTCCTTTTGCCGTTGGGAAGGGGCCCAAGAGATCCAATCCCCATTGCGCGAAAGGCCATGGACTCAGGTTGCCTTGAAGCTCGGTGGACGGGAGATGATGCTGACGTGCATTAACCTGGCACTTGTGGCATTGGTCTGCGTACTTCTTCGTGTCCTTTTTTACGCGTGGCCAATAGTATCCGTGTAGCAGGATGGTGCGCTCCATGCTACGTGGACCGGCGTGCATTGAGCACAACCCTTCGTGTAGGTCGCGCACCATGTTGCGCGCCTCTTCCTGCCCAATGCATTTTAGGTAGACTCCCGAGTATGACCGTCGGTACAACTCTCCTCCGATGAGTGTACATCGGGCCGCTTTTTGCCTCAAAGCCCACGCCTCTTTATGATTATCTGGTACTATGCCGTCTTGTAAGTACTTCACAATCGGGGCTCTCCAGTCTTCGTCGGCTTGAGTTGAGTGGTTTTAATCGCCACTTCTTGGCGATTCTCTTCTTCTTCCTCCTTTTGGACCGTCACGAGATGCATTGACTCAAAGTCAGTGGCGGTCGCTAACTTCGACAGCGCGTCGGCATGCATATTTTCCTCTCTTGGTATATGCGCGTAAGTCACCATCTCGAAGGTACTCGCTCGTTGTCTGACACGCTCCACGTATTGCGCGAGTGTGTCTTCCTTCGCATCGAAGCTACCGTTCAACTGGTTCACTACGAGTGAGGAGTCGGAGAGCACTCTAATCGTTCTAGCACCCAAGTCGTTGGCGGCGGTCATTCCTGCTAGGATGGCTTCGTACTCGGCCGCGTTATTTGTTTTCAACGTTCTGAACCTGATTGCTATTTCGTGGACGACGCCTGTGGGGGTGCGCACGACGACACCCGCGCCGGAGCCATGTTTGCTTGATGCACTGTCTACGTATACCTCCCATACTCCTTCCGGTGTTGTCTCGAGAGTGACCCCTTCAGCGATGAAGTCCGCTAAAATTTGCGTCTTTATTGCTGGCCTTGGCGCGTATTGGACGTCGTACTTTGACAGCTCGACCGCCCATTTGACCATCGGCCCTGACACTTCCATTGAGGTTATGATCTTTTTTAATGGAAGGTTGGTCTGGACGACGATTTGGTGCGCTTGGAAATAGGGGCGCAACTTCTGCGATGCGCTAACCAACGCCAGGGCGGCTTTCTCTATTGGGGAGTATCTTGTTTCTGCGCTGACTAGTGTTCGCGAAGTGTAATACACTGGGCGCTCGTTTTGGCCATCTCTTCTGGATATTAACACTGCGCTCACAACTCTCGTTGACACAGCCAGGTACAGGAAGAGTTTTTCATTAAGCTTGGGAGCGGACAGTACAGGGGGGATACAAGATACGCTTTAAGCTCTTGGAATGCCTCTTCACACTCCTTGGACCATGCGAATTGTGTGCCGTTTTTGAGCGTCCTGAAGAAAGGCGCACACTTGTCGGCTGACCTTGGTATGAACCTTCCTAACTCCGCTATCTTGCCGTTTAGAGATTGAATTTCCAATGCGCTTCTTGGCGCCCGCAGCTATTGTACCGCAGTGATCTGCTTCGGGTCGACCTCAATGCCGCGCTTGGTTATCATGAAACCAAGAAACTTCCCTGCTTCTGCTCCAAAAACACACTTCAGTGGGTTTAAGCGGAGGCTGTGTTTGCGGATCGCCTCGAATGTCTCGCGCAAATCTTCCAGATGCGAGTTACCAGCCTTAGTCTTAACGATGAGGTCATCCACATATGCCTCGATGTTCCGCCCTCTCTGTTGTGAGAACACCGAATCGATCATTCTTTGGTATGTCGCGCCCGCGTTCTTCAGTCCGAATGGCATTCCGACGAAACAGAAGTTTCCGAAGGGAGTCATGAAAGCCGTTTTTTCCTCATCTTCGCGCGACATTGGGATTTGGTGGTATCCTGAGAACATGTCGAGGAAAGACAGCGTCTCGTGGTCGGCATTGGCGTCGATCAGTTGGTCAATGCGCGACAAGGGGTAAGGGTCTCCCGGGCACACCTTGTTGATCGTTGTATAGTCGAAGCACATTCGCCAGGCCTCTGAATACTTTTTCACCAGGACTACGTTTGCCAACCACTTCGGATATTTGACCGGGCGTATCAACCCTGCTGCCAACAGTCGCACCACCTCTTCCTCGATGGCTTTTAGTTTGTAGCCCGTGAAGCTACGATGCGCTTGCTGCCTTGGAGGCGCGCTAGGTGGGACTGCGAGACAATGTTGGGCTACATGCCTTGGTACTCCTGGCATGTCTTCTGTGCACCAAGCAAATAACTCACTATATTCCTTCAGTAACGCTATCAGCGGCTCAATCGCATCACCACGGACGTGAGTCGAGATGCGCACTTTTCTAGTTGTTCGGTTGGGTCGAGCGCGACTTCGAAGTCGGAATCCATCGATTCTGGGCGGGGTTCCTCTAGTCTTGTGTCAACAATGTTGGTCTGCCGGGTCTCTCCTTCGAGTTTTGGAACTCCCCACGGCGTCCCGCGTGCCTCTAAGGTCCCCATCTTGGCGGGGAACTTAAGCTTCTGGTGGCATGTGGATGGGAGGGCCATGAATTTTGCTAGGAATGGTCGGCCAAAGATGCCGTTGTGGGACGAGTTGCAGTTGACTATTGTGAACTCGACTTGCTTTGAGACGCGCGGTTCTTGGTCTCCAATAACAACAGGAAGAGTTACCACATCAATTACTGGAACTCTCGTTCCGGAGAACCCGACCAAGTTCCCTTGGGCGCGCTTGATTAAGCGCGGATCGATGTCCATTTGGTCGACAGTGCTTTTGAAAAGGATGTCTGCCGCGCTACCCCCATCTATCAGTAGGCGGTGTATTTTGCAGGCGGCCACCAGAGCGGTGATGGTGAGCGAATCTTCTGACGGAATTCCTTGCGGTAATTCGGTGTCGTCGAAGCTCAGTTTGCACCTTGTTTGGACATCTGCCGCTGCGCATTCTATCGCGCGTTCGCGCTTGGTCTTTTTCTTCGGGCGTTCTCCTTCCACTATCACCACCTCTATTTCTTTGCGTACTACATATGAGCCAGTAGCCTCATTGTAGTCGGCTTGTGAAGGTGGTGGTAGATTTCCTGGCTGTTCTGGTTGGCTCTCCGCTCCACGGATGAATTCCGTGAGTAACCCTCTTCGTATGAGGCCTTCGATTTCGTATCGTAGCTCCCTGCAATCTTCCGTCCAGTGGCCCGTTTCTCTGTGGAAGTCGCAATGCTTCTTCGTATCGCGCATATGTAGTGGGGCCTTCAAGGGCGCGAGCCAATTGATCTTGTAACCTTTCTCGCGGAGAACGTGGAACACGTTCTTTACCGACTCTTTGAGTGGGGTATAGGCGTTTGACGGGCGCCTATCGGGTGATCGTCCCCGCTGAGCTTGTTCTGGTGGTGGTGGAGGATGGCGCTTCGGACCGCTGTGTAACTGTGCCAATTGCTCCCGCGGCACCGGGAGCTTCCTCCGCCCCTAGTCTTCTCGGGGCGGCTTCGCGGGCTCGAAGCGCCTGATAGACCCCGCTCCGAGCATTTCTTCCAGCGTGATTGCCTTCTCGATTTTCATCTCTAGCTCTGTCGATAGCGTGACAGGTCTTTCGCCAATGCCCGTTTGAGCTCCATGTTGGTGGTGGCGTCCATAAGGTGATGGGCAGCGGTTTCGGGAGTGAGGTCGCGCACGGCCATCGCCACCCTGGACCATCTGGCATAGAATGCCCGCAGGCTTTCCCCGTCCTTCTTCCTTATGTCTATCAGCGCCTTGAGGTGGAGATGCCTTCTTTTCTGGGACGCGAACTTTGTTGTGAACAAGAGTATGAACTCTTCGAACGAGCGGATGATTCCGTTTGGGAGTCTGTTGTACCAATCGAGGCATATTCCGGAGAATGTTGACGGGAAGGTTCTACATAGTGCTGCGTTGGAATTTGTTTGGAGTTGCATGCGCAAGCAGAAGGTGCTCACGTGGTCTTCAGGATCGGTCGTCCCGTTGTACGTGGGGAGGGTGGGTGGCATTCCGCTCAGGTGCTCTGCCATGATTTCCGCGCTTAGCGGTTAGTGGAGCGCCTTCTTCGGTGGGTTGGAGCGGTATTACGGGGATAGGTGTTGCTCCAGGAAGCTGAGTTCTGCCCTACCCGGCGGCTCGGCCTGTTGCGCTTCACACGCAGGGAATTCGACCGGCGCGGGTTGTGGTAGCGGGGCGATCCCTATCGCTTCACCAGGTGCTTGCAGGGGCGCGCTTGGTGTCGTCTCTACCGTTGTCGCGGCTTCTTTGCTCATCATGAGCGCTATGACTTGGCTCATTTATTTTTGCATATCGGCTATGACGTTGTTCTGCTTCGCCATTAGCTGCCTCATTTCCTTGGCGGTCAGCTCGGGCCCTTCTTCTTCGATGAGCACCGCGTTGAGGTTGCTGGTTTCCGCGAACGTTCTTGGGTTCGGCATTGCTTTGATGGGTGTTGCTTCGTCAGGTAAGTTGGGATTATGTTCTGCCATTGGTTGTTTTTCTTTGCTTCTCTACTTGGCCCCACGGTGGGCGCCAATTGTTTGAACCTAACTGAGTGTAGGAGTGAGGTTCGGGAAAGAAAGTGGGTCAAGGGGAGAAAGCAAGGGAAACCGACTATATGACGTAGAACCAAGATCTTGGAGAATGAGGTTGAGAGAATTCGTGTTTTAGAGAGAGAAGTTGATGTTTGTAGAGATAGACTTTGAAAATTGCGATCCCTTCACCCTCCGAAGTAAATGCCATATTTATAGGCTACATGGTGGTGGGTGAGTTTACAGGGTGACATGACTGCTGACATGTCAGACTTTAGACCATAATTCTACCTAGGACTAGGGGGTTTATGCATGATGGTCCCTATGACTGCGATGGGACGGCGATGTGACTGCTCCCGAGGGATGCGGCGTCGTTTGCGACTTCTCCCAGCCTGGTCAATGCTCCACTGGAACGTCATCGTTTGGTGCCTCGGACCTTGTTCGCGCGTGCAGGTCTCTTTGCGCCGTGACTGGTGCGCTTACGTCAGTACTGGCGCGCCTAGTTTCTCGCTGCGGCGTCGTTTGGGGTATTTCCTTGGCCCAGCGAGATCTGAGTCATATACCCAACACATACCAATACACGGAGTCGGAACTCCTAAAACTTTTCATTTCACTCAACTCTCGGCTATGAACGGCGGTCACTGGCATTATTTTACACGTTCAATGGATGTGTATTTATGCTAAATAAATACCCTTGCTTACTTACCTAGATACGTATTTGTACCCTTATAATATAAATTGGAATCTTAAGCTAATTAAAACTAGACAACTAATACGAGTAATGGGTCATGAACTAATGATACCTAGGATTTTATTGAAGATAATTGAAACATACACAATATCTGACACAATCGTTGTATTTATAATAAGGAACCAGGGAGATTGTGGTCGCGCTTCGCATTGGCGTTTGGTTGTTGTGTGGCCACTGTTTTGCAAGCTCGTTAATAAGTTTAACCTAATTATTATCCTTATTCGATTTCTATTAGGATGAAAATATCATAAGGATTATCTCCTTTGTGCTGAGGTGCTTCGGCTAGAGAGATTCAGAAGGAGACTATCTTGATGCATTTTACTTTCCGCACACATTTTTTTCAAAGATTTATAATCGAGTCAAGTCCGTGAACTGGAGGTGCTACCCGTGAACAGCCAGGCATCCAGAGCACAAATCACTTTCACTGGACAGGAGTTAGTTCACGGTCTTACGACCGTGAACTCGGGTCATTGCCCCTGAATTAGACTTAGTGATGCAGCGCGTTTCGACTTGATATCACGGTCTGGGCTTTCAGTTCACGGTCGTGAACTCGACCATGATCTGAGCCCGATCTGGGTATATAAAAGTTGTTGAGCTGAAGGAAAAAAGGGAGAGACCTAGTGGGAGAAACTTCTTCTTCTTCTTCTTCTTCTTCTTCTTCTTCTTCTTCTTCTTCTTCTTCAGATTTCTTGGGTGAGGAAGTGACAGACCAAAGAAGAGGAGAAGCTAGGTTTTCATCTTAAAGCAAGGATTTGGGAATTCCTCCCACAAATGAGGATCTCTTAAACACAAGGAGCAAGGCTAGCATCTCATTGATGGTTTTCCTTCTTCTCTCTTATGTTTTCCTTTCTCCTAGCATGGAGTAGTCCCTTCTTTCACTTGTATGTTTGTGAATCCTAGCTACAATTATGTAAATGCTTGTATGTATTGAATGATTTTTGTGTATGGTGTTTAATGTGAATGTGGAGGTATTATTCATGAATGATTGTGTTGTGTGAAAGCCTATCAAACTAATTGTCATTCTAAACTAGATAGAGAGAAAACCCTCCTTCCTTTCTTTGAAAGAAGCTTGAATGCTGAGTTTTCTTAGGCAAGGCAAACCTCTTATTTTGTAAAAGCACCTAGGGTTGGTTGTGGGTGACCGTCCGAACTCCGATTTGAGGGTGAAGTCTAACCAACCCTTAGTCAATAGGTCGAGAGAGTCACGTTGGTGGTTGGGATCAAATTCCCTTCCCTCGACCTAGAGATCAAGAGAGTGGTGCTTGGCTACTTGTTGCACTTCCCAAGGTTGAAAAATATAGATAGATAGATATAGAGAGAGAGGGAGAGATAAAGAGAGAGAAGAATCCAAAATTAAATATCATACCCAAACAAAATTCCAATTATAAAAAATCTTACATTACGTTGTTAACCCACAGACCGGCCTGCCTATTGACCTATTTTGACCCTGATTCGGTGACAAAAACGGGCCACACACCCTCGCAGATTGACCCGATGCAAGGTTATCGGGTTGGAGGTTACAAGATGTTGTTTTTCCTTTGTGCTAAATGGGCCTCTTTTTTTGTTTCCCTCTTTGTCTTACCCTATCTTTGCAATTCTAAGTTGAACATTCCAATATTTTTCTAGTAATATTTAAATATTAATGTTATATAAGTGTGTGAATTTCCATTATATATTAGATCCAAGTACGATGTGATTTTGGTATAATGTTATATGTTATTACTTATTTGTTAGATAATATTTAATATAATTTATAAATGTATAAACAATATAATGACTTTTTTTCTAAAGTGGGAAATCCTACTTCACGTTAGCTATACCATTCCCGGTAGTAGTAGGTTAAAACGTTTATCTGAAACAAATCCAATAAATCTCAATCATGGTTGTCACGTCGGTAGAATCCCGACCACTTGGACTTGGTTCAACTTGTTTCGGTCATGATCGGCACGAAAACCGGCAGTATGACCAATATGATCGATTTATGAAGCAAAAGACGATTCCATTTCTCCTCCCCTCCACCGTGAGTTGCGACTGCGTCTCTTATTTCGGGACTCCTTTTGATCGTCGTTGTCCCTGTCATGAACCAATTGATCCCAATAACTCCAGTTGATGGGAGAGGTTCAATCGTGGATCATATATTATTTACTATCCACTCAGATAGGCTTGGAGTTTGCACAGCCACAGGTACGGACACCATGTGCTTAAAAAAAATGGAAACAAATGGGGGTCATCGACATTCGAACAGAAGACCTCTCGGTCACAGAAGGCTTTGATAGCATGCCATGAACTATTTGATCCCAATAACTCGTGTTGATGGGAGAGGTTCAATCATGGATCATATACTGTTTACTAACACTCCCAATCTCCCTCCTCTCTGGATTTTTCCTTCCCTCACGCCTGCGACCTCCACCGCTCTCCCAGTCAACCTCGACCTCCGCCGCTCTCCTCGTTTAGTTCTCCTACCACGAACCTCGACCACAAGACCGCCGTCTGGCGTCCACCGCCACCTACACAACAACATTCTCCCTAGTCCCCTCGCCATTATCCCTCGGAGCCTCACTCACGCTGAGTCACAGGGAGAACTTTATATGTTCTTGTTAGTTGCTATTGGTACTTGATAATTTCTTGTGGTGATTGTTCTCATTATTTTTGCGGTTGTGGACTTGTGGTGAATGTTGAGGAAGAACTTGATCTGTTTTTGCGATTTAGGATGATGGTGAATACTAGGAAGAATTTCATCTGTTCTTGTGGTGTTTTGATTATTTATCACAAAGCCTATGCTTATTCATGAACCGCGGATATCTAGTTGGTTGGGTTGAGTTTGAGTTTCCAAAACTCATTAGTAGGGTTGGCAAGGAGGCAGATCGGGGCGGTTTCCCACTATCCATCACCCGCTCGATTGTAAATTGGGTAATCCGTGAACCCTCCGTAAGTGAGTTAACGGATATCGAATTGCCTACCACCCCCGAGCCCAGATGGTTATCAGATTTACCCGACCCAAAATAAAAACCCGAAATGCTCCTATTCTTTTTGTTCGCATCTCTTCCACTTATCCCATCTTCTCATATTCCATGCTTCATCTCCTCTTTTTCATCGCCACACCTCTCCCTCTGTCCCACACCAATCCAAAATCCAAATTCATTTTCCAGGACAATGATGCTATGTAGTCGGTGGCGGCGGTAGGTGGATACTCTGAGGCCACCAAGCACTGGTCGTCGCTTCAGATCGTCATTGTGAGGTCATCAAGCACTCGCCGCCACTCGTTATCCCCAACCATCATTCATTGAAGTGGCTATTTTCAGGAAATGAATTGGAATAGTGTGGCTATATCGCTAAGTGGCGGGTATCCAATGTTGTCGGGATGGATACCAGCAAATCCATCACCGCCCGTCAATAGGCGATAACATGTGTTGGGTTCCCCGAACCCGTCAACAATCCGGTCAAACGGATTTTCACCGCCAAAAAATAGGGCGGGTATCCGGAATTCAGGTTCCATAGTCGACCCATTAGGTTTTATAAAAAATAAATTCGGATAAACACAACCTTACTCATTGTCATCACTACTTAAAAATGAACTTAGCTAGTAGACAAATGAAGAAAGAGGTGGTATTTTGTTACAGTGAAAAAATGCAAGGGGAGGTGGCTGTCCAAACCGAAAAACAATCACTTTTCTTGTAGTGGTCCTCCACTCCATTGGCCCCTAGGTTACCAACACATCACCACATGATAGGTGGCAAAAATAAATCACAACAACGGAGGTTAGAAGAACCTTATGAAACAATACCCACTTTATATCTTTAATAATATTCAAAGATATTCCTATAAAAAAAATATTCAAAGATAGTTTCTGGTATAAAACTTATTGTACTGTAGTACTATAAGATCAGATTCAATAACAGTAACTTAGGAAGAAGATATTTAATGGTTCATATTATAAAGGGGTCAAGAGGAAAATAAAGAATTTAAGGAAGAGTTGACTGATTTTTTTTATAGTTGACTGAATTTCCAAACTTGTTGCGATAACAATTCTGAAGTCTTTTTCGAAAATTAAATGGACATAGCTCATTCACTTTACATTGGATTTAAAAAAGTTGTGTAGAAATATCAGATTTTTATGCTTTACAAGATGATATTCATTTTCATATTTTTGGAGAAAAAAATTCACGTTATTTTATCACTGTCATATCAGGATATTATCATATGATCATTGATACGATAGTGGTATGATGTTGATGTCAGTCTTACCATAATGGTAAAATCATGGTATAAAAGTAGTAAGATGATTTTATGAAATCTTATCATAGTTGTATGACGTTGCTATGACAGCGGGAAGATAACATGAAGACTTATTTTTTAGAAAACATTTGATGTCATCTGATCATATCATGATATTTTCATATTGTCATAGTGATAATGTCATGATATGATAGTATTATTAACTTATTACAGTGGTAAGACAATATTATATAAGAATTCTTACCATAGTGGTATTATGTTAATAACATTGTTAAGATAGTATGGAGTCTTATTTTGGAGATGAAATTTGATGTAAAATTTATTGTGATAATATCATGATATGATAGTGATAATATGACAACAAATACACGTTTTTAATGAATAATCATTCTTTTGTTTTAAAAATAACAAAATGGATATGATCGCGTAGATCATAATTAATAAGTTCTTTCTTTAATTTTTTATTTAATTTCAAGTTAAAATGAATGAGGTGTATCATCATACCACTGTCATATCATATTAATATGATACTCATAATACTACAACTAACACGTGTTTTGAAGAACTAATTTTTTGCTTAAAATATAACAAAATCGTTATCATTGTGTAGATCTTAATTAATGCATTATTTCTACGCAAATTTTTTTAATTATGACAAAACAAAGGAGATATGAATCGCTTAAGAAAAATGAGAAATTAGGAGAAATAGTCTTTGTCTTCTTTGAATTCCGTATAAAAAAAATCGTAAAAAGAAAGACAGAAGGGTGTTGAAAAACCAGTTAGTCTCTCCTTGTCTATCAATTAATTTTTGGCCGTTATATTTTATTAAAATAGAATGCTGAAGATATGATTTTGTAAGGGTTAATTGGATGGTTGGTCACCGAGATTACAAAAAATGTTCAAGTTTGGTCACTCGAAATATTTAAATCCATTCGTGGTACTTCAGTTTACTGAAAACGTTCACATTTGGTCACTCTCCGTCCAACTCCGTTAACTTTGACTGATGTGGCAGTCAACTCTCAAAGTTGACCGTTAATTTAGTGACGAGGAAATTAAGAAATGATATATAAAATAAAATTTAATCTATTTTAATGTACAACTCTTTTTTATCATAAAATAAATAAATAAAATAAAAAATTATAATAATTATCAAATTAAAAGGAGTGAAGGTCTTAAAACTCCGCCTCGGCTCACATCTCCTCGTCGTGGCCTCTTCTCCCGCAGCAGCCGCCAAAATCTTGAGAACCCGTGACCACAATCTCTTCGATAGATTCGTCCCCAGAGTTATGCCTGACGACGTGACGGAGCTTGACCGCATGACAATCATTCGGGCCTCTAGCTGCAACGACCACTAGAAGGCTTTCTGGACTATGTTCAGGAACCAGCTCTTCTCCAACAAGGCAATTGAGTCTCAAGCCGCCGTCAGGGAGAAGAAGGTCGCCGAGATGGTGGACTTTCTCCGCGGGGAATTAGGGGAATCGGTTAGTATGAAGGAAGTAGCTTTTGTCATTTTCTTCGATTCGCTGTCCAATCTCATCTTCTCCCGCGATTGTGTTGGGTTCCAAATAAACAAGACCACAAATCGATTGAGATCGTTGATACAGGA
Source organism: Linum tenue (assembly GCA_946122785.1). Taxonomy (NCBI): domain Eukaryota; kingdom Viridiplantae; phylum Streptophyta; class Magnoliopsida; order Malpighiales; family Linaceae; genus Linum; species Linum tenue. The sequence goes on from CAMGYJ010000005.1 coordinate 62,830,544, forward strand.
GCCCTTCTAGTGTGCTCTATAGCACCCATGCTATAAAAAACAAACAAAAAAGGTGACCTGTTGAGGAGGTAAACCCACTAAATGACTGGTCCCACATCATTAATGGCAATCTTGTAAATAATGAATCAATGTATACAAGTGTAGGTACAACTTAAAGTTGTACCATTAGTATAGGTACAAGTTTCAGCTGTACCATTGAAGAATTTGTTTCACAAAGTGTAGGTACAACTTAAAATTGTACCATTAGTATAGGTACAATTTTGAGTTGTACCATGAAGGGATTTATTAGAAAGTGTAGGTACAACTCAAAATTGTACCATATTATAGGTACAAGTTTGGGTTGTACCATTAAAGAATTTTGAGAAAGTGTAGGTACAACTTAAGGTTGTACCATTAGTATAGGTACAATTTTTAGTTGTACCATAAGGGATTTGTTAGAAAGTGTAGGTACAACTTAAATTTGTACCATGGTATAGGTACAATTTTGGGTTGTACCAAAGAAGGATTTTTAGAAAGTGTAGGTACAACTTAAAGTTGTACCATGGTATAGGTACAAGTTTGGGTTGTACCATAGAAGGATTTTGAAAAAGTGTAGGTACAACTAAAAGTTGTACCATTAGTATAGGTACAATTTTGAGGAAAAAATCCCAAAGTACACTAGTTTTTAAAAACATTTCCCAAAATACATAAGTTATAAAAAAATTTCCAAAAGTACACATGTTTGAGCATCACCGTTTTAGACAAAAACGGTGAAGGTCATCACCGCTTTTGACCAAGACGGTGAATACTTCACCGTTTCAAACTAAAACGGTGAAGGGTTCACCGCGTTTGTTAAGAACGGTGAATACTTCACCGTTTTAAACAAAAACGGTGAAGCCTTCATTTGAATTCCAAGTATTTTGATAACTCTAAATGGTTCTCCTCGTCGATACGATCGCGCTGCCGAAAACGGCTCGTCATTTCGACCTCAAACGAATAAGATACGCGCGTTTTAGTTTTTAGTACGCAAAAGTTACTTTAACGACATGTGCAGCTTTGAACTCACTTATCTCACTCGTTTGGACTCGGAATTGAGATCTGTAAAATTCTATGTGATCGTGGTTGATTTTCCCAACCTTTTTGTGTTGAGGGAAGATAATGATTCTTGATCAAATGATCCAGAATATTCATTCGACAACTTAAGTGCGTAGGATAGTTTTTAGACAATGCAAACTCAAATAACAACACCTAAAAATCACAAAAACAACATTGATAGTTCACTACAATGATAAAATGATAAATTCACTCATTTGCTTCATTTTGGCCCCTATCTCCACCTCTTCCTCCTCGTCCTCCACGACGTCCTCGACCCCTTCTTCCCCCCTCCGCCACTGCTTCTTGGCGGGCTCGCTCAACGGCTGGTCGCGGATTTCTCTTGACCCGAGCCCCAACTGGGGTTACATATGGTGGTGGTGGTGGCTGAGTTGGACCGGTAGCTTGACGAATGATCGGGGGGTTCGGAGTTTGTTGTTGCGGATGTTGGAATTAAGAGAACCCATGATGTTGTTACATATGGTTCTCTCAATTCCAACATCCGCAACAACAAACTCGTGGAGGACGAGGAGGAAGAGGTGGAGATGGGGGCCAAAATGAAGCAAATGAGTGAATTTATCGTTTTATCATTGTAGTGAACTATCAATGTTGTTTTTGTGATTTTTAGGTGTTGTTATTTGAGTTTGCATGGTCTAAAAACTATCCTACGCACTTAAGTTGTCGAATGAATATTCTGGATCATTTTATCAAGAATCATTATCTTCCCTCAACACAAAAAAGTTGGGAAAATCAACCACGATCACATAGAATTTTACAGATCTCAATTCCGAGTCCAAACGAGTGAGATAAGTGAGTTCAAAGCTGCACATGTCGTTAAAGTAACTTTTGCGTACTAAAAACTAAAACGCGCGTATCTTATTCGTTTGAGGTCGAAATAACGAGCCGTTTTCGGCAGCGCGATCGTATCGACGAGGAGAACCATTTAGAGTTATCAAAATACTTGGAATTCAAATGAAGGCTTCACCGTTTTTGTTTAAAACGGTGAAGTATTCACCGTTCTTAACAAACGCGGTGAACCCTTCACCGTTTTAGTTTGAAACGGTGAAGTATTCACCGTCTTGGTCAAAAGCGGTGATGACCTTCACCGTTTTTGTCTAAAACGGTGATGCTCAAACATGTGTACTTTTGGAATTTTTTTTATAACTTATGTATTTTGGGAATTTTTTTTAAAAACTAGTGTACTTTGGGATTTTTTCCCAATTTTGAGTTGTACCATAAAGAGATTTATTAGAAAGTGTAGGTACAACTTAAAGTTGTACCATTAGTATAGGTACAATTTTGAGTTGTACCATAAAGAGATTTATTAGAATGTGTAGGTACAACTTAAAATTGTACCATATTATAGGTACAAGTTTGGGTTGTACCATAGAAGGATTTTGAAAAAGTGTAGGTACAACTTAAGGTTGTACCATTAGTATAGGTACAATTTTTAGTTGTACCATAAAGGGATTTGTTAGAAAGTGTAGGTACAACTTAAGGTTGTACCATTCGTATAGGTACAATTTTTAGTTGTACCTTAAAGGGATTTGTTAGAAAGTGTAGGTACAACATAAAGGTGTACCATAGTATAGGTACATGTTTGGTTTGTACCATAGAAGGATTTTGAAAAAGTGTAGGTACAACTAAAAGTTGTACCATCAGTATAGGTACAATTTTGAGTTGTACCATAAAGAGATTTATTAGAAAGTGTAGGTACAACTTAAAGTTGTACCATTAGTATAGGTACAATTTTGAGTTGTACCATAAGAGATTTATTAGAAAGTGTAGGTACAACTTAAGATTGTACCATTAGTATAGGTACAAGTTTGGGTTGTACCATAGAAGGATTTTGAAAAAGTGTAGGTACAACTTAAAGTTGTACCATGGTATAGGTACAAGTTTGGGTTGTACCATAGAACGATTTTTTGAAAGTGTAGGTACAACTTAAAGTTGTACCATGGTATAGGTACAAGTTTGGGTTGTACCATAGAAGGATTTTGAGAAAGTGTAGGTACAACTAAAAGTTGTACCATTAGTATAGGTACAATTTTGAGTTGTACCATAGAGGGATTTGTTTGAAAGTGTAGGTACAACATTAAGTTGTACTATAGTGTATAGGTACAATTTTTAATTGTACCATAGAAGATTTTTAGGAAAGTGTAGGTACAACTTTAAATTTAGTGTAAAGGTACAACTCTAGAAAGTGTAGGTACAATTTTTAGGAAACACGGCTCATCTCACGGGCGTGACATAACCCGTGACAATCAAAGAGTAGTTTTCAATCTCCAGACAATCACACGACTTATTCTCACGCCCGTGAGAATTAACAGATGAGCCGTGAGAAGTACAGCATTCAAATCCAAAACACGGCTCATCTCACGGCCGTGATAATGTCGAAGGCAACCCGTGAAACCCTCTGGGAAACTGAGAAGTGCGTTTTTACATCCACGGCCTATCTCACGGCCTATCTCACGGCCGTGATATTTCCAGAATTACATATCCAAAACCACGTCTTCTTTCACGGCCGTGGGATTTCCAGAATTGGCCGTGAGATTTCCAGAAATAGCCTTGTACTTATTATAATGGTGTAAGTAACATAATATACTGTTTGTGAAAACTACAAGCTTATGAAAAGATGAGTCATAATGTTCTTTGAAGCTTGACACGAGCATTACATAGATCCATTCACAATGTTCTCTAGTAACTGTACATCATATCAGATGAGATACCCTGTTAACAAAAAGTAAAAAGCAGTCAAAGCTTTACATTTGTCTTATAAAACAAACATCCATAACACGATTAAATTTGTCTAATTAATGCTTAAGTTTAGATGCATGTAGCCCACACTGGTGCATCATAATATTCTAATTGGAAAACATACAAGCACAAAAGCAAACACACATAGCTAAGTACTAAGGACTTTGGTTGGCTCATCTTCACTGCCCATCTTTCTCGTTAGTGTTCTCGTCCTCGTCTTTGTTTTCCTGGATTTGCTCATCTTCATTGTCCTCGCTAGAGTCACTGCTGTCTTCCTCATTGGTCCCTTTGACCTCTTGATTTTTTTCCTTGTTTTGGTCATCGCCATTGCCCTCGTCGTCCTCTTCACTGCTGTCTTCCTCATCGGTCCCTTTGTCCTCTTCAATGCTTTCCTTGTTTTGTTCCTCTCCTTTCTCCTCTTGATTTTTTCCCTTGTTTTGGTCATCGCCATTGCCCTCGTCGTCCTCTTCACTGCTGTCTTCCTCATCGGTCCCTTTGACCTCTTGATTTTTTTCCTTGTTTTGTTCCTCTCCTTTCTCCTCTTGATTTTTTTCCTTGTTTTGGTCATCGCCATTGTCCTCATCGTCCTCTTCACTGCTGTCTTCCTCATCGGTTCCTTTGTCCTCTTCAATGCTTTCCTTGTTTTGTTCCTCTCCTTTCTCCTCTTGATTTTTTTCCTTGTTTTGGTCATCGCCATTGCCCTCGTCGTCCTCTTCACTGCTGTCTTCCTCATCGGTCCCTTTGTCCTCTTCACTGCTTTCCTTGTTTTGTTCCTCTCCTTTCTCCTCTTGATTTTTTCCCTTGTTTTGGTCATCGCCATTGCCCTCGTCGTCCTCTTCACTGTTGTCTTCCTCATCGGTCCCTTTGACCTCTTGATTTTTTTCCTTGTTTTGTTCCTCTCCTTTTTCCTCTTGATTTTTTTCCTTGTTTTGGTCATCGCCATTGCCCTCGTCGTCGTCCTCTTCACTGCTGTCTTCCTCATTGGTGTCATTGTCCTCTTCACTGCTTTCCTTGTTTTGTTCCTCTCCTTTGTCCTCTTGATTTTTTTCCTTGTTTTGCTCATCGTCATTACCCTCGTCATCCTCTTCACTTCCCTCTTCATTGCTTTCCTCGGTTGGCCTAGGAGATAGTTCCCAAGGTGTTGAGAATTGTTTGTAGTCAATCCTCAAGGACCTCATGATCTGATGGTTGCATTCGATGATGTAGCGTCGAGCTTCCTTCTCTCGATCGAGGCGGGAGAGAATGAGTGCATTTTGCTCCAGAATTTGGGCATTCTGCCGACCCAATGCCTCAAAATGGGATATGTTGCTGTCGGTGGATCAACTGAAAACAAGCAACAAAATGAAGTTTAGAGACAATTGAAATCGACATGTTCACCACCCACAACCGACCGAATCAAACACTTCACTAATCAATTAACAAACACGAGGCAAACACGAGACAATTGAAATGAAGGGCTAGCTGGTAACTGTAATCCACATATCAACTCGATAGTTTCCCCTTCACTTCCGCGACAAACCAACCATTCACAAATGAAATGAAGCCAAGCAAGATCACAATTCACAACACCCACCAAATTGAACAAAGAAGACAACCAAATGAAGCAAACAAAGAAGCTCTCTACACACTTAACAAATGAAGTTTCATCAAATAGCTCCAAATAGCTCCACAAACCCATAGATCACCATGTAATCTTACAATTTACAATGAAAGGCCAACGTGAATGTTCCAATACTCATGGATCCTAAGATCGAATTACACTAGAATTCTTAATGCTGAATCGTCAAAAGGTCTGATGTCGTGTGGAGAACAAGTTCATCCCAACTCCCTTCAGTTGTCAAGAAGAGTAGGCTTACCAAAACTGACGAAAGCTTGAACACCAAAGTCAGCGATGGTGACTGGAGTACTGTCGCTCTTCTCCACGGACGCTGCTTCACTAGAGCGCACGGAACTCTGCACCTGTTCAATCCAATCGAAGAAATTTCAAAGAAGAAAGAAGAATTACTCGGACTACACGAACCAAGCATATGCTAAGCGAAAAGCAGAACCGGAATTCAAATTTTACGTCAACACAGATGCGACAAGCGCGCTCCACAATCCCTATGGCAGCTTCGAGCTCCCGGCGGTGCTTGGCCTCGTTAGCCGGGAAGGGAAGACTGCTCGCCCTGGGAAACATAAACCCGGCACCTGTTAATACAGCAATTTGAAGAACCTTGCGTCGAAATAAGCCATGGGAAACGGGCGGAATTTTTCGAATCAAGACCTCGTGAGTAAGACTCGACGGCCGAGGGGGAGAAAGCGCCGGTAGAGAAGGGAAGACGAAGGAAGAACTGAGGCTGGGAGAGAGGGAAGCTGGAAGGAAGAAGCCGACAGGGAGGAACCGAGGATCAGTCCTCTGGCGCCGACGGAGGACGAGAAGGAAGAAACGGCATCACTGTTACGACTTACGACGGTGAGGGTTTAGGATCTAGGAATTTCTTCATTATGACCAACCCAAAAAAATCATCGGTTATAATTAGATGGGTTAACCCAAAACCATAATCAAACGAAAATCAACCCATATATCAATTACCTCAATCTCACATCGGTTCACAATTACATAGGGTTCAACCCAAAACCGATAATAAAACGCTCACTCAACCATATACATAACCTCAATCTCACATCGGTTCACAATTACATGGGGTTCAACCCAAAATCAATAATCAAACGCTCACTCAACCATATACATAACCTCAATCTCACATCGGTTCACAATTACATAGGGTTCAACCCAAAACCGATAATAAAACGCTCACTCAACCATATACATAACCTCAATCTCACATCGGTTCACAATTACATGGGGTTCAACCCAAAACCGATAATCAAACGCTCACTAAACCATATACATAACCTCAATCTCACATCGGTTCACAATTACATGGGGTTCAACCCAAAACCGATAATCAAACGCTCATTCAACCATATACATAACCTCAATCTCACATCGGTTCACAATTACATGGGATTCAACCCAAAACCGATAATCAAACGCTCGCTAAACCATATACATAACCTCAATCTCACATCGGTTCACAATTATATGGGGTTCAACCCAAAACCGATAATCAAACGCTCATTCAACCATATACATAACCTCAATCTCACATCGGTTCACAATTACATGGGGTTCAACCCAAAACCGAAATCAAACGCTCATTCAACCATATACATAACCTCAATCTCACATCGGTTCACAATTACACCCAAAACCGATAATCAAACGCTCACTAAACCATATACATAACCTCAATCTCACATCGGTTCACAATTACATGGGGTTCAACCCAAAACCGATAATCAAACGCTCACTAAACCATATACATAACCTCAATCTCACATCGGTTCACAATTACATGGGGTTCAACCCAAAACAGATAATCAAACGCTCATTCAACCATATACATAACCTCAATCTCACATCGGTTCACAATTACATGGGGTTCAACCCAAAACCGATAATCACACGCTCATTCAACCATATACATAACCTCGATCTCACATCGGTTCACAATTACATGGGGTTCAACCCAAAACCGATAATCAAACGCTCATTCAACCATATACATAACCTCAATCTCACATCGGTTCACAATTACATGGGGTTCAACCCAAAACCGAAATCAAACGCTCATTCAACCATATACATAACCTCAATCTCACATCGGTTCACAATTACACCCAAAACCGATAATCAAACGCTCACTAAACCATATACATAACCTCAATCTCACATCGGTTCACAATTACATGGGGTTCAACCCAAAACCGATAATCAAACGCTCACTAAACCATATACATAACCTCAATCTCACATCGGTTCACAATTACATGGGGTTCAACCCAAAACCGATAATCAAACGCTCACTAAACCATATACATAACCTCAATCTCACATCGGTTCACAATTACATGGGGTTCAACCCAAAACCGATAATCAAACGCTCATTCAACCATATACATAACCTCAATCTCACATCGGTTCACAATTACATGGGGTTCAACCCAAAACCGATAATCAAACGCTCGCTAAACCATATACATAACCTCAATCTCACATCGGTTCACAATTACATTTTCGACCCAAAACCGATAATCACACGCTCATTCAACCATATATAAAATCAAACGAACAATGAATTTTAGCAAATATGTTAAGTAGTCTGACTGGTTAATACGTTGAATTATTATGCCAAGTGCTCTGGTTCGAACCTTCTTGATGTCGTTTTTTTTACTAACAAGCGAGCCCACAATCTCACGGGTGTGAGATGGTCCTTTTAAGACCGTGAGGTTCTCTGAACATAGGGAATGGTTTTTTGAATCTCAAGGCCCAGTCTCACGGGCGTAAAATTACCATCATTAAGCCGTTATAAAATCCCATCTCACGGCCAAGTCTCACGCCCATGAGAATTTACAAAGTGGCCGTGAGATGTCCATCATTCAAATCCAAAACACGGCTCATCTCACGGCCGTGATACAGTCGAAGGCAACCCGTGAAACTGTCTGGAACTCCACCTTTGTATGGAAAAAATCTAACGGTCTCTCTCACGGCCTATCTCACAGCCGTGATATTTCCAGAATTACAAATCCAAAAACACGCCTTCTTTCAGGTCCATTTTCAACCATTTTTCGGTATATGATCATGCATAATTTTTCCCTTGTCGACACATTAAACATAATATAGAGAAAAAATAACATCACTGAATAATGCTTCATTCATTACTTCATTGTAATTTCAACAGTTTCCTAAACTTCATTCAACATCTACATTCACTAAAATTCATTCAACATCTACATTATCCTAAATGTCAATCAACATCCACATTAACTAAACTCTACATTAACATCACAAGTCTCAATGCTTCTTAGACTTTCTACCCTTTTTCTCCCCATGCGCATGCAACAGCTTTCTTCCTCGATTGAGTAAGTTTGTCTTGAAATTCACCTTCTCAGTCTCAATTTGTGCAGGTCTTGCATGTCTCTCAAAATATTCATCGGATTGTGTCTTAACTGTAGCTTTCACCTCATTCACATCCGTAGTGAGCAAGTACATTGTAAGTTGTGCCCGCTCATAGTCACTGTCGAACTGGTCAAGCTTCTTGGAATATCGCTCTGGATCCAGCAAGTAATTGATGACAAATAGTCCACAATCAAATCTGTAATATAACAAATAATTACCATGGTCATGATGCGAACAAATAATTATCGAACTTAATTAGAACAGTGCACGATTGAACAACAACAAAGGGTACCCATTTGGTTGGCAAGCAACATCCTGGCGATATCTAACCACGAAGTCCACAAATGAAAACGCCCCGCAGATATCATCCTTAAGCAACCAATCTAGACCCAATTTCTGCAAATGAAAACATCCCCCTCATCGATATATAACGACAAAGTCGACAAATGAAAAACAACTAACAACTAAGCAATAAGTCAAGCTTGAAAACTTGAAGAACAAGAAGCAAACCAGTTTCTGCATCCTTGCATCATATTCTTCATTATGAGTTCCTCGTAATGAGTCCCAGATTTCAATTTCTTTGGCTTCCATGTTAAAGACCGCCAGATAGAAGTGGTTCAACGTGAGGTTGAAAATTGGGACATGAATCTGAAATAATGGACAAACAAACAATAATTATCAATTTAACATAGGAGGGTGAAGCCATTTCCTTTTAGAAAACAACATTACAACATACCTTACTGCAGTAAAGTAGCTCACCAATACAGTATCGCTCAACTATCTTATATGAACGCATCTTAGCCATAAATTGCTCCTCGTTGCAATGACTCGCACGATCCTAGAAAAATAAAACACAGTCACCCACACAAGCTACATGTAACAAAAAAATAGATTAATTTCATGACAAGAATAGACAAAGCAGATAACTGTACCGAAACTGAAGGTGGAAAGAACCAAGACAAGCCAGCACTGCGACCACAACTTCGTTCTTCTAGTGTCTTGCATAGACACGCCATTTCTATAATCTAATGCATCATCATCACATATACCAAAGTCAGCAATACACGTTCAATCTACTAAATTACACACATAAAGGAACTTACCCTTGTTGAAATTCTGGTCCTTGGCAAAAGCTCGACCAAATTATCACGTAACAAGTAAAGAACCCCGCCACCAAGACTAACCAATGTGTCACTGTTATACAATACCAAGTTCAAACAACACAACATTAGAATAAGCAAATACCAAAAACATCCTACAAATATGATCCAATTTTACTTGTAATGATTTCGGGAGGTACCTTTCGGGAAGCTCACTACTAAAAGCAAATTGAAGCATCTTTACTGCCTCCAGAGTCAATGGTGTCTGAACAACAAAGGGAGGAGCACGGTACAAAGGTTGTGCTTTCTTAGCTCTGGGATTTGCCCGTTCGAATGGAGAGACCACATACAAACTAGGCTTCAATTTAGACACACTACGTAGTGCACCTCCCTTTCGCCCCTTTCTTGTTCAAAAACATAAAAAACAAAACCAGTTCATTAGTAACAACACCATAAGAACCAATAATTAGAAAAATTAATCAAGTGAAATACCTTCACAGCCTTGGAACAACCATCATTAGCAGCAACACTTTCATCACTCAACAATATGAATTTCTCAACTTGCGACGCTTTAGGCTGCTTGCAAGGAGACTTTTTCACAACTTTCACAGAAGGAGATTCAGAACATCTCTCATCTCCAATTTCCCCCTCACCTTCTCCCGAATTCTCAACTTTGGCAGTCTTGACACATTCCAAGGTAGGAGAAATGGGTTCCCTAGGTTTTTCAACCTCACCCTTCTGATCGTTCTTTTTCAACTCAGCTGTAGGAGAAATGGGTTCCCTAGGCTGCTCCCTTGACAATGGATCACCTACAGTTGCTTTCACTGCCTCTATAAGGGACTTCACTGCAGTACCGATTTCGTCTCTAAAAGCCCGAAATTCGTTCTCCATTTTCACAACCCGGCTCATTAGCTCATTATCTCTAGAAGCAGCATCACCCATTGCCACTCTAAATTCTTGACCAAAGTTGTCAATTCTACCCTCCATGGTACTAAACCGAGCATCAATACGCTCATAGGGAAGCAGCTCATCCCCGTCGGGTTTGTGCCGTTTCCCGTCTCCTTTTCCCCGTTTCCTTGGAGGTGATTTCAAACCGGCATCCTCAGCTGATCTTTTCCCCGAACTGCTGGAAACCTATAAATTAATTAAAAAGGGAACCAAATGTACCATTAGCATGCTCCAACTTGTCAAAAGAATCAAATATACTATCAATCTTACCACTTTTGTTAACAATAACTCCACGTCTCCGCTCCCCCAACTCATCAAATCCAAACTCCCATCAATGGTTTGGAAAATACCATTTGCATGCTCCAAGAATATTAACTACAAAAAAAAATACTATAATCAACATGATGTTTAATCATTACAAATATGTAGAAAGTCGGGATTAACAATTATTTACCTCCAAAAACAGCAAGCAACCCGGTATATACTCTCTTTTATAAGCATTATGGTCGCAGATGCATTTGACCAATTCATTGAAGCAAAAGGATGCCCAATTCTTCTTCGGAATGTCTGCAACATCGGTGACAGCGTATACCGAAGACAAGGAAATGTCCTCTCTTCTAGTTGGTACTAATAGCACCCCCATTACGTACAAAATAAACATTTGAAGAAATAGATCGTCGCTATCTTTCATCTTCGACAACTCCTTCTGCATTAAGCTTGTGGAAATCGCCTGTCGGCCACAATCACGTGTCGAAAACACTCTAAATGGTTCCAGTTCCTCTGATCTTCCCTCCACTTCTTCACCATTCAAGATGATATCAGTACCTCCCTCAGGCACACCCATAATTCGCGCGAAATCTTTGGCCGAAATATGCACTTCCAACCCATACGCCTTAATTGTGCTTTCTTCCAGATTAAAGCTCTTCACAAGTTTCTCCAACAACTCACGTTGTAGCTTTCTTGCTTTGACTTCAAGAATACGACCAAAGCCACATCTCCTAATGGCATCTGATTGACAAGCCTCTAAATTTGAGACTACTGAGAATACTTTCCTAGGAGAACATCGCGTGCTGAAAATTTGATGCCTCTTCGTCTTCATTATTTTAGCAAACTGCAAAATTAAAACAACAGAAAAATTATAAGCATGCCTTGAAACACGAATTATAAGCATGCCGAAGAGTACAAACAAAATACAAGTTCTAACTACCAGAAGAACTGAAAACCCCCTACATCAACACCTGAGTACACTAATTAACCATGAAATCCGCCATTGGCATATATAAATTTCACCCAAAACACCCAGCTTTCATTAAATTTCACCCAAAATGCAAAATCTCACGGCCGTGACATGACCCGTGAGAAGCAAAGAGAAGTTTTCATATCTCCAGACAATCTCCAGACAATCACACGGCTTATTCTCACGGCCGTGAGAATTTACAAAGGGGCCCGTGATAATTTACAAAGGGGCCGTGAGAATTTACAAAGGGGCCCGTGATAATATACAAAGGGGCCCGTGAGAATTTACAAAGGGGCCCGTGAGAATTTACAAAGGGGCCGTGAGATGCCCATCATCCATATCCAAAAACACGGCTCATCTCACGGCCGTGACACTGTCGAAGGCAACCCGTGAAAACCTCTGGGAAACTGAGAAGTGTGTTTTTACATACACAGTCTCTCTCACGGCCTATCTCACAGCCGTGATATTTCCAGAATTACATCCACGGTCTCTCTCACAGCCGTGATATTTCCAGAAACCACACACAACTTACAACTTTTGAGAGCTAAATAACATGACCACGAGCATAGCCACTAAGCTTTCCATAACCCATGACACCACCATAAACACTCGCTCTATTTCCATCCAAACTGGCTAAAACTGAAGTCACCCTGATTTCATGAAATAGTTCTTGACTAACACACTCAATTGCACCTTTCATGCAGCCAAGCAAGACCCTTCAATTAACAGTCCAAAATGTAATCAACAAGCAACGGTAACGACACTACAAACTGAAAATAATCAAACTGAGTATGAACTTTCCTATTCGATTTGCCTCCATAAAACACAAATCAAGTCTCTCCAATCAAAAACCCATTCCTTACATCCCTAAAACCCAATCAAGACCAAAGAACTAAAGAAGCAAGCAGAACAACCCCAGCACAGTTATTCTCTTCAGTTTGAAAGCAAAGGCAACAACGAAATGAACAACCCCAGCACAGTTTATGGGATTATATAAACCAAGACAGCTTCCTAGTTGACACTGAATCCTCCATTCACAAATACCTCCTAGGTCACATCAACGATCTGTGTGAGGAATGAAGTTATATGGTGGATGGCCACAACTATTTGCACAAAAAAGTGCAGACTTTCTGAAGCTTCATCAATCACGGAATGACTAAAGATGACCCCATCTCAATCAAACTCGGCCGTGACAAAATACAGCACAACCAAGAACTACACTTGAGAGAGCTTCAATACTCATTGCACAAGACGTTAAAGCTAAAGAGATAGACAAACCAAATCACAGAAGAAGACACTGGAAAAGATGGAGCACATCAGAATTCCCACTTCACACAACTGATAAAACCGAGAGAGGGAAAGGAATGTCGCATCTTATATCACCATATCCAATTGAGAATGCACATGAAGAAAGCAGTGGAGAAGCTTCAATTTCAATCCCAAATGGTTACACAGAATTGAGAAATTCTCTCTTCTACTTCCATAGTTCAATTTGGTAAAACGAGCATGGAATTTCAATCCTATGATTTGGCAACCGATCCTTAGTAGACAACTTGACATTTCCAGAGAAATAAGTCAGACATTCAAAGACACCATTATTGTACTCGAAGCTGCTCCAACAAATGCTCTAGAAGCTAGAAGCTAGAAATTGAATGTTTATCAAAGGGAGATAAGAATTTCAGCTACTTACATCGAATGAATGACTGAGTCGTCGTTTCAAATCGGAAATCGAATGCTTTATCACCCAATTCTCGCTATTGCAGGAGTTCTCCTACCCGGCGCTAGTTGACTCGTCGTTGTCGATTGGGCTTTTCGAGTCTTTGATTCCTTCTGAGTCTTCCTCTAGTAAAAGAGTCTCTGCCACCTTCAGAATTCAAGTCCTCTTTGTCGTCGCCACTGCTCACCCCCTTTACTATCTACGAACATACCCACCGCGAAACACAATCCCAGGAGAGGAAAGTTGAAAAACGATCAGACCCACCGCAAAACACAATCCCAGGAGAGGAAAGTTGAAAAACGATCAGACCCACAGCACAATCTCACCGTTTCCGTCCCCGATGCTCAAGCCCTTCAATATCGACGAAGAGACCCACCGCGGAAGAGCACAGTTCACAATCGCGAAAGGGTAAAGTTGAAACCCCCCAATTTCTTTCTTCTCACAACGTCGCTGTCGCCCTAGATGCAGGTTCGCCGTCGCCGTCGCACTATTTCAAATGCAGGTTCGCCGTCGCCGCGGAAGAGACGCTCTGAAATTCCACCTCGGAAGAGAAGCTCTGAATTTCGACGAGCTCGATCGCCTTTACCCGACTGGATTTCAATTTTTTTTAAAATGATTGTGTAACGAACCGGTGCAACAGGTTACCAGTCCACAAGTGAAAATAATAATAATTAAATAACTTCAATCCAATGGCTGATATTTTATAACAAGATCTAATGGCTCTAAGTATATTAAAGCATGGGTACTATATAGCATACTAAAATGGCCCTTGATACAGAGGTTGGTAGAATTGGGAGCTGCTCCTAATCTCGTCGATTTTTTCTCGATTATGAGGAATTTGGATCCCCATGGTTTGTACCCTATCATTTTCCTCATAATGAACCTGATAACTACGCAAAATTGTTTCTCTTTTTATCATAAACGACTACCTTGTAACGTGGAATAGTGACTGGACTAAGTCCATATCATCTATAGATGCTATTTTTTATCTAATGATGGAAATTTTTTAAAGATTATTGAGAGTTTTTAATGTCATTTTACCATAGATTTAAAATTTTAATCAAAAGTAAAGAAAGGGGTGGGTGACTGACTAGAAGGCAGGAGCCCACCGTTTTCATTGCTCATTCCTTTCTTTTTCAGAGAGAGAGAGAAACATTGATCATTTGTAATATAAATAAGTCTAGTTTGTAATGTAAGTTTTATTCATTGATATTGTTAGTAGTTTGTGATGTAAATTAGTTTTGTTTGTAATGTTAGTCATAATAATTAGTACCGTGAGTAGTTGTAATTTGTAATGGCAAAATATTATGGTTTGCAATATAAATAATTCGGTTTGTAAAGTAAATGTAATAAGTTGTATGATAAGTAGTGGTAATGTGTATTGTAAGTATGGTCTATGTACAATGTCAATATGATTTATATGCTTTTATGATTTGGTTTGTATATTTTGTAATATGAATTTGTATAGTTTTATGGTATTGTTTGTATATTTTGTCTTATTGGTTTGTAATGAAAGTAATGTCGATTTGTAATTTAAGTAGTGATATTTTATCGTGTTACTATGTTTGTATATTATTTAATACTAACAACATAAAAGCTTCCATAATTATGAATAGTTTTATGATATTGTTTGTATACTTTTTATCATTTGACTTATCTGTCTAATGCCACGACTCATACTATGATTTACCTACCTGAACAACATATCACTAATAATATTGTTATATTCAATTTCGGTCATTAAACCTCATCAAAATCTAAGGGTTGTAATTGATCTCATTTAATGAAGGGTAATCTAGTAATTTCAAATTTATTTAATTATTAAAAATTAAAAAAACTTGCCTACTTGCGGGTTTTTCCCCTGTTTGAATTCCGACGTACGAACAACCTCTGGCGGCTGCTGGGTTTCCAACGGGTTTTTCATCCTGGCATCACCTATTTGGATTCCGGCGTCCTATAACCGTCAGCGCTAACTTTGTGATGTTTGTCGGACTATTTTGTAATGTTTATATCAATTCGGTTTGCATCGTTTATCATTCTAGTTTGTCATTTTTATCTATTATGTTTGTAATGTTTATATGACTAGTTTGTGGAAAAAATCCAAAAGTAACACTGTTTAAAATAAAGAATTCCCAAAATACCACCCAACCCCAAAAAAATTTAAAAATACCACCCTTTTTCAAAACTGCCACCCCACCCTTCGGTTTACACGAAAACCGCTGGGCGGGGGCGCAGTTTTCTATGCAAACCGCGGACCTAGGGGGCGGTTATAAAAAAAAAAATTGGACCAAACCGCTGGGTGGGGTGGCTGTTTTGCCCAAAACCGCCACCCCACCTAGAGTTTGGTCCAAATTTTTTTGTTTTTCGATCAACTCCTAACTTCGGCCGAAACTTCAAACGAACGTAACTTTGTACTCGGGTATCCGATGGTAGCGATTTTTTTTTTCATTTCGCATAACTTTTCAAGATCTACAACTTTTACTGGGATGTAATTTTCAAAACAGGAATTAGTTGTGAATATACGGGACCTTGGGAATAAATTTACCTTTACTTTTCACAAATCCATGTACATTTTGAAATTATGATTATGTTAAAAGTTGTAGATCTTGAAAAGTTATGCGGAATAAAAAAAAATTCATGACGTTCGGAATTTGGAGCACAAAGTTATGGCCGCCCAAAGTTTGACGAAATGCGAGACCCGACAGTTTGCGGCTTGCAAAATCCGAACGTCATAAATTTTTTTTTTATTCCGCATAACTTTTCAAGATCTACAACTTTTAAAATACTCATAATTTCAAAATGTACATGGATTTGTGAAAAGTAAAGGTAAAGTTATTCCCAAGGTCCCGTATATCCACAACTAATTCCTGTTTTGAAAATTTCATCCTAGTAAAAGTTGTAGATCTTGAAAAGTTATGCAAAATGAAAAAAAAATCGCTACGATCGGATACCCGAGTGCAAAGTTACGTTCGTTTGAAGTTTCGGCCGAAGAGTTGATCGGAAAAAAAAAAAATTTTTGGACCAAACCGATGGGTGGGGTGGCTGTTTGGCCCATAACCTCCCCTTAGCCCCTCAGTTTGCATAGAAAACCGCGCCCCGCCCAGCGATTTTCGTGTAAATCGCAGGGTTTGGTGGCGGTTTTTGAAAAAGGTGGTATTTTTGGAATTTTTTGGGGTTGGGTGGTATTTTTGGAATTCTTTTTTTAAACAGTGGTATTTCTGGAAAAAGTCCCTAGTATTTTAGAGGTTCATAAAGCATTGATTTTTCTAGGCATATGCTTAGTCTGATAGAACTGTGAGACAAAAGCAAACACATCAACTATAATAAAATCCTAGTGAAGCAGATAGAATTTGATTGGGAACCCATTTGGCCCAGGGGCTTTGTCCCTCCCCAGCTGTGTAAAGGCCTCTCATCCTCGATAATATCTCTATTAAGCATTACATTGTCACCATCAGTAGCCTTATTGGATAAGATAGATTCGTAGAATTCAACCGAAGCCCCCTGAACATTCAGATCCACCTCTCCAATCAACTTAGTGTAAAAATCCACAGCAACCTTCCCCATTTGAGACACTTCTGTTACATCAGCTCCATCAGCATCTTTCAGAGTTGTGATCTGTTGCTTATGAGTTCTGACCCGCAATGCTTTATGAAAAAAAAAGGAGTATCCATGTCCCCTGTTTGAATTGTCACATGTGCCAGGTGAGAGCTAGGGTCGCACGATCGAGAGTAAGGTCGTGATAGAACCCACGGGGCACGAGACTTCTGTTTATAAAATAGCTCTTCTATTTTTTGAATTTCACGACACTGCTTAGCCAAAGTAGCCTCTGCCTCAACATTATCCGAATCAGGATGTAGTAGCACCTCAGTTTGTAGAATCTCCAACTGCTTCTCAAGCTCTCTTGCCTGACCTGAGATATCCCAGAAAACTTCCATATTTGGCTTTTTAAGTCTGGTTTTCACCTCTTGCAATTTCCCATAAAATATATAATGAGGGTAACCACTCTTAGAAGTACTCCAAGCTTCAGTAACCATGTCCAGATAGCCTGGATGAGAGCTTCAGAACTTGAAATACCTGAAAGGTTTAGCGAGTGATGTCAACTTTGGATAAGGCTGAAGAACCAATCCACAATGATTTGAGACCTCTAGAGGTGAAGTATGTACTGTACTAGAAGGAAAAACATCCAGCCAAGCCTCATTTACTAACACTCTGTCAATTCTTTTGGCAATAGGATTCATTTGCAGCTTATTCCACCAAGTAAACCAGGATCCCAACACTTTATGTCCAACCAGCTGCATACCATCACCCACGAAAATCTAGCATACTCTGGTTAATATCCACTATATTGGAAAAATTGGAAACCTCAGCAATAACATTAAAGTCTCCCAACACTGCTAGAGGCAGGGTAAGTTCCTTGTGCAATAGAATCTCTCTGTACATAACACGTCTATCATGTTCCCCATTTGGGTTATACACAAACAATATGAAAGCTTAACGTGTACCTGTCACATGAATCTTCAGAAAATGCTCCCCTTCATCAATTTTTTTCACTTGCAGACTTAGCTTCCAGAAAAGCCACACACAACTATATTTGGATTTGCTATAGTTATCTTCAAATGTCCACTCAGAAAATGACTTATTTACTATCTAAATACTATTATCTTTAGTCACTCTTGTTTCTAGTATAACTGCTATATCTATATTCAGCTGCCTCAACTTACGAAGCACAACTGATTGTATATCAGAGGTGTTAAAACCTCTGATATTCGAGCTTAGAACCTTCATTTCCTATGCTTCTTAACCCTACCTCGACCCCTGTTTGGAGGAGGAGGTGGAGTTTCAGAAACTGTTCTGGACTTTTGCAAAGAGGGGAAATTAGTTGCATCAAGGAATGGTTGCCTATGCTCTTCAGTGGACGTTGCCTGACTAGATCTTCTTTTCCTAGTCTCCACAAGCGTAAACCCATCCGCATCCACAACAGGTGAAACATAACTTGCTGGCAGAGTATGATGACTCTCAAGCAGAGTGGTCATGGTCATAGGTGAGGGAAGTGATACGTCTTCTTGAGTTGTACCAGACCCACTAGGTTCTTCCACATTATGCTGAATCACCTCTTTGCCCTTATCAGCCACTGCAGGAATCAAAACTCCCTCCACTACCTGCTTGAATCTCCAAGTTTTACTAACTGGAGCACCCCCCAGGCGTAGAGCCATCATGGGCAAATTCCCTACACTTAGCACACAAAATGGCAAATTACAGTACTCCAAATTCACCCAAAGATCACTCATCCCATCAAGCTTCATATTAAGTTTGGTAATTTGCTTAGACTGTGCAGAAATTTCAGCACATACCTTCGCAACCCCAAGCTTTGTCCCCCTTCTAGTAGGAATATCCATACACAGAGGTCTACTAATCAAACTGGCAATTCAACCCAGCCCTTCCTTGTTCACAAATTCAGACGTGAGACTAGTAATCCGCACCCACACCGTAATTTTGGAATTGTCAATCGCTAGAGGCTGGATACCTGACTCCTATTTCCTCAAAAACAACATGTTATCCCGATGGTGCCACGGACCATCCTCAAAAACCCACTGGCAGATTGCAGTCGACGGGAACTTAAATAATACAAGCTTGTCACCAAGCTTAGATGTACGCACTTCTCCGTCTCTTCCCCATAACCAATTAGCCCAGAAACTGATAGAGGAGATTGAAGCAGGAAGCCCTAAGAACTGCCCAACAAGGCTATTTGCCCAGCGCTTAGAGCCTTCATCAATCACCGATCTCGGAATTCTTAGCGCCCCATCAATTAACTCAGTCTCGTAATAATCCAACCAACTATCCGGAGCAATACCAAATAGGAAAACCCATGGGCTACCGCCACTGACGGCTCCCAATGGGTCACCGTCAGCAGCGGCCACTATAAAAAATCGGAGAAACGCGAAACCCTAATTTCAGAGGAAAAATAAGAGAAAGGAAGAAGAGAGAGAAATTTTCTTCTTAGTTTGGATAATTCAAATCTAATACACTATTATTATTATTAATAATCATAAGTTCTATTAGGCGACAACTCTTTTGTTGTTCGATTTTAAACACTGGGTAATAGTCAAATATCGTTCTCTATCTCTAATCATTTTCAAAACTTAACAATTAAACTAATTTCAAGCTACACTGAATTTGTACTGATTTTATGTTATACGACAAGTGCTGAAAGATTCATTTGAACTTTGGGTTACATCAAGAACAAGTTTAGAAATTGAATATGCTATTAGTTCGTGAATAATTGTCTAGTAGGATATATAGAGACAATTGTTTTTAGCAATGTAGACACCAATTGTATTCTACAATTATTTTCGTATATGAAAACCCATCGTGGACTTTTTTTTTAACGTTTTACAAGTCAAGTACTTTGTTAGTTAAGAATTATATAATTTTCATTTTTATTAAATTTATTTTTTAGAAGAGGATACCTCTATTTAAAAGTTTTGGGTCCGCCACTAACCTTCGTCATCATCAATTTTAGAGATTCTGCAAAGCCCTTCGTCAAGATTTTATATGGAGCGTTGCATTAACATAGGCTAGTAGCTAGGACGAAATCAGTGATGCGCTCGAGACTCTTCTTTCTTTGGGACGAGCACAATCAAAGGTTGTTATTTCTCAAATAGAGTATTAGTTAGTAGTCTTAATAGAAAGGAACATTATATCGTTTAGACTCTCTATCACAATTAATTTGGGAATGAGGATATCTGTTTTGCCATTCCATTCAACTGATTGCCCCTTGATCTATTTTTAATATATTATTATCTAATTAAATTTAGAGAGTTGATAAAGATCGTCATTAAAATTACTAATGATCGTCCTAAAAAACAACAAAGTTATATTTTTAACATTTTGGCATCTTTACATTTTCTTTAGCAAACAAACATCACCTTGACTAAAAAAACGAAAAACACTCTATCTCCCACACTCTCGAATTCATCGTTGTCATTTTGGAGTCGTAATCGTCGAGAATACGTCCGAATCAGGAGTAGTGACTCCGATAAGGTAAAAATTCAAAAAAATCCAAAACCCCTCAACCGAATCCAATTTTCGGTTGTACCATGGTTCAACCGAAGCTAATTTTCGGTTGTGCCATGGATCAACCGAAAATCAGCTTCGGTTGTACCATGGACCAACCGAAAATTAGCTTCGGTTGAGCCATGGTGGAACCGAAGGTGATTTACGGTTGGTCCATGGTACAATCAAAAATTGGCTTCAGTTGAGCCATGGTACAACCAAAAATTGGCTTCGTTGAGGGGTTTTTGGGGTTTTTTCGGTTTATGATCGCCGCAACTCTCAAAAGTCAAAACACGCTCCGCGGATTAATAAATTGGTGATGCAAGTCGTATTCCGTAATTGAAATTATCAATATTTGTAGGCAGGGTCTGTTGCACGTGGCGTACGTCTGTTAGGTGCAGCATTCAACAAGTTGAAGCCATAATATTGTACCTGGCCCACCAGCTTGGAAGAATTCACTAATGAAGGGGGAAAAAGCATATCTATATATTGCGGCAGGTGGAGATGACAGCAAGTGGAAAGCGGTGATGGATCGAGATGAGAAGAAGGAATGGCAATCTTCGAAAACAGGTCGATCGAAATGACGGAACCACCTTTTCTGGTAGAGTGTGAAGAGCAAGTAATTAATGGCGGGCTAACTAGAGGACCCATCGCATGTTGGGAATTCATCATTTGAGACTAGGGAAGGAATGCGAATGCGAGAGGAAAGTAATTATGCCTAAGGGGAGTGGTTTGAAAGCACACTACTTTTATGGCACCTTCTATTGTTGTATGGACTGCTTTCCCGTATGTACTGTATTTAATTTCTTTACTTGTCATGAGTCGAATAAATTTGGGGTTGCTATTGTAAGACCCACGACAGCATGTGTCAGAAACTATGTGTAAGGGTTGTTAAATCTCTATCGCCAGGCCAGTTAGAATCGGTTCGACCACTTTCCCGCTTCCAAATAGTCTCCAGAAAATTATTGGTCTAACTGCTAGACTGAAAGAAGAAGAGAGATGGAAACGAGGAGGGTGACTGTGTTTTCTAAAATAAAATAAACTAACTCGTGCATAAAAGAGTGTTGGAAGTAGTTGCGGAGTCAAAAATCTGAATTAGTGGGGAGGGGGCTGGTTTGAACACTGATAATGGGGGGAGGGAGGCTAAGTCCTTACAGACTACTCTATTTCCTACTGTTTTACGTGTAATCTGACCTACATTTGCTACTTGAGGGAGGCCTATAGTGTTTTCTGACTTCAACCTAACTTCTACTGGTTGGAAGTTGACCAAGATAAGGTTTGATAATATTTTTTGTCCATGTTGGGCGGGTAATCAGATGGAGATTTGCCATTCTGAATGATAATGAGAGCGATGATTTACCCTCCAAGTTGATAGTATGGATCGTCTCCCTTCAAAGAGAAAATCAACATCTAAGTCAATTGCGTGGATAGTTACTATTGTCCTTCATACCATCCATGACAATGTGGCTAGCAATAACTCTAACGGATTGAATGGTCTCCATCCAACATGAAAGTTTACGGTGACAATGTGACATAATGTTGGGATGGTTGGTGGAGATGTTTAGTTCACGAGACTATGTTGTGGAGGCTATAATATGCTTCTACGAGAAGGGGAAAGTGGGTAGTTAGTAGTTGCATAACTGACATAGACAGATCCCAACCCGAAGCTTGTGGTGAGAGGGAGAGACAGCGACTGTTGATTTTTCTATGAATTTTCTAAGAGTTCTTAGTAGAAGCATATTTCTCCTTTATCTTCTCTTTTCCTAGTAGTTAGGAATTAGGATGGCATAGATCAGAAGATAAACAAGGCAGGTTCAGTGCAACAATGGACTTCAGTAGGTCTGTCATGACCCGGAATGTCGTGACCGTGTTGACCGTCTGAACAACGTTGCCATCTTGTTGTCTTGACACAAGAAAGGGTAAAGGGGGTGACTCTAGCGATAAGGCGTTGTCTGCTTGTGCATCATTATGGCCGAGTCAAGATGTGGCTATGACGGGGATCGTTGCAAGCGAAAGAACAACTGGTCGTAGGCTATTGTCGTCTCCCTGATGAGCCCAAGATAGGACGAAACCAATTGGCATGCGTATGCGGAGAAGCTGGTCTTGAGAAACGAGTACACCTCAAAACTCCACGCGGACTTCGGAAGTCTATGTCTGTGATAGGTCTCATTGGTCAAACCTGCATATAACTAGTTTAAAATATATTAGTCTATGCCCATCATTTTTATGCCCTTGAAGGCACGACCTTCACTTGGGCAGGAAGTAATTTTTCTCTTCTAATCTTTTTATCGTCAGTTTAACATCCAACGTTTACTTTGATAAAATAATTTAGTTGGTGACAGGGTGATATTTTTCTGAGTTTTATTTATGCTGACCATACTAAATTTCTTCCAAATGTTTGAATAAACTGAACAATTCAGGAAATGAAATCTCATTTTTTATTCTATTTCACTTTTTATGTTATTATCACAATGACCAATGGTAATATGTTGTGAAAATATTTTGCTCAATAAAATATCCAAATGGATGTCATTTTTTTATGAACTAGTAGTTTTATATCATAAAAAAAGACCCAAATAACAACGTTAACCACAACTCTGCTAACACAAGTTAGCTAAAATTGTCAATATACTAAAAGCCTATATCTGATCACGTAAAAAACAGTATAGGTCAGGGGAGAAGCTAATCTCTTTGGTCGCAAAACATAGAAGGAAACTCAACAGCAATGAAACTTCAATATCCTTCTTCAACCAGACAGCAGCAGCTTGTAATATCCGAGCTCACAACATGCATACAGCTTCCCCCATCAATGATGGTAGAGAGCAATTCTCCGTTGACATTGCAGCGAGAATGAAACAGGTTGTCCCTCTGCTCAGTATTCAAAAGAGCTTCGATGGTAAGGGATCTTCGATTTACTCCCATGAGCTTTCTTGTGTTAGGAGCATCAACTTTAATTTCTTATTCAACTTCTTCGTCATCGGACGAGCTCTTTTCTCCGTCGGAAAGGTATTCTCTATCATGAACCACCAGAGTCTTCAAATTTGGACATTGGTTTGCCTTATGGCCTCTTCCATGTCACTTGAAATATTGTCTAGCTCCTAAATGTTATGGAGGGGTGGGAGCATTGTTTTAAGGTACGGATTTGGTGCTGTCTGGCCAAGGTTGGGTGGATTCGAGTCAGCGTAGGACTCTGCCACTGGTTAGGCTACCGGTGAGTACCTCCGACTTGTCATCGTCTTTTGCTGCCTCTCGATCTTGATTGCAAGTTGCAAAACCTCTTCCAAATCAACAAATGATCGTAGCTCGACTTCCAAGTAGATATATCCGTTCAATCCGTGAAGAAATTGTTCAATTGTTGCCTCCTTATCTTCCCTTATATCTGCTCGCATCATGAGTAGTTCAGTTCTCGAAAGTAGTCTTCAAGAGACCTTGATCCCTGTCGAATTTGTTGTTGGGATTTGTGTAAATTATGCTGGTAATACCCTGGCACGAATCGCTCCCTCATGAGGCTCCTCAGGTTAGCCCATGTCTCGATTTCTGGCTGCAAATTTGATGACTCGATATTTGCACATGTTTGCCCCTTTATTTCTTGATCGTTTAGGCTTGCATTATCGTTTATTAGGCCTATTTTATGCCAGGTTGTGGGAGATCAATGGGCGAGTCGGGGGAAGAAACTCGGGTATGACTCGAAGAAGAATGGATTTCTACCTCATTTTGGGACCAGATAATCATTTAATCTTATCATGAGAAAAATAGGACGAGACTACAAGCCTCTGGGATCAAACGACACCTGATTTAGAGTCCGAATGAGGGAGAAACGAACAATCAAAGATAGGGGACCCGAAACTGTAAAATACCCGGTCCAAATACCCGATAGGGTATTTTTGGCAGAATCAGAAGGCCCCCCGGTCTTGAACGAAAAAATACCCGACCGGGTATTTTACCTTTTGCCTAGAAAAATGACCCGATGCATTTTGTTGATACCCGATCGGTTCCCTAAATACCTGACTGGGTATTTGAACCGGGTTTCACGAACGCAGACTGTTAAAAGCCTGTTTTGTGTGTTTTTGGAGGGGGAGAGCTGGGTTTTGGTTCTCAAACACCCAAGGAACGAACCAAAAAGAAGAGAGCGATTTGAGGGCAATCTTGGAGTGAATTGGAGGATTTCTTCGCGTTGGAAGCTCGAGGAACAAGCCCGGACTTGAAAACTGATAATCTGAAGATTCTTACTGTAGTCTCTCTTCTCTATGGAGTAACTTCCCTTCACTTAGGTTTTGGAGGAACCTTAGCTATGCTTGTTTGATTGGATGATTGTATGAGTACTCCTACTTGATAATCTTGAGTTCATATTCAATCTCTGCATGTTTTCACGATTCAATTCTGCTTTAGTCGAGATTATTTATTCTGCTTTGATCCTATGAGAGCGAATACCTGATTAGGTCAATAGAGCACCATAGATTGATAGTATTGGATCGATTGCTTTAGACAAGGGTTGATTCACTGCTTTGTATAGATTGAGAACCTCATTCGATAGATGAAATCTAGTTCAGAACGCCTTGATCAGTTGTTCTAGAGAAGGATACGTCCATCTAGGCAATTGACTCAAGAGGGCCTTGTTCCATTAGTCGAGAATCAAGGTCTAGTTAAGGATTCTCCGCATTGTGAATGAAAGTGAAATAGGTTAGAGATCATCAATCATTAATCTGGCTAGTGGCGAGGGGGGATCATGCCTAAGTGAGTTCCGAACCTATAATTAGATTAACTCTAAATGTAGTTTGTTAGAGTAGTTATAGTTCTTCTATTTTAATCTTGTTTCCTAGATAATGAACCGAAGCTGAGTAATAGTAACTGTAGAGACCCGCGAATTCGATATTTATTACTTGTGCCACTATACTTCAGTCCCTTTCATTGGTTACACATGGCCATTGTTAGGAGTTGTGTTTTAGCGAGTCAAAATTCCTCCGGTATCTGAGTCAAACTTGCTCCCACCACTACGCAGTGTAGTCTGTAAATTCGTACATGGCAAGGAGAACTTTATGTGATTCAGTGTAGTTGCCGCATTGAAAAAAGGGCATCCCTTTCATTTCCCAATCTAGTAGCTTGAAGCATTCTTAAAGCCTGAGAAAGAAGGGACAGATAGCTTGACGCATCTCATTTCTGCAACCGTATTTTCCAGTAGACGACAATAATGATCAAGGAATTCGTGAAAACAATCATGGTGGTCCTGCTCCGTTGTAATTAATCATCGCTCCAAATTTTGAATGTGTACCACTAAAGCAGGATCGATCCTTGTTGGGGCACCACGGTTCCGATTTACTTAAGGGATTTCAACTTTCCCTGTTAAATTTCCCAGAGGAACAGGGATGTTCGTCGTTGTTCTTCGCTCGGCCAATTAGCAATTGATTTGCTAGAATTGTGCCTGAAACGTGACGTTTAACTGCACCATGATTGTTTGCAACAATTCAATGGTGTTAATTGGCTGATCCCGCACTATTTGATCTTCGAATTGAAGCTTCTCCTCAGAGTCTGATTCCTCTTATGGTTTACGACGTGATATGGGGTCTTTAGACCTTGTCGTTGAGGAAACTGGTCCTCGAGCTTTGGGTCGCGCCACTATGTTTGAACCACGCTACTGATGCCATTTGATGAGCCCTAACTTGGGTCTCGATGATCTGAATCACGCAACTCTTCAATTTCAAGAATCGAATTGAAATTGAACAAAACAGGATAGGTCTTTTGGGTTTTTTGGATGGAACTTTCGTGCGATCTTACCCAAGGAAGAAGGCTCGAGGAGTATAGGGTAGGGGTTGGCCACGATCAATGTGTGTAATTGATAGATACAAGTGATCAAGAAACCTAGAAATCCTCTAAGCAACTCGAACAAATTCACAAAGCAATAAGCTTAATGAACCGAAACTTAAAGTTTGTATTCAATCAATCAAACCCTGACCTACAATGCAATGGAATAGGCTTTAAATAGAACTAGCTAGGCTACCCAACTACTAAAGATGTCCTTAGTACAATGGAACTCAGAATTCAAACTCAAGTCTAGCAAAGAGTAGAAATCCTAATGTAACAAGGAAACATAATTGCTTGTGGTGCAAGGCAGGATTATCAGGCTTCATATGATCTTGCACACGTTCGTTCAAAGCTTTACAAATTTGCCCTTGATCATCCAATTCCTTTTTTTTTTTTGCTCAAAAATTTGTACTTCCACTTACCAAGTCCCTTTTCATTTGACTCTTCATCCTCCAGTTCGAGTAAGCTCTCAAAGTTGTGTAACCGAACACGTCTCCACACTTAGCCATATGTAGGAAGTTTCTCGGTGGCTTCATAGCAACTACATTGAGTTGGTTCATGATCTTATGGACTTGTATTTGGTTAAACCAACCTTCAGAGTTGTAGATCAACTCTTGCTCTTCAACGTCTAACCTTCCTTTTGCATTTTTAATGCTCCAATTGTGAGATATGATTCCCGAAGTAGGCACCATGAAACAAGTTGAACACTGAGCCAAATTCTGCCTCTCTTCTTGCCAACTTGGATTGCTTGTTTGGCAAGTAATCTGAACTCATGTAATTGGCTACTTGTGATCATATCATGAAGGATGGATGAGAAATCCACAAATTGAAGAACTTAAATGGTTTTGGCAATGACTGCACCTTACAGTCTGTTGAAATTTTCACAGGACAATGATCCGAGACTGATTGAGCAAGGAGATCGATAGCACTCTTTTGGAAACACTACAAGCCAACGCATATTAACATAAAATATATCCAAAAGTCTTGCTATTGGGTTAGTTGCCTATTTATTAATCCAGGTAAACCATGGGCTAGATGCTTTGTGTTCCTCAAGCTCAAGATCAAACTGCCACTTTTGAAAATTAGCCATACTATAGTAAAAATTTGGGGAAATTGAAGCCTCATTGGGATGACCAATCGCATTGAAATCCACTACAATTATCCATAATTTAGAACTAACCTGAACCTACCTAGATTCTCATATAATTGTCTCCTATCATCCTCCTCATTCGAAGCATAAAGAAATGTTATAAAGAAAGAAGTACTGGCACTACCCAGAGCATGAATGAATTGATCAGTTTTGTGAAGAACAGTCAATTGAACATCTTGCCTCCACAACAACCACAATTTACCAAGACCATTACCATTGATTGCCACTTTCTCCTCCCATCCTTGAAACTGCAGATCCATTAGCTTTTTGGACTTCCCTACCCTTATTCTGAGTTCTAATATAACTAGAATATCTATACCATGTATTCTAAGAAGATTCTGTATTTTTTTTCCTTCTTATCAGGTCATTGAAACCCCTAGTATTCCATGAAATTGTCTTCATCTAACGCTTCTTGACACCTCTACCACATCTTCAACCATTCTTACCTCATTGAACGTCATAAGGAGTTATTGCTTTAACTAAGAGCCTGGATCATTAACCCAAATCCTTGGAATAGCCCCTGCTGCATTAGGTAGAGGGGTAAGCCTCCCAACCATAGTTGATGGACCTATCAAAAATCCTATGGCTGCATGTTGTTCAGGATCCATTCCTTAGGAGGTGACACTCCTACAACCTCAGCAAAGTTACCCTTATCTTGCACAAGCTCCACTTTATCTTGCCTCTCTTCATTTCCACTAACAGTCTCTAACTTATTTTCAACAGGCTTCACTTTCTTAGGTTTCCATTTTCTCGGATTCTCAGCTAGCTTCATACAGTCATGGCCATAAACCTCACAAATAGGAAAAACTAATAGCTTATTTAGGTATTCTACCTCAATATCAAATGGCGGGTCATCATTCGGGTAGAGCCGAACTTGAGTTGGAAAACCAGAATCTGCTGCCAAATTCACGCAACACCTAGATGTCCTCCTAGCTTAGTATTCTGATCCATCTTGAGAGGAGGACAAAGAGTACTAGATACCCACTTCAATCCATAGACAGTATTGTATTCCAAGGGTAAACCCCTAATCCTTACCCAGATTGGAAGAGTTTCCACCACTGGAGAAACTGGCGGAAGCCCTGCAGACCATTTATGGAAATTAAACTGGTTCCCTTGAAAATTTCAGGGACCTGTCTGATAAACCCATCTACTCGCCGACGCTGATGGAAATTGAAACACCGATAACGTTGGGCCAAACTTGGACACCTTTACTACTCCATCTCTCCCCCAAATCATCGTCGCCCTCTGTTGAACCTGAGCTACCTTCAGGATAGGACCCACAAACTTCCCTATCAAGAAATCTTTCCATTTTTTAACACCAACCTGCTTGACCTCTCTCAGCAACCGAAATCCATCTTGAAACTTCTTTGGTGGATGATACTTCATTCTATTTTCCGTTGGAATGTTAAATAGATTCACCGAGGTGATGGGTTCTTTCACGGAAGCCAAAATCTGAGGCTCCGACGACGAGCCCAGACTCCGATTAGAGCTTGATGGCATAGCCGCCATAGGGACAAGTTGAAAACCCAAAGCCAAGATGAGAGAACCAGAGCGTTTCCAAAATAAATTTAGGTCGGAAACACGAATATCAAATAACTGGATGTCATTTTGTAGAATATAAAAAATCTAATTTTCCTACCCAAAAACTTTTTAAGTACAACTTAAAACGAATGAGTTATGATCCATTAAAAGTTTACAAAAAAAATCTTATACGGGCATAGAAATTCTAGCCTCCAAAAAATGTGCCAAATGTAAAAAAAAACTATAACTAAGTTAGTAGGCATGCATGTAACTGTACGTCTAACCAAGCAATTGGCTAAATGGGCATGTAACCAATCATTTGTGTAGGACATTTGGTATAGATTCTTCCAATGGGAGCCAACCCAATGTGCAAATGAGAATGTAACTCAACATGCATGCATTTACACACTCATACTACTTGATATGTGTTCTAACTTTGAATAATTTAGTTAGCCACTCTCATGGGTCAAGAACAAGGCAATCGATTACTCAACTAAGGCAAGAGACTAGAATAATCTTACTCCAAGTATAAAGGGTTTACCCCATAGAAGAGAAGAAAAGAGAAACTATGGGAGGAGGCATAAATCATTATGACACAAGCTTTAATTCTTCAAATTGATCTTCTTTGCTTCAAAAATCCTCCAACAAAGGTGAGAAATCCCTCCAAATAATCGTGGAAATGTTTTCCTTTTTCTTTCATTTGTTATAGGGTTCCGTGGTGGTTATGGGCAAAATCACGACCTTGATCATTCCTTCCTAGCATGATCTTGAGGACATGGATCACGGTTTCGAGATCATGGTCATAATGTTCAACAGACTTCCATGATGTGCTCTACACTTGCAAACTTTTACTTCAATTGTATCAAAACCTGACATTCTTCACCATAACTTGAAAAATTTCACAATTATAATATCATAAAGTATAATGTGACGATTATGAATACAATCATGCCAATATGATGATGATTAAGTCAAAGAATAATGCTATGAAAATGGGTGTTATCAAATCCCCCAAACTTAGACATTTGTTTGTCCCCAAGCAGGATCGAATCGTGCAACTTTATGCTTCTCGATTGTACATATTTGATACAAATCATTGTAACTAGATCGCAAGGAACTTTAGATATTTCAATCTTCCATTTACCATCCATAATTTGTGGAAAATCCTAGTTAGAATGTACTCAAGTGATAAGAGCTAAATGTATCAAGGCTACTAGACTCTCGGTGTATGTTGGCGAGGAATAATTACACAATTATCTTTTCCCTTTTCCATTTTTATTACTTGATATCACTTTGGTGTTTCAAAAGCATAGAATTCAATATCATTCTACACACCTAAACCTAATAATCCAAATGATGCACACACACAATCCTACCTAAACTCACTAGTCATGTATTCCACCTAAGATACATTGAAGAGTATGAAAAGAACTTCAAGTCAAATCATGTCACGTGCTACACTTTCCTCCATATTATTCAAGAACATTCAATAAGTATTCATCATTTCCAAGCCAGATTTCACATTCTAAGTCGTGAGGTTTCTTGGACCCCTAAAATTTGAAGAGAATTATGCAAGAATACTATGTTCCAAGAAATTTGTTGTCATGCCAACCATTCAAAGTTCATCGTAGTTACACTCAAACGCATTCACGAACATCGACATTCACAATATTTCCATACATGAGAGACTAATGAAAAATTGGGAAACCAAATTATAAATTAATCATATGAATGCATACCCCCACATTCACAAATTGCATTGTCCCCAATGTGAGGGAATCTAAAGGATCATAAGGTTACCATAGGGTGAGGATCGGGTAGATCGCTAGGATAGCCATATTTCATTTTTGAAGTCTATCCACAAATAGAGACATTAGAGACAAACATCCACACACAAGATAGTTATTTACACAACGCATAA
The DNA here is from genome assembly GCA_946122785.1 of Linum tenue. Classification (NCBI taxonomy): domain Eukaryota; kingdom Viridiplantae; phylum Streptophyta; class Magnoliopsida; order Malpighiales; family Linaceae; genus Linum; species Linum tenue. The sequence continues at coordinate 62,861,820 of CAMGYJ010000005.1, forward strand.
TAGGGGTGTTCAAACGGTTTCGTTACCATGGTAACCGTTTTAACCAGTACTATTTGGATAATTTGGTTTGGTTAATTTGGATAATTGGTTTGGTTTGGTTAAAGTTTTTAGCTTGTTTGGTTTAGGTGGTTTGGTTTGGTTTCAGACACTCCTAACCAGTTAAACCAAATTAACCAGTTAAGTAATTAGTCATATATCTAACATATATTATATACACATACTTAATACTTTGCATAACCACTCAAGAGTTAACGTTCATCCCTTTTAGACTCATAAAATATAAATCTCAATATTGCTCATATATTGTATATTTGTATATGTAAAATGTAGACCACAACATATGGACGCCTAATTTAGATAAATTTCATACATTATGATGGATGAAAACTTGAAAGGAAGGTCATTTCCAGCCTATGATAATTGCTAAGAGACTAAGTCAATTTACACAAACACAACAATTCACTAACCCATACCATTGTCATAAATTTTTGTTAGGTGAATACTTCTATACTAATCGTAAGATAATTGTCTTAGTTGCATGTATTTTTGTTAAGGGTCAACTATAACTACGTGTTGATTGTTATATTTTATTCATTATATAAATTGCGAATTGTTGCATTAACCGGAAAATTTTCATCGTCAATGATAATGTAATTTTATATTGGTTAATCTGGTTAACCAATTAACCAAACCGATTAAACTTTAATTTGGTTAATTTGGTTGTTGTATTAGTTTGGACGGTTTGGTTATGATATAGTATTCCATGGTTAATGGAATTTAGCCTTATTTGAGTTGGTTATAACCATGGTAACCATTTGAACACCCCTAACGCATAATCAAGTATGAAAAACCATTACACAACACAATATGAAAAACCATAAGATAATACTAGTTATTACACATACAAAGTCCAAATATGAAAGGAAACTAAATGGAACATTATTTATAATAAAAAAAGAAATAAAATGAAACAAAGATAGGAAGAAGGGCCCTTCATGTCATGATGATCACTGTTCATCCTCCTTGGGCTCATGCTTAAAGGATTCCATGCTAGGTTCCGACGTTTCACATGGATCGTGAAATTATGTGGATATAGAGGGAGGATATACTATGGACAAAGGAATGCCCTACCTCTCCATCATAAGATGGTTGAATGCCACCAAATTTCTCCTCGCCTCTTACATGAAATACTTATTTATGATGTAATAGCATCGCTGCAGAGCGGAAATACGTACTCTCGATCAATGGTCCATGGATGATCTTGCTAGATGTGGTGGTGGAGGTGGAGGAGGTATATCTTTTTCTTCAACTTGAGCACTCGTTGAGGTTGGACTTGAATAGTGTTAAACTTTTAGGAGGGAATACTCTTCACTCCCCACACACCTTAAGGGTTTTTCTCCAAAATATTGAGGTGGGACTTTAGGATTTTCAATGAGATCCTGTTGGTGGTGGGTTCGAACGTATGTATCGAAGCCTTTAAGTTCATGCCAAATTGACGAGCAAGGCGATTGATATACACTACCCCAGGGAAGGACTAAACTCAAAATTCGATGATGTGCTTGGTGAGGGTGGTAAGGACTGCCAAGCATAGATGAATCTCTCCATACCAGCATATGGTTCATATGAAGTTGTTATATCTTGAGGTAAAGTTTACCTTTCTCCTATACTGGCCGCCAATATTCTAGAGATGATATAGTGAATGATGTGATACTCTTGACAAACCTCACTCGACATGAAAATTGGAAGTGGCATTGTACACCTCTGGGTTTTTTACGATTTGATATATATAAGTTCCCCAAGGCGATTAGGATGAATTAATCTAGGAGCAATAAATCAAAGACCAGTGATGTTGATGTGATAAACTCCTTAATGTACGTGTACTTATGCATCAAAGTAATAAAATTCCTAGATATGTCTAGGATCGTATTTCCTTATAATAACAACTACTAGTAACTAATCACTTAGGCTCAAACAAAGGCACAACAATAACATAAATCAATGGGTTGAGATTCCCTATGTTTAGTTGTTTTTTAAGATAGAGCATAGATAAATAAAACATAAAGTAAATGACAAGATAAGTAAAGGATACCCAATTTACTAGAAATTTCATTCTATATGATCATATCTCAATCTCTATAATGATATGCATCGAATAAGGAAGTAAGGATAGGACATTAACTACTTATGTTCTTTATGCACTATAGAAATGGTCTATAGCATTGATGATCTATGGTATTAAGCATTGAAACATACAAGTATGGATGTTGATCATTCCACTACATACATGCATAAGACAATAGCACATCACATAAGAGTAATTTCCTAACAACTTACCATGAAATTATAAAAAATATTATAGTAGCACATAATAGATGATATAAGCACCATATGACGAAACCATCGAATGATATAAGTATTCAATGACTAAAGAATCTAACATTGTATGCATCTCATAAAATCACAGAAAGAAGATGCATAAAGCATCGACAAAATCCACATACTTAACAACAAGTTTGAACTAGCGATACATAAAGGAGAAGGATGGTACCACCGTCAATGATAAATACATCTCCTTAAATGTGCCTCCTCTATGGATGCTACATCAATCTCAATCATGGCGAGTGGCTCCTCTCTCAACTTTTTTCAAAAGTAAAATGTGTACATTTTTTAGCTCCCTATTTCTATAGCCTAAACCTCTATTTATAGTACATAGGAGAAGGGGTTTACACGATTTTCCTCCTAAAAGTCGTCAAAAGCTTCCTTGTGTGATTGGGACTTGAGATCTCTGACTTGGGATTGAAGGAAGGAATATTTCCAAAGATTCCATTAAGCTTGGACTTAGCAGTGCTATCCTGGAGCTCACAGCCTAAATAATAAGTTGTGGATGTCGATCGGATGAGCATATCCTTAGACAAAAGTGACCTCCTTGCTCTTATAAATCCTAATCCAAATCTTAGTGAAATGGCGATTATGGGTCGCCTATTACCATTCCCTCCCAAGGTGAACACCGAAAAATGCTCCCTTCGTATGATGGTAAGGTGGAATCCCTAGCTTTGCCGCGAAGCTTTCATAGCTTTATGTAAAGTGCCTCCCCACTAATTGGTTTGTTATATCAATATGGCGTGAGTTTCTAATTGGTCACACCTCTAAGGTCTTTAATTACCCTCATCCTATACAATGGGTTTCCTTCTTCTTGTAATGCAAGGCCCATTCCTCCAAGGATGAGCATATAATATCATAGGATGCTCAACCTCCTCTGTTGGATATGCTCAAGGAAGCGCTCCCGCCTTCTTGTTGTTATGATGTCCCAAAACCTTGTTAAACACTTTTTCCATTCTTGCATCATAGAAGATTAACCGAATGAATATAAAAGGAAATTCACCCCACAATTAGAATAGGTTATACTATGTTAATATCATCTAATCTCATAAAGCATTGAACATAAGAATAGGAATATTAAAGCTCAAAAATTAGATTTTAGATGAACCATCTATCCTAATCATGCGAGCATTGATTGACCATAGTGGAGCTTGTGCTACTTTGTAGCCCTACACTATATATTGAAGAGCCATTTGCGCGAATTTCAATTCGAGAACTAGTGGAGCTTGTGCTACTTTGTAACCCTACACTATACATTAATCATAGTGATGATAAGTTGCTTGATTGGAATCCTCTAATAGAGATTCAAATCTAATCTTGATCACCGTCTCCGACTCCATATCTTTATAATTCTTCTCAAAACCATCATCACTAATCATTTGGTCAGTGACCTCAGATTGCATAGGATTCACCACTCGATGAATGATCTTTTCACGTGTAAATTGATATATCCTCTTGATGAATCGATCTTGGCACCAAAAATTGCACGAAATGGTATTCCAAAGTGCAGTGAATAGGTATCATCTATCTTCATTTCGAACACCACATAATTTGCGAAGAAGATGAAAGATCTTACTTCATTATTCCAGCCCCTAACTATCCCAAGAGCTTGACAAGAGTGTTTTTTGCTAACTTGATCTCCATGTTGTCCTCAATATCAGCAAGACCCATCTCTTCGTAAAGTTGGAGAGGTAGGATCTTGATGCTTGAACCAATATCAATAAGCTCTTTCTCCGCGTTGTGATCTTCAAGTGAGCGTTTGATGGTGCAGTAACCAGAATCGTCCTTTTGTTCATGCACTAGGATCTTTTCTTTGTAACCGCAATGGTTTGGTTTGATAATGGTCTCCTTTTGCTCGATCAAATCATCATCGATCTTCAAAGAGAATCTTGAGCTTCTCCATAGATATAAATATCTCCAATAATGGCACAAAAACTTCAGCTCCACATAAAGCGTCTATCATATATTGGAAGAGAGAGGGGGTACTGATCATCATCCTTAAGGTCGCCATCCTCTCCAGTTTCTACTTCTCATCTCCTTCTTTGCCTAAGCAACTCTGGAATACTCCTTCTAATGTTGAGATAACTTTGACCTTCTCATTTTTAGGATTGTTCTCTGTATTGATGGGAGATTCACTCGAGGGTTCTGGGATCTTGCATCATTCAGGATTGCAAGTTGACATTCAATGTTTTGAAAGCTGGCTTCAAACCATAGACTATTGCTCCTAGCTTCTCAAATCGATTGGGATTGGAAGAATCTCGAGCTTCTCCATAGAGATAAATATCTCCGACAATGGCACAACAAATTCAGCTCCTCGAAGAGCTTCTATCATTATCTTGGAAGAGAGAGGGGTAGTAATCATCATCCTTAAGGTGGCCATCCTCTCCGGTTTCTACTTCTCATCTCCTTCTTTGCCTAAGAAACTTTGGAATACTCTTGCTATTGTTGATATAACTTTGACCTTCTCATTTTTTGGATTTTTCTTTGTATTGATGGGAAGATTCACTCGAGGGTTCTGGGATTTTGCATGAATCAGGATTTCAAGTTGACATTCAATGTTTTGAAAGTTGGGTTCCAAACCATAGACTGTTGCTTCTAGCTTCTCAAATCGTTTGGGCTTGCAAGAACCTCCTCCTTTCTCTTAATATTGTTGTTGGCTCCAAAATCCATGTGGATTGGGATTTTTTCTCCATTGTTGATCATGAAGTTAGGCAAAATACACTTTTATAGCCAAAACTTTCGCGCTTGTGCCAATGATAACTAAATTTGGAGAAATACCACTTATAGCCACTTCCGTCCAATTCTTTAACACTGTTAGTGTTAAGTCTGACTGGATAAACGAAGATGCTGACGTGGCAAGCACTTCCGTCCAATTTTGTCTGTAAAAATCCACATGGATTTAGAGAATAAAAAAATTGTGAGAGAAAAAAAATTAAGGATTTCACCACAATCCAAAAAAAAAACCTCACTCACACAAAAAACCTCCGACTCTCACTCTTCCTCCTACCGCCTTCGTCCAAACTGGTTCATACACTTCCTTCTCTACTCATACAAAAGCAACCAGAGAATGAACCACCCTACCGCCATACTAAGAACAAAGAGACTCTGAAGTACGAATTACCTGTCGACGACTACGGCTTTAAATCACCGCACATCTGTCGGCAACATTAGGGGTGCTCTATCTCACTCGAGCTCTCAGTCACACAGAGGATCCTGCAAATTAGATGAAGTGGGGGAGAAGATGGGATGATTTTTGCTCGATTAAACCCCCTGCACTATCAACCACACCAGCGAGCTTCTGCCTTCCCCGACGAAACAACAACCTCAATCTCTAGCAAATTAATAACCCCGATCTCTCCCTGCCACCCTGCAGCTTCTTATCCGGTAGATCAGTTATCTCCAGAGTGAAGGGAGAGCCGCGAGTGACGAAGAATGTTGGTGGCGGCAGATCTGCTGCCGTCGGAGTGAGTAAGAACATACTAAAGCTTGTTATCCACTCACCGACTCTTATTATCCTTGCCAACGACCATGGTTTTCTTCTGTGATTCTGGATTTGAAATCAATCCCAAGAATCTTGAATAGAAACCCCAGATAACAGAGAGACAACTTGGTGATTATGAAATCAATCCCAATGAATCATTGTGTCGCGAATCAGCGAAGAGACTGGATTGCTTGAGGAAGCGAAGCGGGGGACTTGGTCGGCCATGAAATTAGGGAATTTGGGGAAGAGGATTTGCGGTAATGTGGAAGAGTAATCGCCGCTTCGATCATAAAGGGGAAGAGGTTTTTTGGGGAATGGGAAAGAACCCTGAAATCAAAATCGGGAAAAAGTTGGGAAAGATGGGTCGTGCAAAGTAGCAATGAGGGTGGGAAAAAATTTATTTTTTTTATTAATTTATGATGTGGAAATAGTAAATAATTGAAATATCTTATGTGTCATTATATTCTTATTTGGCGCTGATGTGTCCACTGAGTATGGCACCTAGTCAGTGAACCGTCAAATAAGTTGAAGGTGTTAATAACACAATTAAAGTATCTTACGAAAATGGCTTTATTTGTCCTACAACAACTTTAAAAGCTGGCTATAAGTGGTATTTCTCCAAATTTTACTATTATTTGCACAAACGCAAAAGTTTTAGCTATACAAGTGTATTTTGCCATGAATTTAAGGTGCAATTTTTTTAGTTGATCTTTGGATAGTCCTCTAGCTTCCTTCCTCCTAGGGTCGTCAATGGACCATATGGTATATTGGGCTTGTTGAATCTCCGGTATGTGGCATATCCTCCTTTAGGTTGCCTTTGGTAACCTTGATTATGTAATTGACGTAAGCATGTCTTTTCTCTCCAAGGTTCCATCAATTTTGACCGTCATGGCCTTCTTCTCCACACTCATCACACACGAACAAGGTCGCCACTGGTCCATCTTGGGCTCAATCGCAACATGCTTCAACAGGTGATAAAGCTCCTTCATCAGTTGATGATAGATAATATTCACCTCCTCGTTTGCTTAGGCCAACTTCAGCGACTTTATCGTTAATCTCTTGGACCAAGTCTTTGATCTCCTTGCAAGTGGCAAAGTGCTTCTGATATTTGACTCTCATCGTCTGTTTGAATTCATCAACGGCTGACTGATTCACCATCATTGTGATATATCGACTTAGTCCTTTGGCGACGTAGTTTTCCAGCATTTCAAGTGATCGAATGACATATTTTCAAAGAAGGGACGAGTGATCGAAAAAATACGGGCTCGATCTTAGCACCATTACAGGTATTATTTCCGGTTGTAGGAAGGAAACAGATCTTCAAATTTTTGTTTTAGTTGTTAATTTGAGTTTCTATTAAAGTCAGGTTGTTCCATTTTTTATTTTCATGTGGTATTTTATTTGTAAGTATGCAGGAACCTTCAAAACTCAAGCAGAAAGCCACAAAAGTTGGATGCAGAATCACAAAAGATAAGCCTATTTTGGCGACCAATCCACCAAAAAGGGGAACTCTGCTTTCTGGATAGTTTTCCTATAGAGAATTCGTGCATCAGCCAGCAGGAACCATATGAAAATTAAAACATTTGAAACTCAAAAGGGCTTGGTTAAATTGCCCACAATGGAGTAACACTACTTCTGCTTCTGCTTCTGCTTCTGCTTCTGCTTCTTAAGAATCAGAGTAGTACACAAAGAGAGAGAAAAGCACAACACAGAAAGCAGTTCATACCCCTTGCTTTCATAATTCTCTCGGAAAATATAAGGGATTTTGTGATCAAGTTGCCAACTTCTTTATAGAAAAGCAGACTACCCTCCAAAACTGTAAGAGCTCAGAAATTCTCCACTTTTGGAAGTTTGGTAGTTCTATAGCATCCCGAACCATGGGTGAACAAATTGTACAGACTTTGGCTGACTTTTTTCATCCTAACGCAAAAGGCGAGGAATCATCCTTCATGCTTTCTTCATTCCTCATTCTCTAAGCTCAAAACCCTTGCCCTCTCTTTCGCTTTCTCCAAGTGCTAGAAAATTGCCCCAAAAATTCAGATCCTACTGAAATGAAAATCTTCTCTTTATATAGGCCTAGAAACAAACAAGATCACATATGTGAGCTCGGAAATTCCCTCGTGATCTCCCAAACAACGTCTCCTTAAAGGGATAGAGTGATGACTTTGATCATTGTTGCAGTTGGGAGACTATGGGTGAATTATTTACGTGTCATCTCCCCCAGATAGATGTGAAACTCTCTGCCATCCTCCAATTTGTGATGGGTTCATGAGTGTTTGAGGCTGATGATCATGTTGGTGCCTTTGCTTCCTGCCATGATCTTCATAACATGAACCAAAATGGGAGATCGTGACTGTGATTTTTAAGTTATGGTAGTGATCTTTTAAGTGATAACATCGATCGTAGACTAAAATGTGATGGCATTGAACACAATCATGCAAATATAACCACGATAACAACTAAGAATGGAGATATAAAATTTATAATTTACGTGTTATCCATACATAGTAAATCATGAATTATTTTTTTTATTGTATTCAAAACTTATTTTTCAAAGGAATCAATATTATCTTCTTTTTTATATATAATTTAAGCCCATATAGTTTGTTAAGGATCAACAGAAGACAACACGTTTTAACACGTTGCCTAACAACTATATTTGCATAAACCTAAGTTTAAACATGTCTTTTTGAACATGATGATATATCATTATTGGTCCTGATAATATTCAATCATGCAACAACCGATAGACACAAGGTAGTAATCTCACTTCATATTTGAGAACAAAAATCAATTATGGCCTAATAAATACCATATAAATAACACACCTATATATACAGAGCCAAGTAAGACGCCAGCTCATACAGTACCATGTATATCATTAGAGCTAGCTAGGGTCTGTTGAATAAAAAAAAAGAGAGAGAGAAGAAGAAGTTATTCCACTATGTAGATAGCATCTCTCCATGTTAGTAGTATGATTAAGAAGCTAGCTTCCAGCTGATTAATTAATAAATTATGAACTGATTATTAGTAACGGTACTAATCCAACACTCTGACTCTCAACCAAATTAACTGCCAAATTTAAATCCCTGATAGATCGGTCGATCGTAGCTATTACTAGCTAATCACCACTCCCATCTGCTCGATCCAAAGCGGCCGGTATCCTGTTATCGCTAGCCTGACGGGTTACAGTGAACCATGTGGTCCCAACCAATTATAATAAAACGCTCTTAATCTCCTCTCCAGCCGTTTTATTCCCTTTGAACAAGTGAAGAGCTATTTGCAGTTGGTTAGCTCCAAATAGTAAAAATGTTGGCTGTAAATAGTATTCTCCTTCAACAAATTTTAGAGGATTAGAAAACATGAAAGAGGATTGGCCGGAAAAGTAAGGGCTGCAAATGAGTCGAGTCGAGTTTTGAATTCGATTGGGCTTATTAGCTTGTTAATAAACCAGCCGGGCTTGAGCTCGCTTATTAAAACTTTACCTTGTGTTTGACTCGAGCTCCACTCAGTCTTCCTTATAAATGAGCTCATAAGATCTGCTCAAGCTCGGCTTAACAAGAAGCTCCCGAAATTGGATCAAGCTAAGCTATCATAACATTTAGTTCATAATTTTAATTGTTCATATCATGTTATTCAATAGTTATTGATATTTGAGCAGTCTTGATACAAATTTCGCCTTTAAATTATAAATGAGACATATTCAATCACATGCTCAAATTCTTTAACATCATATGTGGTGAGATATATAATCTAACAAACCTATGAATTATCATCAAGATAATGATAAGCAATTAATCGATTCGCACATAAGTTGCTAATTGAGGTGCCTCGCATTCATATTGTCGAGTCAACTCATAACTCAAAAAAAAAAAACTAGCTCACGAATTGAGCTCAACAATATAATCTATCTAATCGAGCTGACTAAAAAACGTTGCGAATCAAACAAAACTTATGTCAAACTCGACTCTTTAAATAGTTTGGCTCATTTGCACTTGCCTGATCAATAACTAAATATATACACTACATTAAAAATAAGGCAAGTGATCGATTGGATATATCAGCTTGACCCACATGCACATGGTCTCTGACTGCCCAATTGTATACTCCGTGGTGTATGTTTCCTGACCTCCCTCCAGCTCCATCCCATATGGGTTTTTTTATACGTATAAATTGTAATAATAAGCAAGGCATACAGTTCAATTAATTATTGCACATAAACAGTCTAGTTATTGATTCGCAATGATCTGGATAATCTAAAACATTAAAGCCAACGAATCGGGGCCGGGATTAGGCTTAGACAAATACTTCTTTTCTAAAACCCTGAGACGGACTCCTTTACCGGCGTGCAATACTGTAAACTAGTTATTTTTCTTCTACTCCGATCCAGAACCCGACTATTTAAAACTGTTTGAAAACGTAGTTTTCTCATGTACTTTCCTCTATAAAGTTGATGAATAAATTACTAAATAAGTATATGATACAACCAGGAAAAATATCCCAGTGGGTTGGGGGCTTTTTCACTATCACCACATGGCTATGTAACCACAAAGCCAAGCAACTGATGCATACTTATATCCTAATCAAAACCTACCAGCTGATAACGCCATCTTTCCAGTTTGTTCGGTATAGCCAGCCAATCATCCAACCCAAGAAAGTCTCTCTCCATACACATGCACTGCACGCACAGGCCGGTTCAAGCGGCCGGCAGTTACATAACGAGAAAGTGTGGCGGTGGCGCTCTAACTTGAAACGTCCCAGGTTTATTATTTACGCACTACTAGAAAAAGCAGCTCTCGGAAATGAGTTACCCAAAGTTTTAAAAGTGTTGCAGAATTCTAATGCAATACTTTTAGTAGAGTTGCAACTTGCAAGATGAATGTGGAACTATTTTTTCATTTTTTTGACCAAAATAAAAAGAGTTGCATATTCTTACTTCTTACACACCACATCTAAAAAAAATTTGCTACACGTTAGGTGGTGGAAGATCTCCCAAGATTGAACCTGACAGTTTTCCTTAGGCGCATGTTGGCTAAGAATGATTCCCATAGCTGGGTGGTCTGAATAGTCTGCCTACTATGGAGGATCTGGAAGAGTTGGAACTTGGCCACTATTGAAGGGGTGCAGTTATTGTTTAGCGCGTTGCGGCGACAGTTCCGAGCGCAGGTGGCTGAATGGGAATCAAGAGGGAGTTTGGGGGAGGTGCATTCAAACAATCAGTGGCAAGGGATGTGGCTCCTGCTACTGCTAGTGGTGACGTTGATGATGGGATGGCTCGAGTGGTGTGCTCTTTCGATGGGGAGGTGTGCTCTTGTAGTGTGTCTTGGTGATCTAATGCGTAAAAACACTCTCAAAGTATATCAATTGCACATTTGAGCACGTAAAAAGAAAATTCAAATTAAAATTGTTAAAATTGTGTTAAGTGGTGGAAGACCTTCCTAAACTGAAGTATAAAAATAAAAAATTTACGAGCAGATCCGATCATTAATGTTAGGGTGAGTAATCTGTCCAAATCATCTGGACATCAATACCCTCTTTTTTATGGAAAACCTTTATTTTTTTCCCCTTTAATCTTTAACGAACGATTTCTCTCTCGTTTTAAGTCAGAATTTAAACTTTTTTGCACAGATATATCAGATTAATTGCGCTCTTCAAAATGATATCGACTTTTATATATTTTTTACAACAAAAAAAATTGAGGCAATTTTTACTAGTCTATACCATATGGTATTGACTAGTATTAAATAAGAGCATACCATATAGTATGAAAGCGTACTATGGTGGTATGAACATACCAAGACTGTAGGATAGTTGAATACATGATAGTAGTATAGTATTTTTTGGATCTGTATTTTTTTCATCCAGAAATTTGTAGATCCAATAGATCATGATAAACTCGTTCCTTTTGTGCAAATATTTTAAAAAATAACTTAAAAGCGAAGAAGATACCATATGATATGGAGTTGGTAACGAGAGGTATGATTCATTTTTCTCAAAAAAATATTGAAAATTGATCTCATTTTGTAGAGCACAACGAACTCGTTCCATCTGTGCAAAAAAAATAATTGAAATCCAAGTTAGAACGAAGAAGATAAGAGTCGATTAAGAAAACTAAGAAAGATAAATTGATTCGGTCATGCAACCATCAGTTTATATATATATATATATGGATTGTTTTATGGTAAATTGAGTAAAATTAAAGATATGACATACTTTGAATAAGAAAATGATATGTAGATCTTGATTGAATAACGTTTAGAACATGGATACTATATTCTTAATCCTTAAAGATTAAAATCCTCAAACACCAAGATTAATTTAATTAGAAACAACAATCGACTTTCATTATTCCTCAAAATATAAGCTACAAACTACATGCACAATTTTAGGGTTTAGGATCTATGATTTTTATTACTAAGACCTATAGTTCACTAATCAAGAGTTAGACTATAGTATAATCCCCAAAATCCGATCAATTCAATATTTAGGTAACATTTTCTTTCTCAATATATGTCGTACGTATCTATTATATATTAAAGGTACGATAGAAATTACCATAAGAACAGCCATTGAGTTTAGTGATGGCAACAAAACTCGAACCCCACGGGTACCCTACCCGACCCAACCCAGTCAACGGGGGTAAAACTCATGTTGACGGGTTTCGAGCCGGGTTCGGGTTTAAACCCGTTTCACTTTCACCGGGTTGGGTTCGGTTTGGATTTAGGGATACCCGACCCATGGATACCCGCCCACACTTATTACATCTCCTACTCTATCCAAACCCTACCCTAATTCTAATTTCCTTTAATCTAAATTACAATTTGTATGGATAGTTTGTGATTTGTTTGAATTTTCTCGACTGGTATTTTATGTATGGATAATTTGTATGGAAAAATTGATGTTTGACTTTTATTTTGATAGGAATTTGTTATTGTAAATTTTTTACCACAAAAACTCATGGATATCCATGAACCCGCGGATACCCAACGAGTTAGGTTAGATTTGAGTTTTCAAAACCCATTAAATTTTATCCCAAGTTTTTTTACAGATAAACTCATTGGTTTGGATATGATTTTGACAAAATCCGATCGAATCAGACCTATTGCCATCCCTAATTGAGTTCTTAGTCCGTTGAAAAAACACAAATTATTAAAATATATAAATCTCTAGACGAGAAGAGATCTTTACGCAACAAGCATAAATAAATGGGCAAGAAAAAAATCTAAACTAAATTGTGAAGGAAAACAAATTTGGAACTTAACAATAGAGGAGGAGAAAAAGTCATAAAAAGAAGTAGGGATTGTGATTGGCCTCGAATGGAGAGAGGATTAACAATTTACAATTTACGATAATTAAGAAATTGGTTGACGGTTAAAACGGTGGAATTGATGTCCTTGGAAATGGTGAAAATCCAAAGGACAGGTTTTGTCGGGGGTAAAAATCTTTTATTAAACGTGGACCCCTAATAATCTTATATATTAATACGGTTTTTATTATAATAGTAATAATATACTAATATGTGGTGGGAAAATTTCTGCGCTGGCGGTGACAAGATCGTAGGCCTCGGCGCGGTAGATTGGTTTGGGGACAAAGTAAGTAATTCATCTTCCAAACTTCTTGTTTTAGACTTAAAAGTTTGAACTATATAAACATCCTATTGTCCAAACTGATCCGTTAGCCTCCTAAGAACGGTTTTTTTTTTTTTTTGGTAAACGGTTATCATGTTAGCAGTATAATTGATAATTGAATCGTAATTGGTGGTTAATGATTACACCAATAATTGATTAAATAGTAAATTATTATTTCTCGAAAGTCAAATTCAATTAATTAGTAGTGATGGTAAAACAGTAACCGATGGTCAATCGGTTACCTGACTAATCGATTACTGCCATACTCATAGTTATGGCCAAAAATAATAGGCATCAATGAGTCGAAGACATATGCCGAAAATAATGGAATGTTTGAAGGTCTACAAGATCCATTGACTCCATATTTGTAATACTGACTTAGGTTCAAATGAAAATAATTTCAAGGACCGACTTTAAAAGGAGACCAATAGAAAGTTAGCCTTGTGCACAGTCGCTCGACAACAATCACTAACATTTAAACTTCCATGAAGGGATTGGAAGTTGAACCTACCACGTCGGGAGTTACACCTACATGACCTGCAATGGGGCAAGTATTACTCGACCTGCAATAGCGTGGGGCATGGAATGTGTATGTACTTCCGCCTTGTAATGTCCCCCTCACACTCTTCTTGGCCCACTCTATTTCAATTTCTTAGAATATCTATTTATCTTTCTCTTATTTTGGTTTTTTTCAACTAGTTAGATTTTATCTTTCAACTAGTTAGACTCAATTACCCTTTCTATTATCACTATTTTTCATTCATAGTGTGTTTTCTCTTCTTTTTATCGTAAAAAACATTGCATGTATTTTTTTTCAAATAACATGTATGAGTTATCTACCCACCTCACCACGTACCCGCCCGGGTACCTGCCCAGACCCGCGCTTGGCGTGGGACGAGTATGGGTATTCACGTACCCGACATGCCCCGCCCTGCCCCATTGCCATCACTACCTCCATGTAATTTGGTGGGGTTTGTGAGTTGAGTAATTGGTGTTGGGTTTCTTATTATTTTCTGCTTCTTCAATCAAATTTGATGGTAGGATGGTGTTATTGTGTACTTGTGTTAGATTGAGCTGATTATGAATTGGTATTTGTGTTAAATTATTTTTTATTCAACGATAACAACTTAAAAACAGAACACATATGTATGTAAAAAAAATCTACAATAAATGCACAATTGAAAAAGGAGGTCTTATGTTGGTTAGGTTACCAATCGGTTATTTTGGTATAACCTTGTCGAATCACTTGCCTAATGCTTATCCAACTGACTATTAATACCTATAATGGCTTTATCTAGCCCTAATTTCTTAGATGTTTTCTTATGGATTAGAGTCTCACAGAGCATTTAACTATTGATTTGGCATCGAAATGTTTCCTTTTATGTGTTGGTTGTCTTTTAGGTGTCATTTCAGGTTGTAAGTGTTTTCGTCAAAGACTCCAAGCTCAAGTGTGAGGAAAATGTGCAAAAATGGTGACTATAGAGGACACCGGCCAAGAGGCAGAGTTTACCGACGAGATGTCAACGGACGGGAAGAGTTCACGGCCGTGATTTCAGATCACCTAGGCCACAAACTTGGAGAAGCTGCTGACAAGAGCACAGATGATCTAGCAATATGTTTCGCAGGACTTTAGGATCGATAACGTGAGAAAGATCACGGTCGTGACTTCCAGTTCATGACCTCAAAGTCCAGTCCATGATCTTTCTATCCGAGCAACGTGATGCGTCACTGCTTCAACTTCACAACCAGAAGATTAAGATCTCAGTTGTGTTCTCTAGAACTTCAACCACGAACTTGCTCGTCCTTCCATATCTCTAATAATAAAGGGTTGCTTCGGCTCAATTTAGAAGACCTTGAAAGTTTCAAAACCCTAGAAAGGGGAACTATGGAGAGAAGTTGTTTCCTTAAAGTCAAAGAAGAGAAGAATGAAAGAAGAAGGAGTTGAAGGAGGACCAGAAGAGCATCAAGAGTAGAAGCCAAAGAATCCGAGGAAGGTGAAGCAAAGTATGAGAAGCAATCCCTAAGTCATCGAAATGACCCAAAACTCTTTCAACATTAACAAGCTTAACAGCAGGGCACGCCCAATCCCTTAGGTGCAGTGGACCATTATGCCCGCAAAATGCTCACAGGATTGCTAAGGAACAAACAACGAGAATCCAAGGTGAGACGCCACATCATGGATTGCAATCACACCATTCTCCAACGCTTCACATTCCGATCACCGACATTGCTCCTCCCTTGGCTCATAACCCTTCTGCCTAACCGTATGAGTTCCATGACCAGTCCACTATTGATGAGTAATTCAATTCACGGTATTACAAGGTTGTTTTCTACCTTTTACTTTTCTTTCTTAATTAATTTATTTCATTATTTTATTTTCCTTGCTTAGTAGAACTATAACTTTGGTATCATCGTCTGCTTATCAAGTACTTACTATTGTGTGAACAACACTAATAGTGATATAGGGTAGTTAACTATATATATACTATGCCTAATAACCCTCTCTTATAGTATTTGTGTGTGCTTGAAAATTTCCTATCTTTTAGATCTCCAAATAAGACTACATTTATGCACCATTCAACCATTCTACACAACCACTATGGTAACAATCCGAGACCTCATCTTTGAAATGCCACATTGATAAAAATGTGTGTGCGTGGGGGGAAGGGTGAACATTGCATGTTTAGAGTTTTGGATTCTAGTCTGAATTTATGCCATAGTCGTTTGATCACTTTTCTCGAATGAAGATGAATGTTTGATATCTTTTTAGTGTGAGATTGTAAACAAGTCCAATGGATTGTGATGGTTGAATGGCATGACATGAATTTACTTAGAACGTAGGATTTTCTCCAAAATTTTAAATTTTGAGGGTTCCAAGTAAACCCTATAGCATACAACGTGACTACTTGCATTGAATAGTTGAATTTAGCTTTCCTACTCGATTAATGTCGAGGAACGTAGGGTGTTAAAATGTCATCGGATGAAGTGTAAAGTTTGACTCTTTGATGTGTCATGTCTTGTGTGTTTGAAGAGTGAATGGATGGATATGTTGCTTGTTACAAAAGCGTGAATCTAAGGTGTGGGTTAGACGATTGTTGCTTGGTTCTGTACTTTCTCCCAACCTTGAGTTTTCATTTATATAAAGAGGGTTGTAGCTCTGTATTGGATTCAAAACCCAGAAGTGGAAGTTTAATTGAATTACCTTGGTAGTTTAACTTTTCACAGTCTAAATGTCAATGGAAATGAATTAAGGAGAATTAAAACTTGACCTAACTACTAGTTGGGGGATGCATACCTGAGTGACTTTTGCATCTGAATCAATCAACACTATTTAGTTTGTTCCCCTTAGTTATAATAATCTTCACTACAATTTAACACTGGATAACTGCATCAATCGCCTAGTAATAGTAATTCTAGGACCTCGGGTTGACAACTAAGCTTAGATCCACTATATTGCGTCCCAAGTCACGGTTTCACTTGGATACTTCTTAGTGTGCTGGTTTTAGAGAGTCAAAGTTTTGGTGCCATTGTCGGGTGTTCATTTGTTCTCTTTTCTGCATTTGTTTCTCTTTGCTCCTTGTGCGTTTCACAAGTGGATTGTTTGAGCATGTGCAAGTAGTGTATGACTCGCAGCCAACGAATCAACTTGCTCCCATTTGACGATAATATCAATTGTACCCTCCGCAAGCTTAAGAAGGCACTATAGCTACGACTAGATGCAGAAGGAGAACTGAACCTAGGCCCCCTCTAGTCGAGAATGGATCAAAATCTGATGAGGAAGTCGTCAAAGAAAGAGTCATCGAGGGCCACCCACACCCAATCGTGGGCCTTTATGGTGACTTGCCACATAATGGCAAACAACCGCCACCATAGCCCCACCGGCAGCCTCTGCCAAATAATGTAGCTGCCCTGCCACTTTAGTAGGCCCATACCATGGGGTACTACATCACCCTTACGGTCGCAGCCATTCGTCCCAGCATGCGGCACCCTTCAGTGGTCGTGAATAACTTCGAGGTGAAGATGAGCTAAATTTAGCTAATTCATTTTTCTATCCAGTTCAAAGGTCTAGCCTACGAAGATCCGAGGGACCACCTCAGCCACTTCTATGAGCTATTAGATAGTAGTAAGCTAAAGAAAGTCCCGCATGTGAAGATCATGTTGAGGCTAATCTCTTACTCTCTTGGAGGGAAGTAGAAGAGATGGCTCCAGCATCATGCACCCTCCATCACTTTGTGTGAGGATCTGAGTAACAAGTTCTTGGTTCGTTACTTTCCTCGTCTAAGACTACCGCCCTTCAAAGGGTGCACACGCTTCAAGCAGGATGAGGACGAGTCTCTCAAGGATGCTTGAGAGGGCTACACAGAACCCTAATTTCTCTTGGGATACTCTCATAAACCCTAGGCCACCAGGATTCCATGCACCAGCTGCAATATATCAGCAGCGACCTCCCTACCTGCCTCGATAGCAAAATCAGGGTGGTGGCTACCCGCAACGAGAGCGACATTAACATCCCCATGGTCCAGCAGTACCTCCATAGCCTCCACCTGATAGGTTGTCAAAATGGAGGAAATGGTTACCAACTTCGTGACTACTAGTACCCGTGAGTTTAGCAAGATGGACTAGTTCATGGACTTAGCTGTTGAGAAATTCTCCGAGATTGAGGCGGGTCGGAGACACGAACACGGAGTTTTGCAGGATTTATCCACCCATATAATGAATGTGGCTTAATCTGTTGCCAACACACCCCAATCTTCCTTGCCTGCTATCACAGTGCCCAGTCCTCATGATCCTTCCACCCATTTGAAGGCCATATCTCTCAAGAGTGGGAAAAAGACATGTGACATTCCTGCTCATGCCAGAAGTGAAGAAGCAGTCTACTCCTGCCATTCCAACAAATCACAAGGAAATGGAGAAGAAGGAAGAGGTACCTACTCCCAAGCCATAACTCGTGATGAAGGAGCATGTCCTCAACTTCCTTACCTCACTAGAATGCATAAGGACAGACTTGAGACTGAATTTTACAAATTCATGGCAATGCTGAAGCAAGTATCGACATGCCATTCGTGGAGGCACTGTCGAAGATGCCCAAGTCTGCCAAGTTTATGAAGGATCTCCTGAAAAATAAGAAGAAACTTGGGAAACTGACAACAATGATGTTGAATTAATACTGTTCTGCCATCATGCAGAACAAATTACCTGAGAAGCGGAAAGATCCGGTGAGTTTGCATTATTGGTAGTTTGCATGTAGGGAAGTACTTGGTGGATTTAGTTGCCAGCATTAATGTCACACCATATAAGTTATTTAAAAATCTAGGCCTAGGTGAAACCCGTACCACTAGGATGTGCATTCAATAAGTTGATAGATCAATCATGCATCCTAGGGGAAGTTGTTGAAGATTTGCTTGTGTATGTGGGTGAATTTGTTTACCCTGTTGTTTTCTTGATTCTTGAAATTAACGAGGATGTGGAAGTACCTCTAATTCTGTGTAAACCTTTTCTTGCCACCGTTAAGGAACTCATAGATGTGAATAATGGCCAGTTAATACTGCGGGCTAGAAATGGGCAAATAACTTTTTCCATTTCTCATAATATGAAACATTCCAACTTGCATTATAATTTGGATTAGTGTGACATGTCTTCTAATTTTGACTTCTCTCGCCATCACGAATGCGGGTACTGACAATTCCCTTAAGCGTTGTTTGTTGCTAGGGGAACGGGCATCACGGGAGCTGCAGTTGGAGGGGCAGTTGGCAACATTGAATGGTAGGGTAACCCAGGAGCACGAGACCCCAGTAGAGCCAGTCTCCAAATTGGCTCGGATCACCACCTCACTAGAGGAACCACCACAGCTGGAGTTGAAACCACCCCCTAGTCACCTAGAGTATGCATTCCTAAGGGAGGGCAACACACTACCAATGATTATCAGCTCGACACCACCTCGGAGCATAAGGACATACTGGTGGCCGTAGTGAAGAACTATGCATGAGCACTAGCCTGGAAGATCATAAATATTAGATGCATTAGTCCCTCTTTTTCCTCACATTGGATCTTGATAGAGGATGAGATCCGGCCAGTGGTGCAACTGCAGTGAAGGCTATACCCAAATATGAATAAGGTGGTTAAGGAGAGATCATCAAGATTTTGGATGCGGGTATCATCTTCTCCGCCTATGACAGCGAGTGGGTTAGTCCCACTTAGAGGGTACCAAGAAAGGTGGGATGATAGTTGTCCCAAACGAGAAGAACGAGCTGATCCTGATGCGATAGTGATTAGGTGGAGAGTCTACATCAACTACCACCGCCTAAATGATGTCACCAAGAAGGACCACTTCCCTTTGCCCTTTGTTTGCCAGATGTTCGAGAGACTGGCGAGACATGATTTCTACTACTTCCTGAATGGTATGTCTAGGTATTTTCAGATTCCGATTGCACTAGAGGATAAGGCAAATACCACATTCACCTGTTCCCTTGGTACATTTGCTTATCGACAGATTCATTTGGGCTCTATAATGCATCGACTACTTTCTAGAGGTGCATGATGGCAATCTTTGATCAGCTGGTTGGAGAAATCATGGAAGTTTTCTTGAAGGACTTCTCAGTTTATGGAGACTCATTCTCTCATTGTCCCCATAACCTTAAGCTCGTTTTGAAGAGGTGTGAAGAGACAAACTTGGCGATGAGTTGGGAGAAGTGTCATCTGATCGTGTGTGAACGAATCGTTATGAGCACAAGATCTCCAAGAAGGGGATCAAGGTAGACTGAGCAATTATTGAGACGATCAACAAGCTACCTCTCCCATTTTTTTATAATGGAATCCATAGCTGATTGGGTAATGTAGGGTTCCGCAATAGGTTTATCAAGGACTTCTCAAAGAATGCCCTACCTTTGACGAAGTTGCGAGAGAAGGATGCTCCTTTCCACTTCACTGCTGAGTGCTCGTTCACGTTTGAGGTCCTTATAAAGAATTTTACGCATGTTACCATCATGTAACTCCTGACTGGAACCTCTCATTCAAGCTGATGTGCGACGCCAGTTACTATGCAGTTGGTGCAATTATGGGACAGATACAAGACAAGTATTTTCAGCCCATCTACTATGCGTCTAAACCATCAAAGATGCCCAGTAAAAATACACCACTATTAAAAAGGATTTGTAAGCCGTGGTGTATGCGTTCGTTAAGTTTTACCCTTATCAGGTGATGTACCATGTCACGGTATATCCAGATCCTCTGCCATCCATTTCTTGATGACCAAGGCCGATGCTAAACTTTGCCTCATATGATGGATCATGTTGCTGCAAGAGTTTGACATTGAAATATTGGACAAGATGGGGGCTAAGAATGTCGATGCTGATCATTTATCGAGGTGGGAAGCCCAGCCTGTGAACAACTTCGTGGAAGAGATCAATGACTCCTTCCTTGATGAGCGACTTCTAATGTTGTACTTGGTGGAGAATGTCACCCCTTGGTTTTCTGACTTTGCCAATTATCTGGTGCGCAAGCAGTTACCCAAGGGATGACCACTCATGCGAAGAGAAAATTCTTCTCCAATCGGCGACACTACTTTTGGGATTAGACTTGGCAAATTACAACCCAACTAGTTGACCTAATCCGAACCCGAATGAACCTGATGTAAGCGGAATGCGGGAATCCGGACTCGCTCACGAATCAGAATACGCAGCTCTCACTTTAGGGGTTTTCTGAGATTTTCCCAAGAACACAAAAAAAAAAGAGAGGATAGGATGGAAAGGGATTGTCGTGCAACTTCAACACACGGGAATAGGCTCGAACAATATCAGGGTAGATGCCTGACCACGATCAAGGAGAATACTTGATCGATACAGAGCTCAACGAGTTTGGAATCCACCAAACTCTCATTCAAGAGTAAATACTCAATAACCAAAAGGTCGTTTTTCTATTCATCAAAGTCTTCTGTTTTTACAACGAAAATAGAAGGGTATTTAAAGGCAAATAAACCTAATAAAAACCTAATGTACCTAGGAAACAATTAAGGTAAAAACAAACTCTAAAAAAAGTATAAAAAAAAAACTCGACCGCAAACTTCCTTTCTTGACACAAAAGTAAGCTGCCAGCAAAACAGTCAAAAGGAAGCTTTTGTACTAACTTTACGCCTTCTGTTTGAGGCCTTTCCGAACTCCAATTCTTCATCCAATTCCTTCCCTTTGTTCACAAACATACCTAGTTTCATGTTGTGGAAGCCTTTTGACTTGAATCCTATCCATGCTCCTTGAATTGAGCTCCAAAGTAGCCTTCACATAACAGTTTTCTGCCTTAGTCATTTTCTTGCAATTTTCCAGTTTTGAGGTAGCAACTTTGAGGCCTTGGAAAACAACCTTAATGACATCATCTGGATCCACAAAGCATATCATTGGAAAGATGGAAACGTTATTTACAAAGAAAACCCTTAACCTTGAATTTCCACCAATCCAATTGAGAGAACCATGCCTCCAAAGTATATACCCTGAACACAGATTTTGACTTAGCCAACTTCTGCCTTTCTTCTTCCCTACTTCGATGAGCACTTCTACTATACTATATAGTATTGGTGCTTTAATGTACAACTTAAAGTTGTACCATAACATTAAATGTATAAGTTTAGGTTGTACCATAAAGCAATTTGTATCATTATGTTATGGTACAACTTTACAACTTGAAGTTGTACCATCACATAAAGGTACAAGTTCAACTTGTACCATAAAAGAATTTGTACAAAAAGTATAGGTACAATATGAAGTTGTACCATAACGTAAATGTACAATTTTAAGTTGTACCATAAAGGCAAAACCCTATAGCACCAATACTATATAGCATTGTAAAATTTCTCCTACTTCGATAGCTTCTTTGTCAAGTAATTGTGACGTGAATGGTGGACCATTTGGCATCATATCATACCTGAATCCGTTAAACCCATGATTTTTTGGGTCGGTTTGGATGGGTTGACGGGTCGACCCGTTCCATTTTATATATCACTCACAAAATGATAAAGTCACTCATAAATTGGTGAGATGTTTAAAAAAAATTCATAAGGACTTGAATGACATGTTTGGAGTTTAAGGATAATCAAATATCATGTATTTCTTGTAGTCGTATTACTCTTGTGATTGTTTTTTTACGATTTGCGCATTTTGTATTTCATTTCATTAGCATGGATGAATTTGAGAAAATGTTAATTGACATGTGTTAGGTAAACTATT
This sequence comes from Linum tenue, assembly GCA_946122785.1. Classification (NCBI taxonomy): domain Eukaryota; kingdom Viridiplantae; phylum Streptophyta; class Magnoliopsida; order Malpighiales; family Linaceae; genus Linum; species Linum tenue. Next base: position 62,884,520 of record CAMGYJ010000005.1, read on the forward strand.
GTCATGCATATGGGAAAATTTGTGTTCTTTAAGAAAATATGAAACATGTTTGATATTTTTTCTGAGAGCACTCATAACCTGAAACGACCTGTAATCCGACCAGAAACCGAATGGGTTGGGTCAATATTTGACCCAAAATCAGCCAACCTAATATGACCCGACCTGAAATTACCCAATCTGACCCGATTGCTAGGTCTATTTGGGATGACCCATACTTATTCAGGATCGTAGCTGATGGCGTGAGTCGCTGGTGTGTGATGGAAGCAAAAACAAAAGCATTCCGTCTCACTGCCATGATGAAACAACTCTACGACACCGTCTACTATGAGCGGGTGTGGGAGTTCTGCACCACTTTCAAGCATGAAGAGTGCGAGCAGACCCAGGGGCGAAGATAGGATTTTCATGTCGGGGGGCCAAATATAAAAAAATTATACAAAATTTTTCTTTAATAGGTAGATTATTAAATTCATATTCAAGGCAAATATTTTGGTTTTTGAATCAATATATTTACTTCACATTTTGTAGCTATTTTTTGGTATTTACATAGTACAAAATACAAAACAAGATATTATTTACAAATAACAGAAAAGCAACTAAAAATGTTGAAAATTATACTAAAAGTGTAAAAGTATATTAAAGGAAGGGAAATTGGGGAATTGGGAATCAATCCCACGTTCTCAATTTTGCTTGTCCACACCCACATGATGCTAGTATATTAAACGCTAATCTACAATACTGACCTTGTATTATTTATGGCTACTGTGGTCTATTTTCAAATTCCCGGGAGGCCATGGTCTCCCCAGCGGTTGAGCTACCTCCGCCCCTGAGCAGACCGATGATACCAACGTCGTCAAGTTTCGTATAGGAGAAGAGCCTCACTGCTTAAGGTGTGATGAGCTCGCCGTTGCGTTCAACCTCCTTCCCTAGGACGGACTCCCTCTCCCTCCTCCGTCTTGGAGAGGCATATTAGAGATGAATGGTTTTAACCTTGTACAACTCTTACTACGTGTCTCTTTTGTATTAGTTTTCCTTTTAATTGTTGTATATTGTAAGCTTGTATCATTGGGTATAAATACGCTTTACATAGTTAATGATAAACACAATGCAATTCCCACAAATCCTACAATGTGTTGAAAATTGTCTTTTTAAATTACCTAATTTTGATTTTAATAGTGAGGAAAATTAATAAAGAAGAACAAATTTTATCCAAAATTCATAATTAATTATGGAAATAGTATTAACACATAATTAATTATTTTACTCTTAGCTCATCAATTAAATATCATATCTACCACACATAATTAATTATTTGACTCTTAGCTCATCAATTAAATATCATATCTATCAGACATTTCAATTTACTTTCTCAATCTCACTACCCCTATAAATAATATTTTCTACTGCTATTTCCCTCCCCCTCAAAATTCCCTTCCTTACAAAATTTTCATTCCCCTCTTGATTTGCATTCCCTTTTCCGAAATAGAGAGCAAGACATTTCGAGCAAGTATCAATTAGTCATGTAGATAATTCTACAATCTTTTTACTAATATAAATACAGTGTTTGTAAAAAAAAAATTATTTCAATATTAGTACAAACAATGAATTTTGAACACAATCATTTAACGATTCAATTTTTTGTTTAGAATGGTTAGTAATGATTTATGTTCCTATTCGTTGTCACTAAAAATAATACATTTTTGAAGGTTTACAAAGATTAAAAGAAAATTATATATTTGATTAGAAATATAATTCAAAATACTCAAATATGTAAAAGGCATATGGTCATAATAGAGACATAAATAGCTGTTATATATGTTGTATTTTTTTAGCAATTTGGAGAGGCTAATAGAGCAAGAGTATATAGCCAAAATATCAGTTTTTAGCGTAATTTGTCTTAGTAATATTATTTATTGGAGCTCTATATGTCAAGGGGAAGATCTTGGAGCCATGAAAGCTTGGTGGTGAACTTCTCGGGGATTGAATCTAAAAATGCATATATGACTCGCTAAAACTCACACCCTAAGAAACGACCAAGTTGAATCTTTACTCAGGAATATAGTAGTAGTGGTTTGATTTTTACTTGTCAACCTGGATCCTAGGTGTACTGACTAATCGGTGAATAATATATTATCTAGCGATCAAAGTGTAGAGAAGTTGTTAACATGCAAAGCAGAATAAAAAGCAGGTAAATGTTCTGATTTCCAAATGCGAGAAAGACCACTCAGGTAAGCATTCCCCTAGTCTGTAGATAGGTCAAGTTGTAATTCACCCTATTCAATTCAGTTGATATCTCTACTGCAGAAAGTCCTGACATAGTTTGGAGTCTCGACTAAAACACTCCAAACCCTCTTGAATAGAGTACCCGACGGGTTACTATCCTCCTCCATAATAAACTACCAAGGCAATTCGATAAGACTCTACTGGATTTCGACTCCAATACAGACCAGTGAATCGATTCACTCTCGTTCAATCGATTTACTACCTCCAATTTAAGTTGCTCTATTAACATATTCAAAGACTATCGTTCTAGGTCAAAGAAGGAATCATACAAATGTGATTAAGAGTCATATATTTCTTATCAATACCTCAATTGAATATACAATAATCAAATGTCATGAATATAGGTTCATAAAACTGCTCCTAACATACAGATCTAAGGTTTTTCATACCCAAGTGGAAGAGAGGTTTACTCCATTGAGAGAGGAACGAACACAAGACTGGATCATGCACAGGGCAAGCTTGATCACGACCAGGGCATGCAGACGCGAAGTTGGGCACCAAGATCGTAACCTTCTGAGTCAAGATCACGACCGCGAAGTCGGAGGCCTTAGGTGTGAACTCTTGGAGAAGCCAACAGTGAAGGAACAAAAAGCTTTGATAGTCGACTCACAACATTCTACATCCGGGCCCATGAGAAAAATAAAGATCGCGACTTATGAATGGCCACCGTGAAGTCGGGGCGCAAACTTCCTAGCCATGAAAGTGAAAAACGGCAAAGCTCGAGATCGCAGCCTCCTTTTCCCATATCGCACCTGCGACCTTTCCAAGTTCAATTGTGAACTTTGGCGAGACCCTAAAATCTTTTAATATGGGGTTCATCCCCTAATTTGGGGAGCTGAAATCAATTATGAATTTTCTAGTTTGAGAGAGAGAAAATAGAGAGATAAGCTGAAGAGAGAAGAAGAAGGAGGAGGAGTCAAGAAGGAAGGAAGCTCTCCCAATTCAAGTCTTCCTATTTTTCTCTACATATATCTTCTTCCCTCCTTTATGGCGTTGTCCTCTAAGGCACTAGGGGTTAAAAACCCCAAAACCTAGAATTAGATTTTGAATGTAGATGTGACTGTGTTAGGGTTTGTGTATGGATTTGTTTGTTTCAGTTATTATATGCTTCATTTATGCTTGATTATGCTGGGGCTTGTCTCTCCAACTCTTCTCTACTAGCCTACAACAGAGTCTCAAAACTAGGTGAGAGTTTTAAGACTGGATTTGAGAACCTTAAGGCTAATTAGAGGTAGATGAATGATCTTAAGGTTCCTTTTATTGGACGAGGCGACCATACCCCTGCTAGAGGAATGCCTTCCTAAGACAATGCTAGAGATGATGCAAGCATCATCGATCAAGCATTAGTTTGCATTATAGTTTGAACCTATTGAGATGAACTAGTGGTCATTCCTTAGTATGTGACCTTTGCTGAGGTGACAATGGGTCTCTAGGAGAGTACTAGGAGGAGAGAATTAATCATGGAAACTATCAATTGAGTAAGTTCCGCACCTTATCCTGCAAACCAACAGAGTTAGCCATTTAACTAGATAACAAAGATGTGAGAAGTAACCTAGGGTATTGAAACCCGTGGAATATAACCTTAGTCCCCACGAAATTACCAACACCATTTCAGGTTATACTTGGCTCGAAATGATATAGTTGACTCACACAAAGGTTTGACTAGTCGACTATGGTGAGGCCTTCGACAAGTGGTGGTAGGCCCAATTCGGGGGTATTTAGTGGCTCAACTTGGACTATTTCGAGATAGTCCACTGTCTAGGTGGCACGCCGTCGTTCACCTTGAGTGGCGAAAATTTTTGGAGCGAGCCGATGACATCTTTGTCAAGCCCTGTGTGGATTTCTACAACACTTTTAGGAATAAGAGGAAGTCGAGCACAACGATGGTTGACGCTGTTACTTTCCTGTTTATAGGCTACCCCCAGAGCCGATGACATCTTTTTCAAGCCCTGCGTGGATTTCTACTGCGATCGACCTCGAAGCCCTCAAGATGTTCGACGTCGAGCCAACCATATCTCAGGATCCTTGGCATAGTTCTACGAGGCAATCTACCGGAGCAAGTGCTTAGGCCACCAACTAAGTTTAGCAAGTCGCGGGCAACGTTGTTCCTCTCACTGTAGATCTTCTTACCAAACTGCTCAAATATTTAGTGATGCCTATCCAGGAGGCCTCTAGAAAGGTGAGAAAGTGCCAGATGTATGCGCTCTATCACGTGGGGTCCACAAAGCCATACCCACCAAGGCTCTGTGTTGGCCAATACATTCGCTTAGGCGAAGTCGCATTCAAAGGTGACACACATGCACAAAGGCCCCTACATCACGCGCTTGGCGCGCCACTTTGGAGTTGACCTTGGCGGATGTCACCTAGTCAATCTGACTAGCAATTTCCCCATCGGCAAATTTTAAGCCATGGGGATGCTCGGCTTTAAGCACGAAGTCCAGTACATGAAGGGGCTTCAACTAGCTTTATTCTCCCTCGAGGATATGGCACCGAGCGTGTCCAGCCAGTGATGGATGCTCTGGTCCACGCTCACACTGCACACCACCACCACACCCTCACCCGAAGGGGTCATGAGAGGGCTCATTCAAACCTATTGATGACCGTTGGGCCGCCCATGAGGCTCGCACCATGCGGATTGAGAAGCACATGGATCTCGAGATAGATGGTCGCTGCTACACGCATTTCCTGTTAGAGAGAATAGCAAAGGCTGGTGAATGGTGATGTTGAATACCGGTAGGACTTTTGGGTCCACTCTCTAGATTACCTAGGTCATCGTACTGATGGAGCCGGGGGGAGCATATGATCTTGATCACCTCTCGTTCACTGTTCTTTTGTGTTTTTCTTTTCTTCTTTAGAGACTAACCATTTGGCTTGTTTTTCTTTCTTTGGTTTGGTTTGAGAATATTGGGTTATGACGGTGTTTTAATGTTCACATGATCTAGTGGTTATTCTGTGTTGAACCGTTTTTTAGATATTGGTCCATCTTCCAGTCTGCCCCAATGACTGGTCCCATCTCTAGTCATGCCAATAGTCGCTTCTTACTGGTAACATCATTCCCCTTTTCCTATCTTTGCTACGTTGAGGGCAATGTCGATCTTGTTCTTGAGTGTGGGGGATGTTTTTTTGTTTTTTCTCTGACTATTTGGCTATATGTGTGCGCTTGGAGCCTAGTCCACTGTCTTAAGATTTGAGGCTCCAAGCAGCGATTTGCATGATCATATTGGCACCTATGGATTTGTGTGAAGCTTTTGGTGATTAGTATTAATTCATTAGTAGCTTTTTTGTGACTAAGACCACTGCAATGATGACTTATATTTGAAGTAGGATTGCGTATGGGTTAAGTTCTCCTTCTGCTTGTGAACCAACTTGTGAACTAGATCGAGTACTCACCACTTATAGTTTCCTATGCATCTAGTTCAGGGAATCAGAATGAGAGATAGAACATATATGTAGCCATGTGAGTTTGGGTCTGCTCATTTCTTTCTATGTGATTAGTTCCCTCTTACCATGATATGTAGCATTCACTTTGCCACTAATTAGAAAGATAAATTCATAGGATTACCCCATGGCCAAAAAGATTGACTGTCCTTATCATAATACCCCTTAGTCAACCTTCTCGAGACATGAGTCTCTTTTTTGTGTATGTAGAGGTCCCCTTGTATTTCTTTAAGGTTCCACATGATCGACTTTTACATAATTATGTTGAAAACGGAAGTGTCAATGAGGTAAAGGATGAGCAGTATGCTCATAAAATGAAAAAATGTGGCAAGCTTGTTAGCTCTCAAAGGAATTGAAAAAAGAGACAAATCATAAATTAACAAGAAAGATACTTGCCAAAAAGTAATTAAGTTACTAAAAAATATACCTCCTACACTTTTGTGCTTTAAAAGTGATAAAACATCATTAGCAAAGAAGGAAAGCTTGTTTTGACTAGTAGGTTGAGGTGGTTTTTGGTTTGATGTTTTGAAATCTGTGCTTGGATTGCTACCACCACCTGAGAATCCGGTTCCCCATGTCCTAGACCCTAGGCAGTACATTTAGACATGGTCAAGTCCTCTTGAAAAGTTAGTGGTGACAACTATTGTGTGAACTCTAACCCTTAGAGGTTATTATCATGGTAAATACATGTCAGGATTGAGAGAAGAGCATGCACATCTTTTGCATCAAATTTCCTTGACCCCACTGGCCACTGGTCGAGAATAAGTGATTCATTTTCATATAATGTTTGTCCCGATGAGCTGATTCGAATCGCCTAAGGCCATTGGAGCTCAATCCTTCAACCCTAGAGTGTCGATTGATCACCTAGAGAAGATTCCATGCACTCACATGGTGATCTTCATCGCCAGCATTGTGTTTACCTCTTTGTCCATGGAGAAAATCCCTCTCTTTCACTTGGGTATGAAGAACCCAAGATCAGTATGTTGGAAACATTTGTATGAACCCATTTCCATGACATTTTGATGATTATATATTCAATTGAGGCATTAATCAGAATTATATGAATCTTGATCACATTTGTATGATTCCTGCTTAGACCTAGAGCGATAGTCTCTAGAAATGTCATTGAGCAACCTGAATTGGAAATATTGAATTGATTGTACAAGAGTCAATCGATACGGTGCTCTATACTGGAGTCAAACCCACTAGATGAAGTTTGTTCGAATTTCCTTGGTAGTTTTTTTGGTGAAGGATAGCATCCCCTCGGGTATTCTGTTCAAGAGGATCTGGAGTGCTTTCCGGAATATCTCAGGTCTTTATGCAATATAAATATAAATTGGATTGGATTTCATGACTTACAACTTGGCCTAATTAGAAAATAGAGGGAATCTTACCTGAGTGGTCTTTCTCAAATTTGAAAATAAAAAAAAATTAACTTGCTTTCATTTCTGCTTTGCATGCAACCAACTCTGTACACTTTTACCGTTAGATGATAGATAATTCACCGAGTAGCCAGTACATCTAGGACTCAAGTTGATAAGTAAAATTGAAACCGCTACATTACATTCCTTAGTTATTTATCTTTGGTTGTTAGAATTTACGAGTCACTAAGTTTGCCTTTAGTTTCGATGGAGATTCATGAGTTACGGCCTAAGTCATGGTCGTAACTTGTCCGATATGACCAAGACTCTCCAAACAACATCGTCTTTTCAATCTGTAAACCAAGAGTTCCGGTTGGGATCTAGCAGTTACGAGCGTGAGTGTAGCTTAAGGGGGTCAGCTAGTAACTTGTGATTTGTCACCTTTGTTTAACCATCTCCGAGTGACAATTTGGCACAAGATGTTACGATTATGCAGGAGGCGTGACGGTTATGGATAGGACTCTATGGCTTTGATCTCAACACTTGATCTCGTCAACGACTCCTGAAACGCCTCTGCTCCATTGGATCTGAAAGTTTCCCCCAAAGACTTTTTCACGAACTAGGACCTGAAATATCACATAAAGACACAACCTAGCATAAAATTGGCTTTAGATACAACAAAACTATCCCAAACGGTCTAATCATAAAGGGGGAAACATGTACAAATAATGTGTTTGATCGGTTCAATCCGTGTAGATTATTGTCAATGGTTACACGTGTCAACGACTACCACATCCTAAGCCTAGTTTAACTTAATATGGCATTGTCATATAATGGTGATCAAGGTCGTATTTTACTCGGGTCCTGGTACCCTAGCCTACTTCCCACCTAGTTTCTAATTAGTTAATCGGTTTTGGAGGTTTGAGTGGAGGACTTGAGGAGATAACTAGACTAGAGATTGATCAAAGCTAAAAGCAGGTACTTCGAGGAACTAATCCTCCCCCTAGATTAGTGTTACTATGCATGCATAAATACTTAAGGTTATCGAATGTGGTGAGTGAGCTCTTTTCCTTGGGCTTTCGTGGTTATCCACACGCCTCCAAGTATGCCTCCCCTAAAACCATATATAGTCACCTTGATCTAGGCTATCATATCTAGGGAAATAAACTCATGGCTCATTTCAATGGACACTATCCACTATCCACACTGAGGTTTCATCCCGACTTCTATCTAGGAAGGCTAACCTACGATGACAGGGGTTCGATCGCCTCGACCACCATAGGTCCCTATTCATACATCTATCTCGATTTGCTTGATGGTGCATACCCGGATAACCCTAGAAATCCATACCTAGCGTAGAAGCATAAAGTAGGCTAATAAAGAAGATTGGGCGACTTGCCCAAACACAATCAAGGATAGAATAGCAATAGAATCAACTAGATAAACATATTCATTCATTCACATCCTAAAATATTCATACATACATAATAAACCCTAAAACTAGGGTTTGGGGTTTAGAACCCCTAGTACCTTAGAGGACTACTCCATAAAGGAGGGAAGAAGAAACATAGAAGAAATTAAAGAAGACTTGGGTTGAGGAAGATGCTCCCTCTCTTATAGATCCTTCTTCTTCTCCTTCCTTCACCTTCTCTCTGTAAACTAGGGTTTGGGGTTTAGAACCCCTAGTACCTTAGAGGACTACTCCATAAAGGAGGGAAGAAGAAACATAGAAGAAATTAGGGCTAATACCACTACAACACCCGAACTATTCGAAAAATGCCACTTGTGTCCTATTGTATTCAATATTCCATCTGTGTCCTGAACTATATGAGTTTGTGACATTTGTGACATGACAATTTAAGTTGACCGTTAAAGATAACTGTTGACCGAACGGAAGTCAAATTATTGTTGACTTTCGCAGATGTGGCAAAAAAGTGACATCCATGTGATGCCACGTCATTACCATGTCATTATTTAGTTTAGTTTAAATTAAATTATAATAAGAAAAATCAAAAAATTTAAAAAACTTAATAATAAAAAACTATTTATTAATATAAAATTTTCCAACTCTCATAAAAATAGAAAACATAAAATAAGAAACTCCTCCTCCCATCATCCTCTTCCACCGTAACCTTCCTCCTTCCTCCGTCCCATCGTCTTCCCTCCAAAATCCAGGCGTAGTCGCCGTCCATCCTCTCTGTTTCTCAATTGAACTTTGAATCATCCCCGTCGCAACTTAATCATCTCCATCGATCTCTGTTTTTCTCTATTGATTCCTCTCTCTTTCTCTAAAAAATTCCCTAACCTGGAAAACCCCCAAACTTTGACGACGACGGCGGGAATTCTCCTCTTTCTCCAATCCATAACAAACGCCGACGACGACGCCTTCTTCCCCTCTAAACTGCCCAAGCCTGCCGAACCTCCAAATTGCCCGAGCCCGCCGACTTGACACAGATCTGTCCCCTCCCCCAATTTTTTTGTTCGGTTCTGTCACAAGCAAACAAATTAGGGATTTAATTGCCCCATCTACGCTCAAATCAATCTCGGCTCGCAAGGGAGAAGAAGAACGACGCGACACCCTTGACCCTTCTCGTTCTTGGTCTCCGCTAGGAGAGGCAAATGACGGCGGGGGTATTGGGGTTGTTCATCCCGAAGCTGTCGTCGTCGTTAATCCACCAGTATCGGCCGCCGCCGTCGACCTTCTCCATCCCAAAACAAGCATCTCCCTCCTGTATCCCGAGCCTGCCGCCGTCAATTCTCTCATCTTTCCGATCAGCATCTCTCCATCTAGCCACAGCCGCCACCGCATTCAAACAAGAAGAACCGGATCTCCAACCTCTGAATACGACCAGATGATCCATATCCCCAATCGCTGAGCTTGAGGGGTTGTTTCTAGAAGGCAATTCTTGTTGGTTGTTGTTTGCTTCCCCATATCTTTGCCTGCACGATTGCACCTGGAAGAAAGGCGGAAGAGGGTGCCTGTTTGTCTTGGGGAAGAGGTTGGGCTTTGTGGTGTGGTGGTGAATTGCAGATCTGGATCTTGGGGAAGAGGTTGGTGGGACAAGGGGATTAGTGGGTTAAATTTTTATTAATATTAGATAGAATAAATAAAATTAATATTAAAAATTCCACGTCAGATGCCACATCAGCACTGACTGGACTTTCTGTTAAAAACAAACGGTCAACAAAAGTCAACATTAACGGAATCATAGTTCAGGACACAGATGGAATATTGAAAAGAATAGGACATAAGTGACATTTTTGCGATAGTTCGGGTGTTGTAGTGGTATTAGCCCAAGAAATTAAAGAAGACTTGGGTTGAGGAAGATGCTCCCTCTCTTATAGATCCTTCTTCTTCTCCTTTCTTCACCTTCTCTCTGTAAAACTAGAGATTTCTCTCAAATTTACTCATCTAAAATGGGGGAAAGGGGTCTTCAATTTAAAGGAAATCTGGGCACGAAGAAGTTCATGTCCAGAAGCACAGAGATCGCGGTCATGATCTTTAGAAATGAGGCCGCGATCTTGGAATGCTATCGTCTTGGCCTTCGAAAATGAGGAGATCACGGGCTGAATTCGCGGTCGTGATCCATGAGTCGCGGCCGCGATCTTCCTCGCGGTCGAATAATGCTATGGTCGTGATTCAACTAGGGAAAGTCTATGTTTCTCCCTGGCTCCTTCCTTGCGAAGTTCGCGCCCTGAGCCCTCCAATTCGTGGCCGCAATCTGGGGCTTCCCGGTCATGATCTTCAGCTTCTAGGCCACGATCTTCAGTCTCCTGCCCCTTTGCTACTGATAGACCATTGATTGCACATGTTTTTACTCCTATTCTTGAGTTGTTGGAGATGTTGATTCTCGGGTTTTAAGCTGATTTCACGCTAGGTTGTGTGTTTATGTCATATTTCAGGGCTTGGCGTTGACGTTGAGGCAAAGAAACGATTTTTGAGTCAAAAGGAGGACGTTAGAGTTGAAGGGTGCTGGAGGAGTAAAATACCCGGCCATGATAAAAAATACCCGGTCGGGTAAAATTCCATGGAGGCCGGGGAAAAGCAATTTTGGACGTTTGAGAAACAGAATGGGTCCCAGCCAGAGAGCAAAAATACCCGATCGGGTATTCTTGACCTCGATCGGGTATTAAAGGCGTCACCGATGCACTGCATTTCAAAATCCCCGGCCGGGCACTTGAAATACCAGACCGGGGATTCTGACCGGGGATCGCGAATGGCAGGTTCTTAAGGGAAAATTGATACCTAGAGTGAGAGAGAGTGACGAACCAGAGTTCCCAAGCGTCTTAGATCGATCTTCATCATCAGTGGAGCTCGGATAACGCTTGGAGAAGTGCCGATTGCCGACCATAAGCAGAACCCCATTCTTCACAACATGATTTCTGCTTTTGAGCTAGAGTTTGCTTCTCTCTCCATGGAGTAACTTCCACATTCACCTGGGTATGAAGAACCCTAGATTTGTATGTTAGGTCTGATTGTATGAACCCAAGTATGAATCAATTGATTTGATTATATTCAATTGAGGTCTGATTTGTTGAATGGCATGAATCCTGATCAAATTCCTGTTGTTTCTGCTTTGACCTAGAAAGAGAATATCTGCCTAGGTTGATAGAGCACCCTTGATTGAAGGCAGTGAATTGACGACTTTAGTCGAGGAGTCGATTCACTATCTTGTACCGGATTCACTTCGGTATCGGATTCACTATGCTCTATTAGGTGGTTTCACTTGGCCATTTTCTAGTGTGAGGGTAAAGGCGAGTCAGCTACACTTGTGACCTTGTTTTGTACCTATTTCGCATATATCGTTTAATACACCCTAAATTCACATCGAATTCACATAGAAAAGAAATAGGGATGCAATTGATGATGTTCAACCAATTATGCACAAGAATTGGCACGAAACAAACTTTGATACGAGGGTTAAATAACACTAATTTAGGTGTTATCAAAGTCCCCCACACTTAGGCGTTTGCTTGTCCCCAAAACACCCTACTCAAACCTAATGCAACATGATAGACAAATCCATGGGGAATGCACTCCAGTTCTTCATTGCATAATAAAAAAGTAGACGGAGATGAATGAACGTTACTATTTCTTACTGTGCAAGCACAATCTCTCGGGTGAGTACCATACCTACTACCTTAGGCCGAACATTGAAGTTGTGATCCGGGGGATTCTTAGACAACAAACACGAACTAGAACTCTTGAAGGTGCTCTTTATTCTCTCTTTAGATTTAGGAGTTTTTGTTTATTGGTCTCTTTTTTTCGAAATTGACGTGCATTGCACCAAGCTCAACAAGCATCTCTCCCTCATGACCAAAAGCGGATGAATTATAGTGTTCCCTTTCAAGGTCACATGTGGGGAAGTTGATGGGGGGATTCGCCTTAGCCCGAGCACCAATTCCCAACCTACATTCCACATTGGGTTGCCACACATGTCGGGTACAAACGAGCATCTATCCCTATTTAACAAGAGCGGATGAATTATAGCCTTGCCTTTCAAGGTCACATGTGGGGAAGTTGATGGGTGGATTCGTCTTAGCCCGACCACCACTTCCCCGCCTGCACTCCACATTGGGTTTCCACACATGTTAGGTACAAACGAGAGCTATGAGGTCTCATGAATATCTTAAAGGTACTTTGGACCTTAGCATACGATTTTGTGAGGAGGAAATATGCTTAGGGGATGGTAAGTAGTAAAATATGGTCGACACGCGGTAAAGTTATCCGATCCCCAAGCATATCCTTAAAGGGCACTACGAATCCGTGAGGTTTGGTTGCCTCTCACTCCCACGTGAGCCTCATTTTCAAAAGATGTTTCACTCTTTTCTTTCTTTTCTAATACGCACAAACTTGTAAATCTTTGAGTTCACTAGACACAAAAGAGAATCTCGCACACATATTCTTCCTAAAACAACACATATTATCGACTCACAAAAGAGGAAGAAGATAGTAAAATTACCCACACAACCGGTACTCTAATAATGCAAATATCACCTAGCAAGAACAACTCATCAATCATCTAACAAATCAAAGCATATTGAGTAGGGAGTTGCAAGGAAAAAGGTGTATTGGAACCCTCAAATTTGAAATTTTTTGGGTAATAGCATTCAAGGTTCCAAAACACTATCATTTGACCATTGATCACCACAATACAAACACAATTTCTAGCACACACTCCCCATAAGTATTCATCAACGTCTTACATTCATAAATAAGGGAGGATACTAGCAATTTATGGTTCATCCAATCATGATATTCATTAAAACATTCATACACATCCCCCCCCCCACACCAACTTGAGCAACATATTGTCCTCAATGTGGGAGTTTCATAAGAGAAGATCGTGAGGGTTGCCATAGATTTTGGTTGTGGGTTGATGAAGGTACACAAGTGTAGGTGTTTGTCTTCCTGGTGGTTTTCACAACGATAAAGTGCATCAGATAGAGAGCAAGACGAATAAGAGTTATATGTACGGTATTTATATAATATAAATACGAATACTTCTAGTGCGAGAATAATTAAAGTACGAAAAGCAAACTAAAAAATAAAGAAATAATTAACCATTGTTTTAATTAAATAAAGAAAGGTAAAGAATAGAAATATAGAAATCGGCCCCTAGACGCCAAGTTGTCTTTGATTCACAGTTGGAGCATATGGTAGCTGCACATCAGAGGCTCTTTTTTGTAAGGATGGCCCATCATAGTTCGTATCGCCTCCATTGGTTGATTTGTTGTTCTTGATTTGGTTGCTCCTCTCCTTGAGGTTATGCTTCTTATCTTGGAATTGTGGTCTTCTCATCGTGGGCGATTCCGATTTCTTCGTTGTTGAGAACTAAGAGAACTAACACTCTGACTCTTGGTTGGATCGCCATTAGAAGAGAAAATCACAAAACAAGTTCAAACAAACCATTAGGCAAATCACTTGATCAATAAACAACAAAATGCATCCTTAGGTTCACTCTAAACACCCTCACACTTAAGTGTTACGAGGTATAAATTAGAGGTGCATAGGTAGAAATGCATGTTGTAACGACTAGGGTCGATGTCTAGAAGCATGAAAACAAGGGAGGCTTGTCTTTCTAGAGGTTTTTCTAACCCGGCCAAAGGCTAGATTCAACTCATTAGACAACAACCAAAGCTTGGACGCTTGGATCTAAAAGCATAATAAAGAACAAAATCAAAAGTGAGCCAAAATTTCAAACTCAAGTAACATGCATCAAGGATTCAATCCTAAGCCACAAACACACTCATAAGGGTCCAACTAAATCAAATAAGTTCAACTGAAAATAAATGGATCAAGAAAAACAAGATTTATGTGGTTTGGGAATTTCATTGAGCACTTGGTGGGCGACATTCAAACTCCACAAATTCGTAAAGATAAAGCCCACCAAGGCCTCCAAACACACATACACAATCCTAAGCATACAAGAATTCCAATCATTCCTCAAATAACTAGATAGTTTCCAACAATCATGCATATAATACTTGACATTGAAGGGATTCATTCACTAACTAAAATTATAAAAAATACTTAAAACAAAATCAAACATGAAAGTTTTCTTTTTAAAAAGAGGACATGCAAAACGGTTGTTGGGGTACCTCCCAACTAGTGCGTCTTTCAAGTCTTATCACCAGAAGATTATCTTCAAGTTCGGTCCAACTTAGAACCTCCTTGAAGTTGAGGTTCTCGTTGGTGAGGTGGTGTCTCAAATCACAAGCATTGGAAGAATCCATGATTGAGGGCTCGTGAACTGGAATTGTCACGAGGCTCCAACCACGAGAACCGCCTTCTTTCCTTCATCTTTATTCTCTTTGCCCCACGCCATGTAGTGCATACTTAATTTACTTTCATCCCATCCACCCAGAAGGATCACCGATAGGTTGGCCTTGGCTTGGCAAAGAGTTGCAAATGGGTCCTTCTCCAAAAGTGCATCGAGGTCGGGTGGAAAGCTTTAATAGAACTTCTAACTTGTTGAAACTTCATCCACCATGATCTCGCCATCATCATGGAAACCATTTGCTTCTTCAACCTCCCTTCTATTTTCTTCCATTCGTTCCACCACTTGGTCTTGTTCAATATATTTCTCTTCTTTGATGCTCACTTCCTCTTCCACCACCTCCCTTCTAGCCTCATCGACATGCTTTTCTTTTCCTCCAAACGGTAGGAGATGATTGTGAACAAGTGGTGCACATGGTTGCTCGACAATCTCTTCTAGTCTCTCTGTTTTTTGAAGGAAATCCTTCGTTGACCGTAGAAAGCATGAGTTGCTAGGACTGGTGGTTGAGGGTTCCGCATTGGAACACGCTTCAGGTTCCCGGATGAACCGCTCCACCATGAGCTCCATTTGGCATCGATGATTGTGGAGTGTAGAAAGCTTGTTCCACACTTGAGGATTCTCCATCGGATCCCTGGGTAAACCGTTCCACCAAGAGTTCCAATTCGCTTCATGGCTCCGTTTTTGGAAGGAAGGCTTCTCAGAATGGGGAATCCTCTTCATATCCGCCATTGGTATGGTTCTTCTTCTTGGAAGGGGGTTGGTAAAAGAATCTGAACCCTTGACTTCCACCATCTTGAATGTTCCATGAAGCTACGAGGTAACCATTTCGGGTACTGATGAATACCCCCACACTTTGGTGAAGTCATAATGATCCATGATTTAGAAGCTACTACATCAATAAAAACACTAAAAAGAAAATCAAACACAAACAAACCACCCTTCACGGAGAAGAGTGGGTTAAAACCAAAGAACAAGCGCAAAAATAACAAAAAACATACAAAAATACAAACAAAACAAGATAAAGACTAACAACTTGATGATTCTCTACTAGTTACCAAGATTCCCCGGCAACGACACCAAAAAATATGATCGGTTCAATCCGTGCAAATTATTGTCAATGGTTAGCACGTATCAACAACTACCCCATCCTAAGCCAAGTTTAACTTAAGATGGCATTGTCGTATAATGGTGATCAATGTCGTATTTTACTCGGGTCCTAGTACACTAGCCTACTTCCCACCTAGTTGCTAATTAGTTAATCGGTTTGGAGGTTTGAGTGGAGGACTTAAGGAGATAACTAGACTAGATGTTTATCAAAGCTAAAAGCAGGTACTTCGGGGAACTAATACTCCCCCTAGCTTAGGGTTACTATGCATGCATAAATACTTAGGGTTATCGAATGTGGTGAGTGAGCTCTTTTCCGTGGGCTTTCGTGTTTATCCAGACGCCTCGAGTATGCCCCCCTAAACCCATATATAGTCACCTCAATCTAGCCTATCATATCTATGACATTAATCTCATGGCTCATTTCAATGAACACTATCCACCGTCCACACCGAGGTTTTAGCGCGGCTTCTATCTTGGAAGGCTAACCTATGGCAGGGGTTCGGTCGCCTCGACCACCATAGGTCCCTATTCATACATCTATCTCGATTTGCTTGATGGCACATACTCGGCTAACCCTAGAACTCCATACCTAGCGTAGAAGTATAAAGTAGGCTAATAGAGAGATTAGGGCGACTTACCCAAACACAATCAAGGATATGATAGCAATAGAATTAACTAGATAAACACATTCATTCATTCAAATCCAAAAATATTCATACATACATAATAAACCCTAAAACTAGGGTTTGGGGTTTAGAACCCCTAGTACCTTAGAGAACTACTCCATAAAGGAGGGAAGAAGAAACAATGAAGAAACTAAAGAAGACTTCGGTTGAGGAAGATGCTCCCTCTCTTCTAGCTCCCTCTCCTTCCTTCAGCTTCTCTCTCTTCTCTCTTTCTAAAACCAGAAATTTCTCTCAAAATCAACTCATCTAAAAGGTGGAAAGGGGTCTTCTATTTATAGGCAAGCTGGGGACGGAGAACTTCGTGGCCAGAAGCATAGATATTATGGTCGTGATCTTAAGAAGTGAGGCCGCGATCTTGGAACACCGTTTGTCCTGTCCTTCGGAAATGTTGAGATCGAGGGCTGACATCGCGATCGCGATCCACGAATTGCGGCCACGACCTTCCTCGCAGTCAAATAATGTTGCGGCCGTGATTCGACTGGGAAAAGTCTATGTTTCTCCCTGGCTCCTTCCTCGCGAACTTCGCGTCTTGAGCCCTCTAATTCGCGGTCGCGATCTAGGGCTTCCTGGTCGCGATCTTCAGCTTGAGTTCGCGGTATATGTTCCCAACCGTGATCTTCGGCTTCCAAGCCACAATCTTCAATCTCCTGCCCCCTTGCTACACTTGTGACCTTGTTTTGTACCTAATTCACATATATCGTCTAATACACACTAAATTCATATCAAATTCACATAGAAACGAAACAGAGATGCAATCGACAATGTTCATGCAATTATGCACATGAATTGGCACAAAACAAACCTTGATGCGAGGGTTAAATAACACTAATTTAGGTTTTTATTATTGTTATGAATGGGTTGCGTGCTCCATTGCTACTCTTGTTCCTTTGTTCCTTGATCATCCTCTTCTTATTCTACATGAGGATGCTCCAAATGTGGTTGTTGTTGTTGTGGTTTTAGTTCTGGTTCTGGTAATTCCAATATCACTTCCTTTTGTCGAGGTTTACTCATTTTCTTCCTTGAGTGATGGCTGGTGCAAGGAGGATTTCAATTCTCCATGTGTTGCGAACTCACTCCTTGGAGCATATGCTCTTATGCTTATTGGGAACCGTATAAAAGAAGTGTTGCACAAATTACTCTGAGGATTGGATTCGGGATGCATTTAATGAAATATTAACCATTGAGACCATGAAATGAATTGAAAAGACCTAAAATATAAAAGCTAAATAACACCATTTTGAGCGTTATCAATGATGCATCACAACATTTGCCATTAACTTTGGGATATGTTCTATCACGCGAGAAGAATGAAGAGGCAATGTAGAAGGTCTTCAGCTTGCTTGGAATCCAGATTACCGCAGGGTTTGCCTGGAGCTAGACTCTCAATGTGTGGGTCGGCTTCTTCAGAGACCGAGCTGTCACACAACCATCATGGTGCCATCATCGACCGTTTCCAGGATTTACTTGCTCGTGATTGGGAAAATTCTTTATATCATATTTACTGTGAGGGGAATAAGTGTGATGACTTCTTGGCTAGTCGTGGTCACACTTCACCTTTGGGTTTTCATCTGGTTCTAGTTTTGAATCTTGTATTGTCCTAATTCATATTGAATAACTGTCAAGGCCTCTCCGAGCCTCATCTTGTTGTGAATGAAAGCTGAGATGTGTCGCATCCATTTATAATAATATAACTCTTGATTTCTCTCTCCCTCACAATAGTACGAAAACACAATAGCTCTTTCTCTCTCCTCGAGCAAAAAATATAATAGG
Source organism: Linum tenue (assembly GCA_946122785.1). Taxonomy (NCBI): domain Eukaryota; kingdom Viridiplantae; phylum Streptophyta; class Magnoliopsida; order Malpighiales; family Linaceae; genus Linum; species Linum tenue. Next base: position 62,902,943 of record CAMGYJ010000005.1, read on the forward strand.
TGGCGATTGTCTTCCTCATCTCTTCCTCACTAACAAATTGTGATGGTATAGGTGTGATCTTGATCTGGATGGCACAGGACGATGAGGAAAGATTGGATCTGGTAGAGAGGATGGTTGTCATCGTCATCGAATCGTCTCAATAAAGCAATGCACATCACAAATCATATAACGTATACCAGAAACGCGAGAAAGAAAACCACAAATCTCATAAAGCATATCAGAAACGAAAGAAAGCACACCAGAAATTTCATAAAGCATACCCAGAACATGAGAAAGCAAACTAGAAATACTTCAAAGTATACTAAACTAAAAAGACAATAAGCAAACGAAAAATCTCTTAAAGCATACCATAAATACGAGAAAACAAACCAAAATCACTATAAAGTATACCACAAACACGAGAGGCACATCACAAATATGATAAAGCATACCAACGATACAAGAAAGCAAAACCATTAATCTCATTAAACATACTAGAAATACAAGAAAAATGCACAAAAAACATGAGAAAGCAAACAAAAAATCTCATAAAAGCATACCAAAAAATACGAGAAAGCAAACAACACCAGAAACACGAAAGAAAATAACTATTCTCATAACATATATATCATAAATACTATAAAGCATACTAAAAACACAAGAAATCACACTACAAATCTCATAAAGTATACTAGAAACACAAGAAAGCAACCGACAAATCACATAAAGTATACTTGAAATACGAGAAAGCAAACTGCACCAGAAACATGAGAAAGCAAACCACATGTCTCTTAAAGTAGACAAAAAAAAAAAAAAACCAAACATACTATAAAGCATACTAGAAAAGGAGAAAACATACCACATATCTCATAAACTATACCAGGAATGCAAGAGAGCAAACCACAAATCTTTGGAAAACCAGAAAGACAAGGAATCACACCACAAATCTCATCAAGCATAGTAGAAACATGACCAAAGCACAATAGAAACACTAAAAATTCAAACCAAAAATCTTTTAACTCACACAAGAACGCACAATATAAATATTGTAAAAGAAACTAGAATCATTAAAATCTATACAAAACAATATCTCGAAGCATACCATAAACACAAGAATGCATACCAACAAATGAAGAATTGCAATTTGTTTGTTTCTCACTGTAGATAAATCAAAATAATGTTTATCTTCTTCATAATTAACGTCTTTTTATGACGATGTCGGTTTGGATTGGTTCCCATTTTAATTGGAATTGAACGTTTTGGATGGTGGCGAAGCAAGAGAAATGAATGATGGTATGACGATCATGATGGAGAAGGATCCGAGAAACGACATAGATGATTGGGACGGAGGAGGAGATCTGATTGTGGTGGAGGATAAGCTACGAAAGGATCTGATCATGGTGGTGAAGGAGGAGGAGGATTCAGGAGCAACGACCCTGGTGGAGTAGGAGACGATGGGAAACATAAAATGCAAGGAAGTGAGACAGAGGAAGAAATCGCATTAGCTTTGTTGTTTTACAGTTTTTATTTGTTTTTTATTTAATTGTACCCTTAATGAAACTACCGTTATAGTGATAACATTGAAGGTGGTTAGTACACTATCCTTTCCCCTTGAACTCCCAAGGACGCAGCTAATTCTACTGCAACAAAAAAAGGATTTTGCTTATGCCATATGTAATTGATGATGAATAAAGAAAATATATGTCCCTATGATAAACAAGAAAGTAAAAAAAAAAAAACACACACACATAAAAATTTATGTAATTTATAAGATGATATCTGTTATCTAATCTATGAGTATCGATGAACAAATTTTACTAATTTGAGTATAAAGTACAAATTCAGCATATTTCAGAACTGACCATTAAGTGACTAACTGATTGACCCCTAACTGATGCATGCTACATAGGATATATATACAACCTTGCTCCTAATCATAAAGATAGTAGGCCAAACCGAAAATCTTAAACATAATAGGCCAACACAAGATCCATAGCAAAAATAAAATAGAAAAAGTTCTTATATTCAAGGCATCCTAACAAAAAAAAAATACAAATATATAATTAACAAAACAAATATCCAGAAAAAAAATCATTATAACTCCTTAAGATATAAATACATTTTAGTTGTGTAGAATTATTTTAGTAACATAAGATAAATACAAAATGTAGAGTGAAACTATGATCGTGGGTGAGATGTATCTGAATCATTCACTGTGGCTAGCTAGCTTCTTTGGATCCTTCTTCTTGTAATGGATGGCTAGCTGCCTGTCTCTTCTCTTCTTTTTTCCTTTTTGAGGAATAATGGTTTCCTCTCCTATGATATCAAACTAAAGTTCCATTGTACAATTTATGTCTTCAGTGCTAAAGCATATAATCATTTGCAATAATGCAAAGAAACATTTCATGCGTCGCATGCATACACTCCTAGTGAACTGTTGATTATGATTATGGTTAATGATTGATCATTGTCTTGCAACAGATCTACCTGTTTAAATCTCATGACAAGTAAAAAAATGAAAAGAATATAAAACTATCATTGCCCAACTAAGTCAAAGCCCTATCTTGGCGAATGAATATCATTATCAATTGGAAAGACTTCCCTCGAAATTGAAAAGATATGGACTAGAAATAGGAAAATGTCCCTTAGTTATTGTACAAGTGTTACTCCCCTTTGTAGTTCGTAAGACAGTGAGAGAGGCTTGCGATGCGTCATCAACATGGTTGTCATGTCGGTGGCATATTGGTATGTTATACAACAGGGTTCAATCTATATCAATCACGAACTGATATGAACAGTATGATAAATTTCCAATCTTTAAGCAAAATGACATCGTTTTGGTTAATATAATAAAAAATAATTGATTTGACTCTTAAATTTGAAAGTTAAATATTGATGTTATTTGTTGGATTCAAGCATGAATATTTAAATATTTGTGTTATTTGTTAGTTTCAAGTATAAACTTTTGAATGTTGCCATTGGATGTTGTAATTAAATATAGTAATTTTTTATTTTCTTTAAAATGTTGTATTTTATCTAAATATGAAAGTAAACTTTAGTGAGATTATATTAAAATATGTTATGTATAATCTAAATTCATTTAATGTTAAAGATTTCTCACTTTTACTAAATTCACTTATGCTTTGGGTTAGTGAATTATGAACTGGGGTTCACCCATTAGGAGTTAGGGTATAGTATCATGTCCCAAAATCCGGTTAATTCATTGTCTAAATAGCAAAACTCAACGGACGTACAGGATGCTAGGGTACGTCCGGGCGTACGCTTTACGTCAGGTACTACTAGTGAGATATCTTTATCTAGACCATGAATTAAATTGAGTTTGGGGTATGATACTATACCATAACCTCTAATGGATAAACCCCAGGCACCGATTTTCTAAACCCCAAGTTTGATTTAATGAAAAACAAAAATTGATCGGTGGGTCAGATTGGTGTACGTCAGGCGTATACTATATGTCAGGTACTACTAGTGAGATATCTCTATCTAGACCATGAATTAAATCGAGTTTGGGGTATGATACTATACCCTAAGCTCTAATGGATAAACCCCAGGCACCGCTTTTCTAAACCCCAACCCGAAGTTTGATTTAATGAAAAACAAAAATTGACCGTTGAGATCGGCCGGAGCTCATCTAAGTACATCTAACGGTTAGATTACCTACTGTATACTATACGCCTGACGTGCACGAACCATTACTATATGTGTGTGTGTGTGTGTGTGTTTGACTACCTTGGTGATGAATGCCTTAGCTTATAGGAAGGTGAATGTTATGAGTACTTTTGCTTTGCAGATTTGCAAAATGAGAGTTTTGATAAAATCTGTGATTAGGAAAAATCAAGATTTATGGTAGAACTATTAGATTTGATTATATATATGGTATATATGGTTCAGACTAGAGTACGTCAGACGTACATTGTACGCCCATCGAGTTTTACTATTTAGAGCACTAATTAACTGGAGTTTGGGGCATGATACTATATTCTAACCAAAATGGAGTGGACAAGTATGGAGACCGGTTGGGTTAGGGTTAGGATTTCAAGGGTATTTTGGGAATTTCACAATTACTGTTAAGTTTGACCCGACACTCTGGTAATGTCTGTAACTTCCTCATTTATATCAAAACTCTACACCGTTCAAATTGGGAGTTCACATTTGAGTCCTCATTGCTACTACTGTGGAATTTGACAAGAAAATTCAAGGACATAATAGTCATTTTGGCTTAGGGTTCAGTTTATCTTCTGAGTTTAAGCTCAATGCACTCAGAGTCACAGGGTTCAGAGAAGGTAGACTTCCAATTTGCTATTAGGGGTTCCATCGATTACAGGCAAGTTATCAAGCAGAGAATGTCAACTCTTAGTAGATAAAATCACTAGTAGAATACTTTCTTGGAGGGTTAACAAATTATCTTGTGTTGGCAAGCTTCAATTGGTCTCATCGGTTCTACATTCTGTGGTTAACTACTGAATGGTTGTTTTTGTCCTACCAAATAGAGTAATTGATTATATACAAAAAAAAAATCTAACTTCTTGTGGTCTGGAGAAGGATTTGGCAAAGCCAAGGTAGCATGGGACATTCTGGCTTCACCCAAGGAAAGGTGGTTAAGGGCTAAAAGATCTCACTACATAGAATGTTCTTTGTGTGGCAAGGTTTGTTTGGTTGTTATTCATGCAGGGAGGCAATTTATGGGTGGAATGAATCCATGCTCATAGGCTGAAAGGCAACTCTTTTTGGGATCTGAAACCAACGGCGGTTGGTTCATATCTACGGCATCGTCTTTTAAAGCTTACATCTTGGTTCCAGTACAGGGTGGAGGTTGACCAACAGGGGGCAGTAACATGGAAAGGCCAGAGAATGAATCAATTTTCAATTCGTAAGATTTGGGAATCGATTAGAGTTAAAAGGCCTTGAGTTAAAAGGTGGAAGGTAATCAGGGAACGTTCGTAGTTCTTTAGTATGGCTTTCTTGCTTGGTTGATAATTCTAAATCGTATAGTCACTTGTGATAAGCTAAAAACTTGGGGGGAAATTACTATTGATGACTGCATATTTTGTGGTTGGGACAACTCCCAGCTGACTGGGATTGTATGACGGTGATTGTAATGAAATGGCTGACTGAAGCAGCATGTGTAGTGACTCGTTAAAACACAACACCAAACTACGATCAAGTGTAATCGTAGAAAGAAAATGTATAATAGTGGGTAAGTTTAACTTTTCAACCCGGGGTCTAGATCTACTGCCTACTCCGTAAACTTCTATTATCTAGCAAACTAAGTGTAGTGAGTTGTTCAAATTCAAATTAAATTGAAAGCAGGAAATATTTTTGGTTTTCAAGTATGCTAAAGGTCATCCATGTATGATTCCCCCTAATATGCAGCTAGTTCATATTATATGTTCCCAATTTACTCCAATTGATAGATATACTGCAGAAAGTTCTTGACAAGTCTGAAATCTCGACTAAAGTAATCCAGAACCTCTCAGTTCGAGTACCCGGAGGGCGACTAACCTCCTCCAACATAAACTAACCAAGGCAATAACACGTCAACCTTCCTCTACTGGCTTTAATTCTAGTACAGAGCAGTGAATCGATTTCTCGACTAAAGCAATTGATCCACTACTTCCAATTTAAGGTTGCTCTTTTAACCTATGTAGAGACTATCGTTCTAGTTTAAAGCAGGAATCACAAAAGTTTGATTATGACTCACGCAATTGTGAATAATGACTCAATTTAATATATCGAATCAATCATTCGAAAGCGTGGTTCATACAACCATTTCTAACATACAAAACTAGGGTTCTTCATACACAGATGAATAGCGAGTTTACTCCATGGAGAGAAGAGGAAACATCAAGCTAGAAGGAGACATCATCATGCGGACAATGAAAATCTGCTCCAAGCGGCTAATCAGTACTCCGAGAGTGAGGAATCGAGCTCTAAGGTCTTCAGATTGCTCCAATCCTTGCCCAAGTGTCGTTATTTGTCACTTTCTCTCTCTAGTGTTCTCTCTCTGCTTTTTAGAACTAAAAAATTCAGATCCTTTGCAATTTGCCCGAGCTGGCCTTTTGTATGCTAGAGATTCGCAAGTAACAGCCAAAGTTACGGTCGTAACTTCATCTCCTAGCTCGTAACTTCTCCACAAACATCATCGTCTTTATGCTCCGCAAACAAAGAGTTACGGCTCCTTTAGAGAAGTTACGGTTGAGACCATAATTTTGAGGAAGGGGCCGTAACTTCAAAACTGCTCTTGGAACCTCAGTCCCGCTTCTCCAAGGTTATGAGCCTCTTGGAGAAGTTACGGTCCAGACCGTAACTCTGAGGGTATGGCCGTAACTTTTCCCTGCTTCTGCCCATTCAGTCCAAAATGTCCCAAAACTCGCTCATTCGCACTCATTCACGTACTAGGACCTGAAATATCATAAACCAACACAACCTATCGTAAAATAGGCCATGAGAGCAAGAAATGAAGCTCAAACGATCAAGAAATGATGGGGAAATATGTTCAAATACAGTGTTATCATTTAGTAAACATCTCCCTTTGGAGTTGGTGTGTAGGTATAATCTAGAAAGAACAATGTAGAAGGGTTTTTGGAGAAGCCCCTCGGTCTCCCAATGTGTTGGCATCTCTGTTTAAGTAGGAGGTACAATTGTTTGCAATGGGTAATAAAGATTTTTGTTGTTCTGTTGTTAGTATTCAAAGTTTGAAATATGATTAGAATAGTAGATATTTTATCCTAGTATTCGGATTGTGGCATGTTGCCTTTTTATTTTCTTTGACTTATTGAGTGGTTTTCACCAAGAAAATTGAGCATCAATCAGAAGTGCTAATTATCGAAAAGCATTAAATAACTAAAGCAAGGTCTCATATATAGGAAGACTTGCCTCTTTTTTGTTATGGAACCAGTGATTTTCAGTTAAAATCCTAAGGGATTGGTCAAACTACAATAAGCAGTAGTATGTAAGAGCTGACTAACCATTAGGAAGCTCTAGGGATGCTCACATAGACAACACCTTTAATTTATGATTTATCTCGGATTTATTTGTGTTGTTTATTTCAGCTATTGTATATAGTTTCGATTACCTTTCCTTTGTCTTTTTTATTATTTTTAAAGATTTCTTCTCTTTGTTTTGTAGTAATTTAACATCTAAAATGTTTTCAATATTGTCTTGTTGGTTATCTGGCGGGTCATCCTCGCGCGGGACGGGTAGAGGAGAACTCTCGGTCGAGCACTCGTCGTCCTAAAGCAGCACATGTGGAGCCCGAGGCATCTCATGTCCTAGGTTTGACGGCATCGGAGTTTGTACAAGTCAAATAGTTTCTCTCGACTGAGACTTGGTCTACACCAATGGCTCATATGGCTGGTAATACTTCTGACTTATATGAATGGCTCATATACTCAGGTTGTAATGAACACATCATGCGTGATGTCTCCTGGTTGAGTTCTATAGAGAGGCATTTTGTGCATTTGTAGATTCGAATTCCTGATAGTACAGGAATCACAGTTGAGGGCATGGGCTCTGTTGATCTCTATAATTCTCTTAAACTCAATCGAATTTTACACATTCCAGAGTTCAAGTGCAATCTTTTATCTGTCAGCTGGTTAACTCAGGATCATAACGTTGTCGTGATATTCTTGCTTAATTTCTGCTTTATTCAGACCTTATCTTTCAGGACGTTGGTTGGAGTGGGACAACTTAAGGACGGCGTGTATTATCTGCACCGGTTTGGGGCTTTTTCGAGCTCACTACCAACTACTCCACCTCAAGCTTACAAGGTGGTTTGACCGACACTTTTGTGGGATTTGTGCATGCTCGTCTGAGGCATCTATCTTTTGATAAACTTATTCACTTCAAAGATTTAGTGGGTTGTACTTTGGATTCTCTGGAATCTTTTCATTGTGACTCTTTTTAACGTCCTAAACATGCACATACACATTTTCCTAGCAGTTCAATCAAGACTAGCAGTTGTTTTGATATCATTCATTTTGATATATGGGGTCCTTATCGAACTCCAGCACTTGATGGGTCGCGTTACTTCTTGACTATCGTGGATGATTAAAGTCATTCGGTTTGGATTTATTTTATGAATTATAAATATGATGTTTAGCGCTATCTCAGGTTGTTTTTTCAATCTATACACAATTAGTTTGGCAAATCATTGTCGTATATAGGCTAACAATGGTCTCGAGATTCAGAAACCTACTCTTCACAGTTACTATGAGGTGTTCGGTATCATTCTACAGACAACTTGTATTGATACTCCTCAACAGAACAGCGTCCTGGAGCACAAGCATCATCATCTACTCGAGACTCCGCGTACTCTTGTGTTTTACGTTGGGCTCCCGGTGCAATTTTGGGGAGACTGTGTGCTTGCGGCTGCATACTTGATCAACTGCCTTCCTTCTCCTGTAACCTCCGACAAGACTCCTTTTGAGATTCTATTGGGTCGACCTTCGACATATGATTAGCTCCGCAGCTTCAGTTGTTTAGCCTATGCCAAAGACACACATCATATCCTCGACAAGTTTGCCGAAAGGGAGAGATTTGGTGTATTCCTTGGCTATCCCGGAACGCAGAAGGGTTATCGGATTTATGACTTGCATTCTCGGAAGATCATCATCTCTCGTGATGCTCATTTTCTTGAGGATGTTTTTCCTTTTTTACTCAAGGATGATGCAGGGCGATCACTTGTTTTGGATTGTGTTGTCCCTGTCAACATAACTGTCGAGGATCTTTGCCCTATGTAAGTCTCACCTTCCATTGATCTCAACATGGAATTACATGCAGATGACGAACCAGTTGACCACGTTGGTGAAGAGGTTTCACCCATGCAAGAAATGGAGTATAGCTCTCATGCCTTGAATTTGGATGAGACTAATTTGGACTCATCCGTGCCACTAGTGAAGTCGCCCATGAGGAAGTTCTGCATGCTCCTATAGCAAAGCCTGCAGCCCCTCTCGCCGCAACCCCCCTCGCGATCGGCGAACTTCTACAATACTCAATGTCTATGAGGTAGACCTCCCTCGCACTGATTTCAATGTTCCTTTTCCTATGTCCAACTATGTTAGCTATGTCATACACGCTCACTAGCGGGAGGCCATGCAAAAGGAGATTAGGGTTGTCGAGGCTCAGGGTACATGGACGATGGAACAATTTCCACCCGGTAAATCCTTGATAGACTACAACTTGGTCTATAAGATCAAGTACAAACTGGATGGCACCGTTGATTGCTATAAGGCTCGACTCATGGAAAAAGTCTTCACACAATTGGAAGGAATCGATTTTCATGATACCTATGCTCCCATGGCTAAGCTGGTTATAGTTCGGGTCGTGTTGCTGCTCAACGCGGGTGGTCCCTTCATAAGCTCCACTTTACAAATGCCTTTGTCTATGGCGATTTGGACGAGGAGGTCTACATGCTGGTGCCTCAAGGTTTTGTCGAAGTAGGAGATTCTCGAGTTTTCCGCCTTCGCAAGTCGCTATATGGGCTTCGTCAGGCGTCTCACAATTGGTATACTAAATTCACATCTGTTCTACTTGAGTTCGGCTTTACCATGTCCAAAATGGATCATTCCTTGTTTATTTACTAGGCTTCGACTACATTTGTGATCGTTCTTATATACATCGATGATGTCATCATCACCGGGAATGACTTGGATTTCATTGATCGTTTCAAGGATTTTCGCCATCATCATTTCAGCATCCAAGATTTAGGCATCCTCAAGTATTTATTAAGCATCGAAGTAGCTCGATCTCCCGAAAGCATTTTTCTTAGCCAGAGCAAGTACACCTTAGACTTACTTGTCGATGCGGGTTCTAGCCAGTTTCCCATGGAGTCCAATCACTCGCTCACTCGTCCCACTGATTCTCAAGCCTTCGACATGAGTTCTTATAGTCGTCTTATTGGCCGACTACTTTATCTCACTATCACGCATCCTGATATTGATTATTTGGTAAATCTCTTGAGTTACTTTGTGCATGCTCCGAGTCCCGACCACGTTGCTGCAGCTCATCGCGTGCTACGTGACCTCAAAGTTGCCCCCCAGACAGGGTCTTTTCCTTCCATCGACTGGCTCCCTCGAGCTCCTCGCTTACAGTGAAGCTGATTAGGTAGGATGTTATTTCTCGCGACGCTCCACCACAGGTTACTATATCACTCTTGGGGGGGGGCTCTGATCTCCTGGCGCGCTAAGAAGTAACGAGTTGTTGCTTGTTCTTCCGCTGAAGCTAAATAATGTACCATGGCTAGTACTACCAGTGAGATTCTCTGGCTTTGGTTTCTACTTGGTGAGTTACAGGCTCTTCAGCGTACTCCGAACATTCTCTACTGTGATAATCAGGCTGCACATCACATTGAAGCTAATCATGTCTTTCACGAACGCAGTAAACATGTTAGATGGACTATTATTTTGTTCGTGACCGGGTTAGATCTGGTGAGATCTTGCCGCAGAAGATTGGTACCCGCTCTCAGCTAGCTGACATCTTTACAAAAGCATTGTGCACCGAACAGTTTCATCTCTTGTTGTCCAAGCTTGGCATTCGAGATCTTCATGCTCCAGCTTGAGTAGAGTATTAGACTGGACCCATTTTTATAATTTATTATTGTTTTGAATCTTCCATATATACTCGTGTACTAGTAGAAGAGTATATGTAGGAATGGTAGGCGTCTGTACTCGGAACAACAACAACTTCCTCATTGCTGCGAACACATTATGAAAATCCTAAACTGAGAGCTCTGCTCTTCGTGGACTAGTCCCGATCTTCGGGGAAACTACGCAAATCGTCATGTTTTTATTTTCCGCATCCTACTTTTCTACACTTTATCTTACTATGGATAGCAAACTACCCGCCCGACTTGACATTATCATTCATGATTTTAGTTATGACTAAAAAAATCTTGATAGAAATAACATTTTTACAAAATTGAGGTGTCCTAATAGTGTTTTCCTTTAAAGTGGATCTCCAGTCACCGCCGATAAATTAGTTATTATGGAGACTGAACAAACTACTTAATTTTTCGTGCTTGGTATCCATCTTATTATCTTAATGTGATAAAATCGTATCTCACACATGACACATACACACAATATACCTTAACAATACCCACTTGTCACGTTTTCAGTTAATTTCAAATGGAACTCTCCAGAGGTTATGTTGAACAATCCAACGATTTTTAAGGATTTGAAGGCACAGAATAATGGTAGAAGATTAGGATTGTCTCGCACGGTTCCTTTAATGGTTGACAAATAAGAACCAAAGTTGTGGAGATTAAGATGATTAGGGTGGGGGCTAGCTTGAGGGCACACACACACAAATTGAACGCAGTCCCAAAAGGCTAGAAGAAGGGCACCAGGCGACAAAGTGAGTGGGTGAGTGAGGCAGGAGTGACACCATCAAATGCCCTCTCGAAAGGCACCACTGACTCTCCTAAATGAATTAAACTAATCATCATAACAAATATATCTACTGACCCCAGACTGATGCTCAATTCGACCACACCCCGGGATCTTCCCAGCAGACCTAGCTAGCTGGCTAGGCTAACGTTTATAAGTTAGTACTTAGTAGATATATAGAGTGTACAACAGTTTGGTTCTAATCAAATTGATATTTGGATCGATTATATATCAGACCGACTTCAGACCTCCGAGAAAAGCATGAAAAAAAAAGGCTTGAATGGTACACCACAACGAATACAAACTGGACCGAATGATATTATAATTTGTTAGACCGTTAAGCACTTGTTGTACTAAGATTCGTTTTTTTATGACTATAAAAAGCAAATAATTTAGTAAAGCAGCTAGACATTGCATTGCTAAAAAAAAGTTCCGTTATTCTTGCTTAGTTAGCAATCATCGCATGTTAAGCAATACCAACCCACCTTCAATAGCTTTTTTCCCCATTTTGATTAATGAGTCTTAAAATATGCCAGGGGTGGTTCCAATATCAAATGACAATGGGTGATGATAAATATGGGAAGGCGCTCCGATGCGAAAATTTTGTCAGCCAGATTTGGAACTCAATCGAAACGAAAGGTCATGTGGTTAAATAGTGGAGACTTTGTGGAGCAAACATACAATGTCAAGATACAGGATCATTGTGTGGCTGATCATCCTTAACAGGATTGTCACGCGTGATAAATTAAAAGAATGGGGCAAGATTGCAATAAATACCTGCCCTCTTTGTGACATTGCATAGGAGAGCAGATCTCATCTCTTCTGTACATGTTGTTATCATAGTTAGTAAATATTTCGTTTAATAAACATATATGTACCCGTACGTACTTTATCCATTTAAAATTTTTGTATTCATATTATTGTCAAGTCGTTTCATTTTTCTCATTCATTTGATAGCTCCCGTACTAAACACATATAAAACTCGTATAACACGTTTAATATTCGTATTTAATGAATTAACTTATTAACTTTACAATTATTTATATGTTTAATTATTTTTAAAATAATTAATTTAATATATTTATAACTATTAACGTACTATTAAACATAATATTAACATATAGATGAAGTAAAATATCCGTAAGTGTTTTATACGTAACTTTCACGTACCGTATTTTACTAACCATGGTCGTTATTCACTGCAATTCTTTGTGGCAACCTTTGATCCCATTTTGCAAGATTGGACCAAGACCTGGAACGACTCACTAAATCGTGTGTGTGCAGAGGTGCTGAGAGGAGGGGCTTATGGTAGAGTTTTCGCGGCAGTTTGGTGTTGGGCATCAGGAATGTTGTGGAAGGAGCGATGTAATAGTCTTTTTAATCAGTTTCTGATTATTTCTTAGGGTGCGTTTGGATACAATGATTTGGATTTGGTATTTGTGATTTGGATTTCCAAATACCAAATCATGTGTTTGGATACTAATTCATTTGGTATTTGGATTTGTGTCAAATTCATGGGGTGATTTCCAAATACATGTCTAGTGTATTTTTTGTCAACTCCAAATACATTTCAACAACTAGTGATTTGAAATACCTGCTAACAAAAGAATGGACCTATTTGTAAAATATGAAAAGTTTAGGTATTATAGTGTGAGGCAAAACATATAAAGGTACCAAAATGTAATTTTACCATCAAAATTTCAGGACCTTTTTGTAAAATTTTAAAAGTTTAGGTACTAAATTGTAAGAAAAAATAAATTTGGGTAGCAAACTGTAATTTACCAAAATTTGTAATAAGTGACCAGAAAATTAAAAATTGAAATTGAAAATCATAAAATACAAAATACAAACAAATTACAAATAAGTATCCAAACAACGAATTTGAATTACATGTATTTCAAATACTAATACTTCAAATACATCCATTTCAAATGCTAGTATTTCAAATACCTTACATTTAAAATACACTTATCCAAACGCACCCTTATTGTTTACGGTATGGAATCGTTGTTTTAGTGTTGAAGTGCAACGTTTGGCTTCCTTTAGTCGATTATCACAGTAGTTTGATTTTATAGGGAATTAAACAATAGGACTTTCTCCTTTGTTTTTGGGATGCTTGATCTATTTGATCAAGTGTGCTTAATAAAATTGCTAATTACCGAGGAAAAACAATGCGTCTTGAAATATAGTGGAAAGTTATAAGTATCAGAAATTTAAATCAGTAGAGTTTAAATCAATGAGACTATTTTGTTACATATAATAAGGTGCCGGTTAATATAGTTTTGTTGTTGTGGTTGTGAAATGAGAGATACAACCATAACAATAGAAAATAGAAAAGATTACCTGTTTAGCAATTAATTTTGAGAAATCATGGAAGACAATCAGAAACATAAACATGTTGGTTATTTATGTAGGACCCATTTAGTATTAATGTTAGACCATCTCCAATGCATATAGTTCCAAAAATCCAAATTTTGGGACTAGATTTTGCATTCTAGCCCCACAAAAAATAATCTTGCTCCAATGAGAATGGTCCAAAAGCCAAAGTTCCAAACTTCAACTTTGATTCCTAATCTAGTTTATTGTACAATTCATCATTCTAATTACATAACTTGTTAATTATTTTTATATAAGTACTATTTAATAATTACGACAAACATTTCGATATATATTTTTTAATTTGTACACTAATTTGTTTTTGTTCAATATGACTATTCAATGACGAAAACACAATAATTGATTTAGATAGCCATTGATTCATCACATGTTTGTCATACTGAGTTGTATCATGAACTGTTCATTAACCTTTAATCATAATGAGTTGTGTCATCGACTGTTCATTCAACTTTAATCATATATATTGCGATGTGTTATCAACTATTATATCAACTTTGGCCATAATGAGTTGTGGCATTCATCTATTCTATCAACTTTGGCTATTATTGCAGGAGGAATCATTTTGGTTTTCTATAAATGCACCCTTGAACTTGGTCATTCTACTCATCCATCATTGAACCTTCTTTCTTGAAAGAAAATATGTATCCTTCATTCATCTTTCTAGCCACCCAATACTCTTTCGCTTTCATGGATTTCCTTGACAAAAAAGCCGATGAGAGGTAAAGAGAAGCTGATGAGAGGGAAAAACCAATGGGAGTATGATTGTCAACTTCAGCATGAACTTACAGGGATGTTAATGATGTACGCAAACGAAATGCACCAACATCAAGCAACCTCATCATGGCATAGTTCATCAACACTAAAATCAGTGAGACGTAACAAGGAAGACGGGCACAAGCGCTTAATGCAAGATTATTTCAACCCAAATCCAACCTATGATGCTAAGGCCTTCACAAGGTGACTCGCTATGACCCAACTCCTAACAATGGCCAAGTGTAATCAATGAAAGGGACTGCAGTATAGTGGCTCAAGTTAAAATATCGAATCCACGGGTCTCTAGAGTTACTATTACTCAACTTCAGTTCATTATCTAGCAAACCAGATTAAGATGGAAGAACTAAAACTACTCTAACAAACTACAGTTGAAGTTAATCTAATTACAGGTTGGGAACTCACTTAGGTATGATTCCCCCTAGCCACTAGCCAGATTGATGATTGATGATTTCTAACTTGTTTCACTTTCATTCACAATGCGGAGAATCCTTGACTAGACCTTGAATCTCGACTAAAGGATCAAGGCCCTCTTGAGTCGATTGCCTAGAGGGACGTATCCTTCTCTAGAACAACCGATCAAGGCGTTCTGAACTAGACTCCCTCTATCGAATGAGGTTATCAATCAATACAAAGCGGTGAATCGAAACTCGACTAAAGCAATCGATCCAATACTATCAATCTATGGTGCTCTATTGACCTAATCAGGTATTCGCTCTCATAGGATCAAAGCAGAATCAATAATCTCGACTAAAGCATATTTGAATCATGAAAACATGCATAGATTGAATATGAACTCAAGATTATCAAGTAGGAGTGCTCATACAATCATCCAATCAAACAAACATAGCTAAGGTTCCTCAAAACCTAAGTGAAGAGAAGTTATTCCATAAAGAAGAGAGAGACTGTAGTAAGAATCTTCAGATGATCAGTCTTCAAGTCTGGGCTTGTACCTCGAGCTTCCAAGGCGAAAAAATCCTCCAATTCCACTCCAAGAATGCCCTCAAATCGCCCTCTCTCTCTTTGGTTCGTCCCTTGGGTGTTTGGGATCCAAAACCCAGCTCCCCCCCCCTCCAAAAACGCACAAAATTAGCTTTTAACAACCTGCGTTCGCGACCCGATCGGGTATTTTGGGTACCCGGCCGGGTATTTTTGGTTCACGACCGGGGGGCCTTCTGATGCTGTCAAAAAATACCCTATCAGATGGTCAAAAATACCCGGTCGGGTATTTTGGTCGGGTATTTTGCAGTTCCGGGTCCCCTATCTTTGATTCTTCGTTTCTCCCTCGTTCGGACTCCAAATCAGGTGTCGTTAGATCCCAGACACGCGTAGTCTCGTCCTATTTCTTCTCATGACAAGTTTACATGATTATATGGTCACAAACTGAGGTAGAAATCCATTCTTCTTCAAGTCATACCCGAGTTTCTTCCCCCGAGTCGCCAATTGATCTCCAATTGACTTGAAACTTGCGCCTATGCTTCACTTTATGTGCTAGGACCTGAAATGTGATAAAGGAACAAAAACTAGCATAAAATAGGACAAATAAGCAATAATACAAGCTTAAACAATCAATAAACAAAGGGGAAAACATGTGCAAATATCAAGTCATCACAAGGCGATATCGGATGCCCCCTATCTTATTCAACCGGGTGATGAGTGATGTTGTTCACTACGATGACTACTTCAACCAAGGGAAAGATGCTCTAGGTCGTGACTCATTCTCTCCACACCAAAATCTTACTAGTTATTTTCAAATGCTTGCTTATGTATGCTTGGCAGACTCTTTGGATGAGACATGTCGAATGGGTGAGAACACTCTACTGGAATGTTTGAGGAGATTTTGTTGGGTCATTACCAATATTATGGTGCTCAATAATTATGTGCACAAATAGTGGATGATACTCGTCACCTCCTTAATCATGCTGCACAACGTGGATGAAGGAAAGAATGAGAGGTCTCGTGGGTGGAGCCTCAAGACCACTTAAGTTCACCAGCCCTCAATCATGGACTTGTCCAAAGCTCATTACTTGAGACACTATCTCACCAACGAGAACCTCAACTTCAAGCAGGTTCTAAGTTGGACCGGATACTTGAAGATAATTATCCGACGATAAGACTTAAAAGACTCACTAGTTGGGAGGTACCCCAACAACCGGTTTGCATTTTCTTACCTTTTTCAAAATAAAACTTGCATACTTAATCTTGTTTTAGATAGTTTCTATAGTTTTAGTTAGTGAAAGAATCTCTTTAATGTCAAGTAGTATATGAATGATTGTTGGAGACTATCTAGTTGCTTAAGGAATGGTTTAAATTGTTGTTGTGTTGAGCATGTGTGCTAGCCTAGCTGACCAATTAGACTACTCAGGGCTAGGGTATGGCATGGCTATTTCAATAGGATCATAGAGTGAATGTTTATGATTGTGTATGTGTGTTTGGAGGCCTTGGTGGGCTTTATCATTATGAATTTGTGGAGTTTGAATGCCGCCCACCAAGTGCTCGATGAAATGTCCAAACCACATAAAACTTGGTTTTCTTGATCCAATGCTTTTCAATTGAACTTGTTTGATTAAGATATGCCCTTAGGAGTGTGTTTATGACTTAGGATTGACTCTTTGATGCATGTTCCTTGAGTTTGAAATTTTGGCTCACTTTTGATTTTGTGCTTCGTTATGCTTTTAGAGCCAAGAGTTCAAGCTTTGGTTGTTGTCTAATGAGTTTATTCTAGCCTTCGGCAGGGGTTTAGAAACATCTAGAAAGACATGTTGCCCTTGTTTTCATGCATATAGACCTCGAACCTAGTCATTAGAACATGCATTTTTACCTATGCACCTCTAGTTTCCACATTGTAACACTAAGTGTGGGGGTGTATAGAGTGAACCTGGGGATGAATTTTGTTGTTCAATTGATCTAGTGAGTTGCCTAATGGTATGTTTGAACATGTTTTGTGATTTTTCTCTTTTAATGGCAATCCAATGTAGAGTGAGAGTGCTAACCCTCTTATCCCTCAACAACGAAGAAATCAGAATCGCCCATGATGAGAAGAACCACAAATTCCAAGAGAAGAACCATAACCTCAAGTCAAGGAGCAACCACAACAAGCACCACAAAGCAACCAATGAATGCGACTACGAACAATGAGGGACCATATTCACAAGAAAGAGCCTCTGATTTGCAACTACCATATGCTCCAACCGTACATCAAAGACATCTTAGCATATAGGCGCCGATTTCTATCTTTTTTATCCTTTTCTTTTTAAATACTTAGTATGTTTAATAAAATATGTGTTTGTGGTAGATTAGTTTTTGATATTTTGTTCTTCCTCTCTTATGTGTGTGCTTAAATGTTAATTCTCTAGATCAATGAAGACCTACACTTTTGCACCCTGCTCAACCACAAACACCTATGGTAACGCTTCTTGAACCCTACCTTTAGCTCCCACATTGAGGACAATGTGTCTCTTAAGTGTGGGGGGAATGCATTGCATGCTTTAAAAGTTCATGATTGAATGTGTTATAAATCATAGTATCCTCCCTTGATTATGAATGTACGACATTGATGATTGCTTATGGGATTGTATACTAACGATTGATCGTGTTTGTGGTGTTGAATGGCTTATTAATTGTGTTTTGGAACCTAGAATGCAATACCCAAATTTTTTCAATTTTGAGGGTTCCGAAACACATTGTTTCTTGCAACTTCCTACTCAGTATGCTTTGAATTGATAGATAATTGATGGGTTGTGTTCGATAGGGACTAGTTGCATGATTAGAGTACCGGTGTATGAGAGATTTTAATCTCTTCTTCCTCTTTGGTGAGTTGATAATGTTTGATATTTTAGGAAGAACATGTATGCAGGACTTTCCACCACTTTTGAACCCGGAACTTTTACAAATATGCGCTCAATTTTGGGGGAAAAAATCTTTTGAAAAATAGGTTCTCACATGAGAGACAACCAAGCATAGTGTTTGATTTAAGCCGCCAAAGGACTTTTCTCTTGGCTCGGAGTTCCATTTGAGGATGTGCTTGCAGATCGGATAGCTTTATTGCATACCGACCATCTTTCACTACTTACCATCCCACAAAGCACCTTTTAGCAATTCAAGAGACCTCATCTCTCGTTTGTACCCAACATGTGTGGCAACCCAATGTGGAGTGCAGGCTGGGAAGTGGTGCTCGGGCTAAGACGAACCCTCCCATCAACTTCCCCACATGTGACCTTGATAGTGAAGGCAATGATCCATCAGCTCTTGGTCATGAGAGAGAGATGTTTGTTTGCAAAGAGTTTGCAAAAGTATGGTACAATGCGCGTCAACGTTGAAAAAAGAGACCAGAAGAGACAACTCCTAAATTGATAGAAGTAATAAATAGCACATTCTAGAATTATTGTGCTTAATTTTTGTTGAGGAGTCCCACGGTGCACACCTTGAATGTTCATCCCTAGGTAGTAGGTATGGTCATGTGTTTGCATAGTAAGATAATAGTAACGTTTACTCATCTCCGTCTACTCTTCTTTATGCAATGAAGAACTAGAGTGCACCTCTCCGGTTGATTTTTCTATCAAGTTGCATTGGTTTGAGTAGGTTTGCTTGGGGACAAGCAAACGCCTAAGTGTGGGGGAGTTTGAAAACACCTAAATTGGTTCTGCTTACCCTTCATAATTAGGTTTGTTTCGTACTAATTCATGTGCATAATCAGAAGAATATCATCAATTCAATCCCTATTTCGTTCCTATTTGATTATGTCATGATTTTAGGTTGCTTTGGATGATACATGTGAATTAGGTACGAAAAAGAAAACTATAGTAGTGAAATGGGGTAGGAAACTGATGATCACATCCTGGACGTGAAAGATCTCGGCCGAGACATTAAACCGCGAAGCAGGAGAGAAGATCCCGGCCTGAGGACTGTAATTTGCGGCTGCGAAAATGGAGCCCTTGGACGCGAACTTCGTGAGGAAGCCACCCAAGAGAACACTGAATCTTTCGACGGTTGGATCACGGTCACCGTCTTCCCTAACCATGAGTAAGTTCGCGGCCGCGACTCACAGATAGCGACCGTGAAGTCAACCCGTGAACTCCCCGAAGATGAAAACCAAAACGGCGACGCATGAAGATCCCGGGCTCCAAGGGAAAGATCACGACCACGAACTCCCCCTGCTCTGCCGTGAACTTGTCCTCCCTCCTGAATTCAATAAATAGGGGACTCCCCCCCCCTTTAGAAGATAGCTTTTGGTAGATTTCTGATTCTAGAGAGAGATTAGAAAGAGAGCTAAAGGAAGCAGAAGAAGAGGAGGAGAAGAAGTGAAGGAGAGCTTTGGAGGAGGACTTCCATCAATTAAAGACCCCTTTCTTCGTGATTTCTTCCCCTTTTTGTATGTCTTTTCTCCCCCCCCCCCCCCCCCCCTCATGGGGTGATCTCCCAATGTACTAGGGATTTAAATCCCCAAATATGTTAATGTTTTGAATGAATGTGTTTTTCTAGTGATTTTAATGCTTCATTTAGCTTTAATTGTGTTTGGGTAAGTTGCCTCTTCTTTACTAGGCTACTTGAGCTTCTACGCTGGATATGGAGTTTGTGTTAGACGTGTTACACTCCGATATTTGGGTTCTGATTCGACCATACTAAATATATGCTTAGATTGACGAAGGTTACGTACGAAGTATTACAACCATGAGTTAGGAATAATAATAATAACTATTAACATTATTATTATTAAAAAGAAGGCACAACGAATCAGCCCCTCCTCTCCCAATTACCGTTAATCCTCTTACCCTACCTAATAATTCCTCCTATACCCAACAATAACCCCCCCCCCCCAAATAAATTCCCCAATCCCAATCCCTTTTATTAGCGAGAGCAGAAGCAGAAAGAAGAAGGAAGAAACTCGCTCGTCGGCCATTCCCCCAGAGCGAGCTTGCCAGTGCAAGGAGAGCAGTAGTCCCACAAATTCATTTCCGTCATTTCCCTCGCACGTCCGAGAGCAACGCCCAACTCTCCATGCACCCTAACTTCCCCGACAATCGACCTTTCGTTTCCTGTTCGACGAAATTGTAATCTAGGAGCTTTACAACGAGACAACGAGTATTCAAAAGAAGATAAAAAAGAGGGAAAGGAAGGATTCTATAGACTGGGTTTTTCTCAGGAGAAGTTCAGGAACCATTCCAAGGAGTCAGAATCCAATATCGAGGTATTTAGATGCCTCGTTGGAGCTTCGTCGAAGCTTCGTCGGAAAAACCAAAATGATAAAGTTCAACTATTCTTCGAGTGGTGGGTGTCAATGCAAAGAAGACGATCCCAGACTCGTCAGTATGTCGACAAAATCGAATTCCAACGTCGGACAAGGGAGAAACGAGCATTGAAAGTTTGGGACGGAAATATGTTAGTTCAGGTACCATTCTTGGCAATTCAAAAAGTTGGTAGATTTTCAATAATTTTTCAGAGAGGTCGTGGTCAACTTTGTTGACTGAAAAATTAAAAATTCGGTACCTCATACTTTGGAAACTGACATTATGTTTATTTTGGTCACAACTTAATGATTTTGCGTTCAAATGAGGAACCGTCTGCGCCTACAGAATCATAGAAGCGAGGAGAATATTATAGGAGCAAGAACTGGGAATTACAGAGCATAAGCAGAGTCAGTCTCGACAAAAAGAGGTAATTTTAAAGGGGGTAAAATCTCCGTCGAGGTCATTTAGATTATGTCTTTTATTTCAAGTTATGTCGCTAATTTACGAGTAATGCTCGTTTACTTATTTGAGGAATCCCATCGCCTAATGAAGGTGGACGCACGCGTTGTACCTATGTGTATGGATGAATATGTGTGATGATGTATGGATGATAGTATTAAAGTAAGGAAACCCACGGGAGGTTGGATCACTAATGGACGCAATAGATTATCGGATTACTGCTAGACGGCGAGACATAACGCAGTAGTTCACCTGACTTGGTGACAGACGGCGAAACGTAACGCAGTACCATTGCTTTTGAGGTAGGGACACCAGACGACGAGACGTAACATGGTGGTCCCTAGTAATTATGTTTCTGAGTAAGGATAGGAGTAGAGAACACTATAAGTTAATTAAAGAATGAATTATAAAGGGTGAAAGCGAGAACGGCTTTCGCCGAAGAGGGGAAATTCTAATAACATTTAATATTAAGGGAATTCTTGAGGCAAGGACCTTAGGTGGTAGTAACGACGATACTGACCCCTTCTCACTCGCCAAATTGAGGAACGTCTAGAAAATTTGGATTTCGAGAAGAGGCAGGGTGAGGCGAGCAGTCGCACCAACATTGACGAGATCTCGGGGAGTTCTATGAGGAACAGAGTTAGATTAGTTGAGTTTAGTTATTTATGTTTCATGCTTATGAGTATAAACCGGAGGTTTAGAGGTTTAGTTTTATTGACTATGGATTGAGGTCGCCCAAGTGTTTAGGGCATTTGGAAATGATTCAGGTGTATATAATTTATTAAAAATTTTAAACATTGTTTTGGTCGAACCCGGACCCATGAGTATTTTGGTTTGGTAAAAAAAGATCAGGGTGTTTCATTTTGGTATCAAAGCTTGGTTTTCCTCAGTTCCTTGGTCTCCAAGGAATACTGGAATATCGGTCTCAGTTTTAAAGCCTTTTGTTTAAAAGGAAAGCGAAATGAGTTTTAAGCTAAGTGTTTGGCTAAACAAGAATTTTCTTTTAAGGGTTTATAGAATCTCCAGTCTACTCTAATCATATTAAGGTGAATAACTGTGACAACACGACATGACGGAATGGTAGTACGAGGGTGCGATTGGTTTAAGAATAAACTTGGATGCAATTTAGTTAACATGTCGTGGGATGTCAAATAAGAGATTGAGGAGTATGGCGATCATTAGTATGAGAAGGATGCAAGGCACGTGGCCAAATCAACTAGAATCTAAAGATGCAAAGGGAATGAGGTTTCTGTGAATGATGCCAAGCTAGGAACGATTACGAAGGACCTTATTAGCAAGTATCTTGCTGACACGATGGATAATAGTTCGTGAGTCACTTAACCAACTCCTCAAGCGTTATCGAATAGATTATTATCATCAACCTAGGAAGGAAGGAGGAACAGTTGCAAAGGGTCTAGGGAGGTGAAATCAAATTTGTGAGGACTTATACTCTAAACACTAGCAAAGAGGCGTGAGTATGTGTTGAATGAGAATAGGGAGACTTGAAGAAGGTCTATGAGATTTCAAGGACATGAAGTGATTCGGGTCTAATTGTACATGTTTTGCCCCCGTTTTCCTTAGTCGTTTGTGGAAATTGTGCTCCTAAAAGGGTGGTTTTACGCTAGGTTTCTCGTGTTTTAGCGTGTTTCAGGATTTAACAGGTGAAACCAGCCCCGGATTCGAAAGTTAGACGAAAAAGAGCGAAAACCAGGAGAAGAAGTGAAAAACGGTGAGTTCACGGTTTGCCTTGGATGTTCACGATCTTGTATGACCGTGAAAAAGAGCCGTTGGCCGTGAACTTTGAGGCGTCCAGGGCCAAAATGCAAGTTACTGACGCTAATTGAGTTTACAGTCGCTAAGACCGTGAATAGAAGTTGTTGACCGTGAACCCATGGAAGCAAAGCGGTGCGTTTCAGCGCCCATCTTCAGTTCACGGACGCATTTCAGAGTTCATGCCTGTGAACTGAGGCCATGAACTGTGATTGTTCCTTGTTTAAAAGATGAGCTGAAAGGAAGAGAGAGGGGAAGCCCATTGTGTGAGAAAGCCTTCTTCAAATTTTTAGAGAGAGAAACACGAACCAAAGAAGGAGGCTAGGGTTTGCTCCAAGGTGGGATTTGGGAAGATTCTCCCCTAGAGAAGTTCAGCACAACTGCCAAGAAGATTGGAAGCCTCCTGTAGAGCCCCATGCATGATCAAAGTGGTCGGTGTGTGGGAAATTCTCGTGTTTATTGGCATTGATCTTGAATTGTTGCATGTGATCGAGTATATCATATGATGATGACTGAGAGGTTTATTAGGATAGTGCAAAATTTTAGTTCTCATGTGTGGATAAATGAATGGATGTCTTGACTCGATTACCTGTTGATTACAATTGCCATGCATTGTGTTTGTGAATTGGAATAGATGGTTGGGTGACTAGGTTGCCATGTGAGCTTTGAGCTGATCGTTTTCTTCTTGTGTGCTTAGATCCCTCTTACCATGGCGAGTAACATCACATTTGTCACTAGTGAGTATGATAGAGGCATAGGATTAGTCCACGCCCAAATGTTGATTGTCCCGAAATGTGTTATCCACTAGTCAACCCCTTTGAGCCTTGTGACTTCGAGGGTCATTCTTAAGTTAGGAGCTTCGTGCTTGTGAGCTTAATGGTGTTGATAGAACGACCCCCAATCCTTTCTTAGTGTCTAAACATGAGTCATCCTTGTGTCTCGGAGCTCTCACTTTCGAGTTTCATTAAGGTTCTACATAGGAGGTTTGTGTGTGGTTCTTGCTAGGAATGAAAAATGAAGTGTTGTGTTGGAGTGAGTTCTTCAAAAAGAGAGAATTGGTCGTTAATTGCATAGGTGGTAAGTGTTTTTACTCTCTAGTACCCCCCTCAAAAAGAAAAGAAAAGAGAAACGAAAAAGAGATAATAAAACGGAGTAAATAAAGTAGAGAGCGCCACAGAAAACCAAAGTGTATGCTCTAGGGGGGTTTCTTGGCACTCAAGCCATTGAAACTCCCACATTATTTTAGAACTCCTTCACTACCAAACCTTAATGTCCTAGCAAGAGTAGACCGAGGAAGAGTGCTTCAATGTAGTTTACGATGGGTGGTAGTTTGGAAAGGAGATATAAGGTTTTTGGCCGATGCTAATGGCCTTGGATTGAAGAGAAGGGTTTTAGTCGAAGCCATAGAACCTTCGGGTTTAGGTTGAAGATGTAGAACCTCACGTCATTATTGCCACCACCCAAAAAGCATTTTTCCCATGTCCAAGACAATTTCCAGTCATCTGAACTAGTGTCTAAGACCTCCGGACAAGCTAGTGGTGACAACCATCCCGTGAACTCTAGCATTTAGAGGTTACCACCATTGTATTGATACGATAGGGCCAAGTGTTTATGATTGTGCACATCTTTTGCACCAAAAGTTCCTGACCCCACTAGTCTTGAGGGTGAGTGATTCATTCTTGTTTTGCATGCCATATCATACCCCGGTGAGGACCTTTATTGCCTTTCCATTTGTTCCTCGGACTTGAATTCCATGCATGGTTGGTTGTGGTTATTAAGTGGTCTTGTTGAGACTTGCATTGATCCATGAACAAGGTGAGAATTTTTCGTTTGCCCGTTTTTGGTGGCTTCGAATGTCATTTGTGGTGGATGTCTGTATTGCTTGCAACGGTCCGTGTGTTAATTGCCAAGTGCCACTGAGAATTCCCACTTTGTGCCCTTTGAGTTGTCCCCAAAGAATTTGTGTAGGTTGAAATATTACCTTGTGTAAAATGGTTTGCTTGGGGACGAGCAAACGTCTAAGTGTGGGGGAGTGATTCGGGTCTAATTGTACATGTTTTGCCCCCGTTTTCCTTAGTCGTTTGTGGCAATTGTGCTCCTAAAATGGTGTTTTTATGCTAGGTTTCTCGCGTTTAAGCGTGTTTCGGGATTTAAAGGTGAAACTAGCCCCGGAGTTGAAAGTTGGACAAAAAGGAGCGAAAACCAGGACAAGAGGTGAAAAACGGCAAGTTCGCGGTTTGCCTTGGATGTTCACGGTCTTGTATGACCGTGAAGAAGTGCTGTTGGCCGCGAATTTTAGTCGCCCAGGGCCAAAATGCAAGTTACTGACGCTAATTGAGTTCACGATCTCTAAGACCGTGAACAGTAGTTGTTGGCCGTGAACCCATGGAAGCAAAGCGGTGTGTTTCGGTACCCATCGTCAGTTCACGGACGCGTTTCAGAGTTCATGGCCGTGAACTGAGCTCGTTTCTGGTTTAAAATATGAGCTGAAAGGAAGAGAGAGTGGAGAGCACATTGTGTGAGAAAGCCTTCTTCATATTTTTAGAGAGAGAAAGACGAACCAAAGGAGAAGGAGGCTAGGGTTTTTCTCCAAGGTGGGATTTGGGAAGATTCTCCCCAAGAGAAGTTCAGCACAAGGTTCTAGAAGATTGGAAGCCTCCCTCAAGATGGTTTCTACCTCTTCTCCTTGTGTTTCTCCCATTTCTAGCATGGAGTAGATTTCTTTTCACATGGGTGTTGTGAAACCCTAACTAGCTACCATGTAGTTTCTTTTATTTGAATTGAATGATTGTCATTGGGTATTTTTGAATTCAATGATTGAGGTATTATTCATGTTGATTGTGCATGCTTGTGCTTAGCAATCTAAGGATTGTGCATAATCGTGCTTAGCATCCTTAGGTTTGTGCATGTTGGTGCTTACCAATCTAATTAGCTACTAAAACCTAGATTAGAGAGAAAAATCTCCCTTCCAAGGGAGACTCAATCGAGTTGGTTTTCCTTTATCTTAATAAGTCACCTAACTAGGTTAATTTAGGGCAAACCTCAATGTATAATTAAGCAAATTGGTTAAGGGTGATTAAGCCATCCAACCCTTGAGTTGAGTGAGGGAGTAAGTCAACCACCGATTTCCTAAACCGAGAGGGCCGAGTGACACGGCCTATAATGTATACCTCGGGTTAGCAATCGAGAGTGTGGTCTACGACCATATTTGCATCCCTCTGCGGTTAGGCAATCATTTCAATTCACATACCATGGTAGTAGTTAGGGGGAAGCGACACCCGAGTGATCCTTCTCACAACGAGCTTTCAAAACCATTTACCTTTGCCTTATTTTATTTTAATTAGCAAACTTTTCAACCAAAACTTTGTTGCTAGATAATGATTCAAATGACTGAAGTAGGGGTACAAAGACCGGCCCGAGTTGATATTTAAACATACTTATCCTGTACTGCACCCGGCTAAAGTTTATACATGAATCTTGGTATGCGTAGTGGACAATTGGAGTTCATTAGTTTTTTTTTTTTTAACGAGAAAGGAGCCACAAAGGAAACTCAAAGAAACCCACTCGTAAGATTAGTATATGAATATTGTAGTAAAGCATGACACACATGGGTTCATGATAACTGAAGTATAGTCGTCCATCACTGGGAATTTCATGGACATCTTAAAGCGTATGAGAAGAGTATCCAAAAAACATGACATGTCACAGAAGGATGGACCCCCTTTAGTGCGGGAAATGGTGGGAAGCAAAGAAATGATCAAGTAGTTATGTACGCACGACAAAGCTTACGGATTATCTATGTATTGCTAGACAATTTAGAAGCTCAATACAAGAGATGTTATTAAGAAAGGTAAATTTTATGGGATGGTCTCGAAAATAAGAAAGAAGATGAACATCATTGAGGTCAGAGTTGGATGAACCAACAGGCAGATCATGAAATTGCTTGATATGTTTAGATAATAATGGATTCCCTTGTTGGGTTAAAAGTGGATTATAGTATTAAAAGACACATCCTAAGATAACGCAATGACCCTAGAATGATGTTCAAAGCCCACAATGACAACGAAGTTACCAAGGATGGGAACCAAGTTATGGGAAAAAAGAGACCTACCAAGAGTAAAGTAAACCCCAAGGAAAATATCGGGATAAGGAAAGACAAAGGGGTGTGTAGGTTACAGGTTGGATCCTGGCAGGCATAAGGAAAAAGAAAGGATATCAAAGTTCAAACCAAGCATACTAGAGGATGGTTTGGTCAAGTGGAACTAAGATGACAAGATTCGTTAAGTGATAAACAACCCGAGGAATATGTGAATGCCTGTGTGGAAGCTTTCTAGGAGAAGTTACGAAATGGATCAAAATTTTGAGGTCGAAATTTTCTAAGGGGGGAGCAGCCAGTGCAAGGAAGTGAAAGAAAGAAGAGGAAGAAACTTGTTCATCGTCCATTCCCCCAGCACGAGCTTGCCAGTGCAAGGAGAGAAGCAGTCCAACAAAACTATCCCCACCGTTTCCCTCGCACGACCGAGAGCAACGCCCAACTTCACCCGCGCTGGAGCTTCCCCAGCGATCAACCTTTCATTTCCTGTTCGACGAAATCGTATTCCAGGAGCTTTTCAGCGAGACAACGGGTATTCAAATGAATATCAAAAAGAGGGAATGAAGGATTCTAGGAACTGGATTTTTCTCAGGAGAAGGTCAGGAACCATTCCACGAAGTCGGGATCCAATATTGAGGTAGTTAGATGCTTCGTCGGAACTTCGTCAGAGTGCCTCCAGAAAAAACAGAAAGATCAAGTTCAACTATTCTTCGAGTGGTGGGTATCAATGCGAAGAGAACGATCCCAGAATCTTCACCGTGTCAACAAAATCGAATTTCGATGTCGGACGAGGGAGAAATGAGTATCAAAAGTTTGAAACAGAAATATGACAGTTTAGGTACCATTCTTGGAAATTGGAAAAGTTGGTGGATTTTGCAGTAGTTTATCAGAGAGGTTGTGCTCAAATTTGATGACAGGAAATTTACCAATTTGGTACCTGATACTTTGAAAACTGACAGAACATTGATTTTGGTCGTAGCTTAATGATTTGGCATATAAATGAGGAACCGTCTGCGCCTACGGAAGCGAGGAGAATATTATAGGAGCGAGAATTGGGAATTGCAGAGCCTAAGCAGAGTCAATCTCATCAAAATGAGGAGAGTGTAAAGGGAGTAAAATCTTTATCGAGGTTCTTTAGATTATGTCTTTTATTTCAAGTTATGTCGTTAATTTACGAGTTATGCTAGTTTACTTATTTGAGGTATCCCACCACCTAATAAAGGTGGAGGCACGCATTGTGTTTATGTATGTGGATGAATGTGTGTGATGATGTATGGATGATGGTATTAAAGTAAGGGAACCGTCGTGCGGTTGAATCACTACTAGACGTAGTAGATGATCGGGTCATTGCTGGATGACGAGACGTAATGTAGTAGATG
The DNA here is from genome assembly GCA_946122785.1 of Linum tenue. Taxonomy (NCBI): domain Eukaryota; kingdom Viridiplantae; phylum Streptophyta; class Magnoliopsida; order Malpighiales; family Linaceae; genus Linum; species Linum tenue. Next base: position 62,931,426 of record CAMGYJ010000005.1, read on the forward strand.
ATCGGGTCACTGCTGGATGACGAGACGTAATGCATTAGTTGACCAGGCTTGGTGCTGGACGTCGAGACGTAACACAATACTATTGCTTTTGAGGTAGGGACACCGAACGGCGAGACGTAACGTGGTGGCCGCTAGTAATTATGCGTATGAGTAAAGGTAGGAGTAGAGAACTCCTATAAGTTAATTAGAGAAGGAATTATAAAGGGTGAAAGCGAGAACGGGTTTCACGTAAGAGGGGAAATTCTAACAACGTTTAATATTAAGGGAATACTTGAGGCGAGGACCTTAGGTTGTAGTAACGACGAGTCTGACCCCTTCTCACTCACCAAGTTGAGGAAGGGTTAGCGGATGTTGATTTCGAGAAAAGAAAAGGCGAGGCGAGCAGTCGCACCAGCATTGACGAGATCTCGGGGAGTTCCGTGAGGAGTCAAAGTTAGATTTGTTTAGTTATTTATTGACTATGGATTGAGGTCGCCCGAGTGTTAGGGCATTTCGTTTGAATATCTTTGGAAATTATTCGGTTGTATTTATTTTATTGAAATTTTTAAACATTGTTTTGGTCAGCTTCAGAGCCATGACTATTTCGGTTTGGTAAAAAAAGATCAGGGTGTTTCAAGACGGGTATGCGCCATCTGGAAAATTAGAGTTATATGAATAAATAGAGTCTATCTTGTGGTGGACGACGCGACCAAATCCCTACCACAAGAATGCCTTCCTAGATGGAACCCGGGATGAAACCTCGATGTGGTAGGTGGGTAGTACCCATTGAAAGGAGCTAGGTTCTTAAAGCCCCAGATACGTGAGCCTATACTGAGGTGACAATGGGGTAGGTAGGGCGTACTCGGAGGCGTGTTGATAATCACGAAGGCCAACAGAAAAGAGCTCACTCACCACATTCGCTTAATCCAACATATTTAGACGCTTGCATGATAGACCTAGGCTAGGGCGAGGGAGTTACCCTGAGTACCTCTTCTCATCTATCGATCTTTAGTTTAGGAATCACCAACTGCCCACCTACTAAGTAACAAGTTGACTAGATAATGACCAAGCCTAAGTAGCCTAGGATATTGTGACCCTTGGAATACGACCGAGCCACTTTATCCTTAGCTTGGTTGTACTTGGTCTTGTTAGGATTGACTAGTGACTATGCTTTGACTAATAAATTTAAAGCTTGCACCCATCAGTCTGTAGGAGCAAGATTCCTCATCGGCTACAACAAAATTGAGACTCCCATTCGGCTCCGGAAAAAAAAATCTCAACAAGATGCCACCATCAAAACCTAGTTAGCGGTGCTGCTCTAGGGTATGAGGTAGCCGTGTATTTCAAAGGGAGATGCATTTTGGATCCCCACATCTCTAATTGCAGCACATCCTCACAACCTTACTTTGGTTTGAGGATTTATTCGATTCGATTTACACATGATGGGTTTTGCTCTAGAGTATGGACAGGTTGGTCCTCTGCATGGGTTGTTTTTTAATCCGCTTCAAGAAGATCAACAGCGTTTCAAAGATTCCCAAATGAAAGCTACCAGGATTTTCGTTGGCACTCGAGGTCTCTATTTGGCTACTCCTGGCTCTATGAAAGAATGAAGTTATTTGGGGGGGGGGGGGGGGAGTCATAGAGACTGAAAGTAGAAAAAAAATCCTCGTCGGGCGAGTGTAGTGGTGGGCGGAGGAGACAAATCATGTAATTGGATTTTTTTGTTTGATGATTAATAAAAATTTACTAATAAATTTATGACCCCTTTTAATTTAAAATATGACGTGGCGTCTTGGTGGGCATGTAATCTCTAGTTGGAGATGGTGTGTTGTATAGGTGGCATCCACATCAGTGTAACGTCCACTTTACTGACGGAGTTACTGACGAGGTTAAATGTTTTAAGAAAATTGCTAAATTTGTCAAACTTATTTCAAAAGTGTGGTTATATCTGTGTATTTTTCATAAATTGGCTATTATTGTCACAAAGTGCATACTAATGATTATCCATGTATTTTTCCTAAAAATAAACAAATAACACTAGACAAAAATTACTAGGTAGTACGGTGTTTGACCCTCCATCCCTTTCGAAATAATATTTTCTTCTTTTCCCACTCCTAAGAATTCCAAAATTACTAGGTAGTACGGTGTTTGGGGCTATTTACTTAGAGGAAAGTCCCAACAAGTTAGCTCTTGGAGTTGCAATGCAAAAATGGGTAAGGCAATAACGGTTTATACAAAAGACCTATGACCATATATAATGCTTTGTAGAGGTAGTTGGCAATCTCATTGGATTGACAAAGCCAGCGAGGAGAAGTGAGTAATCACCATTGGTACACTAAATTTTACAAGGCTGTTATACTGATCATTTCTTTCCTTTCATGTAAATTCATATTATGACTGAAGTGATATTAGCTCAAGCCATAAATTGTAAGAAGGAATGGTCATTCATATTAACGTGCACTGATGTAAAATGCTATGTAGTTGCCACGAAAGGGGGGTAAGTGAGGACCAATCAGTGTATTTGCTGTTGAGAAGGATAAGAATCCTGGTAATGGAGAGGTTACATAACGATTGACTTATACAGATTGAAGAGATAGAAAGTAATAGAGATGTAAGTCATATGTGTGTTTAGTGTAGCAGAGTGATTATGACAGATTTGGTAGGATTTTATAGTGGTAGGGGGTTTGAGAAAAGTTGTTATCTGCTGGTGTTTCCAAGTATATATTGCTTGCCTATTTCTTTTGTTTGTATTGGGGTTTCTACATCAGATTGCATGCTTTATATTTCTTTTATTTTTCTATCATTTTAATTAATAAAACTATTTATTAGGAAGAAACTGGTCGGCGCATTACATTGACTTGATTTGGACATTGTCGATTTTGGTTTTCACCAACAAAGATTAATCGCCTTTGCTGCCACTGTGGTTTTTGGTCAAAGTGCAATCCATATTGGGTTTTCATGTTGGTGGCTTCCATTTTCAACATTGGAAATTGGACTCAGGTAATGATATGATCCCAAATTGCCGACTATTCACGTCACAATTACTTGACAAAGAAGCTATCAAAGTTGGGAAGAAGAAGGGCAGAATTTGGCTAAGTCAAAATCCGTGTTCAGGGTACATACTTTGGAGGCATGGTTCTCTCAATGTGCTTGGTGAAAATTCAAGTTTAAGGGTTTGTTTTGCAGATCAAGTTACCATCTTTCCAATGGTATGCTTTATGGAGCCAGATGATGTCATTAAGGTTGTTTTCCAAGGCCTCAAAGTTGCTACCTCAAAACTGGAAAACTGCCAGAAAATGGCTAAGGCAGAAAACTGTTTTGTGAAGCCTACTTTGGAGCTCAATTCAAGGAGAATGGATCTGATTCGAGACCTAAGTCTTCTACAACATGAAACTAGGTATGTTTATCTACCAAGGGAAGGAATCGGATGAAAGATCGGAGTTCTGGAAGGTCTCGAACAAAAGGCGCGAAGTTAGTACGAAAGCTGCCTTTTGACTGTTTTGCGGGCAGCTTACTTGTGCTTCAAGAAAGGAAGTTTATGGCCGAATTTAGAGTCCTTTTTAGAGTTTGTTTTTACCTTAATTGTTTCCTTGTTCATCTAGATTTGTATTAGGTTTTATTTGCCTTTAAATACCGTTCTATTTACGTTGTAAAACATAAGACTTTGATTAATCGAAAAACCTTTGGCTTTGTGCAAGTTGCGACTTGTTTGAGTTTGGTGGATTCCAAACTTGTGAGCTTTGTATCGATTGAATATCCTCTTCAATCGTGGTCGAGCAGCTACCCTTTTATACCATACGAGCTTTCCCCAGGTGTGGAATTGTCCGTTGGTTCCGTTTTATCCCAAGTTCGTATTAAGAGCGCTTCGTTCTTGATTCGAGCTCAATCGATTCTTCGATTGAGTCGTTTGCTGCGTGACTTTGATAAACATACACCCCCCAGGGGCTTATCAAGTGGTATCAGAGCCCGGTTCAAGTCAGGGCGAGGAAGGAGGCTGTGTTTCGTGCCAAAACTCAGCCGCAAAAAAAAACAAGAAAAAAAAAATCAGAATCGATGGCAGCAGAGGAGCTAGCAGAATCGATGTTCTTCACCCGTTGTTTAATTCAGGATCAATTGTGTTTGGTTCTCATTGATGGAGGCAGGGAGAGGAATTTAATTTCCTCCAGGATCGTGAGCAAGTTAGGGCTGCAATCGCAACTACATCCAAAGCCCTATATCTTGCAATTGCCGTACGAGAAATACTCAAGTTTTGTGCTTTCCCAGGTGGCCGTGAAGTTCTCGATTGGTCAATATGAAGATCAGATATGGTGTGACGTGGTCTACAATCTCCCCAGTGGAATTATTTTGGGACAGCCTTGGTTCTATGATCGACAAGTTCGGCTGGTTAGCAGAAGGAGCAAGAAATTCCGCTTGCAGAGTCAAAGAAAGGTGTTCGTATTGAATCCGTTGGCTCCAGAAGAAGCTGCCGAAGACTTGAAGACGCTGCAAAGTATCCAGGAAGAATATCGTAAGGCTTTGCTGGAGAAGCCGTTGACGTTGAGAGGCGACCCAGTAAAGACGCTGGCCGGAACAGGACACCCCTGTTCTACTTTGACGAAATAGAGGACGCGATCGGAAGAAGTCGTCACGATGATGAAGGTTGAGTCGGGAGACGCCAAAGACACTGTCGACTTGCTTGAAGGTGAAGGAATGATTATCTCAATGCCAGACACTTTGGGAACCGAAGGTAGTGCTTCCATCCACTGCTCTGGTGACGGGAAACTCTGTTTCTCCACGATGGAGCAGAGCAGGAGAGAGAAGGGGTTGGTCGGAGCGCTCGGGGCAACATCGACCTCAACCAATGACTCCCACACATTCCCTATACCCCCAGAAATCTCTCACCTCGATCAATTGGAAACGATCCCTTCTATTTTACAGAATCACGATCGAGCTCCCAAGCCCCTGGACGCGCACAAAGAAGAAGGAAAAATGTGCGAATGGGTTAGAGCTTCTGAGAGTGAGACGAAACCAATGGCCCTTGAAGAATCATCAAATACAGTCCCAAGAACGTGTCGTGATGGTCAATTGGAGTCGAATCGGGTCGAGGCGAAAACACCCAATTCAGAAATTTCGCCCCAAAACGTGAAGCAAACAGAGACCGAGAAGGTTGAATCAGGTGGAGCGATTGGCCACGAATTAAAGCTATCGAAGACTGTTGAAAAGCTTAGAGAGGGCCAAGGAAGCTATAGGATAAGTCGAATCAGTTCGAAGATGCTTGGATTGGAAAACCCCAATTTCGAATTTGATGGTCTGTGTTCACTGTATTTGAATTCCAATGACAGCGAGAAGAATGCAGATGATGATTCGTCACTTCCCAGGAGAATTCGTAGCTTTGAATCGACGTTGGACTCCATTTCGATGGCGAATAACGCAGTACCAGGTATTGAATTGAAGGAAGGAAGCTTGGATTCGGATTCTGGGCAAAGGCAGGAGCTGGAATTGTGCGGTGAGCTGCCGGAATCTGGTAACGGAGAAAATTGTCGACTGGGCGTGATTGTGCCAACTGAAAACATGAAAGGTGCCCAATGGAGTCCTATGAAGATGCAGGAGCTGGAATTTCGCCCGAAAGAAGCAAAGGTACGAGCAGATGAAGCTGCCAATGTTATGCCGAAAATGATGTTTGAGGAGCCCTCTTTCGATCCCATTTGGGATCAATTCTGTGAACGATTTGAGCAACAAAAGGCTAAAGTGTTGAGGGCAACACTTTTTGAAGAGGGAGGGCCTGATATGATCCCAAATTGCCGACTATTCACGTTACAATTACTTGACAAAGAAGCTATCAAAGTTGGGAAGAAGAAGAGCAGAATTTGGCTAAGTCAAAATCCGTGTTCAGGGTACATACTTTGGAGGCATGGTTCTCTCAATGTCTTGGTGAAAATTCAAGTTTAAGGGTTTGTTTTGCAGATCAAGTTACCATCTTTCCAATGGTATGCTTTATGGAGCCAGATGATGTCATTAAGGTTGTTTTCCAAGGCCTCAAAGTTGCTACCTCAAAACTGGAAAACTGCCAGAAAATGGCTAAGGCAGAAAACTGTTTTGTGAAGCCTACTTTGGAGCTCAATTCAAGGAGAATGGATCTGATTCGAGACCAAAGGCTTCTACAACATGAAACTAGGTATGTTTATCTACCAAGGGAAGGAATCGGATGAAAGATCGGAGTTCTGGAAGGTCTCGAACAAAAGGCGCGAAGTTAGTACGAAAGCTGTCTTTTGACTGTTTTGCGGGCAGCTTACTTGTGCTTCAAGAAAGGAAGTTTATGGCCGAATTTAGAGTCCTTTTTAGAGTTTGTTTTTACCTTAATTGTTTCCTTGTTCATCTAGATTTGTATTAGGTTTTATTTGCCTTTAAATACCGTTCTATTTACGTTGTAAAACATAAGACTTTGATTAATCGAAAAACCTTTGGCTTTGTGCAAGTTGCGACTTGTTTGAGTTTGGTGGATTCCAAACTTGTGAGCTTTGTATCGATTGAATATCCTCTTCAATCGTGGTCGAGCAGCTACCCTTTTATACCATACGAGCTTTCCCCAGGTGTGGAATTGTCCGTTGGTTCCGTTTTATCCCAAGTTCGTATTAAGAGCGCTTCGTTCTTGATTCGAGCTCAATCGATTCTTCGATTGAGTCGTTTGCTGCGTGACTTTGATAAACATACACCCCCCAGGGGCGTATCAGGTAAGTATTCCTTTCGTTTTTTGTGTTCACTCTAGGGGGATCATGTTGTTTGGCAATAGTGGCTTGAGTTTTGGGCTAATGACTTGGTTTGAATTGTCCATTTTATTGTTTATGTTTTACCGTTTCTTTTCTAATGATGGGATAATGATTTTCCATCATATTATTATGATTTTGTTGGCCTACGGCCTACCTCTAGTCATCCCCACATATGTGTTAATGGGTAATATCAGTCAGAGTCAAAGTACCGATTTTGAAGCTACATCCGGCCAAGAGACAAGGTACTAAGTTAGTATTTTAATAGAAAAAGAATTTGCGTCGAGAGAATGATAACAAAAACTTTACACTTAAGAGTATCTAACAATTTCTCACTTGAAAATACTATAACATAAATATTTAGCATTAGGAAAAATTTTACACTAATAAAAAGTTATCAAGAAATTCCCAAGAAACAACACACACAAAAAAAAAAAATTAAGGCGGTTATTTCATTTGAAACTAGTGTTTTTAGCAAGGTTATTAAACTCATTTATACTGCTATGTCAATTTGGTAATTAGAATGACCCAGTTGATGGTATAATTGGTTTATACTAGTTCATGCTGATTTTAACAAAATATGTAGGGAAGTGAGAAATCATTAACGCACAAATAAAATTAGGCATATGTAACAATATTTGAAGACAATCTCTCTAAAATCTAAATCGATATATAAACAAAATACAACATTCCAAACAGAGTAAAAAATCCTTATATTTAAAAATGGCATCCAAAATTTTATTTTTGAATCCAACAAATAACATCAATATTTAACTTTCAAATTCAAGAAACAAGTCAAAAATAAAATTTTTAATTAAATTCACCAAAATAACATCATTTTGTTTAAAAATTGAAAATTGATTATGATGATCATACCGGAGACATTCCAACCAATTTTATAACCGGTAGCGGTTCAACCCGATTCGTGGATTAAGTCTCACAAAATTGACTTTGAGAAAAATAGATTATAATTTGAGAATAGAGTCACACATCTCAACAAGTTCAATCAACACCGCTGGTTGGATATATGTAACTAGTGAGGAAGTCGTAACCAGAGCAGAATTGGAAGTGGGAATACAAGGGATTTGGGCTCCGTACTTTGTCACTTTTCCTTCTTTTTTTTTTTCTTTCAGAAGACCCCAGCCAGCCAGCCGGGAGTGCGGAAGGAGAAAGTACACACACAACGAACAACAGAGAAGACCGGGAAATATAAAGGGTGATTAACAGGGAAAGGGGGCCGAAAAAGTAGTCTTTTGCCCTGTTTTTATCTTTGCTTCTCTCTCCCTCCTCTGCAATAAAAAGGCCATTGAAGAAGGGCAGGAATCAGTGAGAGAGATAGACACAGAGCCGAGAGAGAAATACAGAGAGAGTTATTGGACTTCCTTTTCCCTTCCCCTTCCTTTCTCTTGTTCCCTGCTTTTGAGGTCCTCTCTCTCTCTCTCTTCCTCTCTGTACTCTGTAGCCGTCTCTGCTGTCTTGCAGATTCATTTCTCGTCCCCCCACCCACGCATTTAAGTCTCCCCTTCCCTCCCTCCTGCTAAGCAAATAGCAATCCAATCCACCCCCAACCTCCCCACACTTTACTATTATTACAGTAACAACAGCTCCCTTTGGTTTGGCTTTCCCCGGCGAGTCTCGGTCTTCCATTCTTTCGCCTAGAAAAGGGTAAACAAGCAGTAATCCACTCTTCTCCTTCGATCTGTAATCCCTAACTCCCTCCAGAAAATGACATTTCAGAAAGAAACGAGGAATTTCAGGGGTGGACGAAAAAGGGGAATTTCATTTCTTCTAATTTTGCTGGGATTACGCTTTCTTTTGTCTTATTGACTGTCTTGTATATGTTTCAGATCCGCCTGGACTTGGAAGAAGAAGAAGAAGAAAAAAAAAAACGACAGACCCGTGAAAATGGTGCCGCCGCATCAGATCCAAGCGGAGTTAGCGATGGTCCCAAATTCAAACGAGACGGAACACGGCGGCGGCGGAGGAGGACTGGAAGAGAAGCAAGAAGAGCAGTCAATGGCGGGATTCAAGAACTTCCTGTGGCACGGCGGTTCAGTGTGGGACGCGTGGTTCAGCTGCGCTTCCAATCAGGTGGCGCAAGTCCTGCTCACGCTGCCCTACTCCTTCTCCCAGATGGGGATGGTCTCCGGAGTTGTGCTCCAGATCTTCTACGGTCTCGTCGGAAGCTGGACGGCTTACCTCATCAGCGCGCTCTACATTGAGTACAGAAGCAGGAAGGAGAAGGAGAATGTGAACTTCAAAAACCATGTCATCCAGGTAAAACAAAAAAAAAAATCCACCGCAATTTTTACCGATCCGCTTTTTACGGCGGTCAAAACCTTGGGCTTACTTTTCTTCTCTTTGCTGCGAGTGGACAGTGGTTCGAAGTGTTGGATGGGTTACTGGGTCCATACTGGAAAGCTGTGGGGCTTGCCTTCAACTGTACTTTCCTTCTCTTCGGCTCTGTGATTCAGCTAATTGCATGCGCCAGGTTACCCCCAAAAACCCAACCTTACTTTACCCTCATCTTCCGGCCGCCATTAATATTCTCATCCATTTAAATAGTAAAATCTCTGACGCTGGCCAACATTGTTATTGGGGAGGACAGCAATATTTACTACATAAACGACCGGCTGGACAAGAGGACGTGGACGTATATCTTCGGCGCGTGCTGTGCAACCACCGTGTTCATCCCGTCGTTCCATAACTACAGGATATGGTCGTTCCTGGGACTCGGGATGACTACCTACACCGCCTGGTACATGACCATCGCCGCCGTGGTTCACGGCCAGGTCGACGGCGTCACCCACTCCGGCCCCACCAAGCTCGTCCTCTACTTTACCGGCGCCACCAACATCCTCTACACTTTCGGCGGTCACGCCGTCACCGTGTAAGTTAAATTCGTTATTACCTTCTTTCTTTTTACCATGGAGGAATGAACGGCTTTTTTCTTTTTTTTTTTTAACCTGCGATCCAGCTGGGTGGGTAAATGGTAATTAAATTTATGTTTCCTTCTCTGGGCGTCCAAATCGGTGCTTCCACACGGCTTCTGTTTGCAGCTTTTGCCGGTTGCCTTGGGCGTCGAGAGAGAGAGAGAGAGCCCATTAGCTAGCTTTAGCTAGTAGCTAGACAACATCATTCCGATTATATAATTTTGTTCCCCGCTTTCCCCCTCCCATGTTCCGTTTTCTTGACTGATTTCTTGTCACTTTACGAGTCTTAATAATAATAGATGGGTAATTGACCAATCACTCCAGCAAATAATAATAATAATGCTAATAGTAATTTGTCTCTTCCGTTTTTGCTAATGACTATCTAAGCTGGTTTTAATCATGGAGTAGTAACAATGATTAAGTTTGAACGAATCCTAAGCCCCAATTAATTGATTGATTGATTAACTTGGGTTGGTTAATAATAATAATAATAAAAATTAACAGGGAAATAATGCACGCCATGTGGAAGCCACAGAAGTTCAAGTACATCTACTTGATAGCCACGCTGTACGTATTCACACTGACGATCCCGTCGGCGACCGCCGTGTACTGGGCGTTCGGCGACCAGCTGCTCAACCACTCCAACGCCTTCTCGCTCTTGCCCAAGAACGCATGGCGTGACGCCGCCGTCATCTTGATGCTCATCCATCAGGTAGTTAAAATTAAACGCTCCTGGTGATTAGATTAATTAAAATTAGTTGATAACAATTTGTAATCGCCGGGGATGTCTATTCATATATGTGTGGGCAGTTCATAACGTTCGGGTTCGCTTGCACGCCGCTGTACTTCGTGTGGGAGAAGGTGATCGGGATGCACGACACGAAGAGCATCTGCCTGAGGGCGGTGGCGAGGTTGCCGGTGGTGATCCCGATCTGGTTCCTGGCCATTATCTTCCCCTTCTTCGGGCCCATCAACTCCGCCGTGGGGGCCCTGCTCGTCAGCTTCACCGTCTACATCATCCCCTCCATGGCCCATATGCTCACTTACAGGAAGGCCTCCGCCAGACAGGTAAAGGCTAGCTAGCATTTCTCTCACTCAGCAGTAAGTATATATGTGCGGGTTTAGTTAGGGTAATTAAGGTTTGTTTGTGAGTGAGTGGGACAGTTGCCCGCCCCGCCACCACATTCCACAGTTGACAGTGTCTGTCCCACTCCACCCCTAATTAATGGGGGGGATTGATATGGACGCAAGTATGGTAGGCGGCATGTCCTTTTCATTCTAGTTAAGTAACATAACAATAACATTGCTGCCTGCTAACATAGTTGCATTCTCCTAGTTACATTACATACAGATAGATAGAGATACAGTACATCCGATCCTTCTTCTGGGTTTGGGGGTTGGGTTGGAAATATATATGCTGCTTAGGTTACCACTCCTGTCTCAGTCCGTTTCGTTTCGTTTTGTCTTTTTGGTAAACAATAATAATAGAGGTCGAGGACGGAGACGAGTGAGAGTGAATGTTGGTTGCGGGCTCACCAATTATTAGTGGAAGCAGCCGCCGCCGCCGTCCTATTTTCCAATCCTAGCTAGCTAGCTAGGAAGTAGGAAGAGGTCAGTCAGTCAGTGAGTCCGTCGTCCTATTTTCATAGACTTATACTTTTTTGTTTTTTTTGTTGATTGTTTAATTTGCAGAACGCCGCGGAGAAGCCCCCCTTCTTTTTACCGAGCTGGACGGCGATGTACGTGGTGAACGCGTTCGTGGTGGTGTGGGTTCTGGTTGTCGGGTTCGGGTTCGGCGGGTGGGCCAGCGTCACCAACTTTGTAAGGCAAGTCGACACTTTCGGCCTCTTCGCCAAGTGCTACCAGTGCAAGTCTCCCGCTCCCCTCGCCACCGCCGCCGCCGCGCCCTCCGCCGCTCGCCATCACTGAATCCAAACTAGGAAACAAACTCAGCTTTTTTTTCCCTCCCTCCCATATTTTGTAACATACATGGGGGATGAATCATGAGTATATTATCTTATTAGCCCCCCCGCCCCCGCCCTCACCCTCCTTCCTTACTACATGTGATGTGTGTTGGATTTTCTTTTTTCTTTCTCCTTTTTTTTTTAGTTGAAATTAATTAGTTTGATAATTTAAACATACTAGTGTGTTGAATTTGTGATGATCCATGATGATGATGATGATGTGATTCCTTTGCTTCAAAAGCATTGGCTACCTGTCACGTTAAAATTAGACTATTTCAGAAAAACTAAACTATATTGAAATGTTCTTCTTGCCTAGTGTTGATTGATTTACATTCATTCTTCCTTCACCTCCTTTGTTCCACTTATTTTTTCCTATCTTCTCCCGGCAGCTACTGAGTTTATACTGTGCGTATACGGACGCCGCAGCATGTACAAAGCTACGTGAACAAATATATACTATAAAACTGAGGTGGGGTTGGGTTACTGGGTACAGAGTAGAATGGAGCAGCAGCGGCGAAGCCTCTTTTGCAAGTAATAATTACGAGCCATGTTCCCAAAGCAAAAGCGGCAAGTGGGGAAAGAGGCGTGATGCTTTTGTTGCAACTAGTCCATCGGTTAAATATGATGGACAAGAATGACCGGTATGGGTTGAAGAATGGGCCAACATAGGAGCATCCACATAAAAATCGGTCATAAATGATGGTCCTTGTGTAGATAAGCCAAGTCCTCCCTACACAAGTGTGACATGGATGTGTCATGCATGGAAGATTTGGAGTCAGTGAGTAGTGAAGATGTCGATGACGGAGAATTGCACCCCCCACACCTTAATACACAATGGTACTACAACATCCCTTCTATGCTGACAGTGGCGATCCGGATTGCCCTCCTATACCCATATGGAATTATAATACAGGTTTGTAGTTGGAAAACATGTAGAGGAAAACCACATGTTGTGGATGCGTTGAAAGAATATGCGATACATATAGCTTTCAATATCATGTCATCGCATCGAACACTAAACCGTCTGCTGTGAGAACTATGGAGACGACTGCATGTCACATGTGTTGAGATGCATATATTAAGAGGCATGGGGTTGGCTTTTTCATAAGGTGGATAACATCCACACATGTAATTTGTCAATTCTTTCTCTTGATCATAGGGAGTTAAATGCAAGGAAAGTTGCACAAATGATCAAGCATCTAGTTGAGGCATAGCCTATGATCACTATAAAGGTTGTCATTGAAGTAAAGAACTGATATAGATACAGTATAAAGTACAAGAAAGTATGACATGGAAAACAAAAGCAATGGTAGAGTTTTATGGTGATTGGGTTGGGTCATTTGCTTACCTACCCTGATTATTCTTGCATTTGTTTACAAAAATCCCATGATAAGTTTTTGTGCCCCAATACTAGGATCTGCAGGGGAAAATAAGTTTTTAATAAACTGTTTGGGCATTCAAACCATGCATTGATGTTTCGACCACTGTCTGCCAGCAATCTAAGTAGATGATACCTTTCTGATGGGCAAAGACAAAAGCCCTCTACTCATTGCCACAATATTTCCACCTTCATTTGTTGTATTTATCGGATAACAACTCTGATTGGTCATGATTGTTCCTCCAACTATACACTCGGAGAAGTACTACTTGTAAAACCTGAAAGTATATAGACAAGATGAAGAATATAAGAGAGGTCCTCCATGAAGGTGCAGATTGGCTAGAAAATCACGATTTTGAGAAGTGGACATTATACCAGGACGGAGGGTATAGGTATGAAATAACAAATATGAACATTGGGTATGAGCCTCAATGGTATATGTTGTTGGTCTTGCCAATATAAACGTTGGATTCTACACCCTACAGAAGAAAACAGATGACATACGTTCATGGGGGATAGGTCCAACTTGCATTATAAGGTGACTTTGTTTAGTCGAAAAAATGACCCCTACAAAGTAGAAACAGGAAGGCCAATTGGGAACACAATATAAGGAAATGCTCAAGCGGTCACAAATTATGCAGTGAATGGAATAGGAGAGTGCACTTGCGGGAAGTATCAAGGGAGATATGTTTTTGCTCTCATGCCTAAGTCACTGCCAAATGCGTTCACATCAAACCACTATAATTTGTTAGTCCATACTACAAGGCTATAAGTTTCATCAACATTTGGCAAGGGTCATTCGTGTCTTTAGCTCATGAAACTTATTGACCAGTACGCATGACAGGAGGAATTTCCCACGACCAATAGTAAACAATTGATACTTATGTTGTTCTTTCGGGAATATGTTGTTTTTCACTAGGGATATGTGTATGTTTCATAAAAAATATGTCGTTGTTATGTTGTAATGAGTATGTTGTTTTTTCTTTCTGACTATGATACGATATTTTCAAATAACAACAATTTGAAAAAACAAGCTAAAATCAATAAACAAATTTGAGAGATAGATTCAAGATGAAAAAATAACAATAAAATATGAAGTTGTCATAAAAAAAGAAACAATTGCCAAGCCTAATCAAAATAACTCTAGAAAATAAAAGAATATCTATAGTCACACCTCTCCCGCAACATTTCCCCCTTACTTGTCCTCGTCTATCTCCCCAGTCCCTACGCTTGTAACGAACTCGATGTGCAACTAGAGTCACATGTTAGAGAAGAAGTGGAGATGATATTGCAGTGGACGAATAGGGACTGTAGATATTGCTTTTCGGATGTTTGATGCTTGGTTGCAAGGTTTGAAATTGGCCAAATTGGAAAACAAATAATAAGAGAGAGATGAGCTTTATGACCCTCTTCTGAATTATTGGGTGGGCGGTGCTGAGCTTGATGATCATCCCCTGAATTCCCTTGTGACATGCTAAAGTTGGTACTCGTACGAGGCTGAAATTGACACCTTTTATTGTACTTCCACATGTATTTTTACTTCCTCGGGGCTACGTTTACTTCTCCTTAGTGGTGATAGAGAGAGGGGTTGGATATCAATTACGTGGGAGGAAGAACGTGATGGTGCATGTGCTGGCGATGATGTCCCTTAGATGTTCTCGTGTACACAACAAGATATTCTTGAAGAATCTCCACAAGAAGGACATTTTTTCGAGTCCTATTGTGGGTTCCCTCTCCATAGCCGCACTCGCAATTTCCAACATATCAACGTAGTTCACAAACATGGTAGTTAGAACATATCTTTCTCGAATAAAACAAATAAGATATAAGTTAAATGCATGCTTACCAACGAACCAATCACAACACCATGTTTGGTTACCCATGTTTGGTGAACTTGCAATACCAAATCATGTACTCGTCTTTGGTATCCCATTAGCCTCATCGTTTGGGTGCCATCAACTTTATGTCTCACTTGATTGTTCTGTATACCAATCCAAGGATGGTGCATAGATATATAGTTGATGATGGTGTCCCGCATATCCTATCTGTATTTGCAGAGACCTTTAAACCCCTTAGGCGGTGACAAAGGAATTGGATGTTGCCACTGATATTCTCGGACGCATCTATTCAGGAGGTGCTAATCAACAATCTTGAAGCAAATGAGAGGCACCTTCATGACCAATATTGATGTTCCTCAGGGCTCCACAATCCATAGTTACTGGTCCATAAGGATAAGGATCCCAATTTACCTACAAATAATATTATGTTGAATTAATGTACTTATCTTTTTTAAGGGGATTAATGTACTTATCAAAATCAATAAGTTCAGGAAAAAGTAAGTTCTGGTGGGAGAATACCAAGTTAAACTCCACGTAGTTAAGATGTTCGCAGTACTGTCCATGAGTGTTCAAGCACTCTCAAGAAAGCTCCATTCCACTTAGCATCATAAGGCGCTTTCCTTAGTTGCTCACCGAGAGACTAATTGTTGACAGCGAAGTATGGTGCGAAAGATGGTATGTGCTCCCTAACCCAGAGTTTGCCGATGAACATGGACCATTACCTTGCTTTGACTTTAGATCCGTACATTTTTACAACTCCACCTACACAGTCACTAAGCCAGCCGCTTCCCAAATTTTTTTGTCCCATCTCCTTCTGATCTCCTAATATATGCGAGCATACCTCTCCCCCTACTTGTCTATGGCATCCTCTCGTAGAACACCATCGGTGCTCACTAGCCAAGGCTTTCACATCATAGACTTGTCCATTTGTGGTTTCTAGCGGCCTTCTGATAAATGGCAAGAGTGTACACCAAAAGAGCGATTAAGGCAAACAAGGGCCTTAGACGAGACAGGAGGGGATGACTTTTTATGTTATGAAAAGAACAAAAAAGAATGTGTGAGATACGGAATCACTTTTTCTAATTCTTTTTTTTCTTCTTAATTGCACGCTATAACATTCGATTTAAGTCGGAATTTGAAATTTTTTCATAGAAGAACGTATTCATTAGGATCTACTATGATATCCAATTTGCTATATTTTGAGCAAAGAAAAAAAAAAACTCTTGAAAATATGTGTCGGTTGTAGTATTACCACTATCATATCTATCATATCAACATGTTTGAACTCAAAAATTTAAAAGAAATTATATAGAAAGAACGCATTAATTAGCATTTAAATAACGAAATTTATTTTGTTAGTTTTGTCACAACATAAGACCTTATACCTACATCATATCAACGTTATATCATAATATTATCATAGTACCATTGTAATAATAACATGACATAACACTGATATGAAGTCATCAAATTATTTTGTCAAACGTAAAAAACCTTATACTAACACCATATCAATATCATATATACCACCAACATTAATTAAGATCTAAATAGTGATATTCATTTGTTTTCCTTTCTTCAAATATAAAACCTCATACCAACATTAACGACAATGATATGATATAGTTAAATTAATTTTTCAATCATAAAACCTCACCCAACATCATATTTTATCATATAAACATCATATCAGCATCATATCACTGTCAGTGATAATATCGTGATATGACAGTGCATGATGACCTGCAATTCTTATGTTAATATAAATATTAAAATGATATCATCATGTAGAGCATAAAAAATATGATTTATCTGTGCTGATGTGACTTGAATCGGACTATCAGCCGCTACGACTGGAAGTCATGGGGTCTCGATGTTATTTGGGTTTCCCGCTCTGTGCCAAGTTGTAACCGTCTTTTCTTTAACCATATTGGATTAGGGTTAGGAGAAGTACTATAAATACTTCTCATAATCCTCTGTAATCTGTATCTCCTCAAGTATAGTAAAAACTGGCTCTCTCCACCCTGTGAAATAGTTAACACACATTGTGTTAGTGAACCACGTAAATCATGTGTCGTGTGTGTGCTTTCATTTCTTGCATTGGCGAATCCTCATTTCCTGATCCGCAGAATACAGTCGTGACAATCTGTACAAAATACTTTGAAAAATGTTTTAACAACATCCTCAAAATTCAAGCCAGCCCCCCAAAATTCGGTCAGTTTCTCTCCTCTCTCCTACTTTCCCTTCTTACCCCCTACAAAGTTGGCCATTGGATCTCTTCTCTCTCAATTTCATCCGTTGATTGTGGTTTTGTACTACTTCAAAACTATAGGGTTTTGTACTCTAACCAAGTCGAATAATAATGAAGTGAATGTCCATACTTTAATCCAAATATATTTGAGGAATATGACAATAAATCTAAAAACTGAGATAGTTGAGGTTTTTTTGTGTGTCATAGTTAGATAGTAATAGGCAGGAGAGTACATCAGAATAGTCAAAATTCCAATTCAAATGGTCAATTTTACTTACTTGCTCATAATTTTAAAAATACGCATCTTTCCTTCTCCTTCACCAACATCATCTAGTTCTCTCACACTAACCACCATCGACCATCATCAATTCAAATCAACGTATTAAACATCTTCGATTCACCTCTTCTCAACATTAACCTTGATAAATTGGAACATTAACCTTGAGAAATTATTATTGTAAGTGTTAGGTGTTTTGTGTTATTTATGATTTTTCTTATTAATATTTTTCCGTTGTCGCTATTATATGAACCTTAAAATTCTATAATTTTACAATTCAATTTTATGATTCCGAATTTACCTACTTAAAATCCAGATCTTGATTTCTATGAGTACAATTGCTGAAAATGTAAAATGTGCCAGCCAATACTAATTGATCGGCCGATGAAAAAATCGTGGATGTCACAAAATGTACAACTCTATTATTTTCTAAAATAAGGGGACTAAAAATACAAAAAAAAAAATATTAAATATAAACTTCCTTCGGTTCAACACAGAGTCTTAAGCTCTCTCTAAGGTTTTTAAACCCTTATCAGATCCCTGGTTGGAACCGGTCCGACTTAAGTCAGGCTTCAAAATGACCTCCAGAAAGTCCCGCGGTCTGACCCCTAAAGAGGGAGAAGAAGAGAGGAGGAAGAGGAACAAAGAAAGGGAGATGGTGGGTGGGCCATGGAGATTTGTGGAAAATAAGTTTTTAATAAATACATCTAAGATAAATTTCATTTCAGTATTCAATCTTTAATTACTACCTTATTTGTATATATATTTAGAAAACGTTTAAACCATTTTTAACCGGTTGGACCCCAATCAAACCATTAAACCTTAAACCGCTTGCTAGACCGGCTCAATGGCTTAACCCGGTTTGACAACCCTCTCTCTTATATCATCTGACTGAGAGTCTGAGACGATTGGAATGACCCACTATATCAATGAGGTGCCAAACTTACTTAATTTTCCATTTATTTATTTTTCAGATAAAATTCTTAATATAAGATTTGTGCTGGAGCAAAGATCCAAATGTGATTCTGTCTCTGTAGTTTACCAATATCACCAGAAAGCCATCATTTTTTAACTTTAAGCGGCAAATTAGGTGAAAACAATAGTATTTATATGAGCAAATATGATCAAAATTCAAACATAAATTCAGATTCAATGTCTGATAAATACTTGAATAATATAAATTTTTAATAGAAAAGTTTACCATAAGTTCAGAAGATAAAACTCGTTTATATGAAGAAAAGGCACATGCTAAAGTTTTCTCATGGACCGAACGCTATGTTGAATTCAATGCTCGCCGATTTCAGAACATTGTATCTTGCCAAGATAAAATGTGACGTGTTGGTATGTTTTAAGTCTGTATTCGGTAATTTGTACTTCCGGCCGGGATGGTTGTATTTTTTTTTTTTTGTTTTTAAATATCTTAGTAGAGTTTTAATCAAATTGAGATAATAGTTAGTTTGGCTGGTCTGGGTGACGACGGCCAAGACCGGGAGAGGCCGGAAGCTTGGCTGGTCTGTGATCTGTGTCGTCTCATAGAGGGTGAGTGAATTAGTGGTTGAGAGTTGGAGTTGACGCCCGAAGCCAGCTCATGAGATCGATTTTTTGTTAATTTTTTTTCCACAAACATTATATATGAATTGTTTTTGTTGTGTGACAAAAAAAATTCGCTCAAAATGAATGATTGTCAGTGGCGGATCCAGAACACAATAGAGCACTGGGCCACATTTTATTAGAAAATTAGAACCGTAAAACAAATCTAATGATTATAGTTTTGTTTTTACAATGTCAATTGTACACAACGGTATTATAATTTAGCAAATGCATCAATAATGGAGTCCACATCTATACCAATAGTATACACTGTTTCAAATAAAAATACTTGAGCAATCGGCAAGAAATTCATCGCTTATTTTTTGCGCAAATCAATTTTCACATGTTTCATTGTTGAAAAGGTTCTCTTCGTAGTAGCTGTTGAAACGAGCAGCGTCAACACTAGACAATCAATCGACTAATCAATTTGCATTGTGTGTTCATCCCTATATCCACCAGCTGCACAGTAAATTTTCAAGGAAACAAACCTCATATTTCTTTTAGTCTATCACGTTTTAGACTTTTAAGTTTCATTATTTTTTTTAGACGTACAATCTTTGGGGCAAGAATTTCTAAACTAAATTTAAAGTAGTGATTTAAATATGTTCATCTGAATCATTTTTCTAGTTATACACAATCTTATTATAAAATAACACTAGACCGAGTGCCTAAAATCGAAATTTTATAAGGACTATACTAATACCGGATCCAGAGGAGGGCTGGGCCTGGGGTGGCCACCCCCTGGATCCGCCAATGATTATTGTTATATCTCAACTTTTAGATGTGACAGATACGGTCACGTATACCAAATGTTGTATCTTGCTATGTATCGAATTCAACAATACATGTATAATAATAAACATGTATTGACAATGATACAACTATTTAACAACGACAACTTTCAAATTATCTCTTATATTCAATTAGCCAAATTACTAGAATTGTGCCACTCTCGGGCCTCGCCGCCTCTAGATTTGGTATGTTGTATATAGTTCATAGTTATTCATTTGCATATAAATCAAATTCAATTAAAAATATCGAATATGTAAGTTATAGGGTTGAAATTAAAGGTTTTCTATTTTTCATGCGTTTTTTAATCGATTTATAAATCTTTTGTGTAACCTTATATTTGAAAATTTTGTACTCTATAATCTACAAAATAATGTTTATTTTTTATATATTTCTAGAAACATTTTTGCCAGTCTACCCCATACACCTTCATTTTTAAGTCAAAAATTGAAAAAATTTCTCAAATTAGTATGTGGATGCTAAAAGGTTTTCCATGGTTAGTACCCGAAGATTTCAACTCCATCCTATATCCAGATGAAGTTACAAACCTTAGGGAGATAACAAGCAATATGGTATTTTTCAGGGCCTAGGCTGGACATGGATCTTGATGATCATAGGGCTACTGGTTAGGTTCACATTAATAGACAAGTGGTTAATCCTAATGCGATGAAATTGGATCATGTACTGGGGAATGTGGAGAGAATGATATAATTCCCAGCCTGGGATGTTGAATTCTTCACTCCAAACTTCTTCGATTATTGTGGGATGATGATCAAACATATTGGTCCTATACTATCCTTTCTTAAATCCTTCAAATTCTTCGACATGTGGAACAGCCCATTTATATGTGTTTATACCTTAAATTGGCTTTGTACCACATTGATTATTCACAATGCATTTATTGTCTATATAAGGCCATATCAATAGTAACAATTAATGTTATTTAAGTTGGACCTTATGGTACTAGAATTTTAAACCCAAATCACTAAGTCTCCAGAAAGGAACTGATGTCGTCGCGAGTCTACTAGACCAGGTTTGTCACGAGTTGTGTAGCCCAAGGTGGTCGCGATATTTAGACCGCATTGCCATCAAGTTTAGTAGACCAAGGTGGTCGCGGGATCTAGACCACGTTGGCGTCAAGTCTAGTAGACCAAGGTAGTCGCGAGATCTAGACACCATGTCGGTCGTGAGATGTAGAAGGCCCTCGTCTTGAGATATGAAATGATCATGGTAAAAGGGAGGCAAGTAACAAGACGTCAATTCCAAGAGAGAGAGAGAGAGAGAGAGAGAGAGAGAGAGAGGAAGAAGGCAGTTAATATGGAAATTGCCAATTATCCCACGTTCAAACACACGCCAGCCACGTCCGAGGAAGAAGGAGAGCAGTACTTTTTTGAAGTTACTCTCAAACGATTTTTCTAGGGTTAATACCCTAGTTTGGCCCGAAGTATAGCGTAAGTGACAGTTCTGGCCCCATTTTTCAAATAAGACATTTATGGCACACTTTAGAAACTATTGGACAAATTTGGCTCAAAATTTTCTTTGACCGTTAATATTGATGGTCAAACACTATTCTGTTAGTAACTCAGCAAAAACAGCTGATGTGGCATGCCACGTCATTAAATGATATTATTTTAATTTTATAATTCAATTAAAATAAAAATTAACAAATTAACAAAATCACTTATTATCCCAAATCTCCGGCCCCAAATCCCCAAATTCAAACCCTAAACTAAATCAAAATCATCGTCCATAAGAGGGAGGCGCCTCCTCCTTCTCCGACGACTACCACTCTGCCGCCTCTCCCGTTCCTTCCCAAAAACCACAACTAACGAGCAGCCTGATTACAGGTGAGCTTGCTCTGTTTGCTGTTTAGCACAGTCGCAGCGACCTTGCTTGGATCTAGATCTCGCAACGGCCTTGCTTGGATCTGGATCTCGCCGGTGATCTGGACCGCTTCAGTTGCCTACCTGTCCGTCGAGCTCACCTCCTCGCTCACTACCAAATGCTGCATCGGAGAAAACGGATTAAGGCTCTAGGAAACGAATGAGATAGGGGGATCGATTGAGTTATTAATCACCAGTGAGAAGTCGGAGGCAGGGGAGTTGCTATCGTGAGCGTCGGAGGCGAAGGAGCAGCGGTCGATGCTGGGGAAGGCAGAGGAGAAGAGGCTGAAGTTGGAGGAGTCCTGCGTACGCGAGAATGACGGAGTCGAGGATGGTGTCCCGGACGCTGAACACGGCAGAGGAGGAGGAATGATGGCGGCGGGTCGTGGGTTTAATTTAGGGTAAGGGAGAAAGAATGGGCTGGTGGGTTTTGATTATTTAGGGTTAAGGAGTTAAGTTGTCAGGGGAGAAAGAGGAAATTCTTTTAATTTGTTAGTTTTATTTTTATATTAATTGAATTAAAAAAATAATATTTAATTATGTGGCATGCCACATAAGCTGTTTTTGCTGAGTCACTAACGGACTAGTGTTTGACCGTCAATATTAACGGTCAAAGAAAATTTTGGGCCAAATTTGTCCAATAGTTTCAAAAGTGGGTCATAAATGTCTTATTTGGAAAATGGGGCCAAACCTGACACTTACGCTATACTTCGGGCCAAACTAGGGTATTAACCCATTTTCTATGATGGTTACCACTTCAAGGCTATAAATAGGAGGAGGAATTGACAGAGAAAGGGTTCGCCAAATTCACACCAGACAACCTAATGTCAAATTTTATCCTTTCCTCTGCAATTTTAGTCGTAGTCGTAGATTTGGAGCTCTCATTGAATCTCCATAGGAGTAGGAGTAACTTAATATAGATCTGTGTCATGAGTCGTGCAAACATCGAACACCATCGTTCGAACTTTTTTTTGAAGATGTGTGAATTGTGTTAAGTTAATTGTTGTCCAAAGAAGTCAAGGTGCAATCAATTCGATTTCAACGCAAGTTTTCTCGCTAGAAAATAAATTGGCACAACTGGTGGGACACTTGTGTTCGATTCGATGGCTCCGAGGCGTAGGAATCAAGAAGGTGATGCTCCGACTGGCTATGTGGAGGAGCAGGTGGCCAACATTGAACATGGCCAAGCATCAGAGGAAGTGGCCGGAGGAAATGGTGGACTAGAGATCTTGGTGGCGACCATGCCTAATGGAGATCTTGGTGAAGCATTAGAGGTCCTTCGTCAAATGATGGAGGAGAACCGCAAGATGGTGGCAGAAACCGTCAAGCCTTGGAGGAGAACCGCCAAGTGACGAAGGAGAACCGCAGTGATGAAGGAAAACTGTCAAGTGATGGAGGAGAATCGTCGATGCATGGAGGAGGCCTTTGCAGGTACCAATAAGATAATATCTCAACTTGATTGTTTTTATTTAAATTTGGATAGGTGTTTAGATAAGATTTTGGAGATAAGTAAAAGTGATTTAAGATATTTGGGCAACTTTTAGTAACACCAGTGTCGCAATGAATGGTTTTGCAGCAAAATGGTTTAGACCCAACCGCAAATAATACTGTTGTGTGCAAAAAAAACATCTAAGTCCGGCTTTCGGAATCCCCAGCCACGACTAGGGAACTTGTTGTCTCTTGTGGCAACTCAACCACCCTCTCAACGTGAGAGTTTTGGTGAAAGGTCCACCTCCAATTTGAACACTAGTGATGGGGTCTTTCGTGTACAAGGTGATGTTCAACCACTAGTTCTCGAGACAAGATCAAATTAGACACTGATAGGGCAAAAGCGTAATGCCAATTCCTATCTTGTAGTAAACTGGAAAGTCCGGGTATCGTCTCTCAGGGACTGGTACAACCTTATAAATTATCAATTATGTGGAGCAAACTATAGGTGGAAATGGCTTGGTTGATGAAATTATTAACTAATAGCAAAATAATTAAACTAATTAAGCAAAGTAAACTTGTCGGGACAAATTCAATGGGAGAAAGCTCTGGGAGAAACACCGGGACTCGCTACCTATCTTATCCTAATTAATTCACATATTCCAATCAGTTTAATCCAATTCTCTACAGCCAGGATATCACTAATGTGCTAGCTATCCCTGTCGGGAATTACTACGTACTAAACAATTAAATCAAATCCTACTGTCGTAGCTCAATGACTTAATTATTTAGCTTGAAGATCGATATCCTATTTAAGACCACATAGCACCTTATTTAATCCACTGTCGCTTCGATAAGTTGCTATGTCACATGAAATATGTTCAGTTATTAGGGTTTCACTGTCGCTAATAACCTAATTAACTGCAAATCATTGTATTGGTGGCCAGTCAACACAAAGCATTAAGTAATTTCATGCAATATAGAATTGGAAGAAAAGAATTATGAATCAATCATTCAAGTATAGAAATAGCTATATCCTATGGTGTTTCCCCCAGAAATCGGGGTTTAGTTCATGATGAAACTGAGATAAATCGATATAGTTTTGATCATCATGTTTTAAATCAACAATAAACAACTAGTTCGGTCTAGAAAATCCAACCAAATTAATCGCCCTCGTTGAACTCAGCTCAAGCCGCCTTGGAGAAGTCGATCGTCAATCGCCGAACGAAGATGAAGCCCCAATTGCCGCTCGCCAATTGCCTCCGCTGCTGCCTTTTTTTTCCAAAAGAAGTTTCTTTTTTCCTATCTTTCTTAATCCCCCGGTCCGCCTCCTTTAATTCCCAGCTATCAAAAGTCCATTCCCAAAAATTCTCCGCTAGCTGGGCTTTAAGCCCATTGCATGCTGCCTCTTTTCTTCGCAGAAGAATTCCTCCCTGTCAATTAATCCCCCGCCAAATTCCTTTGCTAGTCCTTTTTAATTTCTCCGCCCAAAACCCTCCAGCATCCTCCCACGCTGCCACTTTTGGCCCATTTAGGCCCACTGCTCCTCCTAGCCCAAGTGAGTATTCCACCAGTGATTCGAGCACGATTGATTGCTTGTGCACTCGCTTCTTTTTCGTGCTTTCTCCACCTGTAACATATCAAACTCATGGCACTAGACAATAATGGGGTTTCAACCATTCCCGGGTTAGCGAGCCTTAAAATAGCACCAATTGGCTTAAACATATCATGGGATAGTCACCTAAAGCTCAAGAATCCGATATATTAAAGCCGAGTATCACAACCCCACACTCAATTGTTGCTTGTCCCTAAGCAACGACTCAAACAACACAAACACATAACCATCCATAACAATGACACATCATAGACTCACCAATCAAACACTCAAAACAAAACAAAATTTTCCTTGTACTCTTGTTGTAATCAGTAGTTTTTTTCTCAAAGGACAAGTTGTGCTTTAATGATCATACCTTTCACCCCACACTCAAGGTCTTGCAACCCTTTAACCATTTACTGACTCAAATCCACCAAAAACTCAAATAGCAACACTCAATTCCGATCGTCGGTAGTGGGTGATTAATAACTTATGGTGCAACAATTATTAGGAGAACCTAACCACATCAATGAGGTGCATATCTAGTGAGGACAGTCAGGCTTACTCACACCAATCATAAGCAATTAATTAAGCATGAGTCTCAAAAACAAATGGGGGAAGCTTTTGGCAAACTTGGTTTTAACTTTAAGCACATCACTACCTTTCTGACAAGGAGAGACTTTCTCTCTTTCTGATTTTGCTTGCCGAGTGGTCGTATTTAGTACAAGTGGGATTTTTTTTACTACCGGTGACTGAGAAAGAGCAATTTCTGCTTCTTAGCACCCGCATAAGGGCTTCTTTCAACTCCTTTTCCTCGGTCCGTGTGGAGGGTCACTACACATCCTCAAATGGCCCTTCACTCAACTAGGGATCGTACTTGATACGCAACATCGTACGGTTGGGAACCGATTCTCAATTGAATCTTTCCTAATCTCCATGTGCAATGAGTGATTGCCTCACACGATTATTGTATTTTACCCACACTTTAATTGTTATGGCAACTTTCTTATATTTTACTTGTCAGGTAGGATTTTTCCTTTTATAAAGATATAGTTCACCCCATTTAAAACATTCAAAACAGAGAGACTCATTGCAAAGTCAACAACTCACAATAGATGCAAGTAAGCACGGTATCCAAACATGTCTAGTGGTCAATGTTCTCCACCTAACCACTTCACCAAAAGTCATTACACTATCCTCACAAAATAGAGTGTTGCTAATGGAGTTTGCTAATTCAAAGTGCATCAAGTCAGTCAAAACATTCAAGCTCATTGTGAAGAACTTTGCAATTCAACACTAGTGGGGTGATTTTATGATTTCCTTCAAGCACAAACTCATTTCACACGCATCACGGTCATTTACATCATGTTACCACAAGAGTACAAGGTTTTGTTTTTAATTTTTTCTGATTTTTAGGTGTTTTTTAGCCATTAGGTTAGCACAGGCAGAATGCACCAACACAGGCAAACTGCATGGAGTTTGGCTGTGCACAACCTAATGACAATTATTATTATTATTATTATTTTATACACATGACGAGACACTGTGGACAACTAAGACTTGACACCTAAACATAAAACACGACAAGAACACAGACCATCCACCCCACACTCAGGATGGACATTGTCCACAATGTCTGCTACTACACACGACACACCAACAAGTTCACCTAGCTAGCATTATTACAGACCATCCACTACGAAAAGTATTCACAAAGAAAAAAGAAAGGAAAAGAAAAAAGAACCTCGGGACAAGCTCCTACGAAGGAGGGGTCGTCGAAGAAGTGCTGAACTTCTCATCTAAACATTGGCTAAGCTTCTTGATTTTCTTATCTTTCTCTACGTCTCTGGCTTCCAAGATAGCTATTCTGGCTCTGAGATCGTCTCCAGATGATGGTGAAGCTGGTATAACTGGTGGAGTATCTCCTGGATGCGGAATTGGAGGTGAATGTGACTGCTAGCTCTGGATGACACTCGTTGCAGAGTGCCCTGCTGGTGCTGGTGCTGGGGATGATGAACAAGCACCCAGAGGTATGGGTGTAGGAGCTGGAGCTGTTGTCGGAGTGGCTACCGATGGTGCTGGAGATGATGCTGAAGCAGAAGTTGATCTAGTAGCCTTTGTTGCCCTTTTCCGATTGTTTTCAATCTCCCACTCCTTATATTTGGTGATGGATAGATATTCACCACAACATCCTGCTCTCCTCAGAAAACTCAATTTGCCTAATGCTGTTTCCCCAAGCAGAGTTGATCCCTCACCTATCTCCAAACCCGTAGGGTTCTCTGGTAACCCCCAGTAAGCTCGAGCTAAGGCTGTAATGATTCCCCCACACATAATACCTCCACCTGTTTTGGCTGCTTCATTCTCAAACATCTTACCGACCATGTATCCAACACCCAATGGTGCTCCTATGATAAAACTGTGAATGTACCTGAGATCAGGGGTGTAGATACCACTGGCATTGGATCCCTTTCCCAAGACAGTTCGAGCCAAGTAGTCGTGTACTAGTGGGATCACAGGATCTCGGATAGATGCTCTCCTCAAAGAACTAGGATTGAAGTCCTTTCCATTTGCCACAATTGTCTTCCAAAAAGCTCCCAAATCCTATTCTTCATCAGGAATTGCATCTGCTGCACCATCGAAGTAAAATTCTCGGTTCACTTGGCTCAAAGTGAGGGACTTGGTTTGCCCGGCCAAAGTACTCAGAAGCTTGCTCTCAACCCCACTATCCTCGAAGCTGTAGGTGGCCAAGAATGCTCTGGTGAGGTCTGGATAGGTGGGGAAGTGTAGCTCCGGAAATCTTGGCCAATTCATCCTGCGGAAATACGCCATCACCTCCTCAGCCCGCTCGGTCTTCTACAATGCTTCATAGTCCATGAACTGAGATGGGATGATATCTCGTTTCATCAGATCTGCATAATCCTCTTTATGTTGCTGGAGCTGGAGAGGTCGACCGAACGTCTTAGAGACGTCCTTTGGAAGAGAAGAATCAGCCTTCTTCCTGCTTGTAATTTGGGTACTATGACGTGGTGTCGAGGATGGGACAGGTGCTGAAGAAGAGGTCTTCCTTTGTGGCCGTGAAGACGAGGTCCATTGTTGGAAACGAGTCCTCTTTGCTGGCCTGCTCTCAGGTGATGCACTAGTGGTTGAATCTGAGACTGCAGGTTGTTCGGATGGCACTTGAGCAGGTTGTTGTGGTGGAGATATAGCTAGAGAGGTCATCTCAATAGTCCGGGACCGCATCATGGGCCCAACCTGGCCGGTGATGACCCTGTGAAACCGAGATGGCATGTTAACTGCTTGAAAACGTGGAGGAACTTTGGGAATTGGGCTGTCTCGATCAGTCACCTTGTGGTTCTCTTTAATAGTCCATGAACTGTACACAATCTTCCCATCCACACTTTGATCAGTGACCTTGAATTGCCGAGGTGGAAGAGTATATCTTTAACGTCCCATACCTGCAATCAAGAGTGCTAACTGGGGAAGGGAGATACAGCTTGGAGATGATGGAGGAGAGGTGTTGGCGGTGCTGGGATCCGGCGACGACCGCCGAAGATGGCCGGCGCGATATCAACTAAAGGAAGCGCGGGGTTGCTTGGGATGAAGCGCGAGCTCGCCGCGAGGAGCAATGGGAACGCGGTGGAGGAGACGCGAGCGACTGGCCGCGACGAGCAGAGGTGGGAGGGGCGAGGTGGCGGAGAGAAGCCGCGGCGGCGAGACGGCGCGATATCTGCGCCTCTGGTTCGTCTTTGTTGCTGGGAAGTCGAAGGAAAGGAGGGGAGGAACAGAGAGGAAGAGCAGTCCGTGTTTCTGTTTTTTTTTTGTATGACAGGAGAAACTCCCTTACAGTCCCCCCTTCCTTCCCAAAAATTTCAGATTAGTCCTTCCTCCCATTTTCAGTTTGCTTGTGCGAATTTTGCAGCCTCCCTGTGCTTCCGCAGCCTGCTTGTGCTTCTACAAAACACCAAATAATACCTTTCTCAAAGCTTTTGGAGCTAAAATTTGGCGGAGAGCCTCTAGACACACTTTAAA
The DNA here is from genome assembly GCA_946122785.1 of Linum tenue. Classification (NCBI taxonomy): domain Eukaryota; kingdom Viridiplantae; phylum Streptophyta; class Magnoliopsida; order Malpighiales; family Linaceae; genus Linum; species Linum tenue. The sequence continues at coordinate 62,960,102 of CAMGYJ010000005.1, forward strand.
ACTAAAATTTTTGAAAGAAAAACTCACCTTGGGTTGCCTCCCAAGAAGCGCTTGTTTTTCGTTGCTAGCTTAACGTAAAATAGCTCATTCCAGATGATATGTTGAGATTTCCAGGACGGAAAACCCTTCAATATAGTGCTTGATCCCCTGACCATTCACCTTAAACGCCCCTTGATCACCAAGAATCTCGATTGCACCATGTGGGTACACTTTGGTCACCGTAAATGGTCCGGACCACCTTGACTTCAATTTTCCAGGGAAGAGTTTAAGGCGTGAGTTGAAAAGTAATACCTTCTCTCCCACCTTGAACTCCCTTCTCAGTATGTGGTGATCGTGCCACTTCTTGGTTTTCTCCTTATAAATCCGGGCATTTTCATAGGCATTAAGCCTAATCTCATCGAGCTCATTCAGTTGCAACAGGCGCTTCTCTCCAGCAGTTTGTAGATCAAAATCCAGCTTCTTGATAGCCCAATACGCCTTATGCTCGAGCTCGACGGGAAAGTGGCAAGCTTTTCCAAACACCAATCTGTACGGAGACATGCCTAAAAGAGTCTTGAAAGCAGTCCGGTATGCCCAGAGTGCATCATCTAACTTCCTTCCCCAATCTTTCCTTGTTGAATTCACCGTCGTCTCCCAAATGTGTTTCAGTTCTCTGTTTGAAACTTCCACTTGCCCACTGGTTTGTGGATGATAGAGTGTAACCACTCGATGCTTAACCCCATATCTGGCCAACAACGTGTTCAACTCCTTTCCCATGAAGTGTGTGCCCTCGTCACTGATGAGAACTCGAGGGACTCCGAATCTGGTGAACACGTTCTTCCTCATGAAATTCACCACCGTCTTTGAGTCATTGGTGGGCAACGCCACTGCCTCCACCCACTTGGATACATAGTCGACTGCGACTAAGATATATTTGTTGTTGAAAGACGGTGGGAATGGCCCCATGAAATCCACTCCCCATACATGAAACATCTCTACCTCCAAAATTGAGGTCTGCGGCATCTCCATCCTTGCAGATATGTTCCCTATTCTTTGGCACCTATCACATTGAGCAACAAAATCACGGGCATCTCGAAATAGAGAAGGCCAATAAAATCCAGATTGTAACACCTTTGCTGCTGTCCTATGAGGTCCAAAGTGACCTCCTGCGGCCATACTATGACAGAAATTTAGCATCGACTTTACCTCACACTCAGGAATACATCTTCTTACCATGGTATCAGCATAATGCTTATACATGAAGGGGTCTTCCCATATGTAATTCTTGGCAATAGTGATCAACTTCTTACGCTGTTGATAGGACAAATCAGGGAGCTTATGAAACGTCCCACCTCTTTGAATTTGGAAAAAAGACATTTCTACCCCGGGGTATAGTTAAAAATCTCAAATAACACAAATTTAAATAAAATACAAAACTCAAATATCATAATATCTCAAATCGAAGCCCTAAACACGTGGGCAAAACTCAAATTATCCAAAAGAAATGAATCTCCAATCTTTAACTCTTAACCATAAAGTCTTAATAACTTAAAAAGTTCTCTGATGCTTACTCTGACGCCTGGCTCGACATCTCTCAGCGACGATGGTGTTGAGCTCCTCTAGCTTGCTGATCACGGACTGGCTGGTTAGGATTTCCTCCTCTACGATATGGTGAGTGAGTTGGGGTCAGTCTATGCCCTTACGATAAAATCTATAGTACTTTAGCATTCTTCTCTAAACACTTAACTTCTACTAGTGGAAGTCGTTTTGTACTTCCCTTCTTAACAATCTTAACTCATAAAATTCTTCAGGAGTTAAAGTTACTCTCCCTTCTTAAAGCTCAAAACTTGACTTAAATCTTTTGACTGACACGGGGATCCCTCACTAGCTAGTCCGGTTGCCCAACTCATACGTATGAGAAGCCATTCAGGTTTTCCTTAAACTTAAACTTAGTTAGGGAGGTCGTAACGATTCATCCCCCTAACATCTTAAACTTATCGTAGTGGCTCTTCACCACGATTCTCAAGGGCATAACTGCTGCCCATCTTAAAAGCCTCAGGAGCATAACTGCTGCTCTATCTCAAAATGTCTCAAAGGCAACGGACTGGCGCTAGTGACTAAAAACACTTAAAACGACTTCACCTTCTTGAAGGTGAGTTACTTCTTTGAAAAGAATTTGATTCTTAACTTTAACAATAACTTATAAACGGAAAGCTTTAAATTAACTAAGAACTCATGCACATTCACATCAACCATAGCTCAAACAACATCACATATCATCAATCATAAGCACAATCAAACAATGACAATCACTTCATCAAAATACTTAAGGCTTGTAATTCTTGAAAGAACACGTAAGGCGTAGAATTTACCCCCTTTACACTCACCTTGTAAAGATGACTCCTCGATTCCTTACTCGAAGAAATCCCTCCTAGCCTAATTATCTCAGAGAACCTATTAATAAGAAGATCATCTCCTTAGTCGACCTTTCTCGATTTAGAATTTCCTTTTGGGTAACTAGAACATCCTCTTCTCAACATCCAGCCCTCGAGACTCGCTCCCAAGGTCCCTTAACCTAGGGGTGGGGATTCGGTCGGTTCGGTTTCGAACGAACCGAAATTATGAATACTGGGTCCCCGAATTCTCCCAAACCTCAAACCGAATTCGAACCGAATTATAATTTGGTTCGGTCGGTTTAAACCGAATTATAATTCGGTTCAGTTCGGTTTTTCACACAAAACCGAATTTGTAAAGTTACTTGTATCTTCACTTTTTAATTATTTTTTACCCCTAATATAAACAATAAATATGTAATTATATGCATCATCAATGATAAAATCAAACTTTTTAACACATAAGTCATAAAAAATTTCAAATATTTAAGTCTTAAAACAACTACAAACATAAAAATCCACCATTTGGAGCTTGCAATTATAGTATTTTGGTTTTTCGGTCGGAAATTCGGTTCGGTTGAGAGAACCCTGGTTTCCGAACTATCCATATTTTCCTTCCGAATTCCGAACCGAATAGCATTATTTCGGTTTCGGTTCGGTTTAATTCGGTTTCGGTTCGGGTTTACCGAACCGGTTTCCCACCCCTACCTTAACCCCCTTTAAAATTTTTCTAAAAACAATCCCTTCAAAAACCGACCACTTTTCCTAATTATTTTAGTCTTGGACGAATTTTCTACCTAACTTGAACCTTCTTAAAAATTCGGATAATAATTTTCCTACATCAATCATGAGTACTTATACCCTGGAAAATTATCAAATCCTTATAAACTCCTCGGAAATATTTTTATTTAATTAAAAAAATGTTCGAACAATTGTTAAAACTAAAAATACATCTTCTAAAATCTTCAAATTAAATTACAGCCATCTCCTAGACCTCCCTCAATTTATAAAAATTTTAAACTCAAGACCAAACCCCCATAAAGGCTCGAAACAATTTAAACAATCTAAAAAAAATTTCTGAAAATTCCCAGCAGCTTTAGTGACCACCCAAATTCTGTCACAAAAGGCCTGAACGTCTGTTGCTAAAATATTAGAATTGCACCCTCACGAAAATCCCCAAATCGATCGATCTAACTCAAAGGGATCGAGTTCCCTTACCTCTAGAACACGCCTAAGCCTAGGTTGGATGACCCGGGACGTTGATCTCCTCGTTGATCGAACCCTCAACGTCACCGCTAATAAAAACCCGAGCTTCGGATTAGACTATCGGTAAATCGAGTTTAGAAATAGTGAAGGGGTTCGTGATCCTTACCTAGAAACACGAGAGGGATGGGATCAAGATCGTGATTGGGATTGGGATCGGGTGCCGGGATTGGGGATTGGCGGCGGAGGTCGCTGCTTGGGGACGGGAATAATTGGCAGAGGCGACTGTTTGGGAATAAAGGAGGGCGGCAGGTTTATTCTCTGGCGGTGGGGATTTAATTGGGAGGGTTGCTGGGGTTTGGGAAAAAAACGCTGCTGCTGATATAAAAATTGGGGGCGGGGGAAAATAGAGAGGCCGCTCGGCGACTCGGCCCCTTATGCAATTTTTTTAATTATTAATAATAAAATAATTATTAATTATTACTACTAATCCGCGATTGCAACTTTTAGTACGCAACTATCAACCCAACCGATCACGTATTATGGTCGAACCATAACCCAAAATTTGGGGTGTTACAGCTTACCTGTGGCTAGGTAATTCGCAAGGTCTGCATACTAGGGAGCTTGTTGGACAAGGAGAGCATAAAGTTGCTCGTCTGGAAAAGACTCATTGATCTCAATCTTGTCCTTAGGAATTGCCTCAAGCTCAAGTATAGAAAGGTGATCGGCTACCAGATTCGCCGAACCTTTCTTATCACGAATTTCAACGTCGAATTCCTGCAAAAGAAGAACCCAACGAAGCAACCTCAGATTGGCCTCCTTCTTTGAAAGAAGGTGCCTTATAGCTGCATGGTCAGTGTACACGACTGTCTTCCTTCCTCTGCCCCAAAACTGCCCCGACTGCATAGTCGCTAGCATTGCACATCATTTCAAATGGCAAAGTCCAGTCGGGTGCAGTGATAATGGGAGCAGAGGTTAAGTCCTTCTTAAGTCGATTGAAGGCCTGCAAACACTCATCAGAGAAGTTAAACGCAGTATCTTTGGCCAACAAATCACATAAAGGCTTGGTGATCTTTGAGAAGTCTTTAATAAATCTCTGGTAAAAACCGGCATGACCTAGAAAACTTCTAATTCCTTTGATTGTGCTAGGAGGGGAAAGTTTTTCAATGATTTCAATCTTAGCTTTATCAACTTCTATCCCCCTCGCCGAAATTCGATGACCAAGCACTATACCTTCTGTCACAATGAAGTGACATTTTTCCCAGTTCAAGACTAGATTAGTCTCTTCACATCTATGCAAAACTCTAGACAAGTTAGACAAGCAATGTTCAAAGCTAGTACCAAAAGTCGAGAAGTCATCCATGAAAACTTCAAGACTTGATTCTAACATGTCAGAGAATATGGCAGTCATGCAACGCTGAAAGGTTGCTGGTGAATTACATAATCCAAAAGGCATTCTACGATATGCAAAAACACCAAAAGGACATGTAAAAGTAGTTTTCTCTTGATCCTCCGGTGCTACTGGGATCTGAAAATAACCGGAGTAGCCATCTAAGAAGCAGTAGTGAGAATGACCCACTAACCGTTCGAGCATAATCAATAAAAGGAAGAGGGAAGTGATCCTTTCGGGTCGCCTCATTCAACTTCCTATAATCTATACATACTCTCCAGCCCGTAACAGTTCGGGTAGATATCATCTCCTCCTTATCGTTTCTCACTACCGTCATTCCTCCCTTTTTAGGGACAACATGCACAGGACTAACGCAAGTACTATCAGAGATAGGGTAAATAATACCTGCATCTAATAGCTTCATTACCTCTTTTCACACTACTTCTTTCATGTGCGGGTTTAGTTTCCGTTGTGCTTGAATTGAGGGTTTAGACTCCTCCTCTAGAAGCATCTTATGCATACAAAATGCTGGACTAATGTCTTTGATGTCGGCAATTGTCCAACCTAAAGCTTGTATGTGCTGGCGTAAGACCTTCAAGAGCTCTTGTTCCTGCGAATCAGTCAGTGTAGCAGAAACAATCACAGGTAAAGTGGAGTTTTCCCCCCAGATATGCATATTTAAGGTGACTAAGCAATGCTTTTAATTCCAATTCCGGAGGCTAGATCCGAGATGGAACCATTGGCTTTGGAAACCCAGCCTTTTCATCACCCTCCACCAGCATAGGCAATGCTTCGAGTATTTGTGCCCTCTTTGACACGGTTAGCCCATCAAGTTCATTATCAGAATCATCAAACTCAGAATCAACATCATAATCATTTTTCAAAATAGTATCAGTGCATGATTCTATGACATCCACAACAAACACATCACTAGAGTCATTAGGGTACTTACTTGCATGGTATACGTTGAATTTTACCTCTTCCCCACAGACTCTGAATGTCAGCTCGCCCTTTTGGACATCTATTAGAGCACCACCCATAGCTAGGAAGGGTCTCCCAATAATGAGAGGTACTTCCCTGTCCTCCTCCATCTCCAGAATGAAGAAGTCAGCAGGGAAGATGAATTTTCCCACCTTGACTAGCACGTTCTTCACCACGCCTTCGGGGACCTTTACTGATCGATCAGCTAGTTGTAGAGTGGTTCGAGTCGGCTTGATCACATCTTGGAGTCCCAGCTTCTTATAAACAGAATATGGCATGAGGTTTATGCCGACTCCAAGATCAAAAAGCGACTTTGTGAACTCCGTCTCACCAACAATACATGGGATGGTGAAGCTCCCCGGATCTTCCCTCTTCTCTGGCAATTTATTTTGGATCACAGCACTACACTCTGGTGTGAGTGTTACTTTCTCCAAATCAGTCCATTTTCTCTTCTTTGTCAACAATTCTTTAAGAAATTTGGCATACGTGGGCATTTGCTCAAGAGCCTCAGCTAGCGGAATGTTGATGTGCAATTGCTTGAAGAGATTCACAAATTTTTTGAAGTTCGGGTCCTCCAAGGGCTTCATCAACCTTTGAGGGAATGGTGCGGGTGGTTCATAAGGTTTTAGCTCCTCCCTCTTCACATTTTCCCCTGCTGGTTTAGCACAGGCAGAATGCTTTTGCATAGGCAAACTGTTGTCAATTTGCCTGTGCAAAGCTGATTCTTCATTTTCTGCACAAGATCTTTCTCCCGGTGCTTCGTCTTCTGCCTCTGGTGCCTTTTTCGAGATGCTGGGGTTTTCCAAGGCCTTGCCACTCCTCAATGTCACCGCCACAACTTTTGCATCTTTTGGATTCCTCTCGGTATTAGTCGGTAATGTCCCGGGAATCCTCCCTTGCATATCCGCCAAACTTTGAGCCATCTGTCCCATCTGCCTCTCCATAGCTAGCATAGACGGTTGTAAATTATTGTTGATGGCTAGCTGTTGAGTGACAAATTGATCCAGGTGACGCGCTAAAACACAACACCTAACAATGGCCAAGTGTAACCAATGAAAGGGACTGCAGTATAGTGGCACAAGTAATAAATATCGAATCCACGGGTCTCTAGAGTTACTATTACTCAGCTTCAGTTCATTATCTAGCAAACTAGATTAAGAATTGATTGATAAACTACTCTACTGACTACTCTACTAATTACAAGTTGGGAACTCACTTAGGTATGATTCCCCCTAGCTCCTCAATTAGGTCCAAGTTGCAATAACCTTTGGTTGATCTACTGTTGATTAAACTGCGGAAGATCCTAAATTAGCTTGGAATCTCTTAAGCTGACCAAGCCCTCTCAGTCCAACTACCCGGCAGACGACTAGTCTTCACCAGGATAGAAAGCTGAGGCTATGAACAAAGAACTCCACTACCGGAATTGGAATCCAGTACAAAGCAGTAAACTGGCTAACTCTCGTATAGCCAATCTCCTACTATCGAATGAAGGGACTCTAACAACCTAATCAGATTCTATCTATCAGAGGTTAAAGCAGAAATCAAGAGAATTTGATCAAGATTCAATTGACTCAATAAATCATGCCTCAATCGATTATAATCAAACAATAAAGCATCCAAAACTTCATACAAGAAAGATCCTAACTCATGGAACTAGGGTTCCTCAAAACCTAAGTGAAGGGAAGTTACTCCATAGAGAAGAGAGAGACTGCAGAAATCTGATCTAGATCTTCAATCTCCATCTCCAAGCTTGATTCCCAAGCTCCAATGGCGAAGAAATCCTCCAAAATAGCTCCAAGAATGTTTCCAAGTCGCTCTCTCTCTAGGGTTCGTCCCTTGGGTGTTTGGGATCCAAAACCCAGCTCTCTCCTTTCCTTTGGCTGAAAATCGGGTTTTAAACAGCAATTCCCGACTCACACGGGCAGGCCGCACGGCCGTGCAGCTCACCCAGTTGCCCGTGCGAAGGCTCGGTGATTTTCGCACGGCCACGACTCGCACGGCCGTGCAGCTCAACTTGCACGGCCGTGCAGCTCAACTTGCACGGCCATGCAGCTCACCTTGCACGGCCGTGCGGATTTTCTGCTCTGCCCGTGTGGCTTGCTCAGCCTCTGTTTAATGCTTCGTTTCTCCCTCGTCCGGACTCCGAATCAGTCGCCGTTTGATCCCAGACGCTCGTAGTCTCGTCCTCTTTCGTTTCATAACAAGCTTGCATGATTCTTTGTCCATAAAGTGAGGTAAAAATCCATTCTTCTTCAGGTCATGCCCGAGTTTCTTCTCTCGAATCGTCAATTGATCTCTGATTGACTTGAAACTTGCGCCTATGCTTCACTTTATGTGCTAGGACCTGAAATGGGACAAAGGAACACAACCTAGCATAAAATAGGCCAGAGACGCAATAATTCAAGCTCAAACAATCAAGAAACAAAGGGGAAAACATGTGCAAATACCGAGTCATCAAATCCCCCCACACTTAACTGTTTGCTTGTCCCCAAGCAAACCTAACTCAAACCAATGCAACTCTCCATACCTCTATAGCAACAAACACCCCAGATCGTAGGTAGAGGACTTCCTAGATCATTTAGCAACTTACGAGGTCAACCGACACACAAGTCATCTCATAGCTTCTTCGGCGAGAGCACTAATATCGAGTTGGCATCATGGCAAATAGTGAACAGAGGACAAATGAATTGTGGATGAAGAGATTCTCAAAAACAAAAGATCATGGACTCACATTTTTCAAGGTGCTCTATTTTCTTCTTGAAGATGGTTGGAACCCCTTTTCTTTTCTGTTTTGCTTGTTTTCTGTTATTTTTTTTTATTTCAAGGGTCCCAACCTGCTCTTACCGGCCATGCCAGGAGCGGATGTCTCGAGCCTCGTGCGGGGGAAAGACATGTAAGGGGGCTGGAGGTAGTAGGTGGAAATTGGGAACGAATTCCCGTCTCCCCTTACACACTTTCGCCCTATTCGCACAGGAGACGTTATTTTGAAGCACATTTTCGAGCACCTGTTAAACTCAAAACATGATACAAGAGTCCATGACAGGTAGAGAATCCACAACACCACACAATTCAAGGGTCCTAAGATCACTAATTCACTCAATCAACCAACACAATATGAAGAAGCAATGAGACTTCTTAAATGCATCAACATCCTCCATAGTGCTACACTACCTCCCTAGGTTGCATATTACTATAAAGACTGTCAATTCAAAGCATACTGAGCAGGCAATTGCAAAGAACACGTACTTGGAGCCCTCAAATTTCAAAATTTGGACAGTGGACTAGGCTCCAAGCACACAAACAGCCAAACATTCACCCGCATAAATAATCGAACACCCCCCACACTTAAGCACGACATTGTCCTCAATGGAGGAAAGATAAGGAGGGTAGAACGAAGTTACCAGATCAAGGGTGAATGATGATGTACGGGTCAGGCGGTGCATTCCAGGAAGAGAGAGTAATCAGAACGCAAACACCACACAAAATCTCACAAAGGTTGAGTTATTGACTCTAAAATCAAATAACAAAACTGACTCAACCGAGGATAAATAGAGAAAGAAATGCAAACCGACTGGTTGGGTTGCCTCCCAACAAGAACTTCTTTCACGTCGTGAGCCGGACGAGGGCTCCTAAGTTTCGGTCCATGCTAGAACCTCCTTGAAGTTGAGGTTCTCATCTATGAGGTGGAGTCTCAAGTCACAAGCAGGTGGTGTGGCAGGTGATGAAGGCTCGTGCACTTGATGCAGATGAAGTCTCCACCCTCGAGACCTCTTCTTCTCTTCTCTCGTCTCATTGCCCCAAACCAAATAAGACAGCATCGATTGGCCACCATCGCGTCCACCAAGAGGGACCGATGTCGATGTGGCCTTGGTCTGCCAAAGAGACACTGCAAATGGGTCCTTGCCAAGCAGCTCCTCGAAGTTTGGTGGAGATATCACATGTAACTCATGGCCGGTGCAGGCCTCTTCCACCTTAACTCCGTCCTCAGCCTGGACGCCAATTGCCTCCACAACCCCCCTTCCTTCTTCAAAATGTGGTCTCTCCCCTTGGAAAAGATCAAGAACTACCTCTTCTTTACTTTCTTCTTCATCCTCCACAACTTCCTTCCCCATCCTTGCTCGCTCTTCTTCTTCTAGAACAGATTGGTGAGCAAGTCGCCAGGCAATTTCTTCAATGGGACCAGCTTGCATCTCCTCGCACAGGCCCAGCATGTTAGAGCATAAATGAGGAACAGTGTGATCTGCAACCAGAGGACTTTCCTGATCATGATTATCATGGAAGTTCTCCGTGATAACTTCTGTATGCTCCTCAACGCCCCCATTGCCCTTGTCATTCTCCACCTCTTCTAGCGTAGTAGCAGAAAGGTGATCTCGAGCAGGATGTGAGCAAACTTGCTTCACCCACTCTGTTTGCTTCGCTGAGCACTGAACAGTCTGCTCCATGTCATGGAGAAATGAGGGATCGGACGAGGCAAGGGCTTGGATTTGAAGATCCATCTTGGAGCATGCTCTCTCAGTGTCTCGAGCAAACTGCTCCACGAGAAGCCTCAATTCATAGTTTGGATCTGGCTGTGGAGTGTAGCACGGCTCTGCAGATTGGCCCGTGAAGGCCGCCATGGGTAACTCCAGCGCCGATGGCCCTTCTGGTTGTGGGAGAAATTCTTCTTGGTAATGAGGTTGTTCTTGATATGCCCAGGGGTCTGGTTGTTCTCCGTAGAAAGGGGGTTGGTACTGGAACCCGAATCCATAGACTTCTCCTCCTTGATTGCTACAGGGAGTCTCGGGGTAATACCACTCGGATGGTGGTGGATACCCCCAATGATTGGAGAAGCCATGAGGATCCATGATTCAGATCTGCACCAACAAAAACAAAAACACCCAAGTGAAAAGCAAGGGTGGAAAACAAAAGAAAAACGCTAAAGTAACAAACTTCTGCCTTTCCTAATAATCTAGAAAGTCCCCGGCAACGGCGCCAAAAACTTGACGCGCTAAAACACAACACCTAACAATGGCCAAGTGTAACCAATGAAAGGGACTGCAGTATAGTGGCACAAGTAATAAATATCGAATCCACGGGTCTCTAGAGTTACTATTACTCAGCTTCAGTTCATTATCTAGCAAACTAGATTAAGAATTGATTGATAAACTACTCTACTGACTACTCTACTAATTACAAGTTGGGAACTCACTTAGGTATGATTCCCCCTAGCTCCTCAATTAGGTCCAAGTTGCAATAACCTTTGGTTGATCTACTGTTGATTAAACTGCGGAAGATCCTAAATTAGCTTGGAATCTCTTAAGCTGACCAAGCCCTCTCAGTCCAACTACCCGGCAGACGACTAGTCTTCACCAGGATAGAAAGCTGAGGCTATGAACACAGAACTCCACTACCGGAATTGGATTCCAGTAAAAACAGTAAACTGGCTAACTCTCGTATAGCCAATCTCCTACTATCGAATGAAGGGACTCTAACAACCTAATCAGATTCTATCTATCATAGGTTAAAGCAGAAATCAAGAGAATTTGATCAAGATTCAATTGACTCAATAAATCATGCCTCAATCGATTATAATCAAACAATAAAGCATCCAAAACTTCATACAAGAAAGATCCTAACTCATGGAACTAGGGTTCCTCAAAACCTAAGTGAAGGGAAGTTACTCCATAGAGAAGAGAGAGACTGCAGAAATCTGATCTAGATCTTCAATCTCCATCTCCAAGCTTGATTCCCGAGCTCCAATGGCGAAGAAATCCTCCAAAATAGCTCCAAGAATGTTTCCAAGTCGCTCTCTCTCTCTAGGGTTCGTCCCTTGGGTGTTTGGGATCCAAAACCCAGCTCTCTCCTTTCCTTTGGCTAAAAATCGGGTTTTAAACAGCAATTCCCGACTCACACGGGCAGGCCGCACGGCCGTGCAGCTCACCCAGTTGCTCGTGGGAAGGCTCGGTGATTTCCGCACGGCCACGACTCGCACGGCCGTGCAGATCACCTTGCACGGCCGTGCAGCTCACCTTGCACGACCGTGCGGATTTTCTGCTCTGCCCGTGTGGCTTGCTCAGCCTCTGTTTAATGCTTCGTTTCTCCCTCGTCCGGACTCCGAATCAGTCGCCGTTTGATCCCAGACGCTCGTAGTCTCGTCCTCTTTAGTTTCATAACAAGCTTGCATGATTCTTTGTCCATAAAGTGAGGTAAAAATCCATTCTTCTTCAGGTTATGCCCGAGTTTCTTCTCTCGAATCGTCAATTGATCTCTGATTGACTTGAAACTTGCGCCTATGCTTCAATTTATGTGCTAGGACCTGAAATGGGACAAAGGAACACAACCTAGCATAAAATAGGCCAAAGAAGCAATAATTCAAGCTCAACCAATCAAGAAACAAAGGGGAAAACATGTGCAAATACCGAGTCATCACCAGGCCCTTCAGATTATTCTCGGTTTTCTGCATGTGAGCCAGAAGCAATTCTTCAAGTTGTGGTTTCTTCTCTAGTTGAGGTTGTTTTTGCTGTAGTCCTGGAGGTGGGTTGTTGCGAGCACCAATTGGGTTGTTGTTTTCCCAGGAAAAGTTAGGATGCTTCCTCCATTGCGGGTTGTAGGTATTTGAATACATACCTCCCTGGCCTTGATTTCGCTGAATGTTGATATAGTGGACATCCTCCAACTGAGCAGCTCCCAGTGGACATAAATCCCTATGATGAGCACCTTCACATAATTGGCAAAAAGCAACCTTCTCTTGTCTACCAAGAGCCATCTTAGCCAGCCTTCGTTTGAGTGCATCGAACTTAGAATCCAGCTTAGCATCCATCTTTGCTTCTAAACTTGCAACTCTGTCTATCTCATGCAAGCCTCCTCTCCTTCGAATGCTCGACTCACTACCCCATTCAGTATCTTCAGAACATATCTTCTCTACCAGTTCATATGCTTCTGGTGCTTCCATCCTTATGAAACCATTTCGGGAAGCATTATTCAGAGCATCTCGGAATTGTCTTCTGATTCCATTGAAGAAAATAGAGATCACATTCCAATCTTCAAGACCATGGCTTGGGCATATCATTAAAGCCCCTTATAGCGCTCCCATGCCTCAGTCAGACTCTCGTCTTCAGCTTGTTTAAAAGTAAAAATTTCCTCTTGCCTCTTCATTGCCTTGGCAGGAGGAAAGTACTTATCCAAAAAGGTCTTCTCAAGCTGCCCCCATGTCGTGATGGAACAGGGTGTTAAGTTCTAAAACCAGTGTGATGCATTCCCTAGCAGAGAAAATGAGAACGTCCAAAGACGGATTGCATCATCAGACACAGTCAGGCTCTTCATCGTATCACAAATGCTTGCGAACCGGCGGAGATGTTCATGAGGATCCTCAGTGCTAGCCCCTGAGAAAGTATACTCATTGGTGATCATATTGATGAATGCTGGGGTAATTTCCATGGTTGCATCCCCAGCCGGAATGAGAACACATGAAGCTCGGGCTCCAGTCCTTCGATTCAAACGAGCCCTGATTGATTGATCCTCGTCTACCATGATGACAGGCTCAATGTCATGAGGTGGTGGTGTCGGTGGTGTAGGGACGACAGGTGATGCAGCCTTCCGTTTTTGTTAACGATTCTTGGTTAGGGAAGGCCTAGGATTTGTGGTGGTGATAGGCTGCTTCCCTAACTTGACATGCTTCCTATTTTGTCGGCATGTCTTCTCTATCTCTGGATCAAGTGGCAGTAAATTGCCGGTCGTCCTCCTTGGCATGCACGAGGAGAATACACCTGAAAAATTCACTTGCACACTAACACCCAGATCAAAATAGTTCACTCACAAAAATCAACAAAAATAAGGTATAGCAGTCCCCGGCAACGACGCCAAAAACTTAATAGGGAAAAAGCGTAATGCCAATTCCTATCTTGTAGTAAACCGGAAAGTCCGGGTATCGTCTCTCAGGGACTGGTACGACCTTATAAATTATCAATTCTGTGGAGCAAACTATAGGTGGAAAACGGCTTGGTTGATGAAATTATTAAATAATAGTCAAATAATTAAACTAATTAAGCAAAGTAAACTTGTCGGGACAAATTCAGTGGGAGAAAGCTCTGGGAGAAACATCGGAACTCGCTACCTATCTTATCCTAATTAATTCACATATTCCAATCAATTTAATCCAATTCTCTACAGCCAGGATATCACTAATGTGATAGCTATCCCTGTCGGGAATTACTATGTACTAAACAATTAAATCAAATCCTACTGTCGTAGCTCAATGACTTAATTATTTAGCCTGAAGATCGATATCCTATTTAAGACCGCATAGCACCTTATTTAATCCACTGTCGCTTCGATAAGTTGCTATGTCACATGAAATATGTTCAGTTATTAGGGTTTCACTGTCGCTAATAACCTAATTAACTACAAATCATTGTATTGGTGGCCAGTCAACACAAAGCATTAAGTTATTTCATGCAATAGAGATTGGAAGAAAAGAATTATGAATCATTCATTCAAGTCTATAAATAGCTACATCCTATGGTGTTTCCCCCAGAAATCGGGGTTTAGTTCATGATGAAACTGAGATAAATCGATATAGTTTTGATCATCATGTTCTAAATCAACAATAAACAACTAGTTCGGTCTAGAAAATCCAACCAAATTAATCGCTCTCGTTGAACTCAGCTCAAGCCACCTTGGAGAAGTCGATCGTCAATCGCCGAACGAAGATGAAGCCCCAATTGCCGCTCGCCAATCGCCTCCGCCGCTGCTTTTTTTTTTTCCAAAAGAAGTTTGTTTTTTCCTCTCTTTCTTAGTCCCCCGGTCCGCCTCCTTTAATTCCCAGCTATCAAAAGTCCAGTCCCAAAAATTCCCCACTAGCTGGGCTTTAAGCCCACTGCATGCTGCCTCTTCTCTTCGCAGAAGAATTCCTCCCTGCCAATTAATCCCCCGCCAAATTCCTTTGCCAGTCCTTTTTAATTTCTCCGCCAAAACCCTCCAGCATCCTCCCACGCTGCCACTTCCGGCCCATTTAGGCCCACTGCTCCTCCTAGCCCAAGTGAGTATTCCACCAGTGATTCGAGCCCGATTGATTGCTTGTGCACTCGCTTCTTTTTCGTGCTTTCTCCACCTGTAACATATCAAACTCATGGCACTAGGCAGTAATGGTTTTTCAACCATTCCCGGGTTAGCGAGCCCTAAAATAGCACTAATTCGCTTAAACATATCATGGGATAGTCACCTAAAGTTCAAGAATCCGATATATTAAAGCTGATTATCAGACACCTTTCAATGAACGAGATGTTGAAGATCCTTTCAACGTGCACCAAGTACCACCACTTGCCAGCCCACCCCCAACGTGCACCAAGTAGGCAAAGGAGGCTATTCTGATGAACTCAAACCACCTAGAGCTCAACAAGGGGTGCATGAAAGTTTACTTCCCACAAGATGAAGCCGAGATGTCCATCCAGGGGGCAAGTGGTGTCCTAGATGTCACATCAATCACAAGCGACACATGCTTGTGCTAAACATACTAATTTGGCTATGTCGGGAAAGGAGGGTATGCCTCCAACCACTTGTAATGGACATGGGGGCATATCTAACAAGTCACGATTTGAGAAAGCCTTAAAAAGTTACAGTAGATTTGAAAATTTGGCTAACTATGGACAAGGCATGTCGAAGAAGCCATATGAAGTCCAAGCCACACATGCTTATGATAAGCATGCTAGTTTGGCTACGTCTAGACAAGAGAGCATGCCACTCACCATGAAGAATGGAGTAGGAGGCATGTTCAATACGACACAACACGTCCAAGCCACTCATGACTTACGTAAGCATGGGATCATGACCAAGAGTGGACAAGGGGGCAAGTACTTGTCTATGAGTAGTGAGTACTTGTCACCAACCACAAAGGGTGGACAAGTAGGCATATATAAGAAGTCACCAACTAAATATGGTGGGTTTACCAACCAAGGCTTGTTTTGTGCTAAGTATGTAAGCCAACAAGGTTTAGATATTGAAAGAAAAAGTCAAGCATGCCATATACGTGGCAATAAACTTGTCAAGCCTAGGCATGCAAGTCTTCAACATGGGAATAGTAGACGTGTTCAGTTTTTTTTCATGTGTTTAGTTGGCGGCATCCAAGACAAAGAAAAACTCATGGTTATCTTGACAATTCAAGTAAGGTGGCCAAGGAAACTGAGCATGAGATTTCATGAAAGGCCACTAAGACAAGACACGACCATGTACCATCCAGTGGTAAGATGAAAAATCCAAAACCAATTATGGAGAGTCATCTCCAATGAAACAACAGAGTCATGTGGTTTATGGATGACATGTCTGGTTTAATCCAGGGATTTCGTAGTGGATGTACACCTTTTGCACGTTGGTTTGGAGAGCAGTGGCGTCTCTCACTTCTTGCCATGTAAAATAAATAATTTATATAAGTAATTATTATATATTATTTAGGGCTAATACCACTACAACACCCAAACTATCGCAAAAATGTCACTTGTGTCCTATTGTATCAAATATTCCATCTGTGTCATGAACTATGATTTCGTTACTGTTGACTTTTGTTGACCGTTTGTTTTTTATAGAAAGTCCATTCAGTGCTAATATGGCATCTGACGTGAAATTTATAATATTTACTTTTCCCATCTAATATTAATAAAATAAGAAAAAGGAAATAATTAAAATATAAAATAAGATAAAAAATTAACCCACTAATCCCCTCGTCCCACCCACACAAAACTCTACTTTTTAACAGAAACGTAACCCACCAAACCCCCAATCCTCTTAAACAATCCCAATACCCTTGTCGCTTTGTCAACACCAAAACTTAGATTGGCGATTTCCCAATCGGTGAACCTGCATCTCTAACCCTTTCTCTGACGACGCCGAGGGATGCAAAATATCCGCGACCTCCTCATTCCCTCCTCCTTCATTGCTCCTCGATTGCGATAATCGATGCCTCAAATCAGCCAAGCCGCCTTGCCGAGTGAGGGAGATGGGTGTGCCTTCCGTTGTAGAGGTGGTCGAGACTGATCTTCGGCAACAAAGAAGAAGGGGTTGGAGTGGATCCCTAAGAGAGAGAAATCAAGCGAGAGAGAGGGGAAATCAGAGGGAGCGGCGGAGAGGAGATGGAATTTGCAAAGGCGAGCGCGGATTCGGCGGTCTCTTGTTGCTGGAAGCCGAGATGCAGAGCTTTAATTCCGCTGTATCTCGCGTCATCGATCTTGCCTACCTTTCCACCTCAAAAAAGAAGAAAGAAGGAGGAGTTGGCTGGAAGAGGAAGGTCGACGTCGCCTCGGGTACCGCCTCCCGCCTCGTATGACGATGACTCTTCATATATGGAAATAGGAGTGGTAGGAGCAGGAGTATCGGGTGAGGGAGAGGAACAACCGAAAAAAGGAGAAGATTTTTTTTTTGTTTTTGTTAATTTTGGATGTTTAAAATATTGTTGAATTTAAAAGTTATCATATTTTTATTTTATTATAATTTTGAGTAAAATATGATGTGCCAATGTCATGGCGCCTATGTGGATGTCACATGCTTTGCCACGTTAGCAAAAGTCAACAAAAGTTTGACCTATGTCTGGTCAACCGTTATCTTTAACGTTCAACGAAATTGTGGCCAACCATGTCTAAAAGAAAAGTAGAGAGAGAATATCAAAGTGAAAATATTGAGCCGGAGTTGTTAGACTTCGATATGAAGATCTTGGCACCAAGTCGTTGTGATGACTTGACATGGCAAGTCATACAAAAGGTTATGTCATGCCATGTTGTCTTGTCCCGAGTAGCCACGACCTAGGGGGCATGATAGCTTGAAATGTGGTAGTAGAGGAGTGGTGACCATGATCTCTCTAGCAATATTAAAATGAACATTTCTTTCTAAGTAAAAAAATAGACGGTTAGAGTTGCCGTGAGTGAGCTGCTTAGCTTTGTGGCGAGGCAAGATGAGTCGATCAGTGTTAAAATTTGTGCAAAAAATTCTAAGTTACTTGTCAACCATGTGTTCAAGTACTAGATGGCAATGAAGGTTTTGAGTCAAATTGAACAGGGTTTGAGTGAGAGATGACATATTTATTTTATTGAAAGCCAAATTTTGGCTAAGGCATTGGACAAGCTTTGACGGCGAGTTCCATCCGGGCATGTTGGCTCGATCATTGAGAGCCAAAATTTGGTTAATGCATGAAATAATCCTTGATGTCAAGTTTCATCTCGCCATGTTGGTTTGACATGATGTCCCAAATTTGGCTAAGGCATGTGACCAGTTTTGACGGCGAATTCCATCTCGCCGTGTTGGCTTGAAATGATAGCCAAAATTTAGCAAATTATAAATCAAACGATTGTGCTTTAACTATAAGCCAACCTAGTATTGTGGCTGGTTGGTGTTCAACTACTTAGTCCATAATTATTATGCACTAAGTAGTTGGGGGCATTTGTTTACACCTAAATTTGCTTTATACCACATTGTTTATTCACAAGACATTTATTGTCTTTATAAGGCCAGATCAATAATTACAATTAGTGTTATTTAAGTTGGGCCTTATGGTACTAGATTTTTAAGCCCAAATCACTAAGTTTCCGGGAAGGAACTAATCTCGTCGCGAGTCTACTAGACCAGGCTTGTTGTGAGTTGGGTGGTCCAAGGTGGTCGTGAGATTTAGACCACGTTGGCATCAAGTTTAGTAGACAAAGGTGGTCGCGAGATCTAAATCATGTTGGCGTCAAGTCAGGTAGACCAGAGTGGTCGCGAGATTTAGACACCATGTCGGTCGTGAGATGTAGAAGGCCCTCGACTTGAGATATGGAATGGCCATTGGTAAAAGGGAGGCAAGTAAAAAGATGCCAGTTCCAAGAGAGAGAGTAGGCAGTTAACAGGAAACTGTCGTTTATCCCACGTTCAAAGGCACGCCAGCCACATCCGAGAAAGAAGGGGAGCTTTTCTTTTTGTAAGTTACTCTTAGAAGGTTTTTCTACGATGTTTACCACTTCAAGGCTATAAATAGGAGGAGGATTTGACAGAGAAAGGGTTCGCCAAATTCACACCAGACAACTCAATGTCAAATTTTATCCTTTTATCCTTTCCTCTGCAATTGTAGCTGTAGTCGTAGATTTGGAGCTCTCACTGAACCTCCATAGGAGTTGAGTAACTTAATGTAGATCTATCTCATGATTCGTGTAAACATCACCCTCGTTCGATTTTTGTATGAAGAGGTGTGAATTGTGTTAAGTTAATTGTTGACCAAAGAAATCAAGGTGCAATCAATTCAATTTCAACGAAAGTTTGCTCGTCGGAAAACAATATGATAGTCTTAGGAAAACTTGAAGTATGTAAGTAAAAGGAAGCTTTTTGTACGTAATCCATGTCATGTAGCGATTTTTAACATTAAAGTTGAGGACATTAAATAGATGATGTTTTCTAGATTTTAATGTGAGTGTAAAAGAGTGGGGAAGAGACATCATGAGGCACAATTACAATCAATTTAGTTGAACTATAAATTTTATGTATAAGTGAAATTATGGGTTGAATTGAGCTATGTCGGGTCTTGAATTAGAGTCGAATGGTTGCGGCGGCCCCAAGAGTCTCCCAATTCTACAAGAGATGCAACGATGTTCTCCATAGGTTCGGGAAGTAAAGTGCGTCTATTCTGCCTTGTATTTATCCCAAAATTCAAGGTAGGGATGGTTTGCCCTCCTACCACCTTTGATTGATGATGATGACTCAGAAATCAACTTTGACTTGACCATCCTTAAACAAAATGATATAAGCTGATGCTCTAACTCCTAGGCTTAAACAATCAAAAACACAACAAAGATCGATTAGAAGCACAACGATCACAAATGGATAACAAACCAAACCTGATCCACACATCGGGAAGAGGGCCAGATATATGAAGGACTATTCCGCTAGGGTGATGATCTAGTAGAAAATGTTGGTTTCCTCTTGCTGAATCGATTCCACAATCAAGAAAGAAGAACAAGAGAAGTTGATGTTTGAACAACCAATTATAGGATTTGTATTTCTGAATAAAATTTTTGATTACCCTCTAAAAGACTTAGTTCAGCTCCTTATATTGGCTACAAAGGGTTTGGGATAAAAATAACAAGGAAACCCGAGTTTGGGTCTAAAAGTCACATAATCCGCAAAGGAAACATAAAAGTCGTCGACATCATCTAGGGTTGAATAACCCGAGCTCCTTTACAAATCCCTGATCGGGGAATTGGTCTTCAAGGCCGAGGAAAATCCTTGGACACTATCCCTGGTCTCCTCGTCATTTACCCAATCGGGTTTTGCACTTTCATGGCCGGGGAATTAGCCTGAAGTAGCCCCACCGCCTATGATCATCATTTCTCGTCCGACGAACAAGTCAACCTCCATTTTGGTGTCGGTATGGGCCAAAAAAGGTTGAAGTCGACCCTTGAATTCCTTGGCTTGACTTCTAGTGACTGGACCACGTTCCTCTCGCACAAGAGTTGGACTTGAGATTGCCTTGTTGCTGATGCCCTCATTATTTCAATCCACTTGAAAAGGATTTTCCCTCAAATCTGATTCTTCTTCAAGGAAAGGGGCTAAGTTATCAACATTGAACGTAGCACTCACACGATACTCGCCTGGCATATCAATCTTGTAGGCATTATCATTGATGCGGGCGAGGACTTGAAAGGGACCATCGCCACGAGGCAGCAACTTGGAACGTTGTTGATGGGGGGAAATTTCCTTCCTCATGTGCACCCAGACCCAATCTCCTGGCTCAAATTGTCGAGGAAGCCGATGCTTGTTCACGTTCTTCAAAATCTGCTTCGTCCGTCTCTCTATGTTCACCCGTGCTTTCTCATGCGAACCTCGAACAAACTCTGCTTTCTTCGCACCATCTAAATTCACACGCTCTTTGACAGGTAATGGAGAGAAATCTAATGGGGTTAAAGGATTAAATCCATACACAATCTCAAAGGGTGAAAACTTAATGGTAGAATGGACAAACCTATTATATGAAAACTCTACATGAGGTAAACATTATTCCCAAAACTTGATATTACTCTTAATGACAACCCTAAGCATTTGAGACAAAGTCGTATTAACTACTTTAGTTTGACTATCCTTTTGAGGATGGCAAGTAGTAGAAAACAAAAACTTAGTTCCAAGCTTACTCCATAGAGTTTTCCAGTAGTAACTCAAGAACTTCACATCACGATCAGAGACTATAGTCCGAGGCATACCATGCAACCTAAAAATTTCTCAAAAGAACAGTTCAGTTACATTAGATGCATCATCAGTTTTGTGACATCGGATAAAGTGCACCATCTTTGAAAACCGGTCAACCACAACAAACATAGAATCTCTACAATTCCTAGGACGTCCTAGGAAATCCAACAAGGAAATCCATAGAAATATCAATCTAAGGAGCAGTAGGAATAGGGAGAGGTATATTTAACCTGTTTGGCTGAACTCTTCACTTGGCTCGGCGACACTTAAGACATCGTGCACACACCTTCTCCATATCACTTCTCATGTGTGGGCAGTAGAAGTGTTCTAGAGGCAATCCAAAGTCTTGGATACCCCGAAATGAGCCATAATGTCCAAAATCCATTGTTTGCTCGATGATTAAAGGGGCAACAAATTCGTGGGTCCCACAAATTTTAAGGGTCCAAATTTGTGGATCCCACAGACTTCAAAGTTTCACAATTTAGGAGGGCATTGATCATGGACTTTGAAGTCAATCATTTAAGACCAAACTACCCCTCCTATTTCATTTCTCTTCTCATACCAATGAGGGCAATAAAGGTAAATTTCACTTCATATGTATAAATCTAATTAACCAATTCCATCATGAAATCTATGAAACAAACAATGGTATTTTTCAAGTCCATGATGAACCCAAAACCCTCATATATCCATGGTTTTACAAAACCCAAAATTTACCAAAATCTTCATTTTTCAAATCCACGAAGCAAACAACCTCCTAACCAAAAGGAGCTAAATCAGAGGAAGGCTTTTGACCACACCACAGTAGGAGCCACCCCCTCCACAACCAGGCATCTAAGTTTTGAACTCAACTGTGAAGCTTAGGAGATACGTCAATACTTTATAAAGGAGTAAAAAAGCTTGCGAAGAGCAATTGATTGAGGTAGCATACAATCTAGAAGGGAAGCCTGCTAAGCATCCACCTGACTAGCAAGAGGTATGTAGCCTTGAGATCGCTGTCAAAGCATTAAAAATCAAGATTTTATGTAAAATCAAATTGTAAAATCATAGAATTTTATGGTCCATATAGAAACAAACATCAAATAATATTAATAAGATAAATCACAAAGAAACACAACACTTAAAATAATTAATTTCTCAAGAGTATTATTTTAATTCAACACAAATGCAACCCAACTAACTTACATGTAAACTTATAGAGTAGTTACTCGCAACAACAAAGTTTCTATAGGAAGAGTATTACTTACAAGTACTCGGACAATATAAATTATTATGGGTTATCAGCTCTTCTATGTGGTGTGCTAGTATTTTCTTCAGTATAGATAAATTTTAACATTTTATTCATCTTGAATAGGATAGGCCTTGGTATTTTCTTAGATGGTAGAAATGGGTATTTAATATATTGAGAAAAAACTAGATGATGTCGATGTATGAGAAGTAAAAAAGGCGTTAACTAACCCAAAAATTTGATCTATCCCTTTAACTCAGTTCAATTTGATCCACATTCAATCAATTTAATACTGACATTCATATCATTCGAATTCTTGAAAATCAAAAGATTTTAAAGATTTAAGATCAAATTTTATATGAAAAGCAAATTTTATTTTATTAAAGAGCTCAACCTAGGGAAAACAATACAACAAACCAGATTGTTACCCTTATACAACATACATACATCATGAAACTATCAAATGGTGACCTCAACAATAACAAAAACTAACTGTAATTCATAAACTAACATCCATATTAGCACAGTTGTAAAAAAACATAGATAACTATATCTGAAACCAAAGCTGCTTTTGAGTTGTGGCCTGAACCAATTTGGGATCTCCAACAAGCTTCCATTCAAGCACTTACTGCATTATATGCACAGTTCACCAACCTTCAATTGTTGACGGCCACGAAGCCTTCGATAATGCTCCCTCCATACTTCACTAACCATGCACTAAGTTCCACACTAGCCTCTCTACCTTACAATGCTTAAACCATGAAACTGCAGCCAACAAGCCTTCTTCGCAACCAGTTGCAGGGTGACAATTCCAGCTACCGAGGAAATAGATAGCAACCACTTCATAGACAAACACACAGTGAAAGTATATATATTCTCCAAATTCTGACTCAGAGAGACAGAGAGGACAGGTAGTGTTAATCTCAGGTTTCCATTTTAAGACATTATCCAATGCATTGATTTTATTATGTTGTATCAACGATGAGATCATGGAGTTTTAAGGATGGAGAAAGGTTGCCAAACTAACTCAAACCAGGCTACAGTGGGGCACTTTGGTCTAATGTTGTCCCATATTTTGCTAACATGATATTTCTACATCAGGACTCCCTGTCAGGTTACTCAAGTTGAAGTAATTTGGAAATTGTCAGCAACTAATGTGCCGTTTACTTGCCATTCCATTTCTGTTAGCTGCCACAACAGAAAACAAAATTAAAATGAAAACGAAACTGTCATTTCCTGGAAAACAAAACCTGGAAAAACCTTGTTTAGCTGAGAATTTTGGTGAGTTCTGAAACTGAGTTCAGAACTGAAAACCTGTTTAGTTGCTTCATTCTGTTTTCTGATTCTTGATTATCATACAACTCAAGGGAAAGTCTCGTCCGTTCTCTCAGTTATGTTTTGTTATACGAACTTGGAAAAAATTAATTATGTTCTGTTTAGTTGCTACCAGCAAAGGATCTGTTGGGCTGCAGGCAACTGCATAAAGTTCAGCTGCACAAACAGAGAAGCATGAAATAAGAACTCAGTGATCAACTACAACCACTTATTGCATGGCATAATCCATAAACTCATCCAAAGAGAGTTTGCATGACAGAACGCAGGACAGAAAAAACTTGAAATTAGCTAGATCTTTCAACAATCCCCCTTACACGTGTGGCCTGTGAACGTGTGGCCTGTGGACGGAAAGCATAACACTCTAAAATACTAAAATTTGGAAGAGATGTTAATGGCCTGTTCATCAAACCAGTACAAATCATTGACCAAACCAGTCCAATTCACCAAACCAGCACAAAGCATTAATCGGGTCGCATGGCAGGAGAGTAATTACCTGGAATGGGTCGACAGCAGACAGAGGTGCGGCTGGAGCTTCTCTGCTGGAGGAGGAATCAAGAAGGGGAAAGCTCCTTGGGTGCTGTTGGAATGTGTCTTCTCGTTTCCGTGATGGCGACGCGGGGCTGGCGAGGGAGAGGAAGAGGACCTCGAACGTGGGTTTGGCGGCGCGGGGCTGGCGGAGGAAGAAGATGGGGCGGCCGGCGATGCGGGCCTGGCGAAGGAAGAAGATGAGGGGGCCGGCGGCGCAGGGCTTGAGGAGGAAGAAGATGGGGCGGCCGGAGGAAGAAGATGGGAGAGGGAGAGCTCGGCTGGCTGCGCTGCTAATGGGAGGAGTCCAGGTCGAAATTCCGTTGCTCTAGAGTTATGGTGGGTGAAAGAGCTCACTAAAACGGCGACGTATTGATGACTGAGGAAAAAGGGGGGAAAATGTGGCCACGGTGATTCGAACCCGGGTTTCGAATTAAAGATTTGAGCGATTTCCGCTGGGAAACGGGGGATAACCCGTCACAAAGTTTATAGAAAACCAGGTTTTATTGTTTATCCATAGCTTTCCCATTTGTAACAATTGGTTTTTTCCAACGAAAACGAAATGGAAAGTGAACCCGTTTTTTGTTATTTGTTTCTTGTTTTTTATTTTTTAAACAAAAAACAGAATATGAAATGGGACGTGAACAGGGCATAAGGGTATAGTCGTCAACACTTTATTCCAAATCCACTTTATCCCTGCTTGTCTGCTAGATTAGACAAAATATTCCTTATCACACAATCCAGGTCCTAACTCTTCAAGTCCTTAAACCCCAGACTACCCTCTTCATTTGGTAAAGCTACATGCTGCCAAATTCCCTTAACGTTTTTCTTATGCTCACCAACTGACCAGAGAAAATTAGAACACAGCTTCTCAACATCTTTGATGATAGTTCCAGTGAGTTGAAATATCCCCATCCAATATTGTGTAATGCTTGCCAAGACAGATATCGCAAGTTGAATCCTACTAGCATATGATAATAAAGATTCTTTCAAACGTGCAATCCTCTTAGTAATTATTTCCACTAGGGCATTACACTTCTTTGAATTTAACTTTCCAACAATAAGTGGAATCACTAAGTATCTGACTGGTAACACTCATTCTCTTAAACTATATTTTCTTATGAGTTCAATCTTAACCCCATCATCCACCCTTGCACAAAATAGCCCACTATTCCCTGAACTACACTTCAAACTCGATACCAAATAGAACTGTTGAAGGATTTCAGCTGCTAAAGTATGCCTTTAACCGTACCCGTAGTAAAAATCAAGAGATCGTCAACAAAGGCAAGGTGAGTAAACCCCGCCCTCTTACTCTGTAGATACCAGGGGAAAGCCCCAATCACCCTGCCCTGTTCAGCATGCAGGAAACCTCCATGAAGAATGTGAATAAGTAAGGCGATAAGACCCCCCTGGCTCAACCCTTTTCTTAAACAGAAACCTTTAGTTAACCCACCATTTAAGCAGACCCTAAAACTAGCAGTTGACAGTCAACTCATCGAACCTATGAACACCAGAGGACAACCCATTGCCTCAAGGGTATTAAACAAAAATTTCCAATTGACACTGTCAAAAGCTTTCATAACTCCACTTTTAAAGCACACATAGGGGAGACCTAGTTCCTATTGTACCACTTAATCATCTCATGTGCCAACAGAATGTTGTCACTAATTAACCTATCTTTTGTGAATGTAGATTGGTTAGAGATGATTAGAAACAGCTGAAGTTGATTCCGTTTCAACATTAGTGCAACTGGCCGGCTCCAGAGCACTACTGCTGCTCTTGGTGCACCCAACAATGCCTCCACTGCATTTTGGTTCTTTTGATTCGTTTGTTTTGTAGGGTCAGATGCCAAAAAGGTGGTGGATGAGGGCGGTCATCCCTATTCAGAATTCCTCAAGTGATTGGAAGACATGTGGTTCATTGGTACGCTGAAGCCTAAAGGCAGCCTGGCACTTGTGGCAATGGGAAGAATTTCAGTCAAGTATTAGTGTCAACAGCAAAGGTTAGAGGTCACATGGGTCTGGTTGGCTTTTTCCTTTCATTTTTTATTTTATTTTGAAGTTCTAGTTGTACATCCGACGAAGGCTTTTACAGGCTTTGTGCCGCATTACTTTGAGATCTATAAGGGTTTGCTTCTCTACCTCAATTTCCAGCATGGTTAGTTCATGATTTTGGGAAAAAAATCTCAAAGTACACACATTTTTTTTAAAAATTCCCTAAATACACACGTTTAATGAAATATTCTCAATCTACACATTTTTTTGACAAAATCGCATCCGTCAAACGCGGTGAACAATATCACTGCGACAGTCAAAAGCGATGAACGCTTCATCGCGGAAATTGAAAGAGATGAATATTTTCTGGCCATTCAGCGCTGGTGTCCCACGCGGTGATGGCCTAATTATTCAATTAGCTCATTTTCTTTTCGACCAAAAGTAGTTGGGTTAAAAAATTATTTGGCCCAAAAGGCATCCAGTGAGGACAATCCTCGACGCCGTACATCAGCAGCAACGGTACCTTTGAACTCGGCGATGGCAAAAGTGAAGACGAGATGCTTCTGGAGCGAGATCCACTGGACATTCTCTTTGGGAGTCGAAGTTCGCCGAGAAGAATCCGGCATGTCAGAGTCTTCTAGGTCGAGGTTGAACCTGATTTCTTAATGCTTGTGTGAAATTTATCACCGCTTCACCGACCTGAATCGCCTATTGCTCAGTTTGAATAGTTTTGCACCGGCGGGGCTATCAACAGTAGAGAGCGGGAGGAGAAGAACCGAAGCCGACCTTCGTTTCCTAGTAGAGTCTCTCAGGGAAATAAGAAGACTGAAGCGCTGTCGTCTGGAATGATGTGGGCTTTGCTAGTCGAAAAGAAAATTGGCTAATTAAATAATTTGGCCATCACCGCTTGGAACACTAGCGGTAAATGGCCAGAAAATACTCATCGCTTCCGGTTCCCACGGTGAAACGTTCATTTTTCTTTTACAGTCGCGGTGATACTGTTCACCACGTTTGACGGACGCGGTTTTGCCCAAACATGTGTAGATTGTGAATATTTCATAAAACATGTGTGTTTTGGGAATTTAATTTAAAAACATGTGTACTTTCCGAATTTTTCCGTGATTTTGAACCTTTTCAGGAAGAATCCTGATATTGCCCATGTCGTTAAGGTGCCAAGGGTTGTCAATATCGTGGCAAAAAAGGCCCTCTCTTCCTTGGTTCAATATCTTTTGACCAGCGCGTACTAATTTTTTAATTAGGCCGGGTTCGCTAATGTACTAATTCGTATCTGGCTTATTACGGTTCGAAATATCTTTGGCAACAAAAATGCGGGCGCAGTTCTTTTGAATGTACTGAATTGAAATGAAATAAGATTAGATAAAAAAATCACAGGAAAAATATGAACTTGAATCGGACACAAAGCTTGTTGGTTTGATTTGGTTCGATCCAAATTCAATTTTGATCCATTTTTTCGTCATACTTAAAATAATTTATGAGATTGAAGCATAATCCAAATATATTGTTTGTGATTCGATTCGCGCCAATTCAATTCAGTCATACTTAAAATAATTTATGAGATTGAAGCATAATTCAAATATATTGTTTATGATTCGATTCGCGCCAATTCAATTCAGTGTAGACTCGATCGTTGCTCACCCCTAAAGATAAATATCCTGCTATTAAAAAAAAATGTTTGCAAGATGTTGCGACTCGTTGTCGTTGTTATGATATGTGGTCACGAAAGGTCAAAAGCCAGCATTATTATGATATGAATCGTTGTTACGTCACTTCATTAGAGCAGCGCTATCTTAGGGGAAAAGCCCATTACCAGCCGCCCTATCTTATCTTATGGAAGTACTCGACGTCTTGACCCTTCACCCTACACCAAATAACAGACCAGAGAAAGGGAAACACACACAACCCTGCAGTACCCCTCACCTAATTCTTCGGCTTCCATCTCCACCTCCGTTCCCTTGAGTCTTCACAGTCAGAAACCCAAAGCAGGCAGCCGTACGTCGTCATTTAATCAGAGTCGTGCGGACGATCATAATTAACACACTTTATTATTATTTTATATATATTATGTGGACTCTACTACTGTGCCGTTGTCCAACCCGAGCAAATGGCAACGGTTTTGGTGGCCACATCTGTGTCCATCTTTTTGTGTTCATTGACTACTGATGTGGATTATTGAGCGGTAAGTGCATGAAATGGGAGATGGGTAGTATCTGTCTAAATCCCTACATTCATTTGTCTCTCCGTCCGGCCTTGGTGTATTTAATCACCGATATCTTGTTAAGCGAACGGGAGAAGATCATTCTTCATTTCTTTCGGGAATCGGGTGAATGTCTGAATAACGGATAGAAAATAACATCACATGTAGCTTTCATGTACTCAATCACTCATGTCAGGCTTTCACTGTCCAAATCTTAAGTTTTTGACTCTTTTCATTCAATGGTAATTGACGATAAGCTGAAAAGCATTGCTTTTAAACGGTCAGGAACTAGTTACTTCTAACAGCTCGTGTTATTGAAAGTTAATGTATATTCTTTATATATAGACTAGGTGGTGATACCGCGCCTTGTCGCGGGGCAGAGATGACCTATGGACATGTATTATGTAGTCTCTTATGGTGTTTTATTAGTATTATTAGCCTAAAATTAATTTTTTGTTACTGATTTTGTTGGTAATATTGACTTGACAATATGATATTAACTGAAAAGGAATATATGGCGGTCAACATCCAATTTAATTTTTTTTGAAAATTTTGGCTAGTACATGATATTTACTAAAACGCAAGTAGACCCATTGATTATGGGTAAGGCATAGGTAACGTATATATGGGTTTGAAAGTTTGTAGATGGGTTTGGGTAGGGTATGGATATTTACATCCATAATCTAAATGTTTATGAGTTGTGTATGGATACCGATTTATTCGAGGGTGTTTTAATTACACATAAAAAAAATTAGACCTATTTGTAGAACTTCAAAAGTTTAGGTACCGAAATGTAATACACAAAGATTTTAAGTACTAAAATATAATGTTCCGTCAATATTTTGAGGACTTATATGCCGAAAAAATTCGGTTATAAATCTAAAGATCTATTAAGTTTAGGTATCGAACTGTAATTTTGAGTCTTAATTCCTTTTATCGTGATCTATTTAAGATGATAATTATTTACCTTTTTATAGAAAAATGGAAAATATTTATTTGATATGTGTAGATACCTAGCCAAACATTCCATGTATATATAATTGTTGAAACTTCTAGTCCGGGTGAAAAGGAAAAACTCTAGGGAGAAGCAAAATGAATACAAACAGGAACTCGCTTAAAATTTCAGGCCTTGAAATCGCACAGTTGAAATCGCATAGTGGAAAATGACAACTTTCTAATAAGTAATAACCATAGATTTATTTTTCATTGAACTCAACATTGATCTGAAAAAGTTAGTGGTTCATGGTTCTATTATTAATTCTCTAGATTGTTGGTGAGCCGTGTGTGGACTCGTTCATACTTGTGATTAAAATACACAAAAATAGTATACTAATTAGGGTTAGACGAAGAAAGCAAAGAAAGAAATAAAGAAAGGGTTATGGAAGGCGAGTGGAAAATGAAACAAAAAGGAAGTAGATGATGAAATGTTTTGACCAATTCTTTTAGTTGGCCACCAATACAACAGTCAACCCCTTTCACCATAGCGATTTATTGACACTTGCTTATAGATGTCGCATATTTTGTTACATGTAGTTAGTAGAAGTTTATTTAGCAGCCCGTAAATGTACTGAATGAGTTTATAAATTCACTCTTGTAATATTTTAGAGTCGTCTCTCTTTTATTATTTATTTAATGTTTCACTTAATGAGCAAGTATAAAATGGTCGAATCTTCTCCTCCAGTTGAGTGATACATCTTGTATTTTACAAACTAAATATGTTATGGTTGATTGATTCAAAAGGATTGGTCAAATGGATTCAAGTGTAATCAAAACATTGGACCAATACGTAAATTTAAAAAACTGTAGGTACAAAAATCTCATATAATTTAGATACCAAAACATAATTGTTCAATGATTTTACATTAAAATTAAATTTGGAGTATCAAAATATAAAATGTACATTATAGTGACTAAGTTGTGATTTAATTAAATTTGAAGTTTCAAAATGCAAATTATTATGCAATAGTAACTGAACTTTACGTTTATATATACTAATTTTCAGAAGTTTTTATGGCAGCAATCATACCACCTTATACTATAGTAACCAATGGTGACCATGATACAAATACCTGCTAGAATAGTCAAAAGAGTGAAAATAGCTCATTAGTGGGAGAAGGAAAATACAAGTGGTTTGTAACTATGCTTCCTATTTTACTTTATTAGATAAACTGATTAGTGAGTTTTTGGGAAAATTGTATGCAATTTAATCTGACATATTAATACACACTACGCACTTAGCGCTCAAGATTAAATTTTTTACTATTCATTTAATTAATTTTTATTAGTTAATTTTGGATAACTAATTGATTTTGAATTTTTTGAAACAAAAGTAACATTTTACTAGGAAATTATCATTTTCACAATAAAAGACTTTTTCGCCAGAATGATAGGATCATTAGTTAGAGCTCTATGTATTGTTTATTGTACACTAATTATTCAAAGCTAGAACTTAGTAAGCTTTCGTAACCTGGCGGATGTTATATATATATAATTAATTATAACTATCCTTCTTGTACTTACTTTTAGGAGTTAATACCTTATTTTGGCCCGAATTATGATCATTTAATCAACTTTGACCTGTGGTTTCAAAAATTAACATCATGGCCTTAACTATGCAACAAATAGACTCAATTGGCCCTACACATGGTTTGACCGTCAATTTGGACGACCAACACCATTAACCTTTAGTCAACACGCCATGTCATTGCCTCGTCAGCCTAAAAATCTTTAAAAATTCAAATTCAAATTATTTTCCAAAATTCTATTATTTATTATTATCAAATTAACCAAAATATAAAACTAATTAACTTTTAGCTTGCACTTTTACCCACCGTTGGTAGTACTTGACCACTGCAACAGCGGTAGCTATCGCGAACCTGGGCCCCACTGGGAAAACTTCGGTAGTTAAAAATCACAATTATATACGGTTCTACTGGTAGTTAATTCAGTAACCTTGGTATTTTTTTTTTAGCATTAGCAGGAGGCCGGAGCCAAGAAAAGAAAGATATAGGGGAGACATAGAGGAGGGAGAGTGGGCTGCCACCAAACGAGGGTTGGTAACACCCATGACATCGTCTCGGTGGATCGAAGCTACACTTAGGGGTGGGTTCGCCAACTCATATATACCGTAGGGATAGACGAGATTGTGCTTCGAGAGCCAGTTCGCGACAATATTCCCTTCACAATATGTATGAGTGAGGCGAACCAACCAGTCACGATTAAGCTTCCTGCGAATAGCTGCTACCAGGGTCGCATAAAGATGGATCGGATCATGTCTCGAATTAATGAGCTGCAACGCCAACTAGGAGTCCGTCTCAACCTGGAGAGTCCTGCAATCGTGCTTTCAAGCCAAATCTAGGCCATACATAAGGGCCTAGAGCTCAGCGTGGGCAGTAGTGGCAGTGCCGATATTCGCCACAAAGCCTGCAATCCACTGCCTCGCTGAGTTACGGAGAGTCCCGCCTGTTCCAACCTTGACAGTAGTTAATACTTTTGACTACCGTATTAACATACCGTAGGACATAATGATTATTAGCTACCGTTTGGATTTTTACCTACGGCGAAGTTAACCACCGTTTCTTTACCGTAGTGAAAAAATTTAACTATCGTTTCTAGACTAGTAATTAACGTTCTTACCCTAGCTATAAGTATGTTTTCCTATAGTGCCAGCAAGTTTGCAGTGGGGAAAAATAACACTCGAAGGAGAGTGATTCATTCACGATTTCGATTATGCTCTTTTCTTCCAATTTCCTGACAATACCACAAATCTACACTAAAATATTTTTTTTACCATCATGGCACATTTTCATATCATGATACATATATATTGTGGTAAAAAAAATCTTCGATTAATGTTTTCTTCTTTTAAATTGAAATATATTAAAGTAGATGTCATTTTGTAAAGTATAATCTGTCTATTTAAAAAAAAAAGAATTTTGAATTAAACGAAGAATTATAACCTGTTACAATTTTTAAAGGTATAATTATGCATGAAATCTCTCTTACCATCATTGGTGCCTTCAACCACATAGGTAGAGTTTATTCCAAGATCTAGTAAATATTGGGACGGTACTTGGAACATGATTATGTTGGCTAATCTGCTAGCTGGAACGCAAAACATTAGTAGCGGTAGACTGGTAGTGGGAGCAACAGGGAATCAAGGGGTGAGTAATTTGGGCTGTTTTACTTGGGTTGTAGGAATCTTTAAAATAAAGTTTCCTATAAGGCTGAACTCTCTTCCTACGGGAATCCTTTCATTGCAAGGTTTGGTGTGAGTTGATTTGTGTCTGCCACAATCTCTACAACCCATTGGTGCATTATATGTTTATAACTAACCCAAAAAGGCATAAAAGCAGGGAACGGGGAGAAAGAAAACTCTTCCCACAATAAGTTTGCAAGAAAGAATAAGCTAATTGACATACCATTTATTTCAACTAGCAAGCCCATAGAAAGTGACCTTGACATTAAAGGTCTGGAAAATAGTGGACTCCCAAAACTGTAGGTGTCAAAACATGACCCGACCCGAGTAACCCGCCCAACCAACCCGATTCGCGACCCGCCCGCAATCCGATTGGACTAAAAGTCAAAGACCCGCAACCCGCCCGACCAGCAATCCGCTTGACCCGCAACCCGCGTAACCCGCAACCCGCTTGACCCGCAACCCGCATGACCCGAACCCGATTGACCCGCAACCCGCTTGGCCCGTAACCCGACTAACCCGAACCCGATTAACCCAACCCGAACCCGCCCGATTGGCACGAATAATACTACATAATATATTTTTGTGCATAAATATTATATGTAAATAATATATATAAAGTTTACTTGACTTGCCCGATTATTTTTTCATCTTTCCCACCAAGAACAAAGGTTTACTTTGTGTTGACAAATGACAACTGTCATTAAATTGAATCACATAATAGTCTCACTGTCTCGGTAAATTGAATCACATAATACTTTCTGGTCTCTCTGCCTTTTAGTTGAATAAAATAAACAAATTCAAATTATAACAAATCAATTAAGTGGACTAGTTGGCTTGTGTGCTGATCTTTCCCATTCGAGGGACATGGTTCAAAGCCTAGTAGAGACATATTTTTTTAACATGTTTTTGTATGTCAACTTATACATAAAATTCACTTAATGTTTTTATATGTCAAACTTATGCATAAAATTCACTTAATGTATAACATAGTTAGTAAAATATGGTACGAGAAAGTTACGTATAAAATACTTACGGGTATTATACTTCGTCTCTTAGGTAATGCTACGTTTAATAGTACGTTAATAGTAATAAATATATAAAACTATTTACTTTTATAAATAAATCAATATGTAAAAATAGTAAATTTAATAAAACATAAAATTCACTTAATGTATAGCATAGTTAGTAAAATATGGTACGAGAAAGTTACGTATAAAATACTTATGGGTATTATACTTCGTCTCTTAGGTAATGTTACGTTTAATAGTACGTTAATAGTTATAAATATATAAAACTAATTACTTTTATAAATAAATCAATATGTAAAAATAGTAAAGTTAATAATTCATTTCATTAAATACGGATATTAAACGTTTGGAGTCGTAGGACATATGTTCTTCTCAATAACCAACAATTTCATAATACATAACTATAGTTCATGGTTTAAGGTTAGTGCATAGGGTATACGGTAGTGGACTCGTGGTTTAGAGTTTGGAGTCATAGGACATATGTTCTTCTCAATAACCGAATATAAAATTGACTCAACTTACATTCTTCACATAACAAACTTTGTAGCTTATTCCAACAATTTCATAACATATAACTATAGTATAGGGTATAGCCGTATAGGGTCATGGTTTAGAGTTCATTGTTTGCATGTTTGGGTTATGGAATTATGGTTAAGGGTTGAGGTTAGTTTTAGGGTTAATTACTTAATATTGTGATTTAGGATAATTTATGGTTGATGGTTAAGGTTAGTTTTAGGTTTCAGATTTAAAATGGTGTTATAGGGTTAGGGTTTAGGGTTAGGGTTTAGGGTTAGGGTTTCTTCATAGTTATGCTTTGTGATAGATATTTTGTTTTTTTATAGTTTATTAATTAATTTGATTTTAACAATTAATTTAAATTGTGAATGTACATCTTAAATATATCATATTCAAATGTACATCTTAATTTGATTTTATAAACCCAAAATATTTGAGGAAACAATCATTTTTAACCCCCAAAATTTGGTCCAAAGTTCCCTCCTAATCACGGTAATTAATTTACCTGTTTTTAGTTTTCATTTCCCGTGATTAATTGTTAGTCATGGTTAATTCCCGTAAATAATCTGTCAATTTACCTTTTACAAAATATTCTTCCAAAATTTTAGGAGGGAGAATTTCCTTTCACTCAAAAATTTGATTTGGCTCCAAAAATTGCTTTGCTCCAAAAATTTGCTTTGTCTAAAAAAATCCCGCCAACTCTTGCGTCGTGAGATCGCCGACCCCCACCATCGCTCAAAGTTTGTCCATCAATCGCACATCAATTTGATTGAGCTCCCCTGCCCCTTCTTCGAGTCCACTGTCCTTACCCAGACTACCTTCTTCTCACATCAATCAACCCTAGAAAGTCAAATTAGCATTTCTTTTCTTATCATAAGTGCCTTCGTATTTTAGATAGGGGATTACCTTTGGGTAATGGTGCTTGCAGATTCTTTGTAGTTTGTGTTCAATTCTAAGTATTAGCTATTTCCCATACCCTTTAGTCCATGTAATACTAAGAGCTTAAGATTATTTGTACCTCAATGCATTTGCTTAACCAAAGCATTTATTTTGACTGGCAGATGCAAGCAATAGCTACCACCCACTGAATTCAAGGTAACTTTTACATGTTAATATATGTATAGTGAATATATGACTAGCGGTTTATAATTAGCTACGCGAAAATGCAGTGCTAGATATTAGTATGGAAGTTAATAATTTGTAGATGAAGTTGAGTAAGGAATATTAAAAGCCTGTGTACATTCATGTTTTATTCATTGCAATATGGTGATCGGTGAGTTTGTTTTAAATTAGTGTAATAACTTCCTAAAAAAAAATAGTGTAATAACTAATTATAAAAAAAAAACTCGATGGTGTGGACCGAAGCGAACAACCCGCAACCCGACCTGTTGTAACCCGCAATCCGATCAACCCGAACCTGATTGATCCGCAACCCGATCAACCCGTAATCCGACTGATCCGCAACCCGATCAACCCGAACCCGATCAACCCGCAACCCGATCAACCCGAACCCGCTTGACCCGCAACCCGTTTGACCCGCACCCGATTAACCCGCGACCCGACTGAACCCGACCCGAACCCGCCCGAACCCGCCCGATTGACACCTATATACAAAACCCTTTCATATACATTTGTATATAACTGGATCTTATTTTTATTTATGAGTGAGGTCCGAAATTATTAAAAAGTGTTTAATTTTTTTTATGGGCAATCAAAAATCGCATTAAGACCAGGAGATGCATAAACCGCAATCCCCTCTCAAGGTTTTACACATGCTAAATCAAAGATTTTAACCTAGAACTAATACAAAACTATAGTAATGTTAACTTTCTCATCCGAAGTTTTAAAAAAAAAATTAAGATGGAATGAGCTCATTGTGTCTACAAAGTAATATCCATTTTGGCAAGAAACAAAAGCCAATCGACTAAACCATGGGATCGGATAGGGTGCTAATACCGCTTACTATTACCACCATACTAACATTATTCATTAATGGGTCGTTTGGAAGTTGTGATTGCACAATACAATGTTTGGAAGTGTCAAAGTTTAAAACAATGCATGCATTGTTTTAGGTAGTTCCCACCAACAATCACAAAAAATTATGCATTATACAATCTCAACTAAAAGTTGAGATTGTTGCTTTTAAATTTGTGTCAACTTTTTCTTTCCATTTATATCCCTAATAGTTTTTGTCTTATACTAAAAGTTGAGGGTAAATATGACATTTCCCCATAAAAGTAACTTTATGTAAATCAATGCATATAATAGAATCTCAACAATCAAACATTGTATTGTTAAAATGCATCCATTGTATCAATACATGCATTTAGTGGTCGTTTGGTTTTAGTGATAGTTTGGTTGAGATAGTTACAATGCATGTCCACAATGCATCGTTTTTCAGAATTTTCTGCGCAAACAATACATGCATTGTTTGCTTGATTTGACACAAACTATCACTTTCGTTGAGATTGTTTGATGGAGATTGTTGTGTTTTCTTCTTCTTCCAAATATGTACCTACCTTTTTATGTGTGTTGCTTTTTTATATTAAAAACAAAGGATAAAAGTGATATTTCACCCAAAAAGTGATATAATTTATTTAAATACTACAATAACTATCGCAGAAACCAAACGATGTAAACTACAATACACCAATTTTCTTATGTACATGTATATTATTATGCATGCATTGATGACAATACATCCATTTAACTATCACCAAAACCAAACGACCTATATTATGATGATTCATTACAATTTAACGATTTAACATTCGCAACTTCCAAACGATCCCTAAGTGTATTATAGTAACTACCCACTCATAGCACCTCCTCATCCTCCGTCCATGGATTTGGGTTTCATATGCAAACTACGGTTGGATATCTAAACTTAATAGATTTATAAGATTTAGTAGCTAAAATTAATTTTGTCTACTTCAAGAGATTTATGTCATAGATTTACTTCAATAAATTTTGGTCTGAATTATGAGGTTTTTTGTCTACTATATGGAACTTGTGTTATGCTTTTTCTGAGGTTTCTATAATGCTTTAAGAAACTTGTGGTCTGCTTTAAGAAACTTGGTAGTTTGCTTTGTGTGGTTTTTTGTTTGCTTGAGGAAACTTGGGTTCTACTTTAAGCAATTTGTAGTATGCTTTAATAAATTTGTGGTATGCTTTTTGAAAGTTGGGTATGTTTTAATGAACTTGCGGGTTGCTTTATGAGGTTTCTAATATGGTTTAGGGAACTTGCGATATTCTTTAAAAAACTTGTAGTCTGCTTGAGAGAACTTGTGATATGCTTTATGAGGTTTCTGTTCTGTTTGAGGAAACTTGTGGTATGCTTTCAATTTTCTTGTATGGTGAGGTTCTCGTCTGCTTTATAACTTTTCTGCTACGCTTTCTGGTATTTTTGTTGTGGTTTGTTGTGTTTCTATTATGTGTTTTGTGTTCTGCCTCATGATACTTTTGACGAGTCACAAAACTTTAGTGTTATCATCATGCTAACTAATTAGGGGTTAACACCCTAACCTCTGTCCTAAACAATACCACTTATTTGAGCTAGCTAGCCAAAACTATAATAAAACCAAACCACTTTGGATTTAGGTGCAAAATCCATCCTTGTACATTTATGTATAACTTGATCTTACCGTTGATTTTGAGTGGGTCAGATATGAGGGGTGAGATTAAAAAGTGTTTTATTTTCTCTATTTTTATCGACTTATATTCTTTATTTTACCTTGCAATGATGGAACAAGGTCAGCATGATTTACGACTGATACCATTTCTAATATATTTCAATGAGAAAAATTGCATACACTTGTGACCACTTTGTACTACCTTCCTTTTAACTAAAAATATTGCACCGAAGGAACATATTTATCATTATCTATAGAATTCAAAATAATTTTATGAGAAAAAAATTCTTGATCAAATATATCACCTTATGCCACCCTGGTAAAAGATTAGGGTAAGATCATCATTAGAGACTAATGGAATCAAAGATGAAGACCAAATTAAATTAGGTTGTTATTTTAGAACTAAGCAATTCTGGCTTGAAGAAGCGGAATGTAAGCATGTCACGGAACGAGTTTGGAACACAAGTAGTGTGGAAAATATCTTGAATTTGAAAACTGTAAATATGAACTTTTGGCATGGAGTAGGGAGAAGTTTGGAGGCATAAAGAAAAGTTTTAATTCAATTGAATGACTTTCGAAAAGCTTCTCAGATGACTATTGGTTTATCTCCATCCAAACGACTCACAATGGGATCCTCTTTTTTCCTTGTATGATTCTGCTATGTACATAAGACTTTTCAACATTATTGAAGGCATCTAAGGAGAATGAGGAAATTCATAGTGTCATGATTCGGGCCTAATTGTACACTTTTTATCCCCAATTCTCTGGAAAAAATCCAAAAGTATCATTGTTTAAAAAAAATTCCAAAAATACCACCCAACCCCAAAAAATTCCAAAAATACCACCCTTTTTCAAAAACCGCCACCCCACCCAGCGGTTTGGTCGAAAACCGCTTGTCGGGGGCGCGGTTTTGGACCAAACCGCGGGCCTAGGGGGCGGTTATAAAAAAAAAAAATTTGGACCAAACCGATGGGTGGGGTGGCGGTTTGGTCCAAATTTTTTTTTTCCGACGAACTCCTAACTTCGGTCGAAACTTCAAATGAACGTAACTTTGCACTCGGGTATCCGATCGTAACGATGTTTTTTTCATTTCGCATAACGTGTCAGGATCTACAACTTTTACTAGGATGAAATTTTCAAAACAGGAACAATTTGTGGATATACGGGACCTTGAGAATAACTTTACCTTTACTTTTCAGAAATCCATGTACATTTTGAAATTATGATTATATTAAAAGTTGTAGATCTTGAAAAGTTATGGGGAATCAAAAAAAAGTTCATAACATTCGGAGTTTGGAGCACAAAGTTATGGCCGCCCAAAGTTTGACGAAAGGGGAGACCCGGCGGTTTGCGGCTTGCAAGATCTCAAAAAGTTTGCGGCCTCCATTTTTTGAATCCGAATAACTTTTTGAGATCTTGCAAGTCTCAAACAGCCGGGTTCCGTCTTCGTCTCGAAAAAACGTCATTTGCCACCCCGAACGACCTTTTTTTTTATTTCGTCAAACTTTGGGCGGCCATAACTTTGTGCTCCAAATTTCGAATGTCATGAATTTTTTTTTATTCAGCATAAATTTTCAAGATCTACAACTTTTAATATAATCATAATTTCAAAATGTATATGGATTTCTGAAAAGTAAAGGTAAAGTTATTCTCAAGGTCCCGTATATTCACAAATAGTTTCTGTTTTGAAAATTTTATCCTAGTAAAAGTTGTAGATCTTGAAAAGTTATGCGAAATAAAAAAAACAATCGCTATAATCGGATACCCGAGTGCAAAGTTACGTTCGTTTGAAGTTTTGACCGAAGTTAGGAGTTGGTCGGAAAAAAAAAAAAAAAATTGGACCAAACAGCTGGTTGGGGTGGCGGTTTTGGGCCAAACCGCCACCCCACCGAGCGGTTTGGTCCAATTTTTTTTTTTTTTTTATAACCGCCCCCCAGGCCCGCGGTTTGGTCCAAAACCGCGCCCCCGACAAGCGGTTTTTGACCAAACCGCTGGGTGGGGTGGCGGTTTTTCAAAAAGGGTGGTATTTTTGGAATTTTTTGGGGTTGGGTGGTATTTTTGGAATTTTTTTTTTAAACAGTGGTACTTTTGGATTTTTTCCCAATTCTCTTTGATGTTTGTTGCAATTGAACTCCAAAAAGGTTGGTTTTACGCGAGGTTGCTTGTGTTTCAGTGTGTTTCAGATCCTAACAGGCAAAACCAAACCCGGAGTCGAAAGTTGGAAGAAAAAGGGAAAAGACCGGGCAAAGAGGCGGAGACAGCCGCAGTTCACAGCCAGATGTTGGAGTTCACAGTCTTACAAGACCGTGAACTGGAGCCATGACCCATGAAGCAAGGAACAAACAGAGGCGGTTTTCAAGTTACTGGCTCCCACGCAGTTCACGGTCACTAAGACCGTGAACAAGGGCCACTAACCGTAAACCCAAGCAAATGAAGCGGCGCATTTTTGTCGCGACACAGAGTTCACGTACGTGTTTCAATGTTCATGGCCGTGTACTCAGGCCGTGAACTCAGCGCGATCTCCCACTTCAAAGGAAAGCTGAAAGGAAGAAGAAAGGGTGAGACCAAGAGTGAGAAAACTTCTCATTCTTCAGATTTTAGAGTAAGAAAGTGACTAACCAAAGAAGAGGAAAAACTAGGGTTTGATCTCCAAGCAAGGATTTTGGGTTTCTTCAGCACAAAGGAGCAAGACTTGCATCTTCATGATGGGTTTCCTTTCCCTCTTTTGTGTTTTTCCTTCTCCTAGCATAGAGTATTCCCTTCTTTCACTTGGGTGTTTGTAATACCCAGCTAAAATTATGTGAATGCTTGTATAAATTGAATGATTTGTGTGGTTGTATTTTAATGTGAATGTGGAGGTATTATTCAGAAATGATTGTGTTGTGTGAAAGCCTATCAATCTAATTGTCCTTCTAACCTAGATTAGAGAGGAGACCTCCTTAAGTTAGGAGGTTCATTGAGTGTTCTTGGGCATTTCATGCCTCCTAGGATAGTTTAGAGAGGAAACCTCCTTAGGTTAAGAGGCTCAATATAGAGATGGGGTTTCCAGGACATTTCATGCCTCCTAGGCTAGTTTGGAGAGGAAACCTCCTTTACCCAAGAGGTTCTGTTTGGGCATTCAAAGCCTCCTAAACTAGTTTAGATAGAACCCTCCTTAACCTAAGAGGCTCATTTCGAGATGGGTTTCCTTGGGCATTCAATAACTCCTAAGCTAGGTTAGAGAGAAACCTCACTAACTTAAGAGGATCTACTAGAGATGTGTTTCCTAGGGTATTCTATGTCTCCTAGTCTAGGTTAGTTAAAGGCTAAACCTCGTAATTCATATTAAACACTTAGGTTTTGGTTGTGGGTGGCAGTCCAAACTCCAATTCGAAGGTGAAGTCTAACCATTCCTTAGTCGATTGAATAGTCACTTCAATCGTGATCGAGCAACTACCCTTTAACCCAATCGGGCTATCCCCATGTGTGGATTTGTCCTTTTGGTTCCGTTTTATCCAAATTCGTATCAAGAACGCTTCGTTCTTAATTCGAGCTCAATCGATCCTTCGATTGAGTCATTAGCTGTGTGAATTTGATAACATACACCCCCAGGGGCATATTAAGTGGTATCAGAGCCTGGTTCTACACAAGGGCAAGGAAGAGAAGAGGAGGACTGATTTTTCGTGCCTACGATTCGACGCAAAAAAAAAAAAAAAAAAAAACAGGGCAGCCCCTGTACGAGAAGTCTAGATGCTGTTTGTGCTGCTACTGTTTCTGTTTTGAGTTGTAATTCCATGACAATGTTAATCCAGAAGAAGGCGATGGTAGAGGGCAGTACAGAGGAGAATCAGGGACGAGTTCGAGGCAAAGAATTGCCTCCAGCAGCTCAAGTTCAACATCGAGAGTCCGACGAACAGCGGGACAATTTGTTTCACAGTTGATGCTTCATCGAAGTGAAATTGGTGCCACACGTGATCGATGGTGGAAGCTGTGCAAACATCGTCAGCCTGGAAGCTTTAAAGAAGCTTGGATTGACGAACACGGAACAATCACAGTGATGAAACAAGTTCCGATTCGTTTTCAAATCGGCAGCTACGAAGACGAGGTGTTGTGTGACGTTGCACCAATGCAAATAGCCCACCTATTGCTTGGTCGACCTTGGCAATCCGATCGTAAGGTTATTCACGAAGGATGGACGAATTTCTACAGATTTGAACATCATGGAAAGAAGATAGCGTTAAATCCTCTATCTCCGGATGAAGTTTACAAAGATTAAAAGCAACTGGAGTCGAATCGAGTTTCGAAAAAAGGCTCTCAGGCTCAATTGTGGTTTCAGAGACGAGTTGGATTCAATTTTATGAGCTTTAAAAGGCTCCAAAAGGAAGATCCGGCGATGAATTCACTTGGCTACCACGACCTCTGTTTATCCCCTCCAAAATAGAGCTTCGAATACAATCACAATGTCGACGAAGACGAGGGAGAATCGAAGCCATCGAACACCACCAAAGCCTTTCTAGAGGATGATGGAACGGTGAAAGGTCGAGTAGAGCCTCCAGAGCGGGCTAAAGTCCACCGAATCCCTCTGTCGACAAGCACCCCTGAACTCTGCAACGTTCCCGCATAGCAGGTCAGGTGAGAGAATGAATGGGTTGAAACTCTGGGGATGAGTCGAAACTCGCCGATGCTGCCGACGCAATCCCCATGACACCGGAAACGTCAAAAGATGCTTCAATGGAGAGGAACAAACCTGGAATTTAATATTCAATCAGCGCAAAACCACTTCTGTTTACAACGATGAACAGCCGTAGAAACTCCTTCGGGTATAGAGAGTTCGAGCTCGAATCGAGCTAAAACATTGACGCGACATCGATGTTGGAGGTGTTTGAATGGTGTAGCATCAATCAATTCGTCACGAAGAAGGCTGAATCTGAAACACCGAAATTTGAATTGCAAATTCTGGGTTTCAGGATTTCGAATTTTGGCGACGGCGAGAAAGAGGAATTTGACGAATTGAAGACGATGGCGATGAATCGAGGCTTGGGAATGGTTCAGAGTTTCAATTGGAAGCTTGTCGAAGTGACTGGGA
This sequence comes from Linum tenue, assembly GCA_946122785.1. Lineage (NCBI taxonomy): Eukaryota > Viridiplantae > Streptophyta > Magnoliopsida > Malpighiales > Linaceae > Linum > Linum tenue. The sequence goes on from CAMGYJ010000005.1 coordinate 63,002,955, forward strand.
GAAGTGAGTTGAGCTGGGTGTCCTTGAAATGAAAATCCCCAATTTCGTCGAATGGGTTGAAGTTCGTTGAAACTGTCCGACGAACTGGGATTTTCTCCAATCAGTTTCAAGCACACGTGGTTATCAATATAGGCTCATTGAAACTCGAGAAAGCGTTTCCAACAATACTGCAAGCGTCAAACCCTCGGGAACACATTGATTATGAATTTGAAGCTGCTAAAGTAATGGAAAAGATTGCGTTTGAGCAGCCTACTTACGATCCGATTTGGGATCAATTCTGTGAACGGTTTGAGCAACGAAAGGCCAAAGTGTTGAGGGCAACACTTTTTAAAGAGGGGGGGCTTAATATGATCACAAATAGGCCACTTTACAAGCTAGAATTACTTGACGAAGAAGCAAGCTCAACTCACATGAAAAATTCTAATTTTTGGTTGTGTTGGAACAGTTTAGGTGGCCTAATTTGGAGGCTTAGTTCTAACAATTGGCTCACTAAAAAATTGAGTTTGATAGCTTGTTTTAAAGATAAATTTGTCATCTTTCCAATGGTATAGTTTTTGGATCCAGAAGAAGTCATTAAGGTTGTTTTCCAAGGCCTCAAAGTTGCTACCTCCAAACGGGAAAACTGCCAGAAAATGGATGTGATTCAAGTCTGGAAACATGTTTGTGAAGCCTACTTTGGAGCTTAATTCGAAGAGCATGGATGTGATTCAAGTCCAAAGGCTTCCATAACAAGCTAATATAGATGTTTTTCTACCAAGGAAGGAATTGGATGAAATATTGGAGTTCTTGAAGGCCTCGAACGAAAGGCACGAAGTTAGTACGAAAGCTGCTTTTGGACTGTTTGCTGGCAGCTTACTCGTGCTTGAAGAAAAGCGAGTTTGAGTCCGAATTTTGTAACATTTTTATAGTAGTCTTTTAATTAAAATGTTCCTAGTTATATTCGGTTGGTATTAGGTTTTATTGGCTATAAATAGCCTTCTATTTTCGTTGTTAAGACAGACTTTGATTAATCGAATTGAGAACCGTTTGGTTTTGTGCAAGTTGCTACTTGTTTTGGTTTTGGTAGATTCCAAACTTGCTGAGCTTGTGTATCGATTGAATAGTCACTTCAATCGTGGTCGAGCAACTACCGTTTTACCCAATCGAGCTATCCCAGGTGTGGATTTGTCTTTTTGGTTCCATTTTATCCAAGTTCGTATTAAGAACGCTTCGTTCTTGATTCGAGCTCAATCGATCCTTCGATTGAGTCATTAGCTGCATGACTTTGATACCATACACCCCCTTCAGGGGCGTATTAAATTGCCACAAATGCCAAAGAGAAACGGGAATAAAAAGTATACAATTATGCCCGAATCACTCCCCCACACTTCGACGTTTGATTGTTCCCAAGCAAACCATTTCACACAAGGTAATATCTCAACCTAACCAAATGCTTTGGGGACAAATCAATGTCCATAAAGTGACGAATCTCAATGGCTATTGGCAATTAACACATTGACCGTTGCAAGAAATACTGACATCCACCATAAACGACATTCGAGGTCAGCAAAAAGGGCAAATAAAAAGTTCTCACATTGTTCATGAATCAATTCAAGTCTCAACAAGATCACTTAGACTTGGTGAGTGAATCGATCCCATGACAAATCGATCGCTAGTGAATTGAGTCCAGGACAAATCGATCACTAGTTGCTCACCCCCGCGGTTCACAACCACCTACGCCACACGACTTCATTAAATTCAACGAGTCATGGTAGCTAGTTAGGGGGAAGCAACCCCTGGGTGAAGCTCCCTTAGTTAGAAATTTTCTTTATTTACTTTTCTTTGCTTGTTTAGTTTGTAGCTTTCTTAGTTTGAAAACCCAAAAAACCGTTTTGCAAGATAACAACTTAAGGGATTGAAGTAGGGGTACATGGACTGGCCAGGGTTGACAATTTAAATACTTGCTTTATACTGCACCCGGCTAGAGTTTAAAAACTTGGGCTCTAGTTAGGATTAATTTGTGGTGTAGTTTCGTGCGAGTCACTTTGGTTACTCCATTTACCTTCTAAGCTCAGATTTTTCATTTTGAAGAGCACAAAGAATGCAATTGCAATGAGAGTATAACTGTTTAAACACAAGTGTGCACCAAGTCGAGTTGGCCCAATCTGTGAGGAACGAGAGGAATTTGTTATGTATTGCTCGTTCCGTCGCCTCAAGGTGAGTGAAATCTCGTCCATCCTAGAAACCTCGAATCTCTTCCCCTCTGTTGACTCTCAATTTGATGATTTGTTTTTCAACCTTAGAGAAATTACTTAGGTTAACCAATTTACCATGATTAATTGTTGTTAATGGAATATATGGATGGCTCGGACTTATCTCGTCTTCAAAAATAGTTCTTTCTCCCTGTCCGCTACGACAAGTTTAGCTAATAGAGATTTCAAAAGTTTAGACGAATCTAGGAATTGTGTTACCATGGATTCTGCTTCTATAGTATTTAATTTTCCATCTCAGCATGGGAATTCCCGCTTGATTTCCAAACCACCTCTTGGACCTTTCTGTAAAGTTGTGCACTGTAATGGTCATTTGTTTTTTAAGCACAGGTGGCGGTATCTGGATTTGCTATTGTTAACTCCAATGGTCAGGTTGTCGATAGCAGGGTTGAGAAATTATTTTCTTCCTATCCGATTTAGGTGAAAGCATATGCTATTCTCAATTCACTAGGTCTTACTGCTCAGAATCCCTTTCGAACATGCATATGCGATTGCGAGCATTTGACGATTTCGTTGAAATAGGATCTAAGTCTTTAGCCTTGACAATGTCGAGCAACTCTTTCTCGTGTTAGTTCCATTCTCCGTGTGGCTCCTTAGCTTTCGGTTAATTTCATTCCTGGGCAATTAGCTCGTTGGCTGATTGGGTTGCGTGCAACTGTCGACATCATTTACTTTCTAGAAAATCCAGATAATAGGTAGGAGCATTAACAAACAAGTGAAGGTACCATGCTCGATCACCAACTCACTTGTTGGAAATTGGAATGGCCCTATGGCTATTTTAGGAAGAGAGAAATTTTGGCTTAACAAGTTCTTTCCGAACTCAATTGTCCTTTATCGATTTCAAGCTTCTTTGAATTTTGTGGTTCGTGCCAATGAAAAAATTAAATTAATTTTTTTTAGATAGGGTAGTGCATTGTATATAAAACATCTTTCTCTCTCACATTGACTATTGAGAAGTAGTTGCTCCATAAAAATTGAGTATATAATTGTCTACAATTGAACCCCATACCAATTCCTCATGTTTGCTAGGCAAAAACTTGTCGTTGGGTATAAAACTTACACATGTCACAATACCTATATTTGAGTTTAGGGCTCGTTTGCTTGTTGGATTTGAAAATGAAGGTTTTGAGTTTTAAAAATCTTTGGATTTATGATGGATTTGTTGCATCATGGATTTGGAAGAGTACATTGTTTGTTTAGTTGATTTTTTATCATGGATTTGTGATGGATTTGTCTCACATTTTTTCCTTCTATTGTCAAATCCCAAATAAAATATGGGATTTACAAATCCGTGGGGTCCACGGATTTGGATCTAAAAAAGGGGTCGAAATTCGTGGACCCCACAGATTTGTGTCCCTCAACAAACAAAGGATTTGTGTCAACTCCATGATGCTTGGGATTTGGGTTCCAAATCCATCACCCAAATCCCACAAGCAAACGACCCCTTAGTTACATGAATTGTCAATATTATGAGTAAATCACATATTAGAAGAAAAAAATTGAAGTGATAGATAACTTCGATACTAGACTCGACGATAACTCTGTTGGATGAATAGCTTTGAAAAGTTATAAATGAAATTCCTAATTAATTATCCAGTATTTTCCCATAATACATAAATAAGATGGATAATTAATAAAAGGAATATTATGGAGATAATTAGGATTAATTATCTTAATAGATTATATTTTAACTATGGGAGTAATTATCTCCCTAATTAAAATGTGACTTATTCCCAAAGAAAGAGGGAATATTATGGGTTATCTTCTCCTATAAATAGCAGACCCCCAGACCCGCTAAAGATACCTCAGATAGCATAAACACGAGAAAGAGAGTGAGTTCATAGAGCTCCGGTTTTCGCACAAAACCGCTGACCAAATCGAAAGAGTGGCTGTTTTATCCTGGAGGCGACCGACTGATAGTGTGTTGTGCGAATAACGAGGCAGTGCCGCGAACGTCTTAAAGAGAGCAACCTAATCCGCGACTCAGCCAGATCGATAACCTAATTTTTCCTGTTCGATTTCTAACAATTTTAAGACGCTCGGTTGCTGTTTATGTATACCGAACAGGATGCCGATACTGACTAGATCAATTACTATCGTCATTTGCTCGGAAAAAAGGGGACTGTTGCACTGTGTCCGCGATGCAACACATTTGTATTTCTGTTCCCAGATCGATCGCGATATGAGTGCTCCTTCTGCAGTCTCAAATCGCCGATTGCGTTCTTCTTCCTCCCCGAATCGGAGACCCAGAGGCCACAACCCAGATGGGAAGTCCCACCTCTCCTTCGTCTTCCTTGCAGGAACCAGCAAATGCTCCAATTGGCTTCTTCTGCTCAAGCAGCGCTGTTTCTTCATTGGTGTAACGAAGTTGTTATTCCGCTCGACGCGTGGTGTGGTGTCCGAGTACAACTCATGCAGCTCCACCAGGCCGCGCGGCTTCCACCGCATCGTTGCTGACACCTTCGTCAAGTCGGTCGCCGCCACCTCTTTTCTTTTCATATGAGCTCACCAAGAGCGGAATTGAAAAAAGTTGACCCACGCACCAATTCGGTGTCACGGAAGCAAACGCTAGCCGGTGGTCAGAGTTCCGTGAATACAAAGTAAAGAGGAGGTTTCTCTGTTTCTCTCGTCTTCTTGTTTTCTCTATCTTTCTATTTCCGTCTCCGGAAATGGATTTCACGGAAGGCGTCGGGGAGAGCAGTTCTCCGCCAAGGAGCTTCAGGAGTTTCAGTAATTATGATGCCAGGAACGACGTCTTCAATCGCCGGCTTGAGAATGGCTACGACGAGGCCATATCATACCCCGATATCTTCCGCCTTCGCCTCGATGCGCGTTTCAATTGCCTTCCTGCTAGGTATCTAATTTGTGTTTGTGATCATGGCGACAGCTTTTCCCTCGCCGTTCGCTTTCCTTTGTTGTTACTGGTCTAGGAAGGGTGGAGGATATCCGCCCAGGTGACATGAAGTCGGGATGGTGGATTCAGCTCAAACAGAGAAGCTATGTGTGGTAGTAATTATTCGCTACAAAATCAAATGGCGATGAGCTCTCAATATTTTGAGGTAAGAACTAAAACTTTCTTCATGAATCATTTATGAATGGCAAAATTATGATTTATGACGTAGCTTTGAGCATGAAATTGAGAAACCTATTAAATGCTAGAGAAGAAACTAGAACTGATGATAGTTTGACATTGATATATGTCATTCTCAATAATTAGAGTACAATTTTGTGTACATATTGTGGGTAAATCCATTATTAACAAAATGAAATTATTGGAGTCTAATAAGACTTAGAATCTTGTAGAGCTACCTCTTGGCTATAAAGCCTTGGGTATTATATCGATGGAATCCAACAAGATTCAGCCTTTTTATAGAGTTGCCTTCTTGAAATAAATCCATAGGTAATTAATGGATTCTTAAAAGAAAAACTGAAACATGACGGTTTAGTTTATGAGTATAATGATCGCCTAGTAGCTAAGGCTTTAGGTGAAGAGGAAAAATTGTAGATTTCTTTGATATCTATTCACCAATATGTAGAATAACAACCATCATACGGATGTTAAACTTCGTTTGTGAATGGTGACTCAGATAAAAAAATCTGCATGAACCAACCTAAGAAGTTGTTATTCTTGAACATGCTTCTGGAGTCTATGGTTAGACAAATCATGATAAGATTTTAAACAGACTCTAAAAGGTCATGAATAATCTGGTTCTTCATTTTTTTTTTCCAAGGCAAGCCCAAAGGGCATGGGACAAAGACGCGACTCAGATACAATAAGGACTCCAAAATAAATGCGGTAATCCGTAAGCAAGCGGATTCCCGATGAAAGAGCCGGTTATAGCCACTACATGGGCAGCTCTGTTACAGCTCCGAGGAGCAAAAGACTCGACACTGACTCAAGAAAAGAGAAAAAAGAGAGCACTTCCTCCAAGACAGCTCCTCCTCGAGAGTGTGTAGCATTCTGATAACCAGTTGATAATTTCCTCAAAAGAAAAACCAAGAAATTATAAGTAAATCACCATTTAGTAGGCATCATTAATACCATGAAAATATACAAAGAGCAAAAGACCTTAACTGATACACTGATGAGGGGATTGCACTTCCTTCATGTTTTCCTTTAACCTGATCAATCCGAAAGGGATCCACTAAAGTGCTAGAAATCTCTATCCAACGAGATTAAAGTCTATCATTGAGACAAAGTCGGAAATACCGAATATACCACATCGAAGATGCGATTCAACGATTCAGAGAAAATAAATAATAGGAAATAAATAATATAAATATACAAAATAAATTATAGTCCCCTTAGATAAGGGAAATAAATGAAATTTTTAAATAATGAAGGTAACTAAAAGGTTCTAATATTAATGACCATGATTTGACACCTCGATAGATAAAGTAAAAGGTATTTCAACAGGAAAAAAAGTCCCACATTTAATATCATATATTTGAAATTAAATAAAATAAGTGAAGAGGCTATAAATGAGGATAATCAAATACCCAAATTAACTTACAAAATAAATACAATTTAAAACAACATCCTAAAAATCAGGAATAAATAAAAGAAACCGGTTGTTGCCCATAAAATTAATTAATAAGAGGCATTAAGAGCTATTCGGGATAATAAAATGATTTTCAAATTCCAATAGGGGTGTAATGGATTGAAAAAATTCTAATTGTCTTACCCGATGCGGTGATTGAGGAGGTACTAAAGAAGCTATAAAAGCATAGAGAATAAAATAGGGGGTAATTAACAATAATTAGGAAGGTCATTAAATCATTTAAAAATTATGAGCATGATACTTACCCGTAATGAAATTCATTTAATGAGAAATGTGGTTGAACCCATAATCTGCTCCGGCGTGATTACAGGACCGCCAGCCTTACCGTAAACCTTGGGAGGCGGCGGCCGGAGGAGAGCACAGAACTCGAGAGAGACGGCTAAGCCGTAACTAAACAACGACCAGAGCAAGAGAGACCAGCTCACGGATCAGCAATGGCGACAGTCCAACATGAAGCAGCTCATCTCGATTCAGCTCAGTCAAGAACAGTTATGATTTCATCTCGATTCAGCTCAGTCAAGAACAGCTTCGACACCATATATATTCAAATACACTAATCACTAAGTTCAAGATTACCTTTCACTAAAATAAACCAAGATCAATATTATCTTCATCCTATTGTTCAACCCAGATATAACTTTCAGCAGTCCAACAATCACCAATCGAAAAACGGTAAACTTATGAGGTCTTCATTGGTCCATCAACAAAGCACATTGCACAATCTTTTTTTATTATGCCAGCACGCAATCTGTTATAGTTTTTAGCTCGTCCGCCAACAAAAGAGAAGTACATTCTGTTAAAAATCCTGAAGAGTACTATGCACATTGCACAAGTCAAGAAAGATTAAACAAGAATATCCAACAAGCAATAGTCATACAGACATGCAAGCTCCTATCAAAGAATAGCAGAAGCAAGAGCCAAGAAGCCATACCTGGGGCTCGGATTTCCAATATGCATTCTTTCATAGGCATTTGAGCACAAATAAGCATCATATCGTACCTCTTGGCGGAGAAAAGAATCTTCTTTGTTGCTGGAAACCCGACGGTGTGGTGGCCGGAGAAGAAGATCGGATCCGGCTTTTGATTTTCGTCGCTAAAAATTCCGATGTATTCATACATTTATTATTGCTTATATATATATATACCCCAAAATGAAGACTGCAAGGAACACACGACAACTAATTATAATATAATAATTAAATAAGAGAGATAGGGAAGAAATGATTTGGAGGACAGAGGGCGAGATTTCAGAGCCAAAAAACAACCAACCAAGCTGGTTCTACTTTATCTGGTTCTTCATTGGTTTTAATGAAAGTGACAAGTGCATTTTCTACAAGTTTTAGAATGACACGTGCACTATGAATGACATGTTGATCTTTGGTACAAAGACTCATGATGTGAAAAACCATGTTTGAGAATTTCGAATGATATGGATGAAGCTTGTGTAAGCTAGGACATCCATGCAACTATGACAATGAAATAGATTTTCTCTATATCAGTTTAACTACAAAGTTAAGATCTAAAAGAAATACAAGTTGTATGCCTGCATAAACGGTTGATGATCCTAGTGTAAATATTGAAAACGGTGTGAGAAACTAAGAAAGTTAGAATATACTAGCATCGATAGTCTGCGTGAGGCAGCTCATAAACATGAGACCCGATTTAGTGAGGGTACTTAGCAGACTTATTGATTGTACTAGGATGAAGCATTGAAATGCTAGTAAAAGGGGTCATGAGACACCTTAAGAGAACAACAAACCTAGATATAAGTTATCAACGGTTTCTTGTTGTATTGGTAGGGTATATTGATGCGGACGAGAATACCCTATAGAGGACTCCAATGCATCCAGTGGGCATGTTTTGAACATCGCTGGAAGAGTTATGTCTTGGAAGTCTAAGAAGTAAACGATCTTGACTCAATCAACTAAGAAATCAAAAATTATAGAACTAGCAATGGCTAGTAAAGAGGAAAGTTGATTGAGAGGGTCACTACTAGAGATTCCCTTATGGGAAAGACCGATCCCTCCGGTAGTAGAGTCATTGTGATAGCACCGCAACTATTATAAAAGAAGGGAACCGGTTCTAGAATGAAAAGAGACGACAAATTCGTCGTAAGCACAGTAATGTAAGAGAACTCCTAACGATAGGAGCAATGAGGGTGGATCCTGTAAGGTCCTAAAAGAATCTAGCTGATCCTTTAACGAAAGGAAAACCTAGAGAGGAAAGTCCAAAAAACCATGAGGGGTATGGGACTTATGCCTACCGAACCACGGACTACAAGTGATCGTAACCCGACCCAATAGACTAGAGATCCCAAGAAATTGGTTCAATAGGTAATAACAAGTCATGAGTAGTATGCAAAAAGTTCATGCATAGTGAAGCATGAATCCCAAAGCAATGGAGGTTGAGTTAACAACTCTTAATAAGATCTATACCCTATGTGGGGCGGAGTACTTTGCTCAGGGGGTACTCCTGATAGACTCACCTATGTGAATGTGGGAGTGGGGCCGCTCCCTATGGAACTTTGGAGGCATAAAGTTACTAGAGTGTTCACTAAACCGGGATAACGTGCATGGCCATAAACGCACGGCCTATGAGAGAATATCACTCAGTGAAAAGATCCGGTGTGCTACATTGTCTGAGATAGGGTTCAAGACTACGAGTCACCCTTATGAAATTGGAAGTGTAACCACTATGCTAAGGTTCAAATCTTCGCGATACCTTAGCTTATGCCCGATCTTATGAATTTGTTGATGCTCAAGATAGTTTCAAAACTATTCAAGTGGGGGATTGTTGGGATGAATAGCTTTGAAAAGCTATAAATGAAATTCCTAATTAATTATCCAGTATTTTCCCATAATACATAAATAAGATGGATAATTAATAAAAGGAATATTATGGAGAAAATTAGGATTAATTATCTTAATAGATTATATTTTAATTATGGGAGTAATTATCTCCCTAATTAAAATGTGACTTATTCCCAAAGAAAAAGGGAATATTCTAGGTTTTTTGCTCCTATAAATAGCAGACCCCCAGACCCTCTAAAGTTACCTCAGAGAGCAGAAATACAAGAAAGAGAGCGAGTTCATAGAGCTCTGGTTTTCGACAAAACCACTGAGCAAATCAAAAGAGCGGTTGTTTTATCCTGGAGGCGACCGGCTGATAGTCTGTTGTGCGAATAACGAGGTAGTGCCGCGAACGTCTTAAAGAGAGCGACCTAGTCCGCGACTCAGCTAGATCGGTAACCTAATTTTTCCTGTTCGATTTCTAACAAACTCAGATTATATGAAAAGAGTGAAAAAAATGGAGAAACTTTTTTATCCAAAGGGATCGTGATGTGATGTTGGTCATTTCCAATGTAGTTAAAATTGCGGTTTAAAACTTAAAAGCTTACCATATAACGTTTAGAGGTCACCAAAATACTTTCGTTTCCATTTAAAATCGTTAGAATATAAAATCGGACTAAATTGTGCTTTAAAGCTTAGAAGCTTACACTTTTACGCTTCTAGTTCAGCAAAACACTTTACGCTTTTAGTTCACTAAATGAGTATTCTTTTCATAAAATTAATCATAGAATGCATACGTTAAAGGTAAATCATCAAGATACATATTAGGAACTTGGATGTATTCTAATCTTCAATAGAGTAATCTAATTCCCCAGTTAGGCCCTTCCTAAATTCATGAGCATAACGGGGAAGGTGGCTTATTGTAAAGTTCTATGTTTATCAAGGTTGTCAAACCAAATTAAGTTATCAAGCCGGTTTATCAAAGAGTTGGAGGTTTAATTGCCAGGTGAGTAGTTGGTATTGGGAAGTCATTGATATCTAATAAATTATGCATATATATAACATCTTAAAGACAATCTCAAATTCTCAATACAACCTAAATTTATATATAAATAACAATTAAAGGTGGGGAGTTTCAAATATCTCCTTTGAACACATTCAGATTAGTGGCACGGTTGGTTGGACAGAGCTTGGTGAGGTGAATCTTTCTGTTTTTATTTTCCAAAAATCTTTCCATTCACAATTCACGTGATACAAACCCAGAAACAGAATCTCCAACGAATAACAAAAGTTTTGTTCCAAAAACCCACGAACACTGAAAGAATCCCAAATTTCAATCAGCTCCCTGGAATCCTTCGAGAAAAATTGAACCCACAAACAACGCAACGGCATCGACCCCTAGCGCCTCGTCGACCACAGCTTTGAAGGTCACCAGTCCGACCGAATCATCGGGTATGACGCAGCTATCTTCAACTTACCGGAGTGGCCGAGTGAGGGGAACGGTGCGATGCGTGGAGAGCTGTCGCCGAGAGCTCGGTTCTAGCATCGAGAGAAGGGGGATGGGAGTGGCGTGGCGTCCATGTGGGGGAGCTGTCGTCGATGCGGGAGAGTCTGAGAAGAAAATGAAATTAGAGTTTTGATGAAGGGTTCTCAACTTGAGACCTTCTGTTTTTTTTATTCCATTATATACACAGACTGTACAGCATGACAAAACAAGGTTTGTGATTAGCAACGGCTAATCAACAGTAAAGGAAAACAGAAAATCAAAATAACCAATGACATATGTATACGTGGCCAATGATCAACTAACTAAGTTTAAATGTAAACGAAGACTCTCTGGATAGTGGAACGACGACGTTTCTACTCCAATCTTTGTTTCTGGATAGAAGATGAACGACACCATTCCAATGAAATGTAGTTTCCACTAAGAGAACTTCCTCCTTGGCTTCTTCTCTTCACTTCAGCAGCAAGTACGTGGGCACTGGGCCGTGCCGCTCACGGGCTAGCACGACACGACACGATTAGAGCACGGCACGAGCACGGGCACAAAATAAATGGGCCAGCCCGGCACGAGCACGAATAATTTATGGGCCTTGCCGGGCCTAAACTTCATGGGCACGGGCACGGCATGGTATATAAGTGGGCCGTGTCGGGCCTAATATTTTCGAGACTTTATTGAGTATAAGAACGGACATGGTAAGAAAATAATATTTATTTGATAGAAAATAATTATAAAAAGAATTATAGGTTCAAATATTACAAAACACAAGTAGAAAAATAATTAGTTGTTGTTATTAGAAGTGTCATAAAGATATATACGTAATTACTAACATAAGTAATAATGGACAAAGAATTAGACAAAGCCAAATCACACTCGCTATACTTCCAATTTTCTTTTACCCCTTATTTGTTACTTTTCTCAAACAATATCGGTTAATACTATCTTCTCCCGTCCAATTTTCACATTCTTTTTCATTCTCTCTTTTGTTTTCGTCCTTTTCATTAATCAATGCCAAAATCTTTCAACAAACGAACCAACCATTGAATTTCACAGCTGAGAAGAGCCAAAGCTCGATACTCCACATAAAAGAAAGATCGGGAAACTATGCTCTGCTTCTTCCTTTTCCAGCTGATCAAGCTTTTGCCAAGGAAAGTGCAGAAATAAGTGATTGATCTTGGTGAATCAAGGCAAGTGGCCCGGTCTGGGTCACTGTAACCAAGAAGCTGAATGGCGGATTCATGAGGGTAAAATAAACCCTGTCTTGGTGAATTCTTAAGATACCTGAAAACATGATGGAGGGCCTTATTATGAACAACAGTAGGCGAATCTTGGAATTGGCACAATTGCAACACAACAAAGGTTATACCTGGTCTGGTGCTATTTAAATACTACAAGTGGCCAAGAAGATGCTTAAAGGTAGGAATGTCCAGGTAAGGCGCTCAATCTGTTGCAGAAAGAACTTGCTTAACACTGGATGGAGTCTTAGCAGGCTTGCATTCATCAAAGCAAGCTTCTTTGAGAAGCTCCACACATTACTTTCGCTGACAAACATGGATCCCTTCAGGAGATCGATTAATTTTCAGTCCAAGGAAGTAATGTAACACACCTAAGTCCTTTATATTGAACTGGCTTAACAACATGGTCTTAACTATCTTCACTACATCAAGAATAATACTCCCAACCACAATGTTATCAACATAAACAATGAAAACCACTAGAGCACCATGAACAGTAGAGAGAAAAATGGAGTAATCTGCAAGAGACTGTTGAAAACCATTGCTCAGAAGGGATTCAGTAAGCTTGGCATACCACATCCTACTAGTCTGTTTCAAACCATAGAGGTACTTCTTCAATCTGCAAACCTTCCCTTTGTATTCCTTCTTGTCCTTTAATCCAGGAGGTAACTCCATATAGACCACTTCATCTAAATTGCCATTGAGAAAGGCATTATTCACATATATTTGATGCAAATTCCATTCTTGAATGGCAGCAATAGCAAGGAGCGTTTTCATAGAAGTGATCCTAGACATAGGAGAAAAGGTATCACAGTAATCTATACCATAAACCTGTGTGTACCCTGTAGCAACCACCCTAACTTTGAACCTTTCCACTGATCCATCAGGGAGAAAATTTGTCTTATAAACCCATTTAGAACCAATGGCCTTCACTCCCTCGGGCAAGTCAATGATCTCCCAAGTGTTGTAACGATCAAGAGCATAGATTTCCTCATTCATAGCCTTATTCCAACGTTCATCCTTAGTTGCTTCAGGAGAGGAGAGCTCTTGATTGGACAAGAGTGTCATAGCAAAGTGCTAATGAGATAGAGAAAGGTGGGACAACTCTGTAGCACGAGGACCTGACTTGGGAGCAACACTGACTTGATTCATGCCAACATAGAAATCATCATATTTGCAAGGAAAAATGGTAGACCTTGTGGACATTCGAAGGGGAAGGACAGGCGGAGGACTGGAGGATGCAAAAATGGAAGGAGATGCAGACTTAGAGGGAGGAGATGACTTAGTAGCAGCAGGAGAGTAGGAAGTGGAAGGCATAGAAGAAGGAGAAGAAATGGGAGTTATAGCTGGAGGAGAAAACACTATAAGGGGATGCTCAACGATAGAAGGATGCCCCGAACAAGAAGGATCATCAGCAAAGAAAGAAGGGGAAAAGTGTGATGGAGGAACAGAAGGGGAACTGACAGGAGGAGGAACTAGACTGTTAGTAGATTCCTTAAAAGGAAAAATGGCTTCATGGAAGAAGACATCATGACTGATGAAACCTTTTTAGTGTCTAGGTCTAACAGTTTGAAGCCCTTAATGCCATTTGGAATGCCTAAGAAAACACACTTGCGAGCTCGAGGAGCAAATTTGGTCTTATGACCTTCAACAATGGTTGCATAGGCAAGGCAACCAAAGACTCTCAAGTGCATTGACAAATCAAAACACAACACCAAACTGCGACCAAGTGTAATCGCAGTCCGGGAATGCAGTAACAGGCAAGTTCAATTATCAACCCGGGGTCTAGATCTACTGCTTACTCCGTGATTCTCTATTATCTAGCAAACTAGTTCGAGTGATTGTTGTGAAAAGTAACAGCAACAAGAAAGCAGTAAATTGTTCGGTTTCTAAAGCAGGCAAGAGTCACTCGGGATTGAGTCCCCCTAGCCCCTTAGTTAGGTTCAATTGCAATTCCCTGGGTTGATTTACTGTTGATTAGACTGCGGAAGATCCGACAGAAGCTTGGAATCTCTTAAGCTGACCAAGCCCTCTCAGTCTAACTACCCGGCAGACGACTAGTCTTCACCGGGATAGAAAGCTGAGGCTATGAACACAGAACTCCACTACTGGCGCCAAGAACACCAGTACAAAGCAGTAAACTGGCTAACTCTCGTATAGCCAATCTCCTACTATCGAATGAAGAGGCTCTAACAACCTAATCAGATTCTATCTATCTCAGATTGCAGCAGAAATTGAGAAAAGCTGATCAGACTCAAATCAATTCATTAAACATGCGTCATTCGATTAAAATCAAACAGTAATATCATCCCAAGTCATTACAATCAAATCCCTAACACAAGGAACTAGGGTTCTTCATACCCAAGTGAGAGAAGGGTTCTACTCCATAGAGAGAGAAGAGAAAACAAGAATCGGATTAGTCATACTCATAACGATGAGGATAATCTGCTCCGGGACGATGATTTCCACTCCTATGACGATCTCCAAGCTCAATTCGATGAAATCCAGCTCTAAGACAGCTTCTAGGGTGTGTTCTTCGTACTTTCTCTCTCTAGGGCTCTGTTTTTGCTCTAAAAACACGATTCTCTCACTTTTTGCTCGGAATAGGCTCTAAAACCAGGCTTTCCCGACTCGCACGGCCAGGGTGCACGGCCGTGCATATCACCATTCTGGCCGTGCAACTCAAAACGCAGCGTGTCATTTAGTTCGACCTCAGGCTTCTCGCACGGCCAGGGTGCACGGCCGTGCGATCTTCAGGGGTTGCCCGTGCGTGGCCTCGGCGTAAAGCGCACGGCCATATTGCTCACGTGCACGGCCGTGCGTCTTCCTGGTCTGCCCGTGCAGCTCCCTAAAAACCTCGCCATTCGTCCGTTCTTCGTCCAATCGACCCCAGACTCGCTCCTAAGCCTTCATTCACGTACTAGGACCTGAAATATCACAAACAAGCACAACCTAGCGTGAAATCGGCCTAAAACACGAGAATCAACACCTCAAACGGTGTAAGAACGGGGGTAAAAACATGTGTAAATGACGGTCTATCAAACTCCCCCACACTTAACCGTTTGCTTGTCCCAAGCAAACCAAGTCAGACACTAGGTAAGCTTACATATTTCAATCAACCAACATTGGGGACAAGTCATAAAGGCACAGAACACGTGAATCGCACTGGTTTCCAAACATCAATACATGCACAACCTCAATACAACCTAGACAACCACCACAAAGGACATTCGAGTGCAGCAAATCGAGTAAAGGAAGAGTCTCCCTTCTGTTCACTGGCCAACCTAGACTTGATTCAACCACTTACTCAAAACAGTCAACTCATGCATCCAACTCAAGACATTAGAATAGAGACCGAGCAATCTAGGTCCTCACCGGGGTACAAGAGCATATAGAAAATGAAAATGAATCACTCACTCTCGACCAGTGGGGTCAGGACAATTTGATGCGAAAGATGCGCATGCTATTTCTCTCAATACCTATCATCTCTTCACCATGATGGTAGCCTCTAAATGCTAGAGTTCACATATGGGGTGTCACCACTAACTAATCAGGAGGTCTTAGACACAGGTTCAAATGACTGGCTAGGGTCTTGGACATGGGGAAAAGGCCTTTTAGGTGGTGGAAGTATTCATAGCAAAAGGTTCCACATTTTCCAAACACACAATCACAGTCAAACCAACCGGTATTTTCTTTCTGCTATTCTGCATTACTCAATATCTTAAGAGCACAAGAGCGAAGGAGGCATAAACATCAGCATTTCCAAGCCAGACTGCTAAGAAACACTACTTACTGGGCATTATTAAGATTTTTAGTAGTGGCTCTCTTTTGCTTTCAATTTTTTTTTTCTTTGTTTCACTTTCATTTTCCTTTTCATTTCCTAAGAGAGCCACCACTTCTGCATAAATTTCAAACACCTGCCCAACTTTTAAGCACTACCTCCAACACTCACATAGACTTTAGCAGAAACAACAGAGAATATATAAAAACCACTCTGTGGAACCTTCTAAAAGATGCAACAAGGGTGATTTTTTTCCATTATAGACCAAAAGAAAGGATAACACACGGCTCAAAGGGCTGACTAGGGGATATGACACATCAGGACAGTCAGTTTTGGGTGTGGGCTAATCCTATGCCCCCATCATCTTAGCTAATGACAACGTGAATGCTACACATCATGGAAGAGGGATTTATCGCACAAGAAAGAAACGAGCAGGCTCAAATCTCGCATGGCTACCTATATGCTCTATCTCACATTCTGATACCCTGAACTAGATGCATAAACGACTGTCAAGAACAAGTAATCAGACCAAGTCACAGTTGGCAAGCAAACAGTTGAAAAACTGAACCCCTACATCGTTCTACTACACATCTCAGTCCTCATCATAGGTTGTCCTAGTCGCAAACAAGTTGTCATGCATTAATCCGAAAACCAATCAACTCATCCATCAAAACACAGTGCCAATATGATCAAACAGCAGTACTTGGAGCCCTCAAATCGTAAGATTCGGACAGCGGACTAGGCTCCAAGCACCATCATAAATATTCCAACCGATACAAAGCACCCCCCCACACTTAGCACGACATTGCCCTCAATGGAGTAGAGGGAAAGATAAGGGGAACGATGTTACCGGGTAAGAACACTGCTGGGGGACTGGAAGGGGACCAGTCAGCGAGAAACGAACGGGAGAGTGGACAATGCTGCACAAATCGAACACCAGAAACACACTAGCACACCGTGCGTTAGGGATAAGTGTTAGCCCAGACGGCTACATCAAACCACAAAGGAAAAACCAAAAACAAAAACAAACGACTCTAAGTTCAAGCTCCGCACACATGGAGCAAACACACAAAAGTCTAAAAAGAAAAAAAAACAAACACACTGAGACGGGCAACGAGTACAGCCTACTCGTCGCCAAGATCGTCGAGGTCGATGTTGTTCATGAACGCATCATCATCAGCAGCGCCAGCAGCAGCGTCATGTGGAGGGGAGTCATCCCAGGGAGTCCTCCAGACAGGTGGATCGCCCGGAATCAGCTGAAGCAGGTGCTGCTGAACCTCCTGCATGCGCCGTGAACGGCGCTTCTCCCGCTCGATGTGGGCGAGAGTCACGTCCTGCTGAGTCTGGATCGTGTTCAGCCGCACGTCATAAGCATCCATCCTGTTCCGGTACTCGGCCTGATCTGCCGCGTACTGCTGATGGAACTGCATCTGCTGGTCGTGGATCAGCTAGTTCTGGATCCTCAGCTGCTCGAACTGCTGGGCGAAGTAATCCTGGCCCTGGAAAGTGGAGCTGCTACCCCCGTAATGGAAGTCAGTCTGTGGTGGATCATCAGCAGCATCAGCAGCAGCATCCACCTCCTCGGGATCCACCTCATCGGCAGCCTCCTCCTCCTGGCCCTCGGCCTGGGCCTCTGGTACGGGCGCCGCGGGGATCGGAGGCTCCGGGAATCCATCGACCCACTGAAAACCGTTCCTCTCTCGCAACAGCAGCATCTTCCCGATCGTCTTGCTGCCAAAGATGAGGGTGTCCCCCTCCTCGGTGCACCCCTGCAGTGAAAGGCCAAAGAAGGTGACCAGGCGGGTGATGAGGGGGCCGCAGTGGAGGCTCTTCAGCTCTGTAGCCGTCTTCTCGAAGGTCTTGGCCACCACCGAACCCAGGTGGAGAGGATGGTGGCGCTGGCGGATTGAATGGAGGAAATACAGGGTCCTCTTCGTGATGGCGCCGGCGCTTTCAGCTGCAGGAGTGTAAGACTTCGCCAGCAGGTGGTGGAGAAGTCGGTTGGCGATCTGCAGGGTAGATGCCTTCGTCCTCCCGGACCGGAAGGGACGCGTATGGCCTGGCCGAGCCAGGCTGGTGTACAGCCTCTCGAAGTCCACCTCCGGAGGCTCATTTACCTCGGTGACGTAGTCCTCGCTGTCGTCGAGGTCGAGGTCGAGAGCCTCGGCCAGCTCGTGGTAGCTCAAGGACCGGGGGACACCGCCCAGCCTGAATTGGACGGCTGTACTGTCCTGGCAACTGGTCGTGGAATTGTGCTTGAAAGTCGTGTAGAACTCCCACACCGGCTCGTAGTAGACCTTCTCGCAGATCTGGAGCAGACGGCGCCATGCGGTGTTGGCGACCGCGGCGGAAAGCTGCTCGTAGCAGTGCAGTCGCCGAAACTCCCGTTTGGACCAGCAATGGTGGGACCCAAATGGGGTTTCCGCGACCGCCTTGAAGCGCTCTGCGGTGGGGCCCCTCCTAAGATCCCGGATGAACGGGTGCTGGAGATTAGGTTTCGCCATTGCCCTACAAAACAACAACCCAACGTGGAACCAAAAGAGCCAAAGAAAAGGTCAAGCCCACCCCCACACTTAAGAACAGAAAGCAGCCTAACCATGGTTTCATCCATAGTTCGGGGGTCAAAAACTCGATAAATCAAGCATAATCTGGGTGGGGGTGCACATTCACAAGAAAATAGGCAACTCAAGGTTCACATCCATAGCCAATACACCCACAAACTACATCATTAAGGGCCCCAACCGGTGGCCACAACATGGCATGGAAAACAGGCATTTCATCGAACACCTTGTGTGCACTATTAAGTGAAGCATGAAATTGGCCAAATTCTTGCACACAAGGGCTCAAACAAGCAAATGGGAATTTGCCCAACATAATTCAATCACATCCCAAGCATTCCCCTCAATCAATTTCACAAAAATCACATGATTCAATAAGGTTCTCTAACATACACCCTACACACTCAATTCTCCACAATTAACAAAGTTAGGGGCAAAATCAAACCTGGAGACTCAAGTAGAGGTGTAGGGGATGATGGGATTCTCGCCGGAAATCGCCTCCGGCGACAAAAACGTCGCCCAAACTCGCTCAAACTCGAGGGATAGGCCGCTTTGGGTGTAGAAGGAGTGGGTTTGGTGTTGGTTTGGTGAAAAAATGACCCAAAGCGGCCGAAAAAATCGAAAAAAGGTGGGTTTGTCGCGGTTTTCCGGCGAGGGCAGAGGATTCCGGCGAGTATTTTGGGTTTTCTGACCAGAATGGCCGTGCAGGCCATTTATATAGACCGTGCCTCGGCTGCACGGGCAGGGGCGCACGGCCGTGCACGGTTGGTTTTTGCCCGTGCAGGCCGACACGGCCTGGCCGAGGTGATGCGCACGGCCGTGCACCTGGCACACTTGGCCGTGCCATCCTCACCGAGAGCTCGCACGGCCAAGGGGGAATACCCGCATGGCCGTGCGAGGCAACGTGATGCCCGTGCAAGACGCACGGCCAGGCCAGGATGAGCGTACGGTCGTGCAATGTGCGCTTTTGGCCGTGCGCTTTTGGCCGAGAGCTCGCACGGCCAAGGGGGGATACCCGCACGGCCGTGCAAGTTGTGGTCCTGGCCGTGCGACTTGCTGGAGTCCCGAAATCAACCTGTTTTCACTCAAAAATGACACTGGACTCTGGATCAACGTCTCAAGACTCAAAAACACACAAAATCAAAGGAAAAAGAGTAAGAAAATGCAAACCTCGATGGGGTTGCCTCCACACAAGCGCTTCTTTACCGCCTTTTAGCTGGACGCCAGTATGGATGCTCAGGGAAGTGTAGGATCAGGTGCCTTCAAGAGCGGATCCACATCGCTCTTGAGGTACAGCTTCAAACGGTGGCCATGTACGCGACGAATGTGGCCACCTGCATTTGCCAGCTCGACTTGGCCATCTGGCAAGATGCAAGCGAGTGAATACTCGGATGGCCAAGTTGGGGGCGGGACCAGCTCATAGTGGTCTCCGGCGTTCTTCCGAGCAGGCTTAGCTGCCTGCAGTTTCGGCCGCCACTCCTCCTTGATCTGTTCTTTTGATGACGGAGTGGTTCGGAGTGGCGGCGAAGGTGTGGGAGGAGGGTCCTGCAAAATAGGCAGCACAGAAGGATACACGACAGACTCGTGCACCTGGTGAGATACAGCATGCAGAGGTAACGAAGCAGGTGTAGTGTTAGCAACTGAAAACGTTATTCGCTCCTCGCCATCCCTCAAAACTAAGGTCCCATCATGCACATCTATGAGAGCCTTGGCGGTGGCTAGGAAAGGCCGTCCCAGTATAAGAGGCACTTCTGTGTCCTCACTGATGTCCAGGATAACAAAATCCACCGGATATGTGAATTTGCCAACCTTAACCAGAAGGTCTTCCACTATACCCCTAGGATGCACTACGGATCTGTCAGCTAATTGAAGGGTCATCCTAGTAGCACAGGGTTCACCTAAGGCCTAGTTTCATGAACAATTTATATGGAATAACATTGATACTAGCACCTAAATCCGCCAAGGACTTCTCTACATGCAATTTATCAATAGAGCACGGGATAGTGAAACTACCTGGGTTCTTTTGCTTCTGCGGAAGCTTGTTCTGCAGAATAGCCGAGCACTCCTCGCTGAGCTCCACAGTGGCCAGCTCACTCAGCTTCTGCTTCATTGAGAGAAGCTCTTTCAGAAACTTTGCATACTTCGGCATTTGCGATAGTGCCTCCAGGAAGGGCACTTGGACATTCAGCTGCTTCAGCATTGCCATGAATTTGGCAAACTCAGTCTCCAGTCGGTCCTTGTGCACCCGAGTAGGAAAGGGAAGCTGTGGTACATACTCCTTCATCACTGGTTGCGGTTTAGGAGCAGGCACCTCAACCTCCTTCTCCATTTCTTCCTGATTAGCTGGAAGTGCTGAAGCAGGGGTCTCTCTCTCTCCTGCCCGAACAGGTGGATCGACAGTCACCTTGCCACTCCTGGTCATGATGGCATTGCAGCGCTCGTCCGGGGTCGGCGGGTGAGGGATGGTCTGCCCTGGCAGAGTACCAGGAGCCCTTTGAGCCACTGCCTGGGCCACGCTCCCCAGCTGGGTCTGGATATCCTGCAAAACAGCCTGTGTGTTCCTCTGGCCAGCTTCAAGAGCCAGGAGTTTACCCAAGGCCTTCTCCATGAACTGCTCAAAGGTGTTGAATTTCTGAGCACTAGCACTGGCGAGAGAACCTACCAAGTCCCGCAGCTCAGCCATCTGATCATTCTGCACAGGGGCAGCAGGGGCTGCACCTGGCTGCTGGAAAGGCCGCGGCTGTGATTGAGCAGCATGCCCCTGCATGGGCTGATAGAGAGACTGTTGTTGCTGCTGGAATTGCCCCTGTATGGGCTGATATGGTGGCCGCTGGAAGCCTGGTGGTCCCTGGGGAGCTGGTGGTTTGGGATTTGGCCCAGCCCAGGAGAAGTTAGGATGCTGGCGCCACCCCTCATTGTACGTGTTGCTGTAGGGGTCATTGCGCCTGACATTGTTGATGAAGTTCACCTGCTCCTGGGGTGTGGTTGATTCCTTCATCGCCTAGCAGTCCTCCACCGTATGATGGGTGCTTTCGCACCATTGGCAGAGCATCGCCTGCTGCTGTCCGGTCCCTGGACTCATCCCGGAACGATCGATAGCTGAAACCAGCTTCGATACCACCTGCACTAAATCAGATGACTGGGTGCCCACGGCATGCACACCCCGTCCAGGTGCTCGTCTCGATCTCCTGGAAGTGCCCCAGTCATAACCGTTCTCCGCCATCTCCTCAAAGAGTTGGCAGGGTTTTGGTCAGCATGTTCCCGCCACAAACCGAATCGATCAGCTGCTTGTCCTCCGGGAAGAGGGCGTGATAGAAGGTGCCCACCTTGAACGCATCATTGAAACCATGATTGGGACACCTGAGAAAGAGGCTGGTGTACCTCTCCCAAGCATCCCTAATGGTCTCATCCTCATCCTGAGAAAAATGTGTAATCTGCTTCTGGAGATCAGCTGTCTTGGATGGAGGATGGTAGCGGGTGAGGAACTTGTCCGCCAGGTTGGCGAACGTGGTGATGGAGCCCGGAGGTCGAGTGTCTAGCCACTCCTTGGCCTGCCCCTCCAGAGTGAATGAGAAGTACCTCAGCTGGATGGCATCTGCTGGTACCCCATTGATCTTGATTCCATCGATGAGCTCGTGGAATCGCCTGAGATGTGACCGAGGGCACTCTCCCTCCTTACCACGGAACACTACTGAACCGCGCAGCATGGTGATCACGGAGGTGCTCACCTCAAAGTTGTTGGCTGGGACCTGAGGGTGTTGAATGGGTGACCTCATGTCCGCAGCCCTAGCGGTCCAGTAGGATCCCATGGTCTGCTCCCCGGGGATCACATCGTGGTTCTGCGGATCACCCATCTCTCCTTCTTCTTCTTATTCTCCTAACTGCAGCTGTGTTAACGCCTCCTTCGCAGCCAGTCGCGCCTTTAGAGCCCGCTTGAAGTTCCTGCAAGTTCGTTCAAGCTCCTGGTCTAATGGTAGTAGATCTCCCGACTGGCTACGGGTCATGCACTACCTGCACACAATCAGCAGAAGCAACCCGTGAAGGCACACAGGTGGAAGAGATAAAATGCAGTAAATAAAAGCTAGAGTAACAAATTCTCACGTTTCCCCAATAATCTAGAGGGGTCCCCGGCAACGGCGCCAAAAACTTGACAAATCAAAACACAACACCAAACTGCGACCAAGTGTAATCGCAGTCCGGGAATGCAGTAACAGGCAAGTTCAATTATCAACCCGGGGTCTAGATCTACTGCTTACTCCGTGATTCTCTATTATCTAGCAAACTAGTTCGAGTGATTGTTGTGAAAAGTAAAAGCAACAAGAAAGCAGTAAATTGTTCGGTTTCTAAAGCAGGCAAGAGTCACTCGGGATTGAGTCCCCCTAGCCCCTTAGTTAGGTTCAATTGCAATTCCCTGGGTTGATTTACTGTTGATTAGACTGCGGAAGATCCGACAGTAGCTTGGAATCTCTTAAGCTGACCAAGCCCTCTCAGTCTAACTACCCGGCAGACGACTAGTCTTCACCGGGATAGAAAGCTGAGGCTATGAACACAGAACTCCACTACTGGCGCCAAGAACACCAGTACAAAGCAGTAAACTGGCTAACTCTCGTATAGCCAATCTCCTACTATCGAATGAAGAGGCTCTAACAACCTAATCAGATTCTATCTATCTCAGATTGCAGCAGAAATTGAGAAAAGCTGATCAGACTCAAATCAATTCATTAAACATGCGTCATTCGATTAAAATCAAACAGTAATATCATCCCAAGTCATTACAATCAAATCCCTAACACAAGGAACTAGGGTTCTTCATACCCAAGTGAGAGAAGGGTTCTACTCCATAGAGAGAGAAGAGAAAACAAGAATCGGATTAGTCATACTCATAACGATGAGGATAATATGCTCCGGGACGATGATTTCCACTCCTATGACGATCTCCAAGCTCAATTCGATGAAATCCAGCTCTAAGACAGCTTCTAGGGTGTGTTCTTCGCACTTTCTCTCTCTAGGGCTCTGTTTTTGCTCTGAAAACACGATTCTCTCACTTTTTGCTCGGAATAGGCTCTAAAACCAGGCTTTCCCGACTCGCACGGCCAGGGTGCACGGCCGTGCATATCACCATTCTGGCCGTGCAACTCAAAACGCAGCGTGTCATTTAGTTCAACCACGGCCAGGGTGCACGCGACCTCAGGCTTCTCGCACGGCCAGGGTGCACGGCCGTGCGATCTTCAGGGGTTGCCCGTGCGTGGCCTCGGCGTAAAGCGCACGGCCATATTGCTCACGTGCACGGCCGTGCGTCTCCCTGGTCTGCCCGTGCAGCTCCCCAAAAACCTCGCCATTCGTGGCCTCGGCGTAAAGCGCACGGCCATATTGCTCACGTGCACGGCCGTGCGTCTCCCTGGTCTGCCCGTGCAGCTCCCCAAAAACCTCGCCATTCGTCCGTTCTTCGTCCAATCGACCCCAGACTCGCTCCTAAGCCTTCATTCACGTACTAGGACCTGAAATATCACAAACAAGCACAACCTAGCGTGAAATCAGCCTAAAACACGAGAATCAACACCTCAAACGGTGTAAGAACGGGGGTAAAAACATGTGTAAATGACGGTCTATCATGCATATAATCTGGAGGGACATGATGGAGGACTTCAAAAGGTGATTTATGGTTTAAAACAGGAGTATGAATTCGATTGATTAAGTAGGCAACATGGAGGACAATATCACTCCAGTAGGTTAGTGGTATACTAGATTGAAATTTGAGAGACCTAGCTACATTCAACAAGTGTTGATGTTTCCTCTCAACATGGTCTTAATAGAAGTGCAAAATTGATTTTGAACCATCAAACAGAAAGATTGTAAAATGGTTTTGGCTTCTGATTTAGCTTTCATGAGAAAAACCTTAACAACTCTCTATCATTAACAACTGTCAAAAAAAGGCAAAACCTTCTCAAGACAAAGTGTTTAAAGGCCCCCCAAATGTCAATATGAATTAGGGAAAACGAACCTGAACTGATATAATTGCTTGTAGGGAAAGGAAGTAGTTTTTGTTTGGACAAATGACATACTTCACAGTGCTTTTTCAAAAACAAAGAAACATCATTATAAACTTCCTTAACAACTCTCATTTTAGACAAGGATGGATGTCCTAATCTAGTGACTCGCACGAAACTACACCACAAATTAATCCCGACTAGAGTCCAAGTTTTTAAACTCTAGCCGGGTGCAGTATAGAGAAAGTATTTAAATTGTCAACTCGGGTCGATCCATGTACCCCTACTTAAATTGCTTAGGTTGTTATCTATCAAGAAACTTTTGGGTTTATAACTAATGGAACTACAAAATAAACAAGCAAGGAAAATTAAATAAAGGAAAAGTCTAACTAAGGGAGCTTCACCCGGAAGTTGTTTCCCCCTAACTAGCTACCACGACTTGTTGGATTGAATGAAGTGGTGAGGCGTAGGTGGTTGTGAACCTTGGGATGAGCAACTAATGATCAATCTGTCACGGCATCAATTCACTAGCGCTCGATTTGTCACGAGATCAATCCACTCACCAAGTCTAGGGGAACCGCTAGGAGGATCAACTAGCGATTCATTTGTAACGGGATGGATTCACTAGGGATCGATTTGTCACGGGATCGATCCTCTCACTCATGCTCTAGTGTTTGCCTAGGTTTCTCCCTCAAACCGGAGTTTCAGCGGCTTAATCACATCCAACCTAGATGCAAACTGGCTATCGCGTACCGCAGAGGGATGCATATGTCACTGGAGACCACAATATCAATTGCTAAACCGAGGTAAGCATGAAAGGCCGTGTAACTCGACCCTCTCGATTTAGAAAATTGGTAGTTGACTTACGCTCTCACTCAACTCAAGGTTGGACGGCTTAATCACGCTTAACCAATTTGCTTAATTCAACATTGAGGTTTGCCCTAAATTAACCTAGGTTAAAGTGGCTAATTAGATTGCTAGCACCAACATGCACAAACCTAAGGGTGCTAAGCACAATTATGCACAATCCTTAGGTTGCTAAGCACCGCAATGCACAAACCTAAGGATGCTAAGCACAAAACATGCACAACCCTTAGATTGCTAAGCATGAGCATGCACATTTGACATCAATAATACCTCAATCCTTGAATTAATCACTACCCAGTGACAATCATTCAATCTAAACAAGTTATTACAAAGTATTAGTTAGGGATCTACATCACCCAAGAGAAAAGAGTGAGTTTCTAGAGAGAGAGAGAGGGAGGGAGAGGGATTACAAATTTGAGCTCTTTTTCTTCTTCTTCTTCTTCTATGCTTGAATCTTCCACCTAAGCCTTCAATGATGCTCCAAGATCACTCTACCACTCTCTCTCTCACTCACTAGAACTCCCATTTGGTGTTTTAGATTGAAACCCTAGAGAAAGAAAGTGTTTCTTCTCGGAAAAACCAGCTCTCCTCTCTCTCTCCCCGCTATTGTCTTCATATTTGCCCGAAATTGACCAGTTCGTGGACGCGTTGGCCAGTTCACGGCCGTGAACACCTAAACGCGTTCGTGAACTCAGCATCGTCCAAAACACACCGTGAACTGCCTTGTTGTCAGTAACTTCAGGAAACTCGCTGGACGCCTCGGTGTTACTTCCTCGTCTGGCCGTGAATTGCGATTGTTTCTTGGACGCCTTCAATTCACTACTATGGGGCAATTGTCACGGTCGCTTCGGACTTTTCTTCGGTTTTTGCGCTTTTTGACCTCCAAACATCCCAAAACTCGTCCTCACGTCCTAGGACCTGAAATGTATCAAAACAAGCACAACCTAGCGTGAAATATGTCGAGGAACGATGAAATACTAAGCTAAACGAATAAGAAATGAGGGTTAAAATGTGTACATTTGAGCCCGAATCACTCCCCCACACTTAGACGTTTGCTTGTCCCCAAGCAAATTTAGTACAAAACAAGGTAATCCTTCAACTTCTTTTTCAACACAATTTTTAGGGCATGTCATAGGGCACAAAAAGAATGAATCACAATGGTTATTTGACACCGACCTATGGACAAAAACAAAGTAATCTCGACAACCACCACAAATGACATTCAACTGTATTAAGATTTGTGCAAATGAAGAGTTCTCAAATTATTCATGACCCCACACACAACATGCCTTGATGACTCACCAATCATAGTTACTCATGCATGAAGATCACATCATAGGAACGAACGATCGAGCAACCTAGGTCCTCAACGGGGTACAAGAAATGAACAAAACATGATGAATGAATCACTCACTCTCGACCATTGGGGTCAGGACCATTTGATGCAAAAGATGTGCACATTCACGCTCAATCCTAACGTCCCTTTATCATGACGGTAGCCTCTAAATGTTAGAGTTCACAAGATGGGTGTCATTGCTAGCTTGTCTATAGGTCTCAGACACAGGTTCAAATGACTGGCTAGGGTCTAGGACATGGGGAAAAGGCTTTTTGGGTGGTGGCAAACAAAACATGAGGTTCCACATCCTCAACCTTAGACACAAGGTTCTATGGTTTCGACTAGAACCTTCTCCTATACTCAATGGCCAATAGCATCGGCCAAAAACCACACTTCCCTCGATTCCAAACCACAACCATTCACCTAACCATTCACAACAATCTTTCTTGCTACCTTTGCTATTCAATTTCAAGCACAAGAGTGTGGTGGGCAAACAACATGTAAGTGTTCCTAAAGCTTGCATGCTAAGCAACACTTCTAAGAGCATGTTCAACATTTATTATATTTTTGGTGGCCACTCTCTTTTCTTCTTTGCCCTCTTATTGATCTCTTTTTTTTTTCTTTTCTTTTCTTATCTTTTCTTTGGGGGGCTAAAGAGAGCTATAAACATGCCACATTTTTAACTTAAGGAACAATGCTCACTTTGAAAAACTACCTCCACACTCACTTCACCTCTTAGCAAAACCATACACAAATCACTCATGTGGAACCTCGTTTAAGCTCAAATGGTATGAATGGAGCTTTCAAACACAAGAGTGACTCGATAACGGTGTAGACACAAAGAAAGTAGGGTCGTTCTATCTGAATCAATCAAGCTCAAGTAGCGAGAGCGAACCTTAGACACACGGCTCAAAAGGGTTGACTAGGGGATAATGAGATCAGGACGGTCAACATTTGGGTCGTGGACTAAACATATGCCTCCTTCTTCCTTGCTAGCAACAACGTGAATGCTACACAGCAGGTAAAGGGGGAACTATCGCACAAGAACGAAACGAACGACACAACTCTCACATGGATACTTAGGTGCTCAATCATTCGTTCAAAGTCCCTAAACTCGATGCAAAGGCAACTTTGAAAAGCAAGTAACCGATTCAAAACATCTATCGGTTCACAAACACATGAGAAATGAACCTATGCACAAACCTAATACATGTCTCAGTCATCATCATAGGTTGCACACAATCACAAGCAAATCATCCATAGACCATGCTAATAACCACGAGATTCAAAACAAATCACCATAAGATGCCACTATGATCATGCAAATGTATAAGTTGTTATGCTTGGAGCCCTGAAATTTTAAAAATTTGGGCATACATCTAGGCTCCAAAGCATTCAAAATCACACCAATCATTCACACACACATGCGTAGTGGACTATCCCCCCACACTTAAGCTCGACATTGCCCTCAATGGCGTAAAAGAAGGGGATAGAACGATGTTACCGGTCAAGTTGTGAATGTTGGTGATCGGGAGCGGAGGGCGGGTGAGATCCGGAAGAGCAAGGAGACGGTAAAACACTACCAAAATCTCTTCATTGATCGTCTTATTGAAAGGAAAAGAGATGCAAACCGTTGATGGTTGGGTTGCCTCCCACCAAGCGCTTCTTTAACGTCGTGAGCCGGACGGTTGCTCTTCAAGTTTCGGTCCACCCAAGAACCTCCTTGAAGTTGAGGTTCTCTTCGGTGAGGTGATGTCTCAAGTCACAAGCATTGGACGAGTCCATGATTGAGGGCTCGTGAACTTGAGTGGCTTTGAAGCTCCACCCACGAGACCTCTTATTCTTTCCTTCTTCTTTCTTCTCTTTGCCCCATACCATATAGTTCAAACTCGATTGGTGTCCATAACATCCACCAAGAGGGATCCCCGATGGTTTGGCCTTGGCTTGGAAACGAGCCACAAATGGGTCCTTCTCCAAAAGCGCGTCGAGGTCGGGTGGAAAGCTTTCATAGCCCTCGTAACTTGTGGATGCTTCATCCACCCCGACCTCGTCCTCATCTTGGACGCCACTTGCTCCTTCAACTTCTTCTTCAAACTCCCTTCCTTCTTCACTTTGTTCCTCTCCTTGGGAAGACTCAAGATCTTCCCCCTCTTCAATGCTTTCTTCCTCCTCTTCAACCTCTTCTTTCTCCATCCCATTCATGTCTCCAAGCACGAATTTGAGGGCAAAGTGCAATACAAGGTCATAGAAGGGATTATCTTGCTCCTCCGCACTCGTGTCTTGGTCTTCAATGTTGCTTTTGGGAAAAGGAAAGTTATGGGAATCAACAATGCAACCTTCTTATTCATTCTCACCACACGAGCTCTCCGGGGGTGAGTTCTTCTTGCTCCTCACGGTTGTCATTCATCACTCCTTCAACCTCCTCTTTCTCCTCCAATAATGATAGGCGATAGCCTTCACAAGCTCGCGCCACTTTCTCTTCTAGTGTCAAACCAGGAGGAGGGAGGGGGTGGAATCCATGCTGGAGCTCGTTCTTCCAAATTTCTCATGGCCCGCCTCTTCGACTTCCTCTCTTTCTTCCAATGGTAGGAGGCGATTGTGAGCAAGCTGTGCACATGCTTTCTCAACAAGCTCTCCTTGCCTATCCGTGCGTCGATGGAGCTCCTCCGCCTCCTGAAGAAAGGTTGAGTCGATAGGGCCCGCGATGAGAAGATCTGAAATGGAGCATCCTTCATCTGTATCCCGGGCAAATTGCTCCACCATGAGCTCTAATTTGCTCTTTGGCTCTAGTTGTGGAGTGGCACATGGTCATGATGATTTTCCCATGAAAGCTTCCATTGCCAACTCGAACTTGGATTTCTCCTCGACTTGGGGAGGGAAGTTTTCTTCATATGGGGGAGCTTCTTGAAATCCCCAATGATATGCTTGTTCTTCGTGGAAGGGAGGTTGATTATAGAACCCGGTTCCTTGGCTTCCATCTTATTGGTTACTCCATGAAGCTCTGGGGTACCCCCATTCGGGTGGTTGTGGATACCCCCACATGTTTTAGAAGCCATTGGGATCCGTGATTCAACCTACATAAACAAAAACACAAAAACAAAATCGAACAAACACAAACCACCCTTCAAGACAAAGAGTGGGTAAACAAAACACAACACGAAACACAAAACATAAACAAAAAGGCAAGATAGAAAATGCTAGATTAACACTAACTGACCTTTTCAAAATAATGGACTGCGATTCCCCGGCAACGGCGCAAAAAACTTGACTCGAACGAAACTACACCACAAATTAATCCCGACTAGAGTCCAAGTTTTTAAACTCTAGCCGGGTGCAGTATAGAGAAAGTATTTAAATTGTCAACCCGGGCCGATCAATGTTCCCCTACTTCAATCGCTTAGGTTGTTATCTAGCAAGCAAATTTTGGGTTTATAACTAATGGAACTACAAACTAAACAAGCAAGGAAAATTAAATAAAGGAAAAGTCTAACTAAGGGAGCTTCACCCGGAAGTTGCTTCCCCCTAACTAGCTACCATGACTTGTTGGATTGAATGAAGTCGTGAGGCGTACGTGGTTGTGAACCTCGGGGTGAACAACTAATGATCAATCTGTCACGACATCAATTCACTAGCGATCGATTTGTCACGAGATCGATCCACTCGCCAAGTCTAGGGAACCGCTAGGAGGAGCAACTAGTGATCCATTTGTCACGGGATGGATTCACTAGAGATCGATTTGTCACGTGATTGATCCACTCACTCAAGCTCTAGTGGATGCCTAGGGGTCTCCCTCAAACCAGAGTTTCAGCGGCTTAATCACAGCCAACCTAGATGCGAACTGGCAACTGTGTACCGCAGAGGGATGCGTATGTGGTCGGAGACCACAATCTCAATTGCTAAACCGAGGTAAGCATGAAAGGCTGTGTCACTCGACCCTCTCGGTTTAGACAATCGGTAGTTAACTTACTCCCTCACTCAACTCAAGGTTGGACGGCTTAATCACGCTTAACCAATTTGCTTAATTTAACATTGAGGTTTGCTCTTAATTAACCTAGGTTAAAGTGCCTAATTAGATTGCTAGCACCAACATGCACAAACCTAAGGTTGCTAAGCACAATTATGCACAATACTTAGGTTGCTAAGCACTGCAATGCACAAACCTAAGGATTCTAAGCACAAAACATGCACAACCCTTAGATGGCTAAGCACGAGCATGCACAATCGACATGAATAATACCTCAATCCCTGAATTAATCACTACCCAATGAAAATCATTCAATATAAACAAGTAATTACATAGTATTAGTTAGGGATCTAAACACCCAAAAGAAAAGAGTGAGTTTCTAGAGAGAGAGAGAGAGAGAGAGGGATTACAAATTTCAGCTCAAGATCTTCTTCTTCTTGTTCTACTTCTAGGCTTGAATCTTCCACCCAAGCCTCCAATGATGCTCCAAGATCACTCTACCACTCTCTCTCTCTCTCACTAGAACTCCCCTTTGGTGTTTTAGGTTGAAACCCTAGAGAAAGAAAGTCTTTCTTCTCCAAAGACCAGCTCTCCTCTCTCTGCCCGTTGTTGTCTTCATATTAGCCCGAAATTGACCAGTTCACGGACGCTTTGGCTAGTTCACGCTCGTGAACACCTAAACGCGTCGGTGAACTCAGCGTTGTCCAAATCGCACAGCTTCACTGTCCTGGGTTCACGGTCAATGGCCACAGTTCACGATCTTGGAGACCGTGAACTTCCTTGTCATCAGTAACTTCAGGAACCTCGCTGGACGCCTCAGTGTTCATGATTTGTGGTCGAAGTTCACGGTCTTAGGAGACCGTGAATTGCGGCTGTTTCTTGGACGCCTTCAATTCACTACTACGGGGCAATTGTCATCGTCGCTTCATACTTTTCTTCGGTTTTTGCGCTTTTTGACCTCCAAATATCCCTAAACTCGTCCTCGACCCTTCCACACGTGCTAGGACCTGAAATGTATCAAAACAAGCACAACCTAGCATGAAATATGTCGAGGAACGATGAAATACTAAGCTAAATGAATAAGAAATGAGGGGTAAAATGTGTACATTTGAGCCCGAATCATCTAGCATGCCAGATGTCTAAGTCTTGACAGGAAGATTCATGGACTCCTACTGCAAAGGATTGATGGGGAACAAATGAGGCAAACTGTTGAGATGGGGAGTCAGAGAACAGGTATAAACCTCTATCCACCTGGGCTAAACAAGATTGTAAGTAAAGACTGGAACAAAAAGAACTTGGGTGAGGAAAAGTCCAAAAGGTAAACACACTTTTCCTATATGAGTAGCATTGACATGATGTCCATTTGGCAGTGTAACATTCACATCAGCAACAGTTTTACTTTTAATGAAAGAATTGATGTTATAGATTATATGATCTGTAGCACCAGTGTCTAGAATCCATACTGTAGCAGGAGCATTACCAGGCAAGCTAACAGGGGAGTGAGTACCTGATGTGTAGCAGTGAAATGAGAAGGATGAGGAGCAGGAGCTCTCACAAGAGCATTAGCTCGAGGAAAATGTGGAGAAGTGGGGGATTTTTCCAGAAATAGCACATTTTAAAAAAAATTACAAAAGTAGCACCCAGTCCAAAGAAATTACAAAAATAGGACCCATTTTCAAAAACCTCACCTCTAAGGTGCGGTTTGATTGTGAAACGCACGCCCCTATTGTGGTTTATATGTAAACCACATGCCCAAGGTGCGGTTTAAGATTCTGGGCCAAAACCACATCATGGCCATGCGGTTCTGGGTCTGACCTAATAGAACCGCATGGCCTAGGTGTGGTTCTTCTGCTGACCTAGGAAAACCGCACCCCCCTATGCGGTTTGTGTGTCGTAATTATTTTTCGACATCAAACATGTTGCCATGCAGGTTGACAGACGTGGGGCTGCATGGCAGATGAAAACTGCACCCTCCCCATGCGGTTTTCATTGATGATTTTGCCTATAAAAGACAGCCCGGGAAACCTCTTCTCTTCACACCTCTCCTTCTCCCTTTTTAATTTTCTGTTGTAGCTCCCTACTTCTTTAGTGTTTTTGCGGTTAACATTAACTCGTAAATTTATTTTGTATTACTTTTTATTGTGATTTTTATGATATTAACTGAACTACGGTTTTTTTGCAGATGGCATTCCAAAAGTTCACGCTTGCTTACGGTGGAATGGTTACACAGAAGAGACCGGAAAAGGGGTCACCTACGTCTGTGGCAATTTTCAGAAAATAAAGGTCGCTACCAGACCGATGCTTGAAGACCTCTATCAAATGTATACTAACGTTAATTGCATAGATGGCACGAGAAGAGTTGATCGTATGGTGTACCGATATCCAAACAGAGAAGGCGGGTCGTTGTGGCACGATGAATATCTCATAACCACTCAGGATGAAGTAGATGCCATGCTCGAATTCTTAAGGTCCAACAATCTTTCCAGAGCCGAGATGTTCGTTTACACCGAGGCGGCCGTAGGCGTTGGAGGTCATTCTGGAGACGGTCAAACATCTGATATCCATGGTGGAGGTGAATTATATGGAGATCATCCCTACCAAAGTTACCATGATCCTCATTCGTATTTTCAGTACCAAGAGCAAGGTGAAGGTCATCATCAATCTTTCCCGTCATATGAAGAAGAAGTTCAACCGGACCATGCCAACCAACACCAGTACAACTTCCAATCAGGCAGTGGTAGTTTTCACAACTACCATTATGGAGCTGATGAAGGTCCCTTTCAAGAGCTGGATCAGATAGAAGATGCTCTGCCACCACCACTTAGTGACCCCTCCGATTAAGAAGGAGAGAACAACGTCAGTGCAGACAGCTCCGACCCTCTTGAAGGTGCTGATGATTCAGGACCAGAGTCAGACTCAGATAATGATGATGAGCTGGCTCATGATCGTGTACCAGTCTCCTACTACAATCACATTCCAGATGGCAATTGGATGGTCGACAGTGACATGGAACCCCCAGAGGTTCCAATATGTGGTCCACTCACTGGGTTTATGAAGGACCAACAATTTGGCTCGAAGAAGGAGGTAAGGCACGCCATGGATACTGAAGCAATGACTCGGCATTTTGAATGTCACACAACTCATTCCCACACGAAAAGGCTCATAGTCAGATGCTGTAATCATAACGAGGGATGCAATGTTAGGATTCGGGCCATCAACAGCAAGAGACACGACCAATGGGTCATATCCCGTGCGGTGAACACACACACATGTGTGACATCCATAACATCCCAAGGCAATCGAAAGTTGAAATCTAGGGTGGTTGTTGCGGCTATCAAGCATCTAATTGAGCAAGATCCTGACCTGAAGGTGAAAGTCATAATCGCTGACATTGCAAGTCGTTATGGTTATATGATTAACTATAAGAAGGCGTGGCATGGAAAGCAGAAAGCTCTGGCCGCCGTATTTGGTGATTCAGAAAAATAATATGCATTCCTTCCCAGGTTGATTTTGGCATTGGAGGCGTCTAACCCTGTGATCCAAGTGGATGGTACATTCCTTACCGGCAAGTACAAGGGCACTCTCCTGATTGCCAGTGGGGCGGATGCAAACAAATAAGTCTTTCCTGTAGCATTCGCCATTGTTGAGGGAGCGAATGCTGATAGCTATGGATGGTTTTTCCGGCAAATTCAGCTCCACGTCACTAGGAGGACGAACCTGACAATAATCTCTGATTGGCACGCCGACATTAGAGCTGCCAAACATACTCAAAAAATTGACATAAATAACATTCTAAATGAATAATAATTTAAAGAGATACATACATATTCAAACATTTTAAATTAATAAAACTCATTTTGTACACATAAACATAAATCGTATTGGTTGTTTGGTAAATAATTTAATCGTATTGGTTGTTTTAAATAATTTAATTGAATACAATGCAACACTCGTTAGACTCTTAGAAGAGGTTACATCTTCTTAGAAACGCAACCTTTTTGACAAAAAAGGGGGGATCCGAGGATCTCTTAATACCCGATTTTCCCATAAAATGGGAGGATCATGATAATCGCTTAAAACCTCATTTTCTTAGACGTGCATCTCTTTATAAAGAGTCGAAGTAAGTGGCGCTATGTATTCATTAAATTATTGAAAACAACCAATACGATTAAATTATTTCAAATTTATTTTATATTCAACTAAGTACATTAGCAAAATAAAAGAAAGACAAATGATGAAGAATTGTATGTACCTCATGATCGTTCCAAACATCCCTTGAACGATGGTTGGGTTGGTCGTACAAGTCGGTTGGATCAATAGGTCCTTGATCCAAATAATTGGTTGTATATATCCACGTTGTCCCCAACCTACGAGAGAATAACAACAAGGTTAGTACATATAATAATTAAAAAGCTTATAACAACAACAAAAAATGACCAAAATAATGAGTACGTACCGCTTAAAATTCATCATAATAAACTCCCTCTCGTTGGAACCACTCGTCCATTTTTTTTGCGAAAGTCGGACTTGAGGGAAAAACCAAAGAAATGTTTTCTAATGGCAGATCGGACTTAGCCGTAGCCAACAGAACACTATTTCCTAGGCTTTTGGGAGGGGAGGGGATAGAGAGATAATTTTAGAGAGAGAGAGAGAGAGTGAATAATGGGTTGTGGTGTGAAGAAATGAGAGGGGAGGGGGTATTTATACTATTCAGACCGCACCTCCAGGGGCAGTCTGGTAATTTTGCTCAACGAAACCTCATCGGGAGGGTGCAGTTTTCGTTTCTCGAGGCGCTGACCGCAGCAGGTAGCTGCGGTTTTCGATCCATGGCGCGGATCGCTGATGTGGCATGCGGTACGTTGTTGGATCGTCGCCTTATCCAACGGTCTTGAAGGCCGCTGGAGAGGAAACACAAACCGCAACTTCCTAATGCGGTTCCCTGGCTGACGTGGCACGGACCGCATCTCCAAGGTGCGGTTTATAAATAAACGCACCTGGAGGGTGTGGTTTCATAAAAATGGTGCTATTTTTGTAATTTTTATCGGGTGGGTGCTATTTTTGTAATGTTTTTTAAACGTGCTATTATTGGAAAAATCCCGAGAAGTGAGGAGGTGAAGGAGATTGTGAAGGTGAACCAGACAACATAGCTTTGAGCCTCTTAGATTGGTCTGGAGTAAGGAGGTTGGCCAAACTGTATGTTGATGCTCTAGAAGAATTAACAGTTCCCTCATTTTCATTCCCTGTGGATTCAACAGCACCAACAAAGGGTGCTCCATCAGACCCTTCCTTAGACTTCTTGTTCTTAGCCGGAAACAGTCTTGGATAATGTGATTTTCCTTCTTACCATATCTACACCATTTTCTGCCTTCTGGAGTATAATCACGAGGATTCTTTCCTTAGGGTGATCTTGTTTAGACTGAGAACCACCATGAGCAAGCAAAGCCAGAGAATTCACTCCATATGTAGCAGAATTAAGACACTTCATCTGCCTTTCAGGCTGTACCATTTTCTTAAAACAGCTTCAATACTTGGCAACTGAGAGTTCATAAGCACTTGAGTGTGAGCAGATTGATATACATGATTCAAACCTTGCATTAATTTGATAATGAAATCCTGATCATGATATAGCTTCACATTGTATTAAGGACTATTAGGACATGAACAACACGAAATTGGCCTATACATAGCATATTATTGCCACTTGGTAGTAAGAGCTATGTAGTATTGAGACACTGACATGTCTCCCTGAACATATTTAGCAATTTGTTCCTTCGATTCATACACACGAATGTTGTCCTCCTACCCAAACCAATCCTTCAAATTATCTCAAACCTCCTTGGCAACCTTAAAAGGGACTACACTGTGGGCTATGTCATCAAATAATGAATTGTAAAGCCAACATCTCACTATACTATCACATCTACGCCAAGATTTCCAAGTTGGGTCACCCCTACTCGGCTGAAGAATGGCACCATTCACAAATTCAAGCTTGTTCTTAGTACTGAGGGCTAATTCCATTACCTGGCTCCAGAGATTGTAGTTCTGACCTGTCGATTTCATGGAGATGATAGTTGTAAGCCCACCATCATGAGGCGGCAGGTAGTAGGGATTCAAATAATGATCCTATTAGCAAAGAATTTGAGCTATTGCTGTATGAACAAACCCAGATCCACCAGGCAAAGGAGTAGCCGTAGACGAACCAGTCCCACCACGAGGTGGTGTAGTGTTCGGTGGGTCTTGGGGTAGTGAAATTGGCTAACTCATATCCATCTGAGACAGCACCATCGATGCCAGTCACCGGATCAGCCATAGCGAAGAAAAGATGATAGGAGAACGATCTGAAACCACCAAAACGAGTTGAGACGAATAGAGACCTAGTTGAGAAGAAAAGAAAATTAGATTAGGGTTTTGGTGAAGGGTTCTCAACTTGAGACCTTCTGGTTTTCTGTATTCCATTATATACCAAGACTGTACAACAGGACAAAACAAGGTTTGTGATTAGCAACGGCTAATCAACAATAAAGGAAAACAGGAAAACAAAATAACGAATGGCATATGTACACGTGGCCAATGATCAACTAACTACGTTTAAATATAAACAAAGACTCTCTGGAAAGTGGAACGACAACGTTTCAACTCTAATCCCTA
Source organism: Linum tenue (assembly GCA_946122785.1). NCBI lineage: Eukaryota > Viridiplantae > Streptophyta > Magnoliopsida > Malpighiales > Linaceae > Linum > Linum tenue. The sequence continues at coordinate 63,040,431 of CAMGYJ010000005.1, forward strand.
TTTCTGGATAAAAGATGAACACACCATTGCAGGGAAGTGTAGCTTCCACTAAGAGAACTTCCTCCTCTACTTCTTCTCTTCATTTAGCAGCAATTTGCAGGGGTAGAGGAATACACTGAACACCATGGTCGCTGCTGGGACTTGGGATCAACCTAGCTCTCCAATAGAGTCGCTGATCGAAGGGGCGCCCATGCTGGGGCCGAAGAGCAAACGCCGACAGAAGGACAAAGGGCAAGAGAGCAAGTGGTTGTTCTGCTGGCTGTTAGCTTGCTCGACGGAAGGGAAGAGGGAGCGAGAGTCAGGCTGTTAGGGTAGGAGAATTAGAATTTAATCTCCAAAATCATCGACACTTCAGTAGTAGCTGGTATCCATGTAAGTCCGGTCAGATCTTGGTTTTGACCGGCTTTGAGAGGTTGCCGGTTATCTTAAAATATGACTGCTCCTAGCCCCTTTCATGCGCAGTTACGGCCTGATCCAGTTTGACTGCCCGGTTTGACAACCTTGATATTTATAAACTTATTCTTAAAATGGTATGAGCTACTCTATTTTAGACATGAATTCCAAGCATTTATGAACTTATCTAAACTCTTTGCACTCATATTTTATATAAGGGTAAATTGCAAGTTTGGTCACTAACTTTATTAAAAAGTGTCATGTTTAGTCACTCAAAATATTTAATTCCAATGTTGGTCATCGAATTAGTAAAACGATCCATGTTTAGTCACTCCACGTTAACACCGTCAACCAATTGCTGGTGTGGCTAACAAAAGTGCCGACTCACCCAATTTTAACCTGCCACGTCAACAAACCCGACCCGCCATGTCACTCAACCCACCACCTCAGTTTCCCCATGAAATGTGGGAAAATATAATGTGTTCTCGAGCTCAGGTTAAGTAAAGCAAGAACGCAAACAACCCGTTTAAAATTCAAGTTCTTTAATATTACTTTTATCACTACATCAACTCTGTATTGAAGAAACAAGGATTAGCTTGAACAATAGGGGGGCTGGTTGAGTGATTTTTAGTTGATTGAATCGATTTGTTCCTCAAATCTCTTACTTTCTTGTCTTCAGACCCATTGGGTGATTTTGTTTAGGCGTGTTTGATTGAACCGGCTATTCTGTTGCGGATTCCCTAGCGAAGATGGAGGAAGGAGGAAAGAATCGACTTTGGTCTGACCTGGTCACGGGTTTGGAAGGATTGGTTTATGGGTTGGGTTGGGAAAACTGGTGTGGCGATTTGAGTGACGTGGCGGGTCGTGTTGGGTGACGTGGTGGGTTACAATTGGGTGAGTCAGCACTTCTGTTAGCCACATCAGCAATTGACTGGTGGTGTTAATGGAGACTAACGGAGAGTGAATAAACTTGGATCGTTTTACTAATTCGAGTGATCAACATTGGAATTAAATATTTGGAGTGACTGAACATGACATTTTTAGTAAACTCAGTGATCAAACTTGTAATTTATCCTTTTATATAGTATATGTCATATTTAAAAAAATAGTTATTTTTTAGTATGCATAAAATCTTGTACTTTTACACTTTGATTCATACTTTATCATTTTATTCCTTTTTTCATTTCTAGTTAAAATCGCATTTTTAACCGAATTGGTCATTTCTTCACACTCAGCTAAGAAAGAGCACCAACCAGAATATTAATTCCATAATGGATACCCTTATCTAAAAAAATCTTCAGTGGCTCCTTTCCAAAATCTCCAAGTCGGAAAACGTCCTCTCTATCTTAATATATCACTCATCACTAAATGGGAACATGACCTATCTACATTTTTTTTACGGTTTAATTTGCGCTATATAACGCTTTCTCTGACCACATAAATCCAAGCGTATCCAGTAATTCATTTATTCATACAAAACACAAAGGACTGGTCCATCATGTACCTTCCCCAGCTAATGGCTACCGAACCAATTCATTCATTATGTGATTTCTCATTTCTCCCATAGTTAGGAATGGCAATGGGGAAGGTCCCGGGCAGGTATCTCCATACCCATACCCGCCCCATGGCAGGTCAGGTCCAGGTCGGGTAATTTATCACGGGGCGTGGGTCGGGGCAGGTCGACCCATTGGGTATGTAATTTATGTGAAAAATATTAGAAATATTCGTTCTTTTCATTAAAAAACCAAGAAAGAGCCATAATATGATAAAATGTAGTTAAATTATTGAAGAAATTGAGGTTTTTACTTATTTACAAATTTATTATAGCTAAAATATAATGTAATAAGAGGAAAATCTTAAGTAATTTAACTAAGATTATATGTAATTTAGGAAAGAACGGGTGGAGAATGGGGCGGGTCAGGGCAGGTCGGGTCGATGAGAGGTACCCATGCCCGCCCCACCCCGTAGGCGGGTCGGGTTTGACCCGCCCCAAAACAGGTCAAACAGGTCGGGTAAATCGGGTCAGGTCGAAATTGCCATCCCTACCCATAGTCCATAGTCCATACATACTGTTTGAACCTAACTGAGTGTAGGAGTGAGGTTATGGAAAGAAAGTGGGTCAAGGGGAGTAAGCAAGGGAAACCGACTATATGACGTAGAACCAAGATCTTGGAGAACGAGGTTGAGAGAATTCGTGTTTTAGAGAGAGAAGTTGATGTTTGTAGAGATAGACTCTGAAAATTGCAATCCCTTCACCCACCGGAGTAAATGCCATATTTATAGGCTACATGGTGGTGGGTGAGTTTACAGGGTGACATGACTGCTGACATGTCAAACTTTAGACCATACTTATACCTAGGACTAGGGGGTTTATCCATGATGGTCCCTATGACTGCGATGGGACAGCGATGTGACTTCTCCCAGCCTGGTCAACGCTCCACAGGAACGTCATCGTTCGGTGCCTCAGACCTTGTTCGCGCGTGCAGGTCTCGTTGCGCTCGTGACTGGTGCGCTTACGTCAGTGCTGGCGCGCCTAGTTTCTCGCTGCGGCGTCGTTTGGGGTATTTTCTTGGCCCGGCGAGATCCGAGTCATATACCCAACAATTGCCCCCCATCAGGGGGTATTCCGCGAATGCCACCTGTTTAATCTTCTGCGCGATTGACTCGGGTCTGCATGGCCTTCATGAGATTCTTCCGGGCGTGATCTTCGCGAGATTCTTCCGGGCGGTTCGTGTTTCACTTCCGCGCGGACCGGGAGCCTCACGCACAAGACGCGTGATTGATCTTCCGCGCGATTGGCTCAGGTCTGCGTGATCTTCGCGAGGATATTCTGGGCGGTTCTCCTTTGATCTTCCGCGCAGTTTTTCTGTTTGATCTTCTGTGCGATTTGGCTTGTGTATGCATGGCCCTCGCTAGATTCTTTTGTGCGACTCTCATTTAATCTTCCGCGCAATTTTGGGGGTGCTTTTTTTCTCCCTCGTGGGTGTGCCATGCACCCCTGGCGTTGCGCGGAACTGGTGACGTCAACGGCTAGTGCCTATGTCTGGTATGATTACCTGGGATCTAGGTTGTCCACGTGTCCTTGTGTGAATGTGCGGTTTTGGCGGCGGTTTCGAAATTTGAAAATGCTGAAGGTTACGTTTCCCGATGCAACTTTAACCTTTCGACTGACCATCGTTAACTATAAATATGAGCCTGCTCTCGGGGGGTAAAACTCACTCTGTTTCCATCGAGTTCTGCTTGCCCTTTCCATTTTCTCCTATTTTCTCATGATTTCCGATATTTTTCTCCATCTTCTGCAACCTCGAATCTCCTTTTGCTGTTGTTGAGACTTGAAGTGTAGCCATGTCTAGCACCAACATCAACGAGACCGAGGTCGTGCAAGGCGAAGAAGGTAATCTCTCGTCTTTCTCCCATGTTTCCACTGATCCCTCGCTGGATCTGGCCGGTTCGGGCAACGGGGACGGCGGCGGAGTTGAGGACGATGAGGGGGCTCCGGTGACGTCATCACTTGACGTCGAGTCGGAAAGGGTCATCCATGACTCTTCCGACGCGGATGCAGACGCTGGTGTGGTTACATCTGGGAGTGGGCGAGCGGGGGCGGGTGGTCGCGGAGTTGATTATCCGACGCGGTAGCAGTGGGAGATCTGGAGGCGGCAACATAGAGGGCGAGCCACGCTGTATTGCGCGAGTAACTAAGGCGGTGAGCCGCCTGGGATTTCGTGGTGTAGGCGCGGCCTACTGACTCACTCCTACTGTCACTCTAGAAAATGGCCAAGTATAACCACTTCCTAAAGCGTAGTATAGCGGGTTTGGGTTTTATTGTCAACCCGGGTCCTAGATGTGACGACTACTCGGTGAAATCTCGTTATCTAGCAGTGAACTTTTAGTGCAAATTCAAACAAACAAAAACACAAAGCAAGTTTAACGGTTGTTCAAGTCAAGAGAGGTCACCCGGATATGGTTCCCCCTAGACTGCAGTTAAATCGGATTGCAATTTACCAAGTTCAGTTTTTATGAAAGTTATACTGCGGAAGGTTCTTAATTGGCCTGAAGTCTCGACTAAAGGTCTCCAGACTCTCTCAATCTGAGTCTCTAGCGGGCGACTAACCTCCACCCGAGTAAACAGATTGAGGCCCTAACGAACCAAACCTCCACTACCGAATTGAGTTCGGCACAGAATAGCGAATTGGCTCCTCGACTAAAGTCACCAATTCGCCACCTTCGATTAAGGATACTCTATCAACCTAGGCAGATATTCTCATTCTAGGTCAAAGTAGAAACAACAGGAATTTGATCAGGATTCAAGTCATTCAATCATTCAAACCTCAATCAAATATAATCAATTCACAGACTCTGTACTTGGGTTCATACAATCAGACCTAGCATACAAATCTAGGGTTCCCCATACCCAGATTTATGGGGGAACTACTCCATAGAGAAAGAAGCAAAAGCAGATTCAGACGCGAAAATCATACTGTGAAGTTGGATTTCTGCTCCTGGACGTTTAATCGGCACTTCTCCAAGCTCAATCTGGGCTCCAATGGTGATGAAGATCAAGCTATGGCACTTGGGAACTTTGGTTCGTCGCTTTCTCTCTCTAGGAATCGATTTCTCTCTCAAAAACTCAGAACCCTTCAATGTTGGCCTTCTTCTTCCTTTTATCAGCTGCCTGGTCGCGATACCCGGTCGAAATACCCGGTTGGGTATTTTGGGTTTCGACCGGGTATTTGCAAAACTCACCATTTCATTTAAGGGGAAAATCCCCGGTCTGTCCTCATAATCCCCGACCGGGGATTTAAGGCATTTGCCCAGGCCCCCTTCTGTTTCTCACGGACGCCCGAAGAGAAAAATACCCGGTCAAGGCCAGAAAATACCCGGTCGGGTATTCCTTCCTTTGGTTGGGTATTTTGGTCCAACAGCCTCATTCGTCCCAACTTCGCTCCTTTCGACCCAGAACTCGTTTCTCCGCCTCGATTCCAACGCCGGGTCCTGAAATATGACATAAACACACAACCTAGCATGAAATCGGCTTAAAACACGAGATTCCTCATCACAAACGGCTTCAGAATAGGGGTGAAAACATGTATAATTATCGGCTATCAAACTCCCCCACACTTAACCGTTTGCTTGTCCCCAAGCAAACCTAACTCAAACCAATGCAGCTCTCTAGATCTCTATAGCGACAAACAACCTCGATCGTAGGTAGAGGACTTCCTAGATCATTTAGCAACTTACGAGGTCAACCGACGCACAAGTCATCTCATAGCTTCTTCGGCGAGAGCACTAGTCTCGAGTCGGCATCATGGCAAATAGTGAACAGAGGACAAATGAATCGTGGATGAAGAGACTCTCAAAAATAAAAGATCATGGACTCACATTAATTCAAGGTGCTCGATTTTCTTTTTGAAGATGGTTGGAACCCTTTTCTTTCTTCTTTTTGCTTGTTTTTCTGTTTTTCTTTGTTTTCTTTTTTCACGGGTTCCAACCTGATTCTGCAGAAAACGGGGGCTCCCACCTAGCACAGGTTTTGCGGGAGCCCGGCTCTTACCGTCCATGCCAGGAGCGGGTGTCTCGAGCCTCGTGCGGGGGAAAGACGTGTAAGGGGGCTGGAGGTAGTAGGTGGAAATTGGGAACGGATTCCCGTCTCCCCTTACACCCTTTCGCCCTATTCGCACGGGAGACGTTATTTTAAAGCACATTTCGAGCACCTGTTACCTTCAAAACATGATATAAGAGTCCATGACAGGCAGAGAGTCCACAACACCACACAATTCAAGGGTCCTAAGATCACTAATTCACTCAATCAACCAACACAATATGAAGAAGAAATGAGACTTCTTAAATGCATCAACATCCTCCATAGTGCTACACTACCTCCCTAGGTTGCAAATCACTACAGAGACTGTCAATTCAAAGCATACTGAGCAGGCAATTGCAAGGAACACGTACTTGGAGCGCTCAAATTTAAAAATTTGGACAGTGGACTAGGCTCCAAGCACACAAACAGAGCTAATGCAGTCAAAAGATAAACATCCCCCCCACACTTAAGATTGACATTGCCCTCAATGGAGAAGAGGGAAGGAAAGGGGAACGATGTTACCGGTGTGCACAGACTGCAGGAGACTGGAAATGGGCCAGTCGGCATGAAACAGACTGGAGAGAGAACCAGTCGGTCGGGTGGGCGACCTCGATCTCATGGGCATCGAACGGGTGGTAATCGATCCCCAGAGCGTGGGCCAACCCGTCGATGGTCAACTCCCTGTGGTGGCCACCCATCCGGAATGTCACCGCATATTCGTCCCGGGCCATCGTGCGGTCATAGTGAAAGGTGGTGTAGAACTCCCACACCAGCTCCGTGTAGGTGGGCTCGTCGATGGTCAGCAACGTCCGCCAATCGCGGTGACTGATGGCGGCGCTGAGCTCCTGCAGACAGTGGAGCTGCTCGAACACCGCTCACTCGAGGTGGTAGTGGCGCTCCAGTTTTCCCCGGATCACCTTGCGGAACTGATCCGCGTACTCTCCGTGCAGGTGCAGACCCTGCACGAAGGGATGGTCCTGCGACATGTTCCTGCAAAATCAAAACACCATAGGTGGAGCCAAGAAAACTGGTCAGGACCAACAGCATGGGTTCATCACAAGCGACTCAACCGGAATCAAGCAAGAAGCACAGAACCAATCACATTCACGACAGGGCAGCACATACCCCACAGATAAAACCATGCAAGCTCAAGGCATCCCCCACCCTACTCTAGTTCAGGCATGCAAACACAGTTCTCGGTCCTACAGTCTACAGTTCGATTCTCCAGAAAAAGAGTAAATAATAAGAAACACACCTGGAAACACAAGTGGAACTGTAGTGCGGACACGAGAAAAGGGTGAGGGACGCGAGAGGGGCAAAAAATCGGATATCTTGGCCACGGTACACCATTCAAAAATCCATAACCACCGGAACAATAAACTCTACCTGAAGATTCATTGTATTCAGCATAACCACCACCACCATACTTGCCCACCTCTTTGTCTCAATGTACACATCGACAACTCAAAATTTGTTCTCCGCTATGAACTTCAGCATCATATTAATTTTATCATCGTCAAACATGATTCAATGTTCATACACCATTGCATAACAGTTGTATATTGGGATTTGGTATGTCATCTTCCATACTCTTCTACAACATGTGCAACTAGGGATGGCAATCAAACCCATGGCCGCGGGTATCCGACCGCCCCCGACCCAGTCAACGCGGGGAATCCCCGCATTGACTGGGTATGGGGCGGGTATGGGTAAAACCCGCAAAACATTTGATGGGTATGGGGCGGGTATGGTTTTAGCCTCCCCCGCCCCATACCCATACCCGCCCCACTAAGAACATTTCTTCACATATAATAAATATATGAATAAAATTGTGATATATGAATGATAGTGAGGGTACCTCAAGAAAATAAATATTAGAAATGCAATTGAGTGACCACCCAAATCAAAACATAATTCCTTTTCGTCAACTCTCCCTTCACTCTTTCACTTTTCCCCTCGTGTTTACTAGATTATGTTAGTTTGTTATTAGTTAGTAGATGTATCAGAGTCAGAGAAGAATGATTTGTATTACATTATATTGTACTCTATCTTATGGATTAATGGATTGTTTAGGATAAGATGCTTTGAATCGTATAAAGAATGATAGTCTTTTTGTCAACTTCATGATAGTAGGTGCGTTTAATGTTATAATTGAGAAAGTACATTTAAAATTTTAGATATTATAATGTCGGATGTACGGGACGGGTATTACCCATGGGTACCCGAAATCCACGGGTATGGGGATGGGTTTGCAAAACCTTCCCCCGCATGGATATGGGGCGGGTATGGGTATAGATATTTGATAGCGGGTATGAGGATGGTTTAGGCAAATCCGCCCCCAAACCCGCCCCATTGCCATCCCTATGTGCAACACCATTCCTCACAAATATGAAATAGATCATGTCAACCAAATCTACTCTCAATTAGAATGATGATTGCCTGACCATCTTCACGCTCTAACACCTTTTTGAAATCTTGTCACTCAACCCTTCCACCGAATCAATAGGTCGAACTTTCAAAAATTCATTCCCATTTCTGCAATTTATACAGTAGCATAAATTACATACAATTCAAAGCCTAAATATAAATATAACAACCAAACATTAATCCAAAATCCCAATCCACATTGAACTTACATTCCAAGGTTAATGTAACCCATGCTACAACCAACAAAACAAAACATACCTTAAAATGGAAGAAACTCAATGAACCAATAGAACATACCTTAAATATAACAACAAACAAAACTAAATCTAATTATAACAACCAAACATTAATCTAAACCCCTACTTCAAATTCAACCTACATTCAAAGGTTAATGTAATCCATGTTACAACCAACTTAACAAAACATACCTCAAAATGGCAGAATCTCAATGAACCTCCTTCTTTTTTGCTAAAATTTCGTGCTCTTTATGCTTTTTTGTTGTTTGTGTCTTAAAGACATGAATGAAAGGGGGCTGAGTACTTATTTTCTACCAACTAAGGGGTAGTTCACTACCCACCCCAACGACTCACTCCCATTGACATATCCCTGCACCCTATCCTAAAAAATATCGGGGGAATGAGACTGCACAAAATTATTGGACGTTGTTTGCTCCACTTGCAAGCAAACCACTACAGATTGTTTTTCTAGGCAGCACATCACATACATTGTTCACTTCTTTTGCCAGCGAACCAACTTGTTCGCCTTTGTTGGCAGCGAGCCACTATAGTTCGCTAAACTCGACAGCGAACTAGTGTGAGGTCGCTGCATAGGTTAGTGAACAACACTGTTTGGTCTCCTTTCTCGTGAACCATTGTGTAGTTCGCTTTACTGTCCAACGAACAACCTCAAACTCTAATAATTTGAGAAATATTTTGCAAAGTACGTAGATTTTTTTCTTTTTCAACCCTCGTATATATTTAGGGGGAAAAAATCCGAATAAATGAGACCCCCCAAACCACAAAATCAGCATATGGGTGAGGGTGGAGTCGAAGAGGACAATTCGAGCAAAGATGCTGACTAATTCAGCTGCTGAAAGGAGTTGATTAATAAATGCCATCAACGAACTCCGGAAAGCAAAATTAAATAAACAGAAGAGGAAAAAGTGGGAAAGTAACTATATAGCTGGCCAGCTGAATAATAGACACACTCACACACAAAAACAAACAGGCAGATACCATTTTCCTAACCATAAACCGTACAATTTATTATCGTCATTATGTCAATTATATTTATTTTTTATCAATAAATGTTATTCCCCCCCAAAATCTCATATTGCTTGCTTTGCTTGTTATCGCTCAGCAGAATATATCACCATCACCACCATGCATCTTCTTCTTACCCCTCCCCTCCAACCCCAACCCCATTTATAAAAGCCCTTCCATTTTCTCCTCTTCAAACTCACTCGCTAACTCATTCACCCTCCATCCCTCCCCACACACAGAGAGCAAAATTAAATGGTCATGGCAACGCGGCGCCGTTTCGAGCCGGTCTCGAAGTGCCCGACGGAAGGGCGGTCGAACCAGACCGTGGCGGCCGACCTGGACGGGACCCTCCTCGTCTCCACCAGCTCCTTCCCTTACTTCCTCCTGGTGGCCCTGGAAGCCGGCAGCCTCCTCCGCGCCGTGCTCCTCCTCGCCTCCTGCCCCTTCATCTACGCCACGTACCTCCTCGTCTCGGAGGCCCTGGCCGTCAAGTCCTTCGTGTTCATCGCCCTCGCGGGGCTCAAGATCCGCGACATCGAGCTGGTGGCCCGGTCCGTGCTCCCGCGCTTCTACGCCGACGACGTCCACCCGGACACGTGGCGGGTGTTCAACTCGTTCGGGAAAAGGTACATCGTGACGGCGAACCCGCGGGTGATGGTGGAGCCCTTCGTGAGGACGTTCCTCGGGGCGGACAAGGTGCTCGGCACCGAGCTGGAGGTGACCAAGTCGGGTCGGGCCACCGGGTTCGTGAAAGGCCCCGGGATCCTCGTCGGCGTGCACAAGAGGGACGCGCTGATCAAGGAGTTGGGGTCGAGGGTGGAGGACTTGCCCGATTTGGGGCTTGGGGATCGGGACACCGATCACGACTTCATGTCCCTCTGCAAGGTAATAATTGTGACTTATACATTTACTTACTTACAGTTTCGATTCGTGCAAGTTACAAAAGATAGCCGCTCGTTTTGGATTGGTATAAGGACTGTTGGGCTTGGTACGTTTTTGTTGCGTAGCTCCATTTACATTTTACAATACAATATATTATTGCAAATTTGCAACCGTCGAATTGCGCCTTCCATCGTATTAAATGTTGGTTGGTAAGGGGAGGATTGGGTTAGCTGGCCCGAATTTATATAAATCAATCAACACATATACTATGCACACGTATATTTAGCTTTCTGAATTGCATTAGTCGATGTGGCGGAATTGTTTAATGAAAACGTCGAGTTTAATCCAACGACTACTACGAAAAAGATAATTCAACAATGCTGTGATCTGAATCTGATCGCCACCAGCTAGATTCTAGGCTAGTGCAGGTCGGTATACATTTCTGGAAACTATTTCTGCCTCGATTAATTTCATGGAATGAGTAAATGGTCCTCTCTCTCTCTCTCTCTATGGTTTGCGGCATTGAATTTGATCAAGTCTGTATAGGTGAGTCAATAAATTGTGGCTTTCGCGATCAAATGGAGTGGACCACTGGCATCGCATGTGTTTCCTGTTTTTCTTCTTTAACTTTGTGTCTCGTTTTGGTCTACTACACCTACACGGCATTCCAACTACCCTTCTTCACCTTCTTCTTCCTCTTCTAGTGTTTAATTAATTATTTAATTATTATTTTGCTGTTAGATATATATAAACCAATTATTGGTGTGGCCGTTCATCTTCTGGAATTTAAATTCGTCACACCGTTTGGGAATGCTGGGAAAATGCATCCTTCATGTCAAAACTACTTAGGTAGGGTTAGTTCCAATTGGTGACACGAAAATGCATCATGCAACCAGCCATGTTCTATTCTAGTACGCATATCCTTTCCGTCTAAACACCTAAAAAAGCTATAACATAACATCACACGCCTAATATTCATTGATTTTTCTTTTTTTATTACTTTGAGGTCAGCGACAATCACATGTTTAGATTTCACTTTTTTATATATATAGTCAAAATGGAAAGGAAATATTAATTCTAAATAAAACTAGCCACTGGTTCGGCATGATAATAACTTTGTTATTATTTTTTTACGTACATGTATTGAATGCACCGGTGGCCCAAACAATTGTACCCCACAAGTTTTGGTTAATTTCCCAGCATGGCAAGATCCTATTTGCCACAAATAATTAAATCGGAAACGTCAAGTCGTTTTCTTAGCCCGGGCAGCACTTAAATGTGCCTCTTTTTCTGTATAGTGGGGCTCCTCTCCTCCACACCCCTTAATCTAAACATCCAAATTATCGATTCTTCCTCTCTCTTTTTTTTTTTACTCATTTTAAGTTCTAACAATTAATTAATTAATTAATTCTGATCACCTGTTAATAATTTCCATTTTTCTTTTCGCAGGAAGGGTACATGGTCCCGCGGACCCGAACCGAGCCGCTGCCGCGGAACAAGCTGCTAAGCCCAATCATATTCCACGAGGGCCGACTGGTCCAAAGGCCCACTCCGCTGATCGCGCTCCTAACCTTCCTCTGGTTCCCAATCGGAGTCCTCCTCTCCATCCTCCGGGTCTACACCAACATCCCATTACCCGAACGCCTGGCCCGATACAACTACATGTTCCTCGGGATCAGAGTCGTGGTCAAAGGCACCCCGCCGCCGCCGCCGAGAAAGGGCCAGCCGGGTGTCCTCTTCGTCTGCAACCACCGCACCGTCCTCGACCCGGTCGTCACCGCCGTCGCGCTCGGCCGGAAGATCAGCTGCGTCACCTACAGCATCAGCAAGTTCACGGAGATCATATCCCCCATCAAGGCCGTGGCGCTGTCGAGGGAGCGTGAGAGGGACGCGGCGGACATCAAGCGCCTGCTGGAGGAAGGCGACCTGGTGATCTGCCCCGAGGGGACCACCTGCAGGGAGCCGTTTCTGCTGCGGTTCAGCGCCCTCTTCGCCGAGCTCACCGACCGGATCGTCCCCGTGGCGGTGAACACCAAGCAGTCCGTGTTCTACGGGACGACGGTGCGTGGGTACAAGCTGCTCGACCCGTATTTTGTGTTCATGAACCCGATGCCCACCTACGAGATCACGTTCTTGAACCAGCTGCCGACGGAGCTGACGTGTAAGGGAGGAGGGAAGTCGGCGATCGAGGTGGCGAATTATATACAGAAGGTGTTGGGTGGGACGTTGGGGTTTGAGTGTACCAGTCTGACTAGGAAGGATAAGTATGCGATGATGGCCGGGACCGACGGCAGGATTCAGAACAAGGACGAGGAAGAGAAGAAGAAGAAGAAAACAGGGGAGTAGATTGTTGTTATGGATTAATTGGGGGATCCAAAACTGAAGACGATAAAACATATCGTATTAAAAGATTTGTGTAGTAATTGTTGTTTTCTACTTTTTGTTTGTTTCCCCGACATTGTTTGGAAACATAATTTGTCCAGAAAGAAAAATGAATAAATAGTTCGGCGTTGTTGTGTGTGTGGTGGTTAGTTAATTATTAGTATGAGGAATGGAGGTAAATTTGGGATTAGACTTTAGAGATACATCATCCTTGATATGTTTAGTGCAAGCATAATACAGAGTTCTTACTTAATATTTTGGTTTTGAGTTATGACTATGCATCACTAGTGTGTCTATTTTCGTACTTCATTGTCTAAGCCAGGATGTGCTTCTGTAGCTAAAATAAAATAGTTCACTTACTTTGACTATCAATAGTTGACTAACCCTACTATCTAAATAATATCAAATTGAGTACGTAATTTGTATAATAATTCAAAATATGGGGAAAATAATTTTTTTTTTTTATTAATTGTAGTCAAATACAACTTATCGAACTTGAAATGGGCCGCCAGGTCTATGGTGTACTTCTTCACTTAACATCTCTACTGTTAAATCTTTAAATACACTTTGACATATATTTCTTTGTTTTTTTTTAACATAATCAAAACCAAACGAAAGCTCGGATACATAGTCAAAGAACAGAACAAATCCACGGGCGGAAGTCGACTAATCGTCGAACTTCCGATGAGAGAGCGTTTTTTGCTACAAAATGGGCTGCTCTATTAACTCGACGAGTAACATGGGAGCAAGAACAAAACTCAAAGGATCCGGACAAACGATGAATAACTTCCAGGATCACATCACCCGTCACATGATCAGAACCTCCCGCCAAGAGTCGCCGGAGAACCAGGTGTGAATTCCCATGCAATTTGAGCAAAAGAAAACCATGTGTGAGGCACCAATCCAAGGCAACCCTGCCCGCCAATAATTCTACAAAAAAGAATCATGAATGCCTACATGAAACTTACCCATTACGAACAGAATTACACCGAAAGGATCACACCCAAAAAAGACACCGCTACTCAAGGCTAATGATTCAGTAGTCTCGCCGTCAGGCGGAAAGCCTCCCTTTTGGTCGGAAAGACATTGTCCAATAGTCTACAACCACTCTGAAGTCCCTGCAAAAAGTTAGTCGGAAACCACGAAAGTATTGCATGGATGGAGGCAAAGCCTGGACGCACGAAGGCATTGGCAGTGAACTGCTAGACGCACGGTGGTGCGAGAAAGAGAATGAACATAGCAGAACAAGAAAACCTCTGCAATTCATGGCTAGCGGCAGGGCATTGGTGTTGTAGAGCCAATCGCCGTCCTCGCCAACTATCATCCTCAATCTGAAACAGGCCATCAAACTTTGAATCATGGATCGTCGATTGTCTTGTTAACAGAAGAAGTGAGTACTGATTATGGATGAAGGAATTATATACATTATAAAAAAGAATTAAAGAAGGGAACTTGCGAAATTGAAGAAGTAGAGGTGAGTACTGTTAAATCTTTAAATACTTTTAATACTCATCACCACCACCACCACCAACTCCAACGGAGTTCGTATTAGGTTTTGTGAGGAGGGAGAAGGGAACTTGCGGAATTGAAGAAGCAGAGGGAGGGCGATGATGGTTTGAGTTGAGGAGGCGGCAAAGCTTGTATTAGGGCCTTTAATTAATAGCGGAAGCGGATTGTGAAACCCTAGCCAGAGAGGTTCGATTGGAGGAGGAGGATGAGACAGAGTTCAGGGTTATTTTTTATTTTGTTTTAAATTGACATATCAGTAAGTTAACGGTCCAGTCAGCAGCCTCATTTGTGACATCATAAAAAATGGGTTAATTGCATGATTGGTCACTGAGATTACAAAAAACGTTCACGTTTGGTCACTTGAAATATTTAAATCCAATCTTGGTCACTCAAATTATTTAAATGGTTCAAGTTTGGTCACTCTCCGTCCATTTCCGTTAACTCTAGCTTACGTGGCAGTCAACTTTCATAGTTGACCGTTAAATATGTGACGTGGCAATTAAAAAATTATTAAAAATAAAAAAATAATCTTTTATATTTTCCACCTCATTATTACATTAATTAAAAAACAAAAAATATATTTTGGCTGGAAGAACTCTCGCATCTCACCTTTCTAATTTCTAATTTCTTCTTCCGAACGTATCAACTGCGGCGTTCGATTGGGAACCGGAACCTCGCGGCCTCTCCGGTTCCTCGCGCCACCTCCGACGCGGTATTCTTCGGTCCCGACGAGATCTGAGACGTAGTCATCTGATTCTGGGTCAGTGACGTAGTCGTCGTCGTCGCCGCCTTGGTCGTCTTCTAAATTGCGGCGGTTCGCTCATAAGGGTCGAGTTCATCGTCAGAGGAAAGTTCGGGCTCTTCTTCTTCTTCGTCGTCGTCGTCGGCGGCGGCGGCCGCCGGAATCCCCGGCAAGTTTGTTCCTTCGAGGGAGAGCCTGTCGCCGCAGTTTGACTCGATCGTCGTCGGACGGAAGAAAGTGTAGGAGCAGCAGCCGACCACGAGCAGAATCGTCGACGCGTGAGTGCGGAGCGACTGAAGGGGAATCAAGAAAGTAAAAAAGAAAGAAAGCAGAGTCAGCAAAAGGAAAGAAGAGAAAAGCAATCAAGAATCGAAGCTTAGTCAATGGAAGACTCACCGAGAAGATCATTGTTGATTGAGTCCATAATTCACACCGAGGGAGAAATGGCGGAAAGGAAATCTCGATTAAAGAAACCAAGAAGAAGAAGAAGCGCAATTGAATCAATTTTTTTTCTGGGTTCAGAAAGAATCAGGCTTTCCTGTGAGATGGGCTAAAGAAGATGCTACTACGGAGACGCCATTTCTATCTATCTCTCTCTCTCTCTACAGATGATTCAAGAGCTGCTTCTTCTGGGAAATGAGGGAGAAGAAACAGATTTTTATACTGTGATCGGGATTATGTTCAGCACCAAGGCCGTCTCCTTTCGTGTAGCCGCCGCCGACGGAGTTAGCACCGCCGCCGAGAAGCTGAAACTGCTGCTTCCCTTCGAACCCTTTCACAACTCCGGCACCGCAGATCGGCAAGGTGAGATGCGAGAGTTCTTCCAGCCAAAATATTTTTTTTTGTTTTTTAATTAATGTAATAATGAGGTGGAAAATGTAAAAGATTATTTTTTTATTTTTAATAATTTTAAAATTGTCACGTCACATATTTAACGGTCAACTATGAAAGTTGACTGCCACGTAAGCTAGAGTTAACGGAAATAGACGGAGAGTGACTAAACTTGAACCATTTAAATAATTTGAGTGACCAAGATTAGATTTAAATATTTCGAGTGACCAAACGTGAACGTTTTTTGTAATCTCAGTGACCAACCATGCAATTAACCCCATAAAAAATTAATGGAGTTAATGAAAACTGACGGAGACTAACGTCAGGTTAACTAACGGTGAAACAATTCATAAAGTTAGTGGCGAAGAAGGAAAAAAAAATTCGGGTGTCAAATGTGAAAGATTTATATAATTTGAGTGACCAAATACGTAATTTACCCTTTCACTCACCCTTGTTCAAACATAAATGCAGCGAGAAATCAAAATCGCATGTGACAATTGGCGGAACAGAATTATGATGAAATAATAATGTGTGGATCCATCCATAAGGTGAAAACAATGCGGGAATGCATATTATATATTATGTAAATATTGATATATGGATGACCAATGGCCTACCACATTAGATGCTCACTTGGGAGTTACATGTAACTCATATTTCTACATCATTATCTCTCATTCATATGCATTGATATAAGGATGTAGTGGTTACCAAAGTGTGTCTATAAATATAGCACACCATTGTATCAAAAGTGAAGAATGAAGAAGAAAGCTCACTTCCCCCTATCTTCTTTGTGTCTTTCCCTCTCTAATCTTCTCTTGTAGTTGTTTATATTTTCATTAGTTTCATAACACGTTATCAGCACGAAGCTCTTCAAAATTATCGTTGCTAAGATCACAATATCTAAGATATTGGAGTAAGATCACAATATGATCAAGGTATGTAAATCTTATATCCTTTCTTATCTTATTGTCTTATTTGTGTTGACATTATCTCATTCCAATATATCAAGATGGGCGCTACTCTTTTCTCATATCCATTGATATTTTATCACGTCAATCTATTTGGATTAACAAGAAAAGTAATATAAGTGATGAGTTAATTTTTCAGTTCTCTGTGTTATCCTATTCTTATCAATCCCACATTGATATGTAGAAAATGCAAGTTCCAAGAGCCCATATATTCCCCAGAAGTGGAAATTGAAGAATTCAAAGGCAAATAAAGAAAAAAACATGGTAATAAGAATATTGGTTTTGTATGTTACCATTGTAATGGAAAATTGCATTTGTCTCGTACCCGTTGTACGCAAAAGACCCTATTCTACCAAGAATCAAAGGGAAAAGCTAATTCATATACGCTCTTGCAATATCAATATTATGGAACATATTTTTTGTATTATAAGTTGGTATATTCTCCATTAAAGATGAAAATGAAATTGCACTTGAGACATTTTCATTCCCAGAAGTGAATGAAACAATCTATTCCCCGAAGTGAATGAAGCTATAAACATGATTATATATATGTTAAATGTATTGTTTAGATCTTTTCACCAGAAGTGAGAAAAGAGGAGAAAAAGGAGAATTATAAATAAGGATGACACAACAATTGCATTATCAAAGTCATGATAACATAATGTACCTGTTGTACATTATAATGTATATTAAACGCATATATAAATCTAAAATCACCTAGTTAGTGATGGTAATCTTCCAAATAAATCTTATTTAATTTTCACAATTTTAGTATTATGATTCTTATTTCTTTTATGTTTTATTGTGACGTTATTTTTCATGTATAATTTAATTTGATAACCTTTATCTTTAACAATTAACTTGATAAATTCATCATTTTTGTCTTAAGTTTGAAATATTCTCATTTATTATTTTAGTATGTTTTTGTAAAGTATGATTATTAGAAAATTTTCATATAAACTATATGGTAGAGTACATAAATAAGAAAAGCTTCCGAAAAGCTTATGTTTGGTTACTTGAAGTAACTAAATTATGTACTCGTGATAACAATTTGTGATGATATTCACTATGAATTAGTGTTTACTAAGAATGCATCAAATCATAAGTCCCCGGAAGAGTTGTATATGGTACAAAATATGGTAAAGCTTTAAAGGAGCTAATTTTGTGGCCTGAAGGAACCAAACTACCTAGTGATGATGCATTATCCAATTAAAAGGATATTCGTAAAATGAATATCTTATCAAGAAAATAGTGAAACTAATATTTGCATCACAAATATGTACTACATGTATATTAGTACAATCAGTACACATAAAAGTGTAAACCAGAAGTTTACAAGATTTGATAACTTGATAATTTGGTTGGTCCGGTTAGACCATCCCGGATCATGATGTGAAAAAAATTCTTGGAGAATTCATGAGAACATCATATGAGAAGGCAAAGAACTCTTCAACTAAAAGAGTTATTATGTCATGTTTGTTCTCAAGGAAAATAGAACAATTGATCATCGCTTGTAAAAGAGTTGATAAATCTCTTGAGATTTTATGGACATGTATGCAGAACAATACATCAATCATGTGGATCATTTGTGAATTTTATGGGTTGATGCATCAAATGGATGATCACATGTATTTTATCTAATCGCAACCCGATGTTTGCAATATTGGTTGCCTCACTAGCTATGGATACATTTTGATGGTTATTCAATCAAACATCACTTTTCTTAAGAGAACAAACTGAGCCTTCTGGTCTCTTGTCGAGGACATGCTAGCTGACAAGTGATAGTATTGGTTCACATCTAACCAACAAGTTATCATAAGTTCCCCCTTTTTACAAATGGTTTTGGTAAAAAACCTAACATTTCTCATATGAGAATACCAGGGTGTGCCGCATACATCCCAATTGCTCCACCACAGTATCTTAAGTTGATTCTCGTTGGAAATTGAGAATTTGTGTTGGGTATGAATCCCGAATGGGAAATTTGTTTGCGAAATTATTGTTTTGATGGATTACTTTTCAACATTAAGGGGGAGAGAAAAAAAATAGCTAGACAAAGAGATGAGTTGGAATGAGTTATCATTATCTAGTTTTGATCCTCAAATTAAGAAACATGAACCTGAAGTTCATAAGATGAATTATCATTACCAACTATCAAATATCTTTACTGACCACACAAAGTGTCCAAGTCATATATACTAGCTGTGAATGCTCCAACCAAAATTGATATCCTTGTTGGATACTCTAATATAAAAAAAATGTGTCTAAAAGAGCGCATGAAGCGTGATAGACCAATCGGTTCCAACGATAAACATCCTCGAGAAAAAAAAAGGAGCTGTGATTAGAATGGTCAACTCGAGGACATGAAAACTCAAGAAGAGTAACCAAGAATTAAGTATAATTTTAGTTCCAGAAGAACACATGTCTCTGAAAGTTATGAAAGTGAAGAGATCTCAAAAACATATTAGACTACAATACTGGGACCGTAATGATATCATTGTCGATGAAATTTGTTTGTTGTACTTCAGTACTGAATATGATATGTACAAGTGAGGATCAAGAGTAAAACTCTATTGATGCATGCGAATGATAATGTTATTGGCCAATATAGAAAGAAATCATGAAACTTGCTCAAGGAGCATAAAGTTTAAGGACCATAAGTCCTTACCCCTAAAAAAGGGCAAAAATAGCGGGATACAAACAAATTTTTGTGCTATTGGAAAGTATGAAATTGTGAGATATATCACATAATGTTTTGCAATGGGTTTCTCGAAGAGACCTATCATTGTTTAGGAGGAGTTATACTCCCCTGTGGTGGATGAAACTACTTTTGCAAATCAATGTTTGAAAATTGTTGTGATAGCCTATTTGTTTGAATTCCCTGAATATGTTATATATATATTTGAAACTCCCAGAAGGATTAATTACTCCTAGAAGGATTAATTTACCTGAAGTAAACAAGTAAAGTTCTCGAGAACATATATCGATAGACTAAGAATATTCCCTGTATGGGTTGAGAAAATATAGACGAATGCGAAATACTCGTCTAAGTGAACAGCTACAACAGTAGGGTGAATGGACCTTAAAAGGTTAAATCCGGATAGAGTCATTAGAGCATTTGCACTGTGCATATATAGTTGTGTTGTCTGTATGTGCTTCAAGGATTTTAAATTCTTGATTTATGAGTTGTGATTTACTTTAAAGTATGAGTTGTTTTTTATGAGTGTGCTTTGTCTAGTTCTTATGTTTCTATGATGTGTGT
Organism: Linum tenue; assembly: GCA_946122785.1. Taxonomy (NCBI): domain Eukaryota; kingdom Viridiplantae; phylum Streptophyta; class Magnoliopsida; order Malpighiales; family Linaceae; genus Linum; species Linum tenue. The sequence continues at coordinate 63,060,670 of CAMGYJ010000005.1, forward strand.
TTTGTTAATATCTTTCGTGATATGAAAGAATTGCTTGCTTCAATTTGTTTTAGTCAAGTTTTTTTTTTACCATCTCATATTATGTTGATGATATGTCTATTATTGGAGCTCCTGAAGAGCTTCCTAAATCAGTTGATTGCTTAGAGAAATAAGTTAAATTGAAGGATTTAAGATCCTTTGATGGGCAAGGAAGATAATGCTGAAAAAGTGGAAAAATAATTTTGCATGAACAAATTATGTTCATCAAATAACATTAGGATTCTAAGATCACTAGAAGTGACCAAGATCCATTTATGCAACAAGAAAGAAGTAAATCATTAAGTCCTGAAGTACTAAATGTTGATGTAGGTCCTGAAGTACCATATGTTGATGCATCAGAATTCAGAGCACCAATGAACCTTGCTAGCAAAACACCATACAAAATATCATTTTGGTGTTGATAATATTAGCAAAATACAATATTTCCCTCCATGGAACGTTGGAAAATACTTTGTTATCTTTAGGAACAATATATGCGATTGTTCTATTATGGTATTATCAAAGAGTGATTGGTGAATTATATATCCAAATTATATGTACCATTTGATCCTCATATTGGTTGATCGGAGATGAGCTATATCTCTTACATATGGTGATATAAGTGTTTCATAGAGAAACAAACAAACTATAGTAGGCAAGTCCTGAATATATTCCGTTACACTTTGTGATTCACCATACCTAAAGGATTTGTGGTTGTGAACTATTTTCAAAGGAAATGATCTTGACGATCATGTATGAAGAAAATCTTAAGATCATGGATCAAATTGACAATCTAGTAGATTGTTCACTAACTCACTCCCGACAACAATATTTCTAAAAGTTGCTCGTGAAATTTGAGTTCAAAGACTCAAAGATTTGAAGTGATGTGGTCATGAGGGGGAGCATATACGCACTGCACTCTTTTTTCCTTCACCATGGTTTTTTCCCACTGGGTTTTCCTGGTAAGGTTTTTAATGAGGCAGTATGAGATAGCGTAATGCAGTCTAGTGGTCATCCAAGGGGGAGTATTATGTAAATATTGATATATGGATGACCAATGGCCTACCACATTAGATGCTCACTTGGGAGTTACATGTAACTCATATTTCTACATCATTATCTCTCATTCATATGCATTGATATAAGGATGTAGTGGTTACCAAAGTGTGTCTATAAATATAGCACACCATTGTATCAAAAGTGAAGAATGAAGAAGAAAGCTCACTTCCCCCTATCTTCTTTGTGTCTTTCCCTCTCTAATCTTCTCTTGTAGTTGTTTATATTTTCATTAGTTTCATAACATTATACATATTGTCATCGCCATTATTGGCGCGGGATCGATCGGAGAGGTGCTGGCTGCTAAGAAAGAATGACAGTAACATGACAACTGCCGCTATGTTGCAACAGTCGAAAAATAATGAGGGAACGATGATGATTCATATTGTACTACTACACTCAGAATTAATAAATGTGTCCAAAACTTAAAAATAACTTGTGGAAAGCCACCGTTCGTATCAACCTGCCATTTTCCAGCCTGCTGTTTGTGCCAAACTCCCCAAGTGATGATGACAATCTATGACAAAAATATGCATGTGTTTCTTCATTTCCATAAAACTGTTCGAGTTATGAAAGTCATATAGTATTTATAAACACAAGATACATTAATTGGTTTAGTTATATAAAATAATTAATTAATCGAAATACGAACTTTTCTGCTTGAGGTTATGTTTCGTTTGGCTTCGAAATACGAACTTTTGGTTCCAAATGTAAATATCACAATATAATATATTTGTACTCGATTTCTTATAACTCTTGTAGTGGTGGAGGTAGGTTGAAGCTGGCAGAGGTTGTAGCCTCATCTCAATTTTGAAATAAAGGTAAAATTACATGTAAATTTTGCACTAATTTAGAAATTAGAATAGTCGGTAAGACGTTAGTCCTCTCCCCCAATTACGATAATTCAAGTGAGTCTTGTTCGAATTTCTGACTCTACCACTAAACACTTGGGGGTCGTTTTGATGGAGTATTACTGACTTATTTATGAGTTACTTGGGTTCAACTAACTCAAAACAAGTTATTTGAAAAAACTCTTACCCCGTGTTATTTTGAAATAACTCGTTTACACCTATGCTTTTGCCAAATATTACATTTACATGATTCTACCAAACGAGTTACATTAATCCAATTATTAATCCAATTACCACTAAAATAACAATGAAATACCACATGAACAATTCATGAGTTATTTAACTCTACTATTGCCACATTGACTGTTATCTTCTTAATAGAATGGGGTCAACCATATCAATAATAATAAGATGGAACGCTTAATTTTAGAGGGAGGGGCTAAGGGGTCAACCTTATCAATAATAATAAGATGGAACCTCAATTTTAGATGGAGGGATGATGCTCCACCGTTTTACCAGTTTTATACATTTTTCGAACTATATATTCCTCTATATTTTATCGGAACAAATAGGTGTAGTATCTCAATCTACAAAATCATGTAAAATCCAATCATATCATCATATGACTATGTTGTAATACAATGATACGAATGTGAGTTTTACTGGACGGAAATAATTTGTACCGGAATTCAACCCATATTTTATAACCTCGAACCCATTAATAAAAGAGATTGTCGAGACTCGAGAAAGAAGTATAATTCTTTGGCAATAGGATAGGAACTTCATGTGATATGTAATTAGTCGGCCGCGCCGACCGAACTCAACTTTATAATGTGAATTCAACTAGAGGCATTTTAGTATGCTATATAGTACCCATGCTTTAATATACTTAGAGCCATTGGATCTTGTTATAAAATATCAGCCATTGGATTGAAATTATTTAATTATTATTATTTTCACTTGTGGACTGGTAACCTGTTGCACCGGTTCATTACACAATCATTTTAAAAAAAATTGAAATCCAGGCGAACAGAAACCCTTCACTGCATCAAAAAAAAAAGGCGATCGAGCTTCTCTTCCGCGGTGGAATTTCAGAGCTTCTCTTCCGAGGTGGAATTTCAGAGCGTCTCTTCCGCGGCGACGGCGAACCTGCATTTGAAATAGTGCGACGGCGACGGCGAACCTGCATCTAGGGCGACAGCGACGTTGTGAGAAGAAAGAAATTGGGGGAACCCTTTCGCGATTGTGAACTGTGCTCTTCCGCGGTGGGTCTCTTCGTCGATATTGAAGGGCTTGAGCATCGGCGACGGAAACGGTGAGATTGTGCGGTGGGTCTGATCGTTTTTCAACTTTCCTCTCCTGGGATTGTGTTTTGCGGTGGGTCTGATCGTTTTTCAACTTTCCTCTCCTGGGATTGTGTTTCGCGGTGGGTCTGTTCGTAGATAGTAAAGGGGGTGAGCAGTGGCGACGACAAAGAGGACTTGAATTCTGAAGGTGGCAGAGACTCTTTTACTGGAGGAAGACTCAGAAGGAATCAAAGACTCGAAAAGCCCAATCGACAACGACGAGTCAACTAGCGCCGGGTAGGAGAACTCCTGCAATAGCGAGAATTGGGTGATAAAGCATTCGATTTCCGATTTGAAACGACGACTCAGTCATTCATTCGATGTAAGTGGCTGAAATTCTTATCTCCCTTTGATAAACATTCAATTTCTAGCTTCTAGCTTCTAGAGCATTTGTTGGAGCAGCTTCGAGTACAATAATGGTGTCTTTGAATGTCTGACTTATTTCTCTGGAAATGTCAAGTTGTCTACTAAGGATCGGTTGCCAAATCATAGGATTGAAATTCCATGCTCGTTTTACCAAATTGAACTATGGAAGTAGAAGAGAGAATTTCTCAATTCTGTGTAACCATTTGGGATTGAAATTGAAGCTTCTCCACTGCTTTCTTCATGTGCATTCTCAATTGGATATGGTGATATAAGATGCAATATTCCTTTCCCTCTCTCGGTTTTATCAGTTGTGTGAAGTGGGAATTCTGATGTGCTCCATCTTTTCCAGTGTCTTCTTCTGTGATTTGGTTTGTCTATCTCTTTAGCTTTAACGTCTTGTGCAATGAGTATTGAAGCTCTCTCAAGTGTAGTTCTTGGTTGTGCTGTATTTTGTCACGGCCGAGTTTGATTGAGATGGGGGCATCTTTAGTCATTCCGTGATTGATGAAGCTTCAGAAAGTCTGCACTTTTTTGTGCAAATAGTTGTGGCCATCCACCATATAACTTCATTCCTCACACAGATCGTTGATGTGACCTAGGAGGTATTTGTGAATGGAGGATTCAGTGTCAACTAGGAAGCTGTCTTGGTTTATATAATCCCATAAACTGTGCTGGGGTTGTTCATTTCGTTGTTGCCTTTGCTTTCAAACTGAAGAGAATAACTGTGCTGGGGTTGTTCTGCTTGCTTCTTTAGTTCTTTGGTCTTGATTGGGTTTTATGGATGTAAGGAATGGGTTTTGATTGGAGAGACTTGATTTGTGTTTTATGGAGGCAAATCGAAAAGGAAAGTTCATACTCAGTTTGATTATTTTCAGTTTGTAGTGTCGTTACCGTTGCTTGTTGATTACATTTTGGACTGTTAATTGAAGGGTCTTGCTTGGCTGCATGAAAGGTGCAATTGAGTGTGTTAGTCAAGAACTATTTCATGAAATCAGGGTGACTTCAGTTTTAGCCAGTTTGGATGGAAATAGAGCGAGTGTTTATGGTGGTGTCATGGGTTATGGAAAGCTTAGTGGCTATGCTCGTGGTCATGTTATTTAGCTCTCAAAAGTTGTAAGTTGTGTGTGGTTTCTGGAAATATCACGGCTGTGAGAGAGACCGTGGATGTAATTCTGGAAATATCACGGCTATGAGATAGGCCGTGAGAGAGACCGTGTATGTAAAAAACACACTTCTCAGTTTCCCAGAGGTTTTCACGGGTTGCCTTCGACAGTGTCACGGCCGTGAGATGAGCCGTGTTTTTGGATATGGATGATGGGCATCTCACGGCCCCATTGTTAATTCTCACGGGCCCCTTTGTAAATTCTCACGGGCCCCTTTGTAAATTATCACGGTCCCCTTTGTAAATTATCACGGGCCCCTTTGTAAATTCTCACGGCCCCTTTGTAAATTCTCACGGGCCCCTTTGTAAATTATCACGGCCCCTTAGTAAATTATCACGGGCCCCTTTGTAAATTCTCACGGCCCCTTTGTAAATTCTCACGGCCGTGAGAATAAGCCGTGTGATTGTCTGGAGATTGTCTGGAGATATGCAAACTTCTCTTTGCTTCTCACGGGTCATGTCACGGCCGTGAGATTTTGCATTTTGGGTGAAAATTAATGAAAGCTGGGTGTTTTTCATGGTTAATTAGTGTACTCAGGTGTTGATGTAGGGGGTTTTCAGTTCTTCTGGTAGTTAGAACTTGTATTTTGTTTGTACTCTTCGGCATGCTTATAATTCGTGTTTCAAGGCATGCTTATAATTTTTCTGTTGTTTTAATTTTGCAGTTTGCTAAAATTGTTCTATAATGAAGACGAAGAGGGATCAAATTTTCAGCACGCGATGTTCTCCTAGGAAAGTATTCTCAGTAGTCTCAAATTTAGAGGCTTGTCAATCAGAGGCCATTAGGAGATGTGGCTTTGGTCGTATTCTTGATGTCAAAGCAAGAAAGCTACAACGTGAGTTGTTGGAGAAACTTGTGAAGAGCTTTAATCTGGAAGAAAGCACAATTAAGGCGTATGGGTTGGAAGTGCATATTTCGGCCAAAGATTTCGAGCGAATTATGGGTGTGCCTGAGGGAGGTACTGATATCATCTTGAATGGTGAAGAAGTGGAGGGAAGATCAGAGGAACTGGAACCATTTAGAGTGTTTTCGACACGTGAATGTGGCCGACAGGCGATTTCCACAAGCTTAATGAAGAAGGAGTTGTCGAAGATGAAAGATAGCGACGATCTATTTCTTCAAATGTTTATTTTGTACGTAATGGGGGTGCTATTAGTACCAACTAGAAGAGAGGACATTTCCTTGTCTTCGGTATACGCTGTCACCGATGTTGCAGACATTCCGAAGAAGAATTGGGCATCCTTTTGCTTCAATGAATTGGTCAAATGCATCTGCGACCATAATGCTTCTAAAGAGAGTATATACCGGGTTGCTTGCTGTTTTTGGAGGTAAATAATTGTTAATCCCGACTTTCTACATATTTGTAATGATTAATCATCATGTTGATTATAGTATTTTTTTTTTTGTAGTTAATATTCTTGGAGCATGCAAATGGTATTTTCCAAACCGTTGATGGGAGTTTGGATTTGATGAGTTGGGGGAGCGGAGACGTGGAGTTATTGTTAACAAAAGTGGTAAGATTGATAGTATATTTGATTCTTTTGACAAGTTGGAGCATGCTAATGGTACATTTGGTTCCCTTTTTAATTAATTTATAGGTTTCCAGCAGTTCGGGGAAAAGATCAGCTGAGGATGCCGGTTTGAAATCACCTCCAAGGAAACGGGGAGAAAGTAGATGGGAAACGGCACAAACCCGACGGGGATGAGCTGCTTCTCTATGAGCGTATTGATGCTCGGTTTAGTACCATGGAGGGTAGAATTGACAACTTTGGTCAAGAATTTAGAGTGGCAATGGGTGATGCTGCTTCTAGAGATAATGAGCTAATGAGCCGGGTTGTGAAAATGGAGAACGAATTTCGGGCTTTTAGAGACGAAATCGGTACTGCAGTGAAGTCCCTTATAGAGGCAGTGAAAGCAACTGTAGGTGATCCGTTGTCAAGGGAGCAGCCTAGGGAACCCATTTCTCCTACAGCTGAGTTGAAAAAGAACGATCAGAAGGGTGAGGTTGAAAAACCTAGGGAACCCATTTCTCCTACCTTGGAATTTGTCAAGACTGCCAAAGTTGAGAATTCGGGAGAAGCTGAGGGGGGAAATTGGAGATGAGAGATGTTCTGAATCTCCTTCTGTGAAAGTTGTGAAAAAGTCTCCTTGCAAGCAGCCTAAAGCGTCGCAAGTTGAGAAATTCATATTGTTGAGTGATGAAAGTGTTGCTGCTAATGATGGTTGTTCCAAGGCTGTGAAGGTATTTCACTTGATTAATTTTTCTAATTATTGGTTCTTATGGTGTGGTTACTAATGAACTGGTTTTGTTTTTATGTTTTTGAACAAGAAAGGGGCGAAAGGGAGGTGCACTACGTAGTGTGTCTAAATTGAAGCCTAGTTTGTATGTGCTCTCTCCATTCGAACGGGCAAATCCCAGAGCTAAGAAAGCACAACCTTTGTACCGTGCTCCTCCCTTTGTTGTTGAGACACCATTGACTCTGGAGGCAGTAAAGATGCTTCAATTTGCTTTTAGTAGTGAGCTTCCCGAAAGGTACCTCCCGAAATCATTACAAGTAAAATTGGATCATATTTGTAGGATGTTTTTGGTATTTGCTTATTCTAATGTTGTGTTGTTTGAACTTGGTATTGTATAACAGTGACACATTGGTTAGTGTTGGTGGCGGGGTTCTTTCCTTGTCACGTGAAGATTTTGTCGAGCTTTTGCCAAGGACCAAAATTTCAACAAGGGTAAGTTCATTTATGTGTGTAATTTAGTAGATTGAACGTGTATTGCTGACTTTGGTATATGTGATGATGATGCATTAGATTATAGAAATGGCGTGTCTGTGCAAGACACTAGAAGAACGGAGTTGTGGTCGCACTGGTGGCTTGTCTTGGTTCTTTCCACCTTCAAGTTTCGGTACAGTTGTCTGCTTTGTCTATTCTTGTCATGAAATTAATCTATTTTTTGTTAGCATGTAGCTTGTGTGGGTGACTGTGTTTTATTTTTCTAGGAGCGTGCGAGTCATTGCAACGAGGAGCAATTTATGGCTAAGATGCGTTCATATAAGATACATGAGCGATACTGTATTGGTGAGCTACTTTACTGCAGTAAGGTATGTTGTAATGTTGTTTTCTAAAAGGAAATGGCTTCACCCTCCTATGTTAAATTGATAATTATTGTTTGTTTGTCCATTATTTCAGATTCATGTCCCAATTTTCAACCTCACGTTGAAGCACTTCTATCTGGCGGTCTTTAACATGGAAGCCAAAGAAATTCGAAATCTGGGACTCATTACGAGGAACTCATAATGAAGAATATGATGCAAGGATGCAGAAACTGGTTTGCTTCTTGTTCTTCAACTTTTCAAGCTTACTTATTGCTTAGTTGTTAGTTGTTTTCATTTGCCGACTTTGTCGTTATATATCGATGAGGTGGATGTTTTCATTTGCAGAAATTGGGTCTAGATTGGTTGCTTAAGGATGATATCTGTGGGGCGTTTTCATTTGTGGACTTCGTGGTTAGATATCGCCAGGATGTTGCTTGCCAACCAAATGGGTACCCTTTGTTGTTGTTCAATCGTGCACTGTTCTAATTAAGTTCGATAATTATTTGTTCGCATCATGACCATGATAATTATTTGTTATATTACAGATTTGATTGTGGACTATTTGTCAGCAATTACTTGCTGGATCCAGATCGATATTCCAAGAAGCTTGACCAGTTCCATAGTGACTATGAGCGGGCACAACTTACAATGTACTTGCTCACTACGGATCTGAATGAGGTGAAAGCTACAGTCAAGACACAATCCGATGAATATTTTGAGAGACATGCAAGACCTGCCCAAATTGAGACCGAGAAGGTGAATTTCAAGACAAACTTACTCAATCGAGGAAGAAAAGCCGTTGCATGCGCATGGGGAGAAAAAGGGTAGAAAGTCTAAGAAGCATTGAGACTTGTGATGTTAATGTAGAGTTTAGTTAATGTGGATGTTGATTGACATTTAGGATAATGTAGTTGTTGAATGAATTTTAGTGAATGTAGATGTTGAATGAAGTTTAGGAAACTGTTGAAATTACAATGAAGTAATGAATGAAGCATTATTCAGTGATGTTATTTTTTCTCTATATTATGTTTAATGTGTCGACAAGGGAAAAATTATGCATGATCATATACCGAAAAACTGGTTGAAAATGGACCTGAAAGCAGGCGTGTTTTTGGATTTGTAATTCTGTAAATATCACGGCTGTGAGATAGGCCGTGAGATATACCGTGAGATTTTTTCCATACAAAGGTGGAGTTCCAGACAGTTTCACGGGTTGTCTGCGACAGTATCACGGCCGTGAGATGAGCCGTGTTTTGGATATGAATGATGGACATCTCACGGTCACTATGTAAATTCTCATGGGTGTGAGACTTGGCCGTGAGATGGGATTTTATAACGGCTTAATGATGGTAATTTTACGCCCGTGAGACTGGGCCTTGAGATTCAAAAAAACCTGAATCTCACGGTCTTGAAAGGACCATCTCACACCCGTGAGACTCCAGAAAGTTTCACGGGTTGCCTTCGACAGTATAACGGCCGTGAGATGAGCCGTGTTTTGGATATGTATGATGGACATCTCACGGCCACTTTGTAAATTCTCATGGGCGTGAGACTTGGCCTTGAGATTCAAAAAAACATTCCCTATTATCGGTTTTGGGTTGAACCCCATGTAATTGTGAACCGATGTGAGATTGAGGTTATGTATATGGTTGAATGAGCGTTTGATTATCGGTTTTTGGTTGAACCCCATGTTATTGTGAACCGATGTGAGATTGAGGTTATGTATATGGTTTAGCGAGCGTGTGATTATCGGTTTTGGGTTGAACCCCATGTAATTGTGAACCGATGTGAGATTGAGGTTATCTATATGGTTTAGTGAGCGTTTTATTATCGGTTTTGGGTTGAACCCCATGTAATTGTGAACCGATGTGAGATTGAGGTAATTGATATGGTTTAGCGAGCGTGTGATTATCGGTTTTGGGTTGAACCCCATGTAATTGTGAACCGATGGGAGATTGAGGTTATGTATATGGTTTAGTGAGCGTGTGATTATCGGTTTTGGGTTGAACCCCATGTAATTGTGAACCGATGTGAGATTGAGGTTATGTATATGGTTGAATGAGCGTGTGATTATCGGTTTTGGGTTGAACCCCATGTAATTGTGAACCGATGTGAGATTGAGGTTATCTATATGGTTTAGTGAGCGTTTGATTATCGGTGTTGGGTTGAACCCCATGTAATTGTGAACCGATGTGAGATTGATGTTATGTATATGGTTGAGTGAGCGTTTGATTATCGGATTTGGGTTGAACCCCATGTAATTGTGAACCGATGTGAGATTGAGGTTAAGTATATGGTTGAATGAGCGTGTGATTATCGGTTTTTGGTTGAACCCCATGTTATTGTGAACCGATGTGAGATTGAGGTTATGTATATGGTTGAATGAGCGTTTTATTATCGGTTTTGGGTTGAACCCCATGTAATTGTGAACCGATGTGAGATTGAGGTTATGTATATGGTTGAATGAGCGTTTTATTATCGGTTTTGGGTTGAACCCCATGTAATTGTGAACCGATGTGAGATTGAGGTTATGTATATGGTTTAGTGAGCGTTTGATTATCGGTTTTGGGTTGAACCCCATGTAATTGTGAACCGATGTGAGATTGAGGTTAAGTATATGGTTGAGTGAGCGTTTGATTATCGGTTTTGGGTTGAACCCCATGTAATTGTGAACCGATGTGAGATTGAGGTAATTGATATATGGGTTGATTTTCGTTTGATTATGGTTTTGGGTTAACCCATCTAATTATAACCGATGATTTTTTTGGGTTGGTCATAATGAAGAAATTCCTAGATCCTAAACCCTCACCGTCGTAAGTCGTAACAGTGATGCCGTTTCTTCCTTCTCGTCCTCCGTCGGCGCCAGAGGACTGATCCTCGGTTCCTCCCTGTCGGCTTCTTCCTTCCAGCTTCCCTCTCTCCCAGCCTCAGTTCTTCCTTCGTCTTCCCTTCTCTACCCGGCGCTTTCTCCCCCTCGGCCGTCGAGTCTTACTCACAAGGTCTTGATTCGAAAAATTCCGCCCGTTTCCCATGGCTTATTTCGACGCAAGGTTCTTCAAATTGCTGTATTAACAGGTGCCGGGTTTATGTTTCCCAGGGCGAGCAGTCTTCCCTTCCCGGCTAACGAGGCCAAGCACCGCCGGGAGCTCGAAGCTGCCATAGGGATTGTGGAGCGCGCTTGTCGCATCTGTGTTGACGTAAAATTTGAATTCCGGTTCTGCTTTTCGCTTAGCATATGCTTGGTTCGTGTAGTCCGAGTAATTCTTCTTTCTTCTTTGAAATTTCTTCGATTGGATTGAACAGGTGCAGAGTTCCGTGCGCTCTAGTGAAGCAGCGTCCGTCGAGAAGAGCGACAGTACTCCAGTCACCATCGCTGACTTTGGTGTTCAAGCTTCGTCAGTTTTGGTAAGCCTACTCTTCTTGACAACTGAAGGGAGTTGGGATGAACTTGTTCTCCACAAGACATCAGACCTTTTGACGATTCAGCATTAAGAATTCTAGTGTAATTCGATCTTAGGATCCATGAGTATTGGAACATTCACGTTGGCCTTTCATTGTAAATTGTAAGATTACATGGTGATCTATGGGTTTGTGGAGCTATTTGGAGCTATTTGATGAAACTTCATTTGTTAAGTGTGTAGAGAGCTTCTTTGTTTGCTTCATTTGGTTGTCTTCTTTGTTCAATTTGGTGGGTGTTGTGAATTGTGATCTTGCTTGGCTTCATTTCATTTGTGAATGGTTGGTTTGTCGCGGAAGTGAAGGGGAAACTATCGAGTTGATATGTGGATTACAGTTACCAGCCAGCCCTTCATTTCAATTGTCTCGTGTTTGCCTCGTGTTTGTTAAATGATTAGTGAAGTGTTCGATTTGGTCGGCTGTGGGTGGTGAATATGTCGATTTCAATTGTCTCTAAACTTCATTTTGTTGCTTGTTTTCAGTTGATCAACTATGGAAGGGTTGATGGATGATATGAGCACAGGCAAGGACACGGGAAATGACTTGAATGTTGGTTTAGATTGGGGAATGAATTATGGAGATGATACCGGTGGTGTTAGAGATAGTGACGATATGAAGGACAATGTCGACAGCAGCGATAGTGATTCTGAGGATGATAATAACACTAACATTGGTGATGATGATAAAGAGAACATCTCAGATGACCATTTGCACAGCTTCGAAACACAGCCACACAGCTCAGAGAACATCAAAGATGCTGCAAATCCAGCCATGGTTCCACCGTACTCGAGTATGTATGACTGGACTTTGCTTGATAAAGTCGGGAATGGTAAGCCTTATTCTAAATGGGAGTCGGATGATGTTGTGGGTTATGAGTTTGAAACCCTTGAGGAGGCTGGCAAGTTCTATTCAACTTATGGTTGTGCCATGGGGTTCAGCGTACGAAAGAACACTCACACATATTCAAAATATGGAGTTAAAAATATGCAGCGATGGGTTTGCTCACGCGAGGGGGAGCGTCTTCCAGTCCACAATGACAAGGAGAACAGAAAGCGTGAACCTAGGCCTGTAACAAGGCTCCATTGTCCGGCTGCTTTCAAAGTCAGTTTTGTTGAGGCAACTAACCGATTCAAGGTGAAGCAGTTTGTACCAACACATTTTCATCCCTTAGCTGGAGCACATGAAGTGCAGTTTTTGAGTTCTCATCGCAAGGTAGATGACGCAAGTAAGGCTCAGATTCGATCACTTAGGGCTGCTGGTATTCGCACCAATCAAATCATGGATTATCTAGTGAATTGTGCAGGAAGCTTTCAGAACTTGGGTTTCACTAAGACCGATGTCTACAATTTTGTTAGTGCGGATCGGAGGTCGGAGATCTTGGATAGTGACAGTGAAGCTGCACTTGCCTACTTACAAGCACGGGCAACTACCGATCCTCGTTTTTATTGTAGATATACAGTAAGTGACGGTGGTGAACTAGGCAATATGTTATGGGCTGACTCTCCTTCACAATTGGATTATAGTCTCTTTGGAGATGTTCTTGTTTTTGACTCGACGTACAAGACTAATGCATATAATCTTCCATTTCTTCTATTCATTGGTGTGAATAATCACAATGCAAGCACTGTTTTTGCATGTGCTTTACTTGCGGATGAAACGGCGGAGAACTACGTATGGATTCTAAATGCTTTTTTACATTGCATGGGTGGTAAGAAGCCAACCGCAGTTATAACAGATGGTTGTTCTTCAATGAGGAAAGCTATCAAGTCGGTTCTCCCTGGATCCCGACATCGGTTATGTTCTTGGCACTTGGGCAATAACGCAGAAGCGCGTGGCCATGCGGAAGGCTTCCGGGAGGATTTCAAACGATGCATGCTAAACTGCAGTTCTATTCCACAATTTGAAGCTACGTGGAAGGAAATTTTGTCCAAGTATGACCTGGAGCACAATGCGTGGATGAAGAAGATGTATAGGCGACGAGCTCTATGGGCCACAACTTACTTGAAAGGTATTTTCTTTGCTGGGATGACTACCTCACAACGTTGTGAAAGCATGAACTCTTATCTAGACAAATTCTTGCAAAGTAAGATGAAGTTGTTTGAGTTTGTCAAGCAGTTTGACATGGCACTTTTGTATAGGAGACAAACTGAGTTACATGACCAGTTTAAGACAATACATACTGATGTTGTTTTGATGACACATTTACATGAAATTGAAAGACATGCCTCTATAGTATATACAAGAAATGTGTTCAGGAGCGTTCGAGCAGAAATTGCGAGAGAAGTTCATTACTATATTACAGACAAGTGTGTGTTGACCAATAAAACAGTTTACACATTGTCACGATTCAAATACCCTGACTCAAAGTGCACCGTGGTCTTTTACACGAGTGGACATGATGTGCATTGTTCTTGTGGCATCTTTGAGTTCTGCGGAATTCCGTGTCGGCATATATTCTGTATATTGAAAGCAGAAAATCAAATGCAAATTCCAAAGTCACTCATTTTGAAGCGTTGGACTAAAGATGCAAAAGAGTTCGATCCCTCGAGTATGGGAAGCTGTCCTACCCAGCAAAATATTAGCAGGTATTATAAATTTAAGGTGTTCATTTAGTTCTTTGTTTACTTCTATTGTGCTTGGAACCAACTACAAAAGTGCTTGTTTATTTGGACAGGTTTGGATTCTTGGTTGGTCAATGTAGTAGAATGTGCCATTATGCTGTGAGTTCGGATGAAGCATTTCATACTGCCAAAGGGTTGATTGAAGACTTGACATTGCGAGTGAAGACAATAAGTGAAGAAACAACCAACAAAACAAATAATGCTACTACGGATGTTGGAGTGAACTCCTCTCAGTTTATTAAGGACCCCCATCCAGTTCGAAGTAAAGGGAATGTGAAGCAACCTCAAGTGAAAACACGGTTGTGCAAGTATTGTAGGCGTCCTAAACATACAATCAGAAATTGTCCGCTGAAAAGAATGGCTGAAGCAGGTGGAGGTGATAGTCATTTCACGCAACAAGAATACAACTTCGAGTCCATAGGAGCAGGTGAAAGCAGCTTTCATGTGGAGACTCAAGAATCTGTTCTACTTCCCAAACGATCCAAGCACAACCTGTAATGCTGGTGTTCGACTTCAAACTACATTATGTTTCATCTTGTAATGTTTGTTTTGTGCAAGTTAGTATCTAGTGACATTGAATGGATCTATGTAATGCTCGTGTCAAGCTTCAAAGAACATTATGACTCAGCTTTTCATAAGCTTGTAGTTTTCAAAATTAGTATATTATGTTACTTACGCCATTATAATAAGTACAGGGGTTAGTTCTACAGGTAAATGTCTGTGCAGACTATTTCTGGAAATCTCACGGCCAATTCTGGAAATACCACGGCCGTGAAAGAAGACGTGGGTTTGGATATGTAATTCTGGAATATCACGGCCGTGAGATAGGCCGTGGATTTGTAATTCTGGGCATCTCACGGCCCTCTGTAAATTCTCACGGGGCGTGAGAATAAGACGTGAGATAATCCCAGCTGAAATCCAAAATCACGCCTCATAAATGAAATCTCACGGCCGGGAGATGTACCGTGAGATTGTTTCCATAAAAAAGGGGGAGTTCCAGAGAGTTTCACGGGTTGGCGTCGTCATTACCACGGCCGTGAGATAAGCCGTGTTTTGGATATGAATTCTTGGCATCTCACGGCCCTATGTAAATTCTCACGGGGCGTGAGACTAAGACGTGAGATTAACCCTAGAATTGGAAACACCCTATTTAAAGCTTCCTCTTTTCTACTTGAACCCGACCCCCAACCCTATTTAAAACCCTCGCCGTCGCACTTCGACCCCCAACCCTCTACCCAGTTCGAACAAGCTCCCACCACCACAGGCGAAGCTCTCTCCCAGTCCCTTGCCCCCAAATCCTCCCTGCTCCGACTCCGTTTCGCCGGCCGCCATGATCGTGGAGCGCTTGATCCATCGCCTGAGTAATGTAAGTTCTTCCTTATCTCTCGTTTCTGACTTACCCAACATTTAAGCAGTGCAGATAGTGTTGGAGCTTCTGTTCATTGCTGTGACACCGAGTAATTTAGCTTTTGAAACAACTGTGATTTTCATATGATAAACTGTAGGTTTTGGGTTCGCATGGCGATTTGGCTAGGCATAAACCGTTTGAAGTTGTTCCTCTGTGTGTTTATGGGTAGTGGATTATAGATGATAGAGGATCCAGTGGCCATAGGGGTTGAAATCAACCGATTCGTTAACGAATTTCATGATGGCTTGCAATGGAGTTGCTTAACGTTTTCATTTTGGTTGAAGAAATCTTATAACATAATACAGTTTGTTCTATCACGCATTTACCCTCATGACACCCATTATATCTATCCGATGTTTCGTTTGACTCCCTCTTTGTTTCCATATTTGCTCACCAGGGATTACCTATCCGACCAGAAGCTTCGTGTGGTATCTGACTGATCATGATGGTGTAGACGTGATTGAAATGCTCCAGGGATCATCTACCTTGACGTCACTTTGAGTATTCCACCTCATCGATCTCTAAGGAAGGATGCAAGGACAACAAACTTTCCAAGTTCGATACAATCCTTGGACAAGGAATGCAGCAAAGAGATGGAGATTGCAAAACCCTTGACCAAGGTTGTATCTAGCTTGGAAAGTTTGATCTTTCCGGTATCACCCCAGCTCCAAGGGGAGTTACAAAAGTGGAGATTGAAGAGGATGGAATACTCAAAGAGACGTCTAGGGAGAAGTCTGTGGATTCATGGGAGGGGGATGGGCATGGATGTTCGACAAAAGTTTGTTCTTGTTTTTGTGATGTTGTGGTGTGCTTGTAAGCAAGAAGGTAGTATGTATTGAAGAAGTAGAGTTTTTGTATATCTAACTATTGTTGTGTTTAAGAAGAGGGAAGTGCAGGGGAGAAGAAGAAAAGGAAGTGGATCCTCGTGGGTGAGAAGAAGATGATCAATCTGGTTTCCCTCTTGGTGGAGAAGGGAAGGAGAAGAAGAAATGATAGAAGCACGTTTAGAGGAGGGAAGGAAGTATCAGGAAGAAGTCTTTGTTTTGAGGGAGCATAGGAATCTGGAAGAGGAAGAAGAAGAATTTCCCCTGTACTCCATAACTCTAATGAATTTGTGTTATATATGTATGTTCAATTTCTTTCCTACAAATCAATTGCAATGTACTCCATAACTCTAATGATCAAATATTGATCTTCTCTTCGATTGTGGGTGGCTAGATGGATATATCTCGTTATTGTTGTTTTTTGTTCTTAGATGGAAACCTCAGTGCTTGTAATTAAATTGTCACGGGCGAGAGAATAGGCCATGATATGGAAATCACTCCCAATTTCACGGCCGTGCGAGAAACCGTGAGATGGAAATATCACGGCCGGGATAAGGAGACGTGAGATGGAAATATCACTCCCAATGTCACGGCCGTGCGAGAGACCGTGAGATGGAAATATCACGGCCGGGATAAGGAGACGTGAGATGGAAATATTACTCCTAATTTCACGGCCGTGCGAGAGACCGTGAGATGGAAATATCACGGCCGGGATAAGGAGACGTGAGATGGAATATCACTCCCAATTTCACGGCCGTGAGACTAAGACGTGAGATGTTCACAGATGAAATTCAAAAAACACGCCTCATAAATGAAATCTCACGGCCGGGAGATGTACCGTGAGATTTTTTCCATAAAAGGGGGAGTTCCAGAGAGTTTCACGGGTTGGCGTCTATATTATCACGTCCGTGAAATGGGCCGTGAGATTGGAAGTTTTAAAACTAACCTATGCATATTAGAATTTGAAACCCCCCCGCCCCCATATTTTGTTCGAAACCTATTTTCCTCTGTTCTACTTCGACCCCCAACCCTCTACTCCCTCTGTTCTACTTCGACCCCCTCGCCCTCGCCATTGCTCGCCCTCGCCCTCGCCCTCGCCCTCGCCCTCGCCCTCGCTCGCCCTCGCCCTCGCCCTCGCCCTTACTCGCTCGCCCTCGCCCTTGCTGCCTCGCCCTCGCCCTCGCCCTCGCCCTCGCCCTCGCCCTCGCTCGCCCGCGAAGATTCTTCAAGGTTCAGCGGCGACGGCGACCATTTCCGGACGAGTCTCTGCCCTCTGTTCCACTTCGATCCCGACAAGGCCTCTGGTGAGTTCTTCTTAACCACAGCGGCACTCTTCTCTGGTTTCTTGCATTTTTTAGGGTTTAGTTGCCCAATTGTGGTTGGTTTGAATTAGGGTTTTGAATGGTTTCATGTTGTCCATTAAGACAAGAGGGGAAGAATTGAAATCATGTTTTGGTTGTTGTTATTATAATTTGAATGTTGTGATGGAATCCTGGGAGAGAGCTATGCACTTATGGGGTAGTGCACTTGCTCTTCTTGCCCATCTACTACTTCTGGTGTCTTGCCCTTCTGCCCCGAGTGTTGTTCCACCTGTGGTTCTTAAAGAAGGTAACCATAGCTGGTTTTATAGTTGCATATCTTCCCCATCTATCATTTTTTTATGTGCTCTATAAGATGAGGTACATGCCAATGATCCTAGGAAGTTATTACATGTCTTGGTTGCTCTTCTACCTTTGTATAACATACTGGTTAATGCTCATCACCGTTTATAGCTGATGGGTAGTCTCAATTACTCTTCTGCTTCATTTATTATGTTGGTGGATAGAGATCTCTGAGGTACCTGGTGAACTAGATGATCAAGAGGTTGCATAAGATTAAGTACATTAACCGAAAACTGAAACTACCCACAACTGATGCTCTTACTATTTGCTGGTGGCTATAGCAGTACTCGCTTTTTCCCTTTTGCAGTCGGTCCAAGTTTTGCGGGAGAATTGCATTACTAAAGACTAAATGTGCTTAGTTGGTTTTTGTAGGAATGGGGAAAGCTAAACCAAAAACCCGGCAACCAGCAGCCTCACCTGCTAAAAGGAAGGCTCCTTCTTCTCGTCGCCGCCAAACCCAAGAACGAGACACTCCCCCCAAACGACAACGCAAAAACAACCAAGGACGGGCACGCCAACCATCTCCACCACCACCACAAGCGGAGGCTCAACTTGGAGGAGGGAGACTTCACGGCTTCCTCCAATTACCCGTCGAACATAGGAAGGCTTTGGAGCGCTTCCTTCCCCTCCCATTTGGGCAGCAAAGATGCTTTGATTGGGATCTCCTAGAGCGCCTCGGAGCAGCGGAACCCGTTCGCACATGCCTCCGTCTCCCGGCATGGTGTGAGGTTCTCTCCATCAATGAGGTCATCTACCGAGAGCTTACCATTGAGTTCCTCAGCACTCTCTCCATCAAGAGAATGTCCGAGTTTAACCTCGACAAGCCCGAAGACAACATAACTTTTCGCCTTGGAGGACAGGCGAGACAGATGAGCATCACTGAGTTCACAGAGGCACTCCAGATATACCCACCAGGATTTCTCACCACAGGTGGACATGGTTTTATTTCGGAGCAAATATATCATTCAAGAGCAGAATCGGTCAATGCTATGTGGAGAACGGTAAAACAAAACCATGTGGACAAGTCTGACCCTGCCCACTATAAAGGGAATGATCTTCTTCCCCCGTGGCGTATCATCCACAACATTATCGCTCATTCTGTGGCAGCTAGGGAGGGGAGCCCGGGGAGTGTGACCAAGCGGGATTTGAACTTTTTCCTCTCTATGGTAAAAGATCCCCCAATTCATCTTGGTATAGTCATATTGAAAACCCTACAGAAGATCACCTCCAACAAACAAATCAAGACCATCCATGGAGGTGCCTACATCACAAGGCTAGCTCGGCATTTTGGCATTGATCCGGTGGGTTCTCATTGCACCATTGCCCAGTCCACTCAACCAATCTCCCAAAAAAAACCTTGCGGATCTAAATTTGTTGTCAAAGGTAAATGTTCCAACCAACACTTTCCTTTTCACAGTGAATGCTAAAACATAACTAGTCGGGATTCAAACAATCTAGGATTGATTTTGTGCAAGTTTTGGATTGCCTACTAATCTAGTTCCTTTTGAACATTGAGCAAATGTAACTAATGCTTCTGATATTGATCATGTCTGTGTTTGGTGGTTAAGGAGAATGGTGTGGTAGGCATTGTTGGCCTCCCTCATCCTGCTCGACCTCTTGCAACAGATGAGGCAAACGCATCGGAGCATGTTGTTCAGCAAATGGTCGAGGAGACTCCGGAACAACCTGCACAACATCACCAAACTACGACTCAAGCCGGACCATCCACCGACAGCTACATATCCCATTTTGAGGCATTGGGTCGGCAGAATGCCCAAATTCTGGAGCAAAATGCACTCATTCTCTCCCGCCTCGATCGAGAGAAGGAAGCTCGACGCTACATCATCGAATGCAACCATCAGATCATGAGGTCCTTGAGGATTGACTACGAACAATTCTCAAGACCTTGGGAACTATCTCCTAGGCCAACCGAGGAGATCAATGAAGAGGGAAGTGAAGAGGATGACGAGGGTAATGACGATGAGCAAAACAAGGAAAAAAATCAAGAGGACATAGGAGAGGAACAAAACAAGGAAAGCAGTGAAGAGGACAATGACACCAATGAGGAAGACAGCAGTGAAGAGGACGACGACGAGGGCAATGGCGATGACCAAAACAAGGGAAAAAATCAAGAGGTCAGAGGGAACGATGAGGAAGACAGCAGTGAAGAGGACGACGACGAGGGCAATGGCGATGACCAAAACAAGGAAAAAAATCAAGAGGAGAAAGGAGGGGAACAAAACAAGGAAAGCATTGAAGAGGTCAAAGGGACCGATGAGGAAGACAGCAGTGAAGAGGACGACGACGAGGACAATGGCGAAGACCAAAACAAGGAAAAAAATCAAGAGGAGAAAGGAGAGGAACAAAACAAGGAAAGCAGTGAAGAGGACAGTGACACCAATGAGGAAGACAGCAGTGAAGAGGACGACGACGAGGGCAATGGCGATGACCAAAACAAGGAAAAAAATCAAGAGGAGAAAGGAGAGGAACAAAACAAGGAAAGCATTCAAGAGGACAAAGGGACCGATGAGGAAGACAGCAGTGAAGAGGACGACGACGAGGGCAATGGCGATGACCAAAACAAGGAAAAAAATCAAGAGGAGAAAGGAGAGGAACAAAACAAGGAAAGCATTCAAGAGGACAAAGGGACCAATGAGGAAGACAGCAGTGAAGAGGACGACGAGGGCAATGGCGATGACCAAAACAAGGAAAAAAATCAAGAGGAGAAAGGAGAGGAACAAAACAAGGAAAGCATTCAAGAGGACAAAGGGACCAATGAGGAAGACAGCAGTGAAGAGGACGACGAGGGCAATGGCGATGACCAAAACAAGGAAAAAAATCAAGAGGTCAAAGGGACCAATGAGGAAGACAGCAGTGACTCTAGCGAGGACAATGAAGATGAGCAAATCCAGGAAAACAAAGACGAGGACGAGAACACTAACGAGAAAGATGGGCAGTGAAGATGAGCCAACCAAAGTCCTTAGTACTTAGCTATGTGTGTTTGCTTTTGTGCTTGTATGTTTTCGAATTAGAATATTATGATGCACCAGTGTGGGCTACATGCATCTAAACTTAAGCATTAATCGTGTTATGGATGTTTGTTTTATAAGACAAATGTAAAGCTTTGACTGCTTTTTACTTTTTGTTAACAGGGTATCTCATCTGATATGATGTACAGTTACTAGAGAAGGATCTATGTAATGCTCGTGTCAAGCTTCAAAGAACATTATGACTCATCTTTTCATAAGCTTGTAGTTTTCACAAACAGTATATTATGTTACTTGCACCATTATAATAAGTACAAGGGTTAGTTGTACAGGTGCATGTCTGTGCAGACTATTTCTGGAAATCTCACGGCCAATTCTGGAAATCCCACGGCCGTGAAAGAAGACGTGGTTTTGGATATGTAATTCTGGAAATATCACGGCCGTGAGATAGGCCGTGAGATAGGCCGTGAATGTAAAAACGCACGTCTCAGTTTCCCAGAGGGTTTCACGGGTTGCTTTCGACATTATCACGGCCGTGAGATGAGCCGTGTTTTGGAATTGAATGCTGTACCTCTCACGGCTCATCTGTTGATTCTCACGGGCGTGAGAATAAGCCGTGTGATTGTCTGGAGATAGGAAAACTACTTTTGCTTGTCACGGGTCATGTCACGGCCGTGAGATGAGCCGTGTTTCCTCAAAATTGTACCTACACTTTCTAGAGTTGTACCTTTACACTAAATTTAAAGTTGTACCTACACTTTCCTAAAAATTGTACCTATACACTATAGTACAACTTAATGTTGTACCTACACTTTCTAACAAATCCCTCTATGGTACAACTCAAAATTGTACCTATACTAATGGTACAACTTTTAGTTGTACCTACACTTTCTCAAAATCCTTCTATGGTACAACCCAAACTTGTACCTATACCATGGTACAACTTTAAGTTGTACCTACACTTTCTAAAAATCGGTCTATGGTACAACCCAAACTTGTACCTATACCTTGGTACAACTTTAAGTTGTACCTACACTTTTTCAAAATCCTTCTATGGTACAACCCAAACTTGTACCTATACTAATGGTACAACCTTAAGTTGTACCTACACTTTCTCAAAATTCTTTTATGGTACAACTCAAAATTGTACCTATACTAATGGTACAACTTTTAGTTGTACCTACACTTTCTAATAAATCCCTTTATGGTACAACTCAAAATTGTACCTATACTAATGGTACAACTTTAAGTTGTACCTACACTTTCTAATAAATCCCTTTATGGTACAACTCAAAATTGTACCTATACTATTGGTACAACCTTAAGTTGTACCTACACTTTTTCAAAATCCTTCTATGGTACAACCCAAACTTGTACCTATACTATGGTACAACTTTATGTTGTACCTACACTTTCTAACAAATCCCTTTAAGGTACAACTAAAAATTGTACCTATACGAATGGTACAAACTTAAGTTGTACCTACACTTTCTAACAAATCCCTTTATGGTACAACTAAAAATTGTACCTATACTAATGGTACAACCTTAAGTTGTACCTACACTTTTTCAAAATCCTTCTATGGTACAACCCAAACTTGTACCTATAATATGGTACAATTTTAAGTTGTACCTACACTTTCTCAAAATTCTTTTATGGTACAACTCAAAATTGTACCTATACTAATGGTACAAATTTAAGTTGTACCTACACTTTCTAATAAATCCCTTATGGTACAACTCAAAATTGTACCTATACTAATGGTACAACTTTAAGTTGTACCTACACTTTCTAATAAATCTCTTTATGGTACAACTCAAAATTGTACCTATACTAATGGTACAACTTTAAGTTGTACCTACACTTTCTAAAAATCCTTCTATGGTACAACCCAAAATTGTACCTATACCATGGTACAAATTTAAGTTGTACCTACACTTTCTAACAAATCCCTTATGGTACAACTAAAAATTGTACCTATACTAATGGTACAACTTTAAGTTGTACCTACACTTTCTCAAAATTCTTTAATGGTACAACCCAAACTTGTACCTATAACATGGTACAATTTTAAGTTGTACCTACACTTTCTAATAAATCCCTTCATGGTACAACTCAAAATTGTACCTATACTAATGGTACAACTTTAAGTTGTACCTACACTTTGTGAAACAAATTCTTCAATGGTACAGCTGAAACTTGTACCTATACTAATGGTACAACTTTAAGTTGTACCTACACTTGTATACATTGATTCATTATTTACAAGATTGCCATTAATGATGTGGGACCAGTCATTTAGTGGGTTTACCTCCTCAATAGGTCACCTTTTTTTTTTGTTTTTTATAGCATGGGTGCTATAGAGCACACTAGAAGGGCTCATTCAACTAAACTAGTTGATGAAGAAGGAGGGAGGAAAGTTCGGTTAAAAAGATTAAATGGCACATGTAGTCCGCAGCTACCTCAGGCTAGCTAGTTGTGGTTCCCTGGGAATTTAATGTCACAGCTGGTTGGTCTTAATCATCACAACACAACCATTCCCATTTTAGCAGAACGAAGGTAGAGCACATTTGCTAGTCTGGCTACAATCATGTCGCATCAAAATGCCGAATAACTTTTGGAACATTTCATCATCCAATTGCATAATACATCAGCCAAATAAGAAAAGTTGGAGTTTAGAACATTAATAAAATGTAAACTTAAAAATGTAAACATTTAATTTTTTGTTTAAATTTGGCAATAGCAATCCTAAACAATTATCTAACTAAAAGGCTATATGTACTGTTTGAGATGAATCACATTTGACTTAATTCATTGAGATTAACAATAGCAAATCTCGGTTGAGACAACCTAAATTAAGCAGTTGCTTGATTTGATTGCCTTTAGATTGACTGTTCAATTGTGCTTGGACGGTTTGGTTTTTGATTGCATTGAGCTCTTATTTAAAGAGGATAAGAGATGTTGAATTAAAAAATTAAGCAATTATATTAGAACAATTACATTATAATTACAAAGCTATGGCATAATAATTGCATAATACAATTACATAGTTCAAAAGAAATTGGGTTCAAGTCCAAGTTCAGGCTCAAACCCTGGTCAACTCGAATCAAACCCGGTCAATGAAAGCCTATCCAAGACAAAGTCCAAATTCAACTAAATCCAGCCCACTAGTCAAGTCAACTAAGCCTAATCAAAAGTCAACAAGTCAAAACCCACCCAAATTCGGATCAAGGCCAACCTAGGCCTAACTAGACTGGCCGAATCAGATAAAGCCCGGCCCACTCCTCAGCCAATCAGAAAAAGACACGAGGGTTACTATTTGCCGCCCGTGTCTTTACTATTTGCCGCCCGTAAATTAAACTAAAATGACATTTTTACCCTTTATTCATTTGTTATAAAACAAGCATCCACAATTTTTACCCTGCTGTTGTCGGCGCCAGTCCACCGCCGCCGCCAAATCGCCGGCGTCGCCACCATCGCCAGATCACCACCGCGGCCAGAACCAAATCATCACAGCCGGCAGCGGGCCCCGTCCGACGCCGGCGGGCGGACCCCGTCAGATGCCGACGGGCGGACCCCGTCAGATGCCGACGGGCGGACCCCGTCTGATGCCGGCGGGAGGACCCCGTCCGAAGCCGGCGAGCGGACCGTGCATTAGCGACGGTTTCAAAACCGTCACAAAATTCGTTGCTAAATGATAATAATTATTTAACTCAATCTTCTATTTTTTTTAATATTATATCATGTTAATAATTATATGTATGTTTATTAATTATATTTATGAATTAGAAAAACTAAAAATTATTTATAAGAAAAAAATTAAATTATAAAAAATATTGTACAAACTAATTCATACTTATTTTATAATTATGTAAATAGAGCTAAAATAAATAAATTCAATATAATAGCAATTAAATCATTATAGTATGTTAAATAATTACAAATTATCTGAAGTAGTGTATAAGAGAATGGATATTAATCATAAATTATCATAAATATTGTATAAACTTATGAATAATTCATTTTAATTATGTAGAATAGTTATAAAATATTTATCTTTTGATTAAATTTTTTTAATTGTATTTATTTCATATTTAATAAGATCATCGTACCTAAATTATGTTTTATAAAACTTCCAAGGAATCGAGGCACGAAGAGGACTCTTTGCGGCTCGGGGAAGGTAGGGCAAAAACATCTTTTAGCAATTACTAGAGTCACCGATATGAAAAAATATTGAAACTTTCATCGATCTCTTAAAATGTGGATACAAATTTGTTGGAATCGATTGTTTATCAATCGGACATTCCCGACAAAAAGAGATGAATAGTGCCAAAACTTTCATCGAGGTGTTTTTAGGGCTCTGGGAGTGGTAACTAGGAGTTTCTTGAGCCTATCACGTATATTTCCACGAGACGAAATATTATTGTTAGTGGAGGAAGAGATGATTTTGCCTCTAAAATAATTTCCTAGTAGGATTGGATGAATCGAGGTTGAAGATAGCTATTCAAGGGAAATGAGGGTAATGAGGGTTTAGGGTTTCAGAGGAGTATAAGGTATAGGAGGTGGATGAGATGTTTTCCTTATTTATTTTTATTGTTGGTCCAGTTGTGTCGAGTTGATTCTTATTGTTGTTATCCGTCATCTTGGGTGAGATTATTTCAACGGTGGTCAAACCCTAATTAAATCACGGGCTTAGAGAAATTATCACGGCCCTAGCCCGTGAACATTGATTGTGGGCTATGAAGTTTTCTAATGAACAAGAAGGTTTCTATGCCTCGTGGGTGGAGTCGAGGTCAAGGTCTCAAGATCATGATCTTTACCAGCAGGCCGTGAAGTAGGAGCCAAAATGGTACGTCTTCGGACGATATCACGATCGGGCTGTCGAGATCAGAGTTGTGATCTCAGACTGTGATGTTGGCGCTCGGGATGTGTAAATGAGGCAGCATCTGGGAGAGAAAAAGGAGACCTTGGCTAGGTTTGGGATTTTAGGGTTCTTATTTAGGGTTCCGACCCAAAACACCAAACAGTCAATTTTAGAGAGAGGTCTTGAGTGATTTTGGAGCTTAATTGGATTCTTGGGTGAAGTCAAGGACTCTAGCCTAGAATATGAAGATGAAGATCTTAAAGTATTTTGTAATCTCTCTCTTCTCTCCATGAATTAGACCTCTTCTCTTAGATTGATGAACCCTGGGTCTAGACTTGGTTTGAAGTTGATGTATGCGACATATTATATGCTTTATTGATTAATATATCTATTTAATGGATGGTTTCATGGATTTCATGATTTTTTACACCACTTCATGTTCATTGAGATTTTTATCTAAGAGGGAGATAATCCCCTTAGAGCCCACTATTGGCGTCTTAGGATCTCTCTATCATATGTCATTCGGATAATCGCTGAGGGAGTTTATTCGCTCGATCTCCTAATGATATGGGTTGGCCTATGCTGAATAGAGCACCTACCCATCCATCACTTTGTTGTTCTGGGTCAATCCAGAGTGATTCGATCTCTTAACGTTGGGGTAGTGAGTCGATCGAGTTAGGATAGTACTAAACATCAATCGAAATGATAGAACTAGGGGGATTCAAATTAAGAGACCTGCATAACTTGTAATTAGCTAGGTTAGTGGTTAGGTTAGTGTACTTAGATTAGTTTCTTAATCACTATTCTTGTTTGGCTAGATTACAAAACATAACCCAAAGTAAGGTACACCTAGAGACCCGAGGTTCGATATTTTTCTTGCTTGCTTACCCTATACCACACCCGATCATTGGTTATGCTTGGACTTCGATTGGGATGTGTAGTTAGAGTCGAGCCACGATGATTGGATCAATTGACTGTATGCACTAGGAATGAAGGTGTAACATCTAGAAACACGAATAATTTTTTTTTCTTCAAATGGCGGGCGTATATTGTACGTTTCGAGGTTGGAAAAAAATCTAGAAGTTTTCCTATACGAGATAGGATCAGTGAAACCACTTTCAAACTCTCCGAGCCTAAAAAAATGCAATAAAAATAAATAAGGGGCTGCCAAGAATCCAACATGTAACCTTGCTAACCTTTAAGGGCAGACAACTGCCCAAACCACTAGACCATATGGAATTTTATGTGTACAAAATACTCCAGCCTCTTTCATAAATCAAATCTCCGTCGCTGCTGCAGGCTGCATATAAACTCGTACCAAGCGGTAAAAATTAATTTCCGGATCGTTTGTGATGGATGAGAGAAATGAAATTGTTTGATTCGTGATCATATTAATTCACATAGACGTAGAAAGGGTCTGCACTTTTACCCCCAGATGATTATGGGTTTGGGTAGATCTAGCTCGCATCTGCGAGTATTTTGGTTGCATGAGCACCACGAATGATGATTTGCTTGAGCGGGGGTAAGTCTATGGTGACCTTGGCTCCATTAATAATTATCCTGAATTTTCATATCATGCATTGACTATGTGTTCGTGAAACTATGTAATCATCTTATTGGATGAACTGATTCTGTGATGATGATTTATATATGATGATTTAAGATGGTATCTAGAGTACTAAATTACAATTAATTATGACTGTTTGATTAGCTGATTGCGGTCCCAAAATTAGGTCGTGGGAAAGATCCAGACACACAGCTTAGTTGCTGACCCACAGCTGTTTTCAGGCTCGCAGGTGCAACTAGCTAGGATCGGACTACTGAGGCTGCCCTATCCTTCTGTACTACCATCATGAGGTAGTTTGGAACACTGTTCTGTCATGGTCACCTAGGATTTCTGCTTTGAGTGTTTTGAATAATAAACCCACATTTTGTAAAATTTAACAAGTGGGTTGGGGTTCGAATAATGAGTTTGTATGATAACGGTTTATGCTTGTGTTTAATTATCAGATATGATGTTTGAGATGATTGAGTTCAACCAGTAACACCAATGAATTTCCTGCGCAGTTGAACCACGTGTTCAACCATAGAGATTATGGGTGGGGTGTTACAGAAGGAACTACCTGAGTGGGTAGGACTTCGAGGATGAGCAAGTTGATTCAGACGATGAGATGCAAGGCGACCTTAATTATGAGGTCCATGAACAACATCAACCTGTGAACAAACACATTTCAACTTCGATAGAGTATTTGGCTAGAAATAATAGGATTTGTTCTGCAACAACACATTATACTCTCTGTAATGACTTGGTTAAACATGTTTGGAATTTGTATGGAAATAATTGTTGCTTTATAGTCTGTATTTCATGTTCCAAGATGAGTTTGCACCGGTTAATTTCTTTAATCAATAAGACTTGTCTCGCGTTTAGTTTATTACATTAGTCTGCCTGTTTCTTACCATAGCACATGAAAATAACAAATACTATTATTTAGCTGCCTCCAAAATTGGAAGGTGTTTTGGGTGGGTTAGAGCGGGACAAAGAGAAAAACCCTATTTCTCCATTTTGAATAACTAGGGTTGAAGAGAGGTGGGCATTGGTATGGTCAAACCGCTTTAAACCAAACCATCTTTGCGATCAAACGAAACTGCAGCGTCAGACTTCTAGTCTTAATTTTTTGCACCTCGCGGTTGCAGTTTGGTTAATCCGAAACACCAAGGTTTCCTTTTTAGTCCAACCGGACTTGCCTCTTTGAAAGGCGATCTCACTTGGCTTATTCAATATGTACTCATTCGGGTTCTTGCCACACTACTGCGCGGCCTAGGTTGTTGTACGTGTATATTTGTTTGGAACTTTTGGAAGCCCAGTTTTGGCAGAGGAGATGCAGGACACACTGGAGCAGAATGGAGGTAAACTAGGATGCAAACGCCGACGTCTTCAGAAGAAGAGACCCAGATCTTTGCGGAAACCACTAAATAGACACTGAAGCATTGAATCATTAACAAATAGAAAGTTCTATAAATCTACTGCAATTTTGTGTGGACTTTGCTTCGATGGACTGATTTTTCATTCAACGTATGAAAGATAGAGTTTCTTTGACTAAATTCCTATGGTTGAGTCCAATTACATATGGCAGTAGTCAAAAGCAGAAGGGGTGCTCTATTTCAGTATCACGAGAAACATAGAGTTGATGCTCTCGCTAGGCAATAGTAATTTTTATCTAATCAAATATATAATCCACCCGCATCTTAATTGGACGACGACGCATATTCAATCTCAATAGTATTGGTGGGGTCACAAATGTCCACCCTTAGACCTTAGTTGGAGACGACTTTAGTTTTAAAATATGTTTGATACCGCTATAAAAAGTGCGACAACGGTGACACTTTATTTGATTGGTCCATGTGACTGTGATGTGACAAAAGCGGCGTTCATTAAACTCGATCCAAATTGGATGATCCATAAGAACTTGCCCAAACGGTCACACCCAAAGTAACGGAAAAGCTTCTCCGTCCTTTGCATTTTTTAGTTTTTTATTAATTCAATTAAACTTTCGTCTCCTTTACCTTGGAAAGTTTGACTTTCGTCTCCTTGCAAAGGATAAAGAAGCTTTTTCTTTACATTAGGTGTGACCGTCGGGGCCAATTCTTATGGCCCATCTAATTTTGATTGGGTTTAATAAACTCGGCCTGTGCCACAGCACAACCACATAAACTAATCAAATACAACGTTATGGGTGCCTCGCTTTTTATAGTGTAGTATCGGACTTAAAATATTCACTGGGCCGTCCGGCAAATTGGAGGGGATTATTTGTGAGATAAATAAAATGTGAGATGGGCTCTGCTATTACGGAGCGCATTGTCGTTTCAGCACGATGGCTATAGCCTATAGACATTTAGCCATTTAGGCTTCTCAATTAAGCTAGTTAGGCCGAACGTGATTTCGTAGGTCGGACTACTAAGGATAAGGAAGTCAATGACGACAGCCCAGCCAGATCGGCCGGCAGAGTAGACTCCCAATCCCACAACTCTCCACTGTCGGATCCTCCTCCACCTCCACCTCCGCCCTCACCCGACCCCAACCCGTCTCTCCCGTTCATGGAAAACGGAAATTTCCAGCCTCCCGCTTCTGGCGGAGGCGGCCACCGCATCAAGCTCAACGTCGGCGGCAAGCTCTTCCAGACCACCGTCTCCACTCTCCAGTCCAGCGGTCCCGACTCCGTCCTTGCTGCTCTCTCCACTCGCCCCGGCCCGGATCCGGTTTTCATCGACCGCGATCCCGATATCTTCTCCGTCTTCCTCTCCCTGCTCCGCTCCAATCGCCTCCCCTCCACAGCCCGCCGATTCTCCAAGCAGGAGCTCGCCGAAGAGGCCGCCTACTATGGCATCGAATCGCAGCTCCGATTGGCCATGGCTCCTCCCCCGTTGTCCGGCATCGACGCATCCGTCGTTGAGACTATTCGGCCTGCTTCCGAAGGGCTCCCTTCCGCCTTCACCACCGCCGCTGACGACGGCTCCATCTGGATTGCCCACGGCGGACAGGTGTCGGCCTACGATTGGAACCTCACTCATTCTTCCACCATACGCACGCACCTCGACGATATCACCTCAATCTGCCGCGTCTGGCCCGACGTCGCCGCTGTTGGATCCGAGCCTTCCGCCGGGCTTCACTTCTACAACTTCTCCAGCTCCCGCCACATCGGGTCAACACACTGGACCGACCCGTCCGATCCGAGAATTTACAAAGCCCGAGTCACCGCAGTCACCAGCTCACCGGATAATGTTTTCGCCTCTTTCGATTGCCCGCACAGGGAGAACTGTATACTACTAGTAGACAAAACGACGCTCCAGGTTGCGTCGGAGATCGGAAGGCAATCCGGTAGCCAAGCCAAGAACATCGTCCCAGGGAAGCTGACGTGGCTGCCGACGACGGGCGTGATAATTGGAACGGCAGTTACCTCTGGTGCGTTCGGTTACTCCGGTTACATCCGTATCTGGGACCCTAGGTCTGGGGACGTGGTTTGGGAGACGAACGAGCCAGGTTCTGGACGGAGCAGCAGGTTCGGGGATTCCTTCGCCGACGCGGCGGTCGACGTCGAGGAGTCAACTCTGTTCAAGGTCTGTTCCAAATCCGGAGATGTGGCTGTAGCTGATATCCGACATTTGGGGGATGATCCATGGGTGTATTTGGAAGATAAAAACCCTAGTATGAGATACACTGGGGAGCCTGGAGTCAGCAATGTATTGCATTGCTACAAGGGTCAAGTTTTTGTAGGGAGAGATGGGGCTTTGGAAGTTTGGTCAAGGGTTCATGAGAAGGAAGGAAGCAGGGAATTCGGAGAGGTGGAAGGAGGCAGAGCGATTACAGAAGATATGTACAGAAGGAATTATGTGGATAAAGTGGAGGATTCAGTGAAAGGGATCATCAGGAAAATTGAAGGAGGTGGGAATCGGTTGTTTGTTAGTAGGGAAGATGTGGAAGGAATTGAAGTTTGGGAAAGCTCCAATCTTTCTGATGCAGTAGCTGTTTCCTCGTGAATCAAAGAACTTTTGGTAGCAATGGAGATTTGGGGTTTCAAAGGAGGCTTTCATTGAATTGCTTTCTTCATTTGTTGGGTATTCTAGGTTAGTATGTTCCTCATCCTTGTATATTCCTCACTTCATTTGTATGCTTTTGCTGTATTCTCAGTGTTTCTTTGTCTTGTTCTTAGAGTTATTTATACATACAATTGGAAACTTGCAAGAGTTTTTTTCTGGATACTATAATGATCATCTTTACTAACTCTTACTGTAATAATTATTTCTGGCCTCGTTTGTTTAACCTTTGAACTAAGTCCCAACTGTAGAACTAAAAGCTAGTTATAGTTCTTTTTTCAACCACCAAAACAGTCTAACCATTATGCTACTTCTGAGCGATGCCACAGATAAGGTTGAAATGCTGGTGTGATTAGACCACTCAAACAAACATAAGGCCCGTCCAACTTCTAACTTGTCACAATTCCTTGAATTGCAGCCTATAGAATGCTATTTGCATGGAGCCACTTGTAGTCAGTTGAATCCTTTTCCTCGTTTGTACTATAATCTTTATTTTGGCTTTCTGTCATCGAAGCGAGTTTTACCGCAGTGGTCCGGTCCAAATTTCTCATATTGTTCGCTCTAGGCCAATTTGGTATTTTGATTTGGGCATTTGCCTTCCGAAGAGAAACGTCAGCTCTATCCATCTGTTGGGTGTTGGCTTTCCTTCCCCCATCTTAAATCTTGCTTGATTGATTTATGATGTTGTTCTGTTTCGTGAGAGCTGCAGCTGGTGTGGAACTCAAGATTATTTCAGTAGTGACTGGTAACTATTTCGAATCAACAAGTTGCTATATGTGTTTTATTTTAGAAGTTTTCCCTTTCCATCTTTCATATCACCCACCGTACAGCAGGCAGAAGATAGTGACCCTAAAGCTGCTTCTTCTGGTGCTGGACTAACTGTGATGGATAAGTAAGGGATTTTGACATGCAAAACTTGTGACAGTTACCTGTAACTCATCGTATCATTTATAGTTCCAACTGCCTCTAATCTGTTTTAAGGAAAGCATTTGTATTTAATTCGTAATTGTAGAATGTTTGATCTTGCATAAAGTTGTTAACAGTTCTATGAGGTAAGAGATGTCAAAACGCTTATCAGCTCAGTGAAAAATGTTTAGTGCTTACTGAATCGGTATTGTTGAAGTAAGAAATTCATAATTATGTACAATAATGGATGGCGCTTGGTCTTTAGGGTCTTGTTTTTTCTTTTTTGTGCAAGCAGTTTAAGGACTAGCTTACTGTCTTTAATATCTTTTTGAGGATAGAAATGTTGTGTGGATGGTCTTACCTTTTGCAGTAGCTTCTGGCTTTAGTGATAGAAGTATTATGTAGATGGGAAAGGGCAAGGGCCAAAATAGCGTTAACTGTCCTATTTCAAGGACGGTGGGACAGGAAGGGACGAACTGTTCCATTCTTGTTAGTTTTCAGAGCATTAGTTTTTCGGGAGATCATTTAAGTCGAGGAAATTTTTGGTCAGAGCATTAGTTTGTCGTCAAGTGCTGGGTTTCATTGGCTTCGGCTTCAAACGGAGTGGTGAAGACCCCTACGTAGGACAAAGTGTAGTTGGGTCCGGGATTGATTAAACTCCCTTGATAGTTTTTATAATCCCTTTTCATGGTAGAGAATTGCGCTAGCATGTTTGGTGCTTGTTGATGTCATTGACTGAATATTACACAATACGGCGATCCAACAATGTGATTATGTGCTGGTTGGTTGTTTGCATCAGCCGAATTGCATGTTTCAGCACTTGACATTTTAATTAAAAAAAATGAAAGATGCCCTTGTGATTGTCAAATAGGATGTATGGTGCCATCTGTTTTTAAGGCTGCACAAACAGACGATTTCCGTCCTCCAATTCCCAAGCGGGGAAAGCCGCAAGTCTGTACAGATGCCTTTTCTCAGACGGATGGGAGAAGGCGGTTGCGATCTTTCTATCAAAGGCAAAAGGGAAATGTTGGTGGCAATGCCTGCAGAGTGCAGACTAGGTAAATGGTTTATTCTTTTCGTCAAAGGTCCAATTCTGTATGCATAAAAATAACAGACATGCTGGCTTGTATTATATTGCTTGAGCAATGAATTCTGTCCGCTTTCTTATTAGATTTTTAACTTTTACTCATGTTGAGCAGCTCATAACTTCTGGCATTCCCCGCCTGATAATGCAACGTGATGTGGGGAAAGCGACGTAGGATCTTCAGGTAAAGATGAAGAGAAAGAGCATCAAGGTTCTTTTTTTTTTTTTGCACTTACCAAGCTTATGCTGGTTCATTATTAGCTTTACTCGTATTGAACACTAATTCCTAGGTGAATCTGTCACCTCCTCTTATTTATGACCCTAGTATCCCCCCTGCATACACCATAATTTGCTTTTATCTCTCATCCATAATAATTTCTTCTCTCTTCCTTATTTCCTGCTATGGAAACTCATCCCAATTTTGCATCAGTGGCAGGATGTAGCAGTGAGGAACGTTCCAGTCAGACAGTTGCAGCAGATCTAGAAGGCACTCTCCTACTGTCATCAAGCTCTTTCCCTTACTATCTCCTCATCGCTCTCGAAGCTGGAAGCCTGCTAAGAGCAATTATACTTCTCTCATCACTACCTGTCGTCTACTTGGTGTCCATTTTTGTCTCGGAGGCTGCGGCAAGTAAGCTGATTATTTTCATAGCCTTTGCTGGACTCAGGTTGAGAGATATTGAACTTGTCTCCAGATCCGTCTTGCCTAGGTTCTATGCAGATGATGTCCATCCAGACACTTGGCCAGTGTTTGATTCGTTTGGGAAAAGATACATAATTAGTACCAGTCCTAGAGTCATGGTCGAACCGTTTGCCAAGATGTTTCTGGGGGCTGACAAAGTTCTGGGCACAGAGTTACAGATCACAGGGACAGGCAGGGCTACTGGTTTCGTTGCAAAACCTGGACTTATGGTGGGACGGCAGAAAAGCGATGCCGTGATAAAGGAATTCGGCTCAAATTTACCCGACGTTAGTCTTGGAGATGAAGCCTCTGATCACCCTTTCATGGTCTTGTGCAAGGTCAGATCTCGAAAGGCCTCACTTTCATATTTCTGTGCTTGTGCTTGTTTCAATATTTTGCTAGGTTGAGAAAAAGATGCCTTTTTCCCGATGAGATCAAAATTGGAGTTTTTTTTTGTCGAGCCAGAACAACTCTACCACAACTTCAGCCGACTTTCTATTGCTTGCAGGAGGGTTACATGGTGCCAAAAACTGAGTGCCAGCCACTACCAAGAAAGAAGCTCCGAAGCCCAGTCATAGTCCATGATGGCCGGTTGGTTCAAAGACCGACTCCATTAGTTGCCCTCTTAACCTTCTTATGGATCCCAATCGGGGTTCTTCTCTCCTTTGTACGCCTCTTTCACAGCGTACCTCTGCCAATGAGCATCGTCCACTACACTTCCCGCCTAGTTGGGGTAAAGCTCATAATCAACGGTACCCCTCCACCCCCACCGGCAAAGGGCAGAAGCGGAGTCCTCTTCGTCTGCAATCACCGCACGGTTGCTGACCCTCCTATGATAGCGGCCGCACTGGGAAGAAACCTTAGTTGTGTTACGTACAGCATAAGCAAAGCCACAGAGTTGATTGCCCCAATTAAAGCTGTTGCCTTGACGAGAGACCGGGGTGAAGATGCTGCTCAAATCAAGAAGCTTCTCGAAGAAGGCGACATCGTGGTTTGTCCCGAAGGCACTACTTGTAGGGAACCGTTTCTGCTGAGGTTCAGCCCTCTATTCGCTGAATTGACCGACAGGATTGTGCCGGTGGCGGTCAAGGTGAGGCAGAGCATCTTCTACGGGACGAGTGCTCGTGGGTACAAGTTGCTGGACCCTTACTTTCTGTTCATGAACCCTGTGCCGGCTTTCGAGATCACGATTTTGGATCAGCTGCCAAAGGAGATGACCTGTGGAGGTGGCAAGTCAGCAATTGAGGTTGCCAACTATGTGCAGAGGGTGCTTGGGGATGCTTTGAGGTTTGATTGTACGAGGTTGACTCGCAAGGATAAGTATGCGCTGCTTGCCGGAACGGATGGGAGCGTCGAGCAGTCGCCGAAGAAGGAATGAGATGTGTGAGGAGTTTTTACAGCGTGTGGGGTGTAATTTTTAGTAATTTAACTTTGGGGGGATACTTGTAGATCAAGAATAAAGATGTGGTATTTACATATTTGAACAATAATGAGGCCTTTTGGTTTGCCTTTCTTGGTCGTGACGTTTGTTTCCTCGACTATTCAATCAGGAAGGTGGTTGTTGTTTCCTCCAAGTGGGAGGGCTAAAGGGAGCTTTGTTCCGTATTTCACTGTACGTTTTTACGATCTGTATAGTATTTACTAATTGTACTTATATATAAAAAAGGCAGGATGCAATCGTGAGAAGGTGTCACCGGACTAAACTCCACCATATTAGTACTCACTCTTGTAAGCTTACAAGATTGGAAGAACTCTCTTGATAGATGTATTGCTCTCAATATTTCTTGATATGTACAAATGAGGGGGAGGTGCTGCTTATATAATCCTTACCTCTAAAATGGATTCCTCTAATCCTACAGTCAAGATTGAGTATCTAGAATACGAATATCTACCATCTAGAATCCTCCAAGAAAATATCCACACACTCCTCATAATTCTTTACATGTCTCCATAATCTTCCAGGGTCTTCTAAAATGCTCAACCACCTTCATGATGCCAAGGCTTGAGCGTTACTAGAGGTTGGCTCTTGGGTGTGACAAAGGGCTATGGTGTTAATACAAGAGTTATCAAAATTGAACTCAATCTGAGTAACTCGTTAGGTCAACTCTAACTCAAAAGCAATATGAGTTGATCAAAAGTCAATTATCTGTAACTTGTGCGACTCACAATCCAATTGAGTCACAACCCGATTAACTCAACCCCGATTGACATACAATTCAATTGACTCGAATTCGATTAACCCGAACCTGACTAACCGTGACTAGATTGACTTATCTCAAACCCCCCAATTGATTACTATTCTATATAATACTAGATATGGCACCCGAGCCGTTGGCCGGGTACATTTCATCAATAGTATAAACAACAATAGCAATTGTCTCAACCTTTAACAAAATCACTATCTTCATTATCGACTTCACTATCTCCACCGTCGAATGTCCCTTCCTTCTTCTTAACAACATCGTTATGCCTCCATCATCAAAAGTGTCTTTGTCATTCTCTTCATTTTATTGCTAGCAAATTTGAAGGCCCAAAACTTATGCAAATATGAAACATCGTTATCACGCAAATAAATTTACATCATCCAAGTCATTTGAATTAATTGTTAGAGATGTGTTCTTTCCCATATTTGATTATTTTTCAAACTATTAATTCATATATGAGTTTTGTAATTTTCTATTGTCATTCATGTATTTTCACTCCATTATCTCAATTTGTAAGAGAAGGTAAGGAGGATGTCCTCTTCTTTCACTATTTTGGAATAGTATCTCAGCATCATACCGCTAAAAAATAAAACAATCTTAATTTTTGCACTTCAAAATTACAAAGTCTGATTTAACATTTTTATTCACCGCATGAAGTTAGATTGAGATTCACTATTCAATTGAATAGCATAATTGTATATGCCCAAAATCCTCCACCCTACTTGTCATCCACTTTATAATTTTAACACATTTTTTTGGTACTCCCATACATAAATAACCCCATTGTTTTGCTACAATATAACCCTTATGATTAAAGAGGTTACATAAGTCTCATATAAAAATGTTATTTTAGAAAATGTGTATTGCAAATTCTTTTATAACCCATTACAAAAATCTAATGTAAAAACGGTCGTGTAAGAAATAGCTCTTTATGTAACATTTATGTAATTTACCTAGAATTCACGAAGAAAGGATTTAAATGGTTTTTGGACCTCATTGCTAGTGTCATGCGTGTAGAGTTTAACAAATTTTGGTTTGTTCCCTTCAGGGGTACCATGCAAAAATTTGATGTTATACTTGACCTCCAATAGAATGAACATATACTCCACATCTATCATTTACAGATTGGTCAAGTTCACCTTCAAGAGAAATCAATGAGAAGACCCCATTATTGCCCAATATATATTCCAAAAAGTGACACATCTTTGAAGTATTTGCTTGCAATATCATGTTTTTAATCTTTGGAGGTTGCCTTCGATGTCCAATATCAAACATTTCAACAAACAATGAAATTATAAGTCCAATGTGAGAAATAAATTTCATAACATATATGACAATACTTAAATGAAGAGAACACAAATACTGTGAAGATTAATAAACCTAAAATATCTCCAAAATGCGTCACTTGAAATCGATTATAACAATTTTGGACAAGATTGATGGACCTTACAATCTATTTGTTTTAGTTTGCAAGTTAGTCACCTCATTTTAAAACCTAAATAGGCATTGGAAAATAAACAATATCAACAAAACATCAAATTTCTTAACATATAGCTTGAAAATAAACATCAAACTAATGGATTACTCATAGGAATGTTGACAATTTTTATGTATATACGCTTGTCTTAAATAAAAAAAAAGTCACATTTGCTTCTTGCTAATTTTGTGAATTGTTTAACTTTGACTGATATGAACTAATTTATGAAAATGTAAGATGGCACACAATGATTATTACATGATTGAGCAATGTGAAAAAGTTGGAGAGGTTTGAACTATCATTGACTGTCATATCATTAGAAAATTTATTTTGCACTTAGATAGAGACTTATTAGAATCACCAACCGTTCTAGTGGCATGAACATACATTACATTTTAAGTCGTATAGAATCATGCTAACATCCTAAAAATAATATAAGGAGGTTTTCTTGATCAAATCAAAACATTATTTGACTGATTGGATGATTTTCAAGGACAATATTTATTCGTTGCCAAAAATAATTGGTTAAAATAATATGATAATTAATAGGCACAATCTTAACAATATTGAGATAAACCACAAGTAGTGGTTAATTAAATCGTTGAGAAGGAACATCTTAGACATAATGGTGTTGTCATTTTTTTTGGCATAATAGTGTGAAACTATTGCTTCAACATGCAGAACCACCTTAAAGATCATAAGTAAAAATCACATAGCAAAGAATTCATGACAATTTATTTAGCCATCAATCCCCCCTAAGCATGTGTTATTGTGATTATACTTTATAGTTTTTTTTTTGCATTAGGAGGAGGCAAAAGCCAAGAAAGAAGAGGGGATTACATGTGGGAGATTACATCGAGAGGGAAGGGGAAACCACTATACGACGCTCGAAGGTAGTACCAATACAATCCTCCCGAAGAATCGTAGCTAGGCCGGTTGGTGGGCCCGCAAGCTCATGCACACCGTAGGGATAGACGAGACTGTGCTTTGAGAGCCAGTCCGCGACTCTATTCCCTTCGCGATATACATGAGTTATACTGACCAACCAATCCCGACCAAGCTTCCTGCGAATCGCAGCTAAAAGGGTAGCATACGGATGAATGGGGTCTTCTCTGTTCTGAATAAGTTGAATAGCCAACTGAGAGTCACTTTTCACTTTCAGCGATCTGTATCCAAGCATCCAAGCGAGTTCCAGTCCGTGGTCAAAAGCCAAAAGCTCAGCCATCGCAGCGGTGGTAGAGCCGATGTTTGCCACAAAACCTCACAGCCATTGACCAGTCGAGTTCCTGATGACCCTGCTAGCACCGGACGGCCCAGGGTTGCCGTTAGAAGCCCCGTCGATATTCAGGGTAACCCACCCATCAGAAGGAGGTGACCAGCCGATATTCACAAGCTGTCGCACCGCCGGGCGGCTCCGATTGTCTGGCATCAAAGTCGGAGCGAGCCACGACTCATGCCATAGCCTGGCTTTCGTAGTAATGGAATGCTCCAACGTTCCTGAGGATAAGGCGGCATCCACCCATGAGAGTTGCTGTGCAGAGGTTCTTCCATAAAAGCCATGCCACCATGCTGAAAAAATTCGGCCACTCGATCCCTGTATCTGTCGTTGCGTCGCTCAAGAGGTTGTTTCGTAGCCAACTCCCCTGCTCCATGCCGAAGAAGGTCTGTTGCTGCTGCTAAGGGACATGTCTGCACCAGAAGAACGCGGCTGGAGGGCAATCGCGAAGGATGTGCAAAATGGTTTCCGGCTTGTTGGTACATCTCGTGCAAAAGGGGGTGTGCGCAATCCGCCTGTTGTACCTGAGAACATTTGTTACAATTCTTCTAAGAAGAGTTAGCCACATGAAGCTTCTTATTCTTTCTGGGACTGCAAGGCGCCATATGACTTTCCAAACTCTCTCGCCTGGGTGCGGCTGGTGCAGGGTAAGCAGAGTGAACACCGACTTCGTGGAAAATCTGCCATCTGAGGTAGCTGTCCAAAACATTCGGTCTTCTTCCTGCGATAAAGGATCAACGACAATGCCAAGGATTTTCTGGTGGATTTCTGTGGGAAGGAGATGGATGAAGAGCTTCGTTCTCCAGCTCCCATCCTCACGTACAAAGTCAGCTACACGCGCCTCTTCTAGCTCGCTCGGGATGTCACTAAGAGCCTTCTCCCGAAGAGGAACCTGCAAAACCCAGGGATCAATCCAGAATTTAGTGCGTTTACCATTCTTTATATTCCAAGCACACCCTTTTTGTAAAAGATAAGCAGCTTTTGAGAAGCTGGCCCAGGTGAAGGAACTTCTCTGAATTGGGCGAAAGATATTCATGCCTTGTCTTTGCTTCCCGTATTTCGCCCGTATCACTTCAACCCAAAGGCTATCTTTTTCCTGAAGAAGACGCCACCCACCTTTAGCCAGCATAGGTAGATTTGCATCCTTATTATTCCTGAGTCCCACCCGTCCATTACTTTTGAGTATGGTCATCTCTCCCAGGCTACTAGATGCATCTTATTCTTGTCCGTCTCATCTCCTCATATGAAGTCCCTACTGATCTTGTCGATGCTCTTGCAGACATTAGTAGGGAGGAGCTCTGTCTGCATACTGTAGATGGGAAGGGAAGTAGTGAATGACTTGACCACGGTAAGCG
This sequence comes from Linum tenue, assembly GCA_946122785.1. Taxonomy (NCBI): domain Eukaryota; kingdom Viridiplantae; phylum Streptophyta; class Magnoliopsida; order Malpighiales; family Linaceae; genus Linum; species Linum tenue. The sequence continues at coordinate 63,100,959 of CAMGYJ010000005.1, forward strand.
TGGCAGCAAAAGAGAGGCGTTTAGCCTTCCAAGGCGCCATCTTCTTTTGAATCCGGAGGAGGAGGGGTTGATATCTCCATCTGGTCACCCGCTCCTGGATAGCATGGATGCCCAAATACCACCTTAGATTCGCTTTGAGGGGGATCCCTTGCCAGCTTAGTCTTTCTGCTCTCCGCCGGGGGATATTTGGGGAGACATACACGATCGACTTGATGAAATTGACCTTTTGTCCCGAACTAGAGCAGAAGCCTTCCAGGCACTGTTGGATAACTTGAATTTGGCTGGTTTCTACTTCCGCAAACAGAAGGAGATCATCTGCAAAAAAGAGATAGGTTAGAGGTGGACCATTGGCAGTAAGCTTAGCAGCTTTCCAAAGGCCATTGTCCACCGCTTCATCAATTTTATGAGATAAACGCTCCATACAAAGAACAAAAAGATAGGGCGAGAGAGGGTCTCCCTGACGGACTCCGCGGGATGAAGAAAGAGGCTGAGAGAGCTCTCTGTTCCAAAGAACCCGCATCCTGTTTTGCTCCACACAGGTCATGATGCAGTTAATACAGGAGCTTGGGAGCACAATCTCCTTCAGAGTGTCTCTCAGGAAGTCTCAGCAAAGCCGATCATAGGCTTTTTCTCAGTCAATCTTGAAAATCAAGCCTCCCTTTTCCCCCTTCCTTTTACTGAAAGAGTGTAGGACCTCCTGAACCACAATTATATTATCTGCAGTTTGGGGATGAGGACCAGGGTGGACTCGGAGATAGAATCCGGGAGCACACCGGTGTTGAAAAAAGACAGCGCCATGTTCGTGAGGTTCTTGCCGACAATCCTCCACATCTGCTGGTAGAAGGCGGCATGAAACCCGTCAGGTCCAGGAGCCTGGAAGGGCTTCATCTCAAAAACCGCCATGTGGATGTCCATGATGGTGAAGGGTCTTAACAACTGCATCAGCTCTGTCTGGTTCAGCCTCGTAAAGGAATTCTTCGGGAGTTTATCCTCATAGACCGACAACTCCTGCACATAGAGGTTAGTAATAAAACAGAAAACCAAAAGAGCAAGGGATTGGGGGTCATTCACCCAGAGGTCATTATCATCCCGTAAAGCTTTGATCTTGTTGCGCCTCCTCCTAGTGTTGGCTTGCTGATGGAAGTAGGCCGTATTGCGCTCGCCGAATTTCACCACTGATCTCTTGAATGCTGAAACCATAAGATTTCCTCTTGGTCAAGAACCTTGTCCAGCTCAGCCTCCAACTTAGAGTGAAGTTTGTCCAAACCTGGCGTGAAGGAGATCACTAGCCTTGTTTCCAACCCTTTTAGGCGAGCTAGTAAGCGATTCTTCCTCTTCTTAATGTTTCCGAAAACATTAATGTTCCACTCCCTGAGGTTACCCTCAAGATAGACAAGGCCTTGTGAAGAGGAGCATTGGTATCCCAGGCTGTGCCAACAAAGTCTTGGAAGTTGGTATGGGTAAGCCAGGCCGCCTCGAAACAGAAAGGCCGACCAGGAGTTGTGGCCGCACTCGGGGAGGAGACAGTAGTGAGGAGAGGATTGTGATCAGATTGAAGCCGAGGAAGATGCATCACAGTAGTGTTGGGATACACTTCGTTCCACAGCAGGTTACATAGGCTTTCGTCGATCCTATTCGCCATGTACGTCAGAAGTTGGTCACCCCTGGTCCAGGTAAAATTAGGCTCCGAAAAGCCCAAATCGATTAACTCCACCATGTTAATCCTGTCATTAAAAATGCGGGATCTCCTCAAAGTATTCACCACAGGAGGCCCCGACTTCTCTTCCGGAGTGCGGATCACATTGAAGTCGCCCGTGAGGAACCAAGGGGTATCAATCTGGTTACTTTGAATGAGGAGGTTGTTCCAAAGCGCCCGCTGCTTACTGGGTCTAGGCGAAGCGTAAACAGCAGTCAGGACCCACGGAGGACAGTTGCTTTACTCTACCCGCAGCGAGATATGCTGATTGCAGACTGAAATTAGATGCATTGAGAACTTGTGCGCGTCCCAAAAGACCCAAATACCACCCTTCCTACCATCGCCCTCCACCCACAAAGAGTTCGGGTACCCCAGCTTATCGCAGGCAGAGTTAGCTGTCGTGCCACTAATCTGTGGTTCGAGAAGGATGAAAAAATCCGGATGATGGTTCTGAATAGCTAACTTCAGCGATCGGATGAAAGCTCTGTTCCCTGCACCCCCGACATTCCACGCAAAAATTTTAAAGTTAGTGAGAGTCGACGTAGGCATATAAAGGAAAGAAAGGAAAGAAAAAGCAGCGAAAGAGGAACAAAAGAGAGAGGTCATCAGTTGGTGTGGTCTGTTTGCTCAATCGGCACGCTAATAGCTGATAGCTCCTCCGATTCAGCCGCTAATTGATGCGCTCCCGGATTGGTCGAAGCCTAATTCGTGGTATTCGTCCAAGCAACAATCTCTTGCATCGTTAGGGTGACAATCCTTGGTCTCGATTTTGTCTTACGATCCTTCTTTGAGGACCAAATTTGGAGACTTTTCATTGGGTTGAGTTTGGTGGGTGATCTGCGTTGATCAGCTTTCTATTTTTTGTTTCGTTTCATTCTGGAAGCAGCCGAGGGCGAAGAGGAGATCGCGGCGGTGTGTTTGCTAGGCGGGGCATCTCGGAGGTCCACTATTTGCATCCCATTGGGCCCTGTCAGAGTTTGGAAGGCAGGAGGAGCGGGGAGTTGGAGGGTTTTCATGGGCTTGCCAGGGTTAGTCACCTGCACAGGAGTCGGGCCCGAAGTGGAGGCATGATTTGTATCAGCAGTGGGCTTCGGCCCACTCTTCAGAGATTGCTGCCTTTCTGGCCCCAAGCTGAGAATCCATTTACCTTGCCCGTTGTGGTCAATCAAAATTTTCTCCTTTCCTCGCCTCGTCTCCTCCCTTCCTCCCCGGACTCGCTTTCCTTTCTTGATTTAGAGGCCGTTGCTGAGTGTTGCTTGTAGAAAGAGTCGGTTGGGTAGTAAAGGAAACTCCTTCCTTGACTGGAGATCCGCTCTTTCCCTGACTGGCTCTGATTCTGCCAGAGAGCTGGCCTTGATCAACCTCTGGCTTTCTGTTTTGCTGTTGGCGTTATCCCTCTAATTACGCTGAATTTTCCGGGTGACCAACATCTAGGGCCCAAAACTTGGGTTGGGTTCCTCCACCGTCTGCTCCGCCGCACCTGGCTGGATCACACTGCCGGTGATAGCACGAACCGTCTGAGGTGCCGCCGTCTTGTTCAGAGGACAGAGTTCTGATGAATGGGCAATTCTCCTGCAATCGAAACAAACTTCCGGTAGGTTTTCGTATTCCACTTTCTGCCAGGCGTCATCCAACCAGATCCGAGGCACAAGATGCTTGGTTAAATCCACTTCCACAGCCAGCCTAGCAAACTTTGCACGATGAAGATTGAGAGTATGGTAATTGAGTCTGATGGTTCGTCCAATGAGGTTTCCGAGCATCGTCAGCACCTCTTTGTGGTAAAAATGAACCTTCAGAGCTGGTAACTGCACCCAAACTATCATTGGTTTGGGGAGAGGGTCGGAGACCTTGAACTTTAGTGTCCATTGCTGCACGACCAGATAGTGATCAAAGATGACCCACAGTCCATCCGTCAATGCTTGAAAATAGTCTTGTTCATTTCCGAGTTTAACCAAAAAGCAGTCATGATGAAGATCCAATCTTGGTGCCAATCGGTCGGCAGAGACTTCGAAGCTGAGAACAGAGCGTGAAGAAGCCAATCTTGGTGCCGAGCAGCCACACCAGAAATATGTGCAGCCACGGTGCACAAATCTTGGTTTTGAAGCTGGAAGACACGTTAAGGGCGGGTTCCCCATTCCTTTCCCCTGGAATCAGGTCATTCTCCCCCACCGGAGTCCATTGACTGATCAGAGGTTGAGGCTGCGTTGATGTCTTCCAGCCTGTCACTGCCCCAGCATAAGAAAAACGTGGTTGGGTCGTCGCCATCTCGGGAGGGGTCAGGCCTTGGTTCCCGTTTGCTTGATTTTCTATAGGGGCCGACATACCCACGTTCGTCTGAGGGGTGGGCTGAACCGAGACAACGTTCGTGTCGATGAGCATGTCAGATGGTGAGGCGATCAGGGGTGGCGTCAAAGCTAAAGCAGGTAAAGAGTTTGTCATAGGAGTCAACGCTGAGTCCTGAGGCCGGCCGGGGGGGAAGGGGGGCGACGCCGGAGCTGGATTTTCAGAGAGCGCGGTTGAGAGCATTTTCAGAGTATTGGTTAACGTGGTTTGATTGACCAAACTCTAAGGTCATACTTTATAGTTGATTATCTTTAGAGAAGAACAATTTATTAGAGCAATTCATCATGACTAAACCATAAATTTTTTCTACCAAAAAAACATGAATTTTGCATTCCATAAATGTTGTTCCATGGGTCGAACTTACTACAATTAGAAACGCCTTCATTTCGTGGAACTAATTAAATGTTGTAACTCATTCATAATTAAGAAAAGAATTATGGGGCCAAATATATTTACTAAGATGTGAGATGGGGATGACAACTTTGATACAATCTATTTTATCGGGTCTATTTGACCTATTTTAAAGTGGGCAATACCTACCCCTTATGTGGGGTGGGCAGGTGTAACGTATCAACCTTACTCATTATGATATCCTCCAGTTTTTACCTATTTTTGTCTAAATTATATATAATTTTATTTTTATTGATTTCTAATTTAGCAATAAGAAAGTTGTAAATAAGTGAGAATTTCAATTGCTTGAATAACTTAACTATATTTTATCAAGTTATACTTTGTTTCTTGATTTTAATAAAAATTAACATTCTAATATTTTTTTATTAAATTATATACACACATGGTGGGATACAAACGGGTATGGATATCCCAACTCTCATTCCTATTACAACTAAAGTAGAGTAGTGGAGCTTGAATAGAATACAATGATACCGTAGTTTAATAAGCTTTTTATTGAAACCTCAAATTAATTTGTTACTATTCACATATTAACCCGACAATTAGTAGCGAAACAACCAAATAAATAAAAAGACTAAATAGCCCTTCCTTAGTGTGCGGAGAGGCAAAAAAAATTGAATTGTGGGAGTTCTCAATGGGAACCTCCATATATTATTTGTAAGATAAGATGTAAGATAAGATAAAGATGTAAGAAGATATATGCTTTTTGATACTGCAGATGCAAGTTTATTAGCAATAAAAAACAGACCTTCCAATTCTACTTAGAAAGAATAATACTATGCACATCTTCGCAGGAACAAAAAAGGTGTGACATGTTGACTCATTCTAACTACAACATCCCGATCGACGACCAAGTATAACCACCGACCGGGTGTGGCATAGGGCAAGCAAGCAATTTCAATTTATCGTACCTCGGGGATCTAGGCTTACCCTACTTCAGGTTTAGAGTTCGTTATCTAGCCAACCTAGGGTGGTGATTAGAAGAACTAAGCTAACTAACCTAGCTAACCACTAACCTAGCTATTTTATCAAGAAGTAGGGTTCTTAAACCCAAGAGAAGGGACGAGTTTCGAGAGAGAGAAGAGAGAAATTACAAATTGAAGCCCAAGATCTTCTTCTTCTTCTTCTAGGCTTGAATCCTTGCTTCCAAGTTTGAACAATGCCTCAAATTAAGCTCCAAGATCACTCAAGCTCTCTCTATCTCTCTCTATCTCTCTCTCTCTCTCTCTCTCTCTCTCTCTCTCTCTCTCTCTCTCTCTCTCTCTCACACACACACACACACACACACACACACACACACACACACACACACACACACACACACACTAGAACTCCCCTTTGAACAGGGCCGTTGTCACGTTTGGTTAAAAAGTCATGGGCGCCAGCTAGTGATATTTAACCGAGGCCATAAAAAATTGAAAACGGAGTGTTCCTGCAAATGTCACTGCCTTGGTGTAATTGTCACTATCTACGAACCATGACAATTACGCAAAAACCGTGACATGCGCAAAACAGGGCATTTCGATAATTTTCAACTCCTACTCGATTCAATCGTACCTCTAACTCAAACACAACTCAATCAAACATTAAATCACATAAAACCTGGCACAGTGATCATTCAAAACTCTCCCATATGACTCAAACATACACACAAAAAGAGGAAAATAGGAAAAAGAAATACAAACCGACGTTGGGTTGCCTCCCAACAATCGCTACTTTTACTACATAAGCTAGACGGTTTCTCCTTAAGATCCTTAAGCTTCATTCCATCCTATCATCTCCTTGAAGTTGAGGTTCTCGTCATTTAGATGGAACCTCATGATAAAGCACCAGGGGGTGCTTTGTTTTTAATCAGAATACGCAACCAAGAATACTCGAACGATAGATGATGGATAGGTAGAATTCTCGCCACAATCGAGGTGAAGAATCGATTGATAAGAGAACTTGTTAAACGATTCTGGAATCCACTCAGAAAGCCTCACAAGGGTCTTGTAATTAGCTAAGGAATCCACTCGAAGCTAATGACAATGGTAAAACTCTCGAGACGCAACTCAAGAACTCAAACACTCTGTTTGTTATTCAATTCAATCAAATCTTCTATCTATCCATTACAACGTAAATTGAAAGCTATTTAAAGACATTAAAAACCTAATACAAACCTAATAGAACTAGGAAAAAATTAAGGTAAAAGTCTACACTAAAAAGGACACAAAATTCGGATTTAAACTCTCTTTCTCCAAGCGCAAGCAAGCTGCCAGCAAACAGTCCTAACGCAGCTTTCGTACTAACTTCGCGCCTTTTGTTCGAGGCCTTCCAGAACTCCAACCCTTCATCCAATTCCTTCCCTTTGTACATAAACATACCTAGTTTCATGTTGTGGAAGCTTTTGGACTTGAATCACATCCATACTCCTCGAATTAAGCTCCAAAGTAGGCTTCACAAAACAGTTTCAAGACTTGAACCATTTTCTGGCAGTTTTCCAGTTTTAAGGTACCAACTTCGAGGCCTTGGAAAACAACCTTAATGACATTATCTAGATCCACAAAGCATACCATTGGAAAGATGGAAACTTTATCTGCTAAACAAACTCTTAAACTTGAATTTCCACCATGCCAATTGAGAGAACTATGCCTCCAAAGTATGTACCCTGAACACGGGTTTTGACTTAGCCAAATTCTGCCCTTCTTCTTCCCAACTTCGATAGCTTCTCCGTCAAGTAATTTAAACGTGCATAGTTGACCATTTGGGATCATATCACCTCAAGTCATGAGCATATGGAATTTTATTTCATAACGACTCATGTATTTGAGTGATTTGAATCCTATGCCCTTGAGACCTCTCCTTATCTCCTTCATCATTCTTCTCTTTGCCCCAAACCATGTAAGACATTATGGATTGACCGCCTTTGCATCCACCAAGAGGAATCGATGATGGTTTGGCCTTGGCTTGGCAAAAAGTCGCAAATGGGTCCTTCTGCAAAAGTGCTTCCGTAGCACCTGTAATTGGTCGAAGCTTCATCCTCCACGATATCGTCCTCATCTTGGGCCTCACTTGCATCTTTAAATTCAAATTCAACCTCCCTTCCTTTTTCAGAATTTGATTCCTCCCTGTGGGAACAACCAAGTTCTTCCTCCTCTTCAATGGTCATTTCCTTCATTTCAACCTCTTTCTTCTCCTTTGCATCCTTTTCTTCAAAGTTATTCTCAGGAAGGGGAAAGTTATGAGAGTCTCCAACGAGTCCTCAAAGTTTTGATCATCCTCACCACGAGAGCTCTATGGGGTAGGGTTCTCTTGTTCTACATGTTACACCCCATCTTTTTCTAAGTTGAAAAGACCATTATAACCTTGGTTTAATTTATCAAGTTCCACCATAATATTGATGAAGATTAAAAATATGAACTCTTGGTTCAAGCGGTGTCGAATTTCGACGTGAAATGAGGAAGTTAAGAACGTAATGTGAGTTTTAGATCAAGACCCAATCAAAGATTTGGGCCTAGTGGCCCTAGTCCTGTTGTCATGGGTGGCCAGTTGGTGAAATAATTAGGAGATGGGCTTAAAAGATAGTTGAAAAGGGCGAAAATGAGAAGTTGGGATGGTGGCCCGACCATGGAAAGAGAGAAAAAGAGTGTGCCTAGGGTGGCTTGCAAGAAGAGGAATCGTTTTCCTCTCGATCGGAAGCAAAACAAAAAATTAAACAGAGGCAACGAAAGAACAAGGAGTTAACTGGGGCTGAAGAGGTTGGTTGGCAACGGTCGAGTGGTGTAACGGGTAACGGACCAAGGGTTTAAGAGGGCGGTTAATTAAGCAGAATTAATGGGGGAAACTGTATTGGTGATTAAGGAATGTTTTTCAATGAAGTTAAAAGGGATGGAGTGAGGGGAATTAGAGGCCGGTGAGGAAATAGAGGACGAAATGAATAAGAAGAAAGGAGTCTGGTGACGGTTCCCACGAGTTAAACGCGGAGTGGCAATGGAGGAGTCGACTCAAGCAGAAAGAAGAGGAATAATGATGGTTACAGGTGGGCGCGAGAGGGATCCTAAGGAACCGAAAACGACAATTTAGCTGAGGGATATCATCGACTCTGACATTGGTGGAATGAAGGGGGTGTGCATGAGACAGTGAGACCGTGCTTACCCTCCCAAACGAATGGGAATTTGGTCGATTCGATATTGGCCTCCGATGTGTGGCCCACGCCATGGAATTGAAATCCACGGCGGAGGCGACGAGTCGCCAGCGACAAGCACCACCAAATGGTTGCTATCAGAGGAGGAGGAAGAGGATCCTGAGGAGTGGGTGACACGCTACAACACAATACCAAACTACGGCCAAGTGTAATCGTAGAATGGAGATGTAGAATAGTGGGTAAGCTCAATTATCAACTTGGGGTCTAGATCTACTGCCTACTCCGTGAACTTCTATTATCTAGCGGGACTAAGTGAGTGTAGGTGAATTCAAACTAAATAGAAAGAAAGCAGTAAATTGTTCGAAGTTCTTAAGCAAATGAAAAGTCACTCGGGATTGAGCCCCCCTAGCTCCTTAATTAGGTCCAAGTTGTAATGTCCTTTGGTTGATTTAATGTTGATTAAACTGTGGAAGATCCGACAGTAGCTTGGAATCTCTTAAGGTGACCAAGTCCTCTACTGAAACCAGATTCCACAAAGTAGTGAATTGACTGACTCTCGTACAATCAATTCAATCCTATCGATTGAAGAAACTCTAACAACCTAATCAGATTCTATCTATCTTAGGTTGCAGCAGAAATCAAAAGAAGTTGATCCGAATTCAATTGACTCCATAAACACACTTCAATCGATTATAATCAACCAGTATATCAATCAAAAGTCATTACAATCATGATCCCTAACACATGGAACTAGGGTTCTTAATACCCAAGTGAGAGAAAGTTTCATTCCATAGAGAAAGAGTAGAAAACAACAATCAGAGGAATCATACTCATAATGATGTGTACGATAAGCTTTGGGATGATAATCTTCACTCCAAGGACGAAATACAAGCTTGATTGATGAAACCCAGCTCCAGAATTGATCCTAGGGTTTGTTCTTCGCACTTTCTCTCTCTAAGACTCTATTTTTGCTCTGGAAATTCGATCCCCCCTCTCCAAGACCCGAAATTGGGTTAAAAACTGAGAAATTCATGACCAAACGGCCAGGCCACACGGCCGTGTGGGATCCTTACGTGCCTGTGCAACTCGCCAAAACACATCGTTCAATTTAGTGACTTGTAGAGCGCTACAAAACCAGAACTACACGGCCGTGTGGAAATCCGGCCAGTCTATGCGAAGTCTCTAGAAATCCCCCACGGCCAAAAAGGCAACTTGCACGGCCCGTACCTCCTTGATCGCGCAAAAGGGTGTTGCACGGCCAATCTGCGCGTCCGTGCGACAATGTGGTCAGGCCGTGTGGCTGACTCTTTTCCCATTAACTGTCCAAACTTCGTCCAATCAACCCTGAACTCGTGCCCAAGCCTTCATTCACGTACTAGGACCTGAAATATCACAAACAAGAACACGTAAATGATACTAGCTTGTAGATATCAACACATGAACAACCTCAACAACAACCTAGACAACCTCCACAGATGACATTCGAGTGCAGCAAAATCGGGTAAAGGAAAAGTCTCCCTTCTGTTCAGCAACCAATATAGACTTTACTCAACCACTTATTCAAGACAGTTACCTTATGCAAAAAACTTAAGACATCATAATCAAGACCGAGCAATCTTGGTCCTCACCGGGGTAAATAATGTAAAGAATATACTGAAATGAATCACTCACTCTCGACCAGTGAGGTTAGGACAATTTGATGCGAAAAATGCGCATGCTTATTCTCTCAATTCCGAACGTCTCTTCACCATGACGAAAACCACTAAATGCTAGAGTTCACATATCGGATCTCACCACTAACTAGTCAGGAGGTCTTAGACACGGGTTCAGATGACTGGCTAGGGTTTTGGACATGGGGAAATGGCCTTTTAAGTGGTGGAGAAATTCATAACACAAGGTTCCACATTTCCAAACCCAACACAGTTACCATCATTCAACCCATTTACTTTCTGCCATTCTACATTGATCAAGTTCTTTAGAGCACAAGAGTGAAGGAGGTCACCCTAATGTTAGTATTTCTAAGCCAGACTGCTAGGAAACATCACTTTAATGAGCATGATTCAGATTTTTAGTGGTGGCTTTTTTACTTTCATTCATTTTTTTCTTTATTATATTTTTCATCTCTTGTGAGAACCACCACCTCTGCACATTTTTTCAAATACATGCCCAAATTTTAAGAACTACCTCCAACCCTCATATTATATCTAGTAGAAATAGCAGAGAACATGCAAAACCCACTATGTGGAACCTCTAAGAGATGCAAAAGGGTGATTTTTCATTATAGACCGTAAGAAAGAATGTTACACAGCTCATAGGGGCTAACTAGGGGGTATGACACACCAAGATAGTCAATTTGGTCGTGGACCAATCCTATGCCTCCAGCATCCTAACTAAGTTAGGATGTGAATGCTACACATCATGGAAGAGGGATCTATCGCACAAGAAAGAAACGAGCAGGCTCAAATCTCACATGGTTACCTATATGCTCTACCTCTCATTTTGATTCCCTGAACTAGATGCATAAACGACTGTAGAAAATAAGGGATCAATCCAAGTCACAATTGGTAAGCAAATAGTTGAAGAACTGAACCCCTACACAATTCTACTGCACGCCACACTCATCATAATAGGTCCTCCTAGTAACAATCAAGTTTTCATGCATCGATTCTAATGGCCATTCGATTCACCACATACCACAGTGCCCATATGAATAGACAAACATCAGTATTTGGAGCCCTCAAATCTTGAGATTTGGACAGTGGACTAGACTTCAAGCACACAAGCTCATCTATGCAGTCAAAGAGAAACCCCCCCCCCCCCCCCCACACACACACACACTTAAACACGACATTGCCCTCAATGGAGAAGAGGGAAAGATAAGGTGAACGATGTTGCCGGGAAGACAGACAGCCGGGGGACTGGAAATGGGACCAGTCATCAGGGTCAGACTGGAAGATTGACCAGTTTTGTAAGAGAGGATCACGAACAAAAACCACTAGAACACTGTGCGTTAGGGATAAGTGTAAGCCAAAATGGGCACAAGACGAAAATCCACAAATGAAAAACACACAAATGACTCAGTTCGGAGCGAACAGAAAAACCAAAAAAAAAAAACACAAAAACACTCAAAGGTCTGACGAGTACAGACTACTAGTCGCCGAGGTCGTTAAAGTTAATGTCCTCCATGAACACATCATCGCCGGCCGGCTTGAGAGGAAGTGGGGAAGCATCCCAAGGAGTCCTCCAGACTGGCGGAACGCTTGGAACCTACTCCAACAGGTACTATTAAACCTCCTGCATCTTGCAAACCCTGGTCCGCTCACGCTCGATGTGTGCAAGGGTGATATTTTATTGGGCCTCCCGCCTCCATACGGTCGAGGCGCTCGTCATACACAGCCATGCAGGTAGAGGCGTGTACTGCTGCTGGAACTGGAGCTGATGGTCAAGGATCTTCTGGTTCTGACGACCCAACTGCTGGAACTGGTGACCCATCAACTCGAAATGGTGAGAGAAGTAATCATGGGACGGTACAGAGGAGCTGCCACCCCATGCTCATAGGTGTTACGGGGAGAAGTGGGATGGTCGGCAACAGCGTCCACATCCTCGGGGGTAACATCCTCAGCCGCAACGTCCTGCTCCGTGCAATCATCATAAGCGATCTGGAGCACGGTGATAAGTGGGGTACAGTGGAGGGTCCCAGAGTCAGAGCACTCTTGGCAAAATTCTTCGTCAAGATAGATCCCAGGTGGAGGTTGTGGTGTCGAGTGCGGATCGAATGTATGAAGTAGAGAGACCGCTTGGCCAGGGTACTGGCACTCCCGCTACTCGGAACATAAGACTTCATCAGCAGTTGGTGGAGTAGACGATTTGCTATCTGCAGAGTGTTGGTCTTCGTCCGACTAGCAGTGAAGGTGCGTTGAGATGGCTGAGCTAGCTGACGGTACTAAGCCGAGAAGCACACGCCGGCTGCACTAACTACCTCGGTGAAAAAATCATCTCCATCGTCGAGGTCGAGGTCGAAAACGGCAGCAAACTCCTCGTAGCTCATAGATCGAGGTTCATTGCCCAACCTGAACTTGATCGCCCCACTGTCCTTCAATTTGGTGGTTTCAGTGTGCATAAAGGTAGAGTAGAACTCGGTCACCAACTCGTAGTAGACCTTATCATGCACAACCAGAAAGCGGCACCACGCGTGCTTGTGGGCAACATCATGGAGGGCATCATAGCAATTTATCTTCTGGAACTCTCTCTTGCTCTAACAATGATGCTTTCCGAACTTAGCCTCCAGGACACTCTTCAATTGATCCTTGTTGGGCCCCAACCTCAGATCACTGATGAACCGATGCCTAAGGTTGGCTTTGACATGTTCCTACAAGTGAACCAAAGTGGAGCCAAAAGAACCATGGGAAAGGTCAATCACACCCCCACACTTAATAACAGAAAACAGCCGAACCATAGTTTCATCCATAGTTCGGGGGTTAATAACTCGAGCAAAATAATGCAATCTAGGTGGGGGTGCACATCAACAAGAAAGTAGTCAACTTAAGGTTCACATCCATAGAAAACACACCATCGGATTACATCATTAAGGGCCTCAAAAAACTCCCACAATATGGTATGAAAACTGGCATTTCACCGAACACCTTGTGTGCACTATTAAAGTAAGCATAGAATTGATGAATTCCTAGCATATAAGGGCTCAATCAGGCATGGACAACATGCCACAACGCATTCAACACCTAAACCAAGCCTTCCCCTTGATCAATTGTTATCAAATCACACATTTCAAATCGATTCTCTATCTATATAACCTAACACCCAAATTCTACATAATTCACAAGGTAAATGGCAAAATAAAACCTAGAGACACAAGTAGAGGTGTAGGGGAAGACGAGGGGTTGGCAATGGAGGTGACGAAACACCAAAATTATGCCCGGAAATGCTCGTTGGAGACTCACCGGAAATCTCCTCCGGCGACCCAAATCCGGCACAAAATGCCTCAAATCGAAGGGATAGGTCGGAAAGAAGGAGGGGAGATGGGATATGAGGTTGGTTTAGCGAAAACCGACCAAAAATGGCGAGAAAATTGGCAAAACACTAAAAAATCGCAATTTGCCGGCGAGGGGGAGAGGATTCCGGCGAGCAATTTTGAAAAATGGGGTTGCACAGTCGTGCGACCCATTTTATAGGCAATCGAGGTTGCTGCACGGGCAGGACATACAGCCGTGTTGGAGCCGCCCCTTGTAGTGGGCATTCGGGTCCTTCGGGTTAGGAATGGTATGACCCGGTAAGGTACCCGGCTCCCTTTGCGCAACATCTTGAGCCACACTCCCCAGCTGAGTCTGGATATCCCGCAGAACAGCTTGGGTATTCGGTTTCCCGGCTTCAAGTGACCTCTGGCCAGCTTCGAGGTCTAGGAACTACCCCGAAGCCTTTCCATGAAGCGTTCCATGTTGTTGAATTTATGGGCACTGGTGTTCCCCAAGGTACCAACAATGTCCCGTAGCTCTGCCATCTGGTAACGCGGTGCTTGGGCGGCTGGGACTGTATCTGCCTGCTAGAACTAACGCACCTGCTACTGAGGAACAGTCTGCTCCTGCCTGGCCGGATAAAGAGGCTGCGACTGCTGGAATTGCCCCTATCTGGACTGGTTTGGCGGTCTCTGGAAACTAGGAGGTCCCTGGGCGATTGTTGGCTTAGGGTTAGCATTACCTCCCCAAGAAAAGTTTGGATGCTGGCGCTACTCTTCATTATATGTGTTGCTGTAGGGGTCGAAGCGCCGAGCATTGTTGATGAAGTCCAGCTGCTCTTGAGGAGTAGTAGACTCCCTCATCGCCTGGCAGTCTTCCACCGTGTGGTGGATGCTCTCGCACCAATGGCATTTTTTTATATCGACTGTTGCCCTGCTCCGTCGGGGATCATGCCTGTCTTATCCAGCTGCTTGACCAGCTGTGAAACAACCTGCACCAAATCCGTCGACTGGGTGTCCACGGTATGACCACCCCGGCCAGGTACTCTTCTCGACCTCCGCAATACCCCAGTCATATCCATGCTCCGCCATCTCTTCAAAGAGCTGGTTCAACTACGGTGGCGTATTGGTTAGCATGTTCCCACTATAGACCCAGTTGATCAGTTGGTTGTCTTTTGAGAAGAGAGCCCAATAGAAGGTGCCCACCTTGAAAGCATCGTTGAAACCATGATTGGGACACTTGAGGAAAAGACAGGTGTATCTTTCCCAAGCGTCCTGGATGGTTTCATCTTCTTCTTGTGCAAAATGAGTGATCTCCTTCTGCAAGTCCGTTGTCTTAGATGGAGGATAATAGCGGGTGATGAACTTGTCGGCCAGGCTGACAAATGTAGTGATCGATCCCGGAGGTCGGGTATCTGACACGCTACGACACAACACCTAACAATGGCCAAGTGTAACCAATGAAAGGGACTGCAGTATAGTGGTGCAAGTAATAAATATCGAATCCTCGGGTCTCTAGATGTACTATTACTCAGCTTCAGTTCATTATTTAGCAAATCAGATTGAGGATTGATTAACTAAACTACTCTACTAACTAAACTAAGTAAAACTACTAATTACATATTGGGAACTTACTTAGGTATGATTCCCCCTAGCTCCTCAATTAGGTTCAAGTTGTAATTCCTTTTGGTTATTTTACTGTTGATTAAACTGCGGAAGATCCTAAATTAGCTTGGAATCTCTTAAGCTGACCAAGCCCTCTTAGACAGAATACCCAGCAGGCGACTAGCCTTCAGCGGGATAGACTGTTAAGGCGATTCACACAGATATTCACTACTGGAATGAATTCCAGTACAAAGCAGTGAATTGACTGACTCTCGCACAACCAATTCACTACTATCAATCAAGGAAGCTCTCTTAACCTAATCAGATTCTATCTATCAAAGGTTAAAGTAGAAATCAAGAGAATTTGATCAGGATTCAATTGACTCAATAAATCATGCCTCAATCGATAATAATCACACAATATAGCATCCAAAACTTCAAACAAGAAAGATCCTAACATATGGAACTAGGGTTCCTCACAACCTAAGTGAAGGGAAGTTACTCCATAGAGATGAGAGAGACTGCAGAAATCTGATCTGGATCTTCAATCTCCATCTCCAAGCTTGATTCTCGAGCTCCAAAGGTGAAGAAATCCTCCAAAATAGCTCTAAGAATGGCTCTAGATCACCCTCTCTCTCTTTGGTTCGTCCCTTGGGTGTTTTGGATCCAAAACCCAGCTCTCCCGCTTCAAAAATCACAAAACAACTTTTATACCCGCTGAAACTCGCACCCCCTACTTGCACGGCCGTGCAAATTGAGGTTTTGGCCGTGAAAACCCCCTGGGAAACCCACACGGCCGTGTAGAATTTCACACGGCCGTGCACAATTTCCAGCATGCACTCCTAAGCTTCGTTGATCTCGTTTGAGCTCGTTTGACCTCCGATTCAGGTGCCGTTTCATCCCAGATGCTCGTAGTCTTGTCCTCTTTCTTTTCATAAAAGGATTTCATGATTCTTTGTCAATAAAATGAGGTATAAATTCATTCTTTCTCAAGTCATTCCCGAGTTTCTCACCCTGAGTCGCCAATTGATCTCCTATTGACTTGAAACTAGCGCCTGGGCTTCACTTTACATGCTAGGACCTGAAATGTGACAAAGGAACACAACCTAGCGTAAAATAGTCCAAGAAATAAAAAACTCAATCCAAAATGATCAAGAAACGAGGGTGCAAACATGTGTAAATATGACGTTATCAAATTCCCCCACACTTAACCGTTTGCTTGTCCCCAAGCACACCCGACTCAAACCAATGCAACTCTCCAGAAATTTATAGAAACAGGCAACCGCATCATCGATAGAGGATTTCCTAGATCATTTAGCAGCTTACGAGGTCAACCGACGCACAAGTCATCTCCTAGCTTCTTCGGCGAGAACGCTAGTCTCGAGTCGGTATCATGGCAAATAGTGATTAGAGGACAAATGAATCGTAGACGAAGGGACTCTAAAAAACAAAAGATCATGGACTTACATTTTTAAGGTGCTCTATTTTCTTCTTGAAGATGGTTGAAACCCTTTTTTTCCTTTTTTTTTCTTCTTGTTTGTCTTTTTTCTCTTTTTTTTTCAAGGGTTCCAACTTGTTTTTTTTTCCTTCAGAAAACGGGGCTCCCACCTAGCAAAGGTTTTGAGGGAGCCTGGCTCTTACCGGCCATGCCGGGAGCGGATGTCTTGAGCCTCGTGCGGGGGAAAGAAATGTAAGGGGGCTGGAGGTAGTAGGTGGAAATTGGGAACATATTCTCGTCTCCCCTTACACACTTTCGCCCTTTTCGCACGGGAGACATTATTTTAAAGCACATTTTCGAGCACCTTTTACTTCAAAACATGATAGAGGTGTCCATGACAGGTAGAGAGTCCACAATACCACACAATTCAAGGGTCCTACGATCACTAATTCACACAATCAACCAACACAATATGAAGAAGAAATGAGACTTCTTAAATGCATCAACATTCTCCATAGTGCTACACTACCTCCCTAGGTTGCATATTACTATAAAGACTGTCAATTCAAAGCATACTGAGCAGGAAGTTGCAAGAAGCACGTGCTTGGAGCCCTCAAATAAAAATTTGGACAATGTACTAGGCTCCAAGCACACACATACAGCCAAACATTCACACGCATACATAATCGAACATCCCCCCACACTTAAGCACGACATTGTCCTCAATGGAGGAAAGATAAGGAGGGTAGAACGAAGTTACCAGATCAAGTGTGAATGATGGTGAACAGGGCTGGCGGTACATTCCAGGAGGAGAGAGAGAGCAGTCAAAACACAAACACCACACAAAATCTCACAAAGGTTGAGTTATTGACTCTAAAATCAAAAGACAAACTGACTCAACCGAAGAGACATAGGGAAAGAAAGTGCAAACCGACTGGTTGGGTTGCGTCCCAACAAGCGCTTCTTTCACGTTGTGAGCCAGACGATGGCTCTTAAAATTTGGTCCATGCTAGAACCTCCTTGAAGTTGGGGTTCTCGTTGGCGAGGCGGAGTCTCAAGTCACGAGCATGTGGTATGACTAGTGATGTAGGCTCGTGTACTTGATGAATATGAAGTCTCCACCCGTGAGACCTCTTCTTTTCTTCCTCTCTCGTCTCATTGCCCCAAACCAGATATGACAACATTGATTGACCACCATCGTGTCCACCAAGAGGGAACGATGTCGATGTGGCCTTGGTCTGGTAAAGAAACACAGCAAATGGGTCTTTGCCAAGCAGCTCCTCGAATTTTGGTGGAGATATCACAAGTAACTCATAGCCGATGCAAGCCTCTTCCACCTCAACTTCGTCCTCAGCTTGGACGCCAATTGCTTCTTCAAACCCCCTTCCTTCCTTATAATTTGATTCCTCCCCTGGGAAAAGATCAAGAACTTCCTCTAATTCACTTCTGTCATCCTCCAAAACTTCTTTCCTCATCCTTTCTCGCTCTTCTTCTTCTAGCACGTATTGGAGAGCATGTCGGCCATGCAATCTTTTCAATAAGATCAGCTTGCATTTCCTCACTCATGCCCGCCTCTTCAGCGCTCGGTGTGGGATGCGGAAAGGTATGGTCACCTACAACAGGACATTGCTGATCATGATCATCACAGGAGCTCTTCGTGACAACTTCTGTATGCTCCACGACATCCTCATGATTGACTTCTTCTTCCTCATTCTCTGCTTGTATTGTACCATAAAGGCTGTCTTGAGAAAACTGTGCACAAGCTTTCACAATGACCTCTGTGTTCTTCTTTATGCTCCGAAGGGTCTACTCTGTTTCACGGGGGAAGGAGAAGTCAGTTTGGGAAATGACCTCGATATGAGGATCCATCTCGGTAAAGGGTCTCTCAGGTACTCGAGCAATCTGCTCCACGAGAAGCCTCAAGTGATAATTTGGATTTGGCTTTGGACTGTAGCATGGCCCTGCCGGATGGCCCATGAAGGCTATGGCTAACTCAAGATCTGATGGCCATTCTGGTTGTGGGAGGAATTCTTCTTGATAAGGATATTTTTCTTGAAATACCCAGGGGTCTGATTGTTCTTCGTAGTAGGGGGTTGGTACTGAAACCCAACTCTATAATTTTCTCCTCTTTGGTTGCTCCAGGAAGTCTCGGGGTAATACCACTCGGGTGGTGGTGGCTACCCCCAATGATTGGAGAAGCCATGAGAATCCATGTTTCAGATCTGCACCAACAAAAACAGAACACCCAAGTGAAAAGCAAGGGTGGAAAAGAAAAGAAAAATGATAAAGTAACAAACTTCTGCCTTTCCTAATAATCTAGAAAGTCCCCGGCAACGGCGCCAAAAACTTGACACGCTACGACACAACACCTAACAATGGCCAAGTGTAACCAATGAAAGGGACTGCAGTATAGTGGTGCAAGTAATAAGTATCAAACCCTCGGGTCTCTAGATGTACTATTACTCAGCTTCAGTTCATTATCTAGCAAATCAGATTAAGGATTGATTAACTAAACTACTCTACTAACTAAACTTAGTAAAGCTACTAATTACAGTTTGGGAACTCACTTAGGTATGATTCCCCCTAGCTCCTCAATTAGGTTCAAGTTGTAATTCCTTTTGGTTGTTTTACTGTTGATTAAACTGCGGAAGATCCTAAATTAGCTTGGAATCTCTTAAGCTGACCAAGCCCTCTTAGACAGAATACCCAGCAGGCGACTAACCTTCACCGGGATAGACTGTTAAGGGGATTCACACAGATATCCACTGCTGGAATGAATTCCAGTACAAAGCAGTGAATTGACTGACTCTCACACAACCAATTCACTACTATCAATCAAGGAAGCTCTCTTAACCTAATCAGATTCTATCTATCAAAGGTTAAAGCAAAAATCAAGAGAATTTGATTAGGATTCAATTGACTCAATAAATCATGCCTCAATCGATTATAATCACACAATATAGCATCCAAAACTTCATACAAGAAAGATCCTAACATATGGAACTAGGGTTCCTCACAACCTAAGTGAAGGGAAGTTACTCCATAGAGAAGAGAGAGAACGCAGAAATCTAATCTGGATCTTCAATCTCCATCTCCAAGCTTGATTCTCGAGCTCCAATGGTGAAGAAATTCTCCAAAATAGCTCCAAGAATGGCTCTAGATCACCCTCTCTCTCTTTGGTTCGTTCCTTGGGTGTTTTGGATCCAAAACCCAACTCTCCCACTCCAAAAATCACAAAACAGCTTTTATACCCGCTGAAACTCGCACCCCCTACTTGCACGACTGTGCAAATTTAGGTTTTGGCCGTGCAAACCCCCTGGGAAACCCACACGGCCGTGCAGAATTTCACACGGCCGTGCACAATTTCTAGCATGCACTCCTAAGCTTCGTTGATCTCGTTTGAGCTCGTTTGACCACTGATTCAGGTGCCGTTTGATCCCAGATGCTCGTAGTCTTGTCCTCTTTCTTTTCATAAAAAGCTTTCATGATTCTTTGTCAATAAAATGAGGTATAAATCCATTCTTTCTCAAGTCCTTCCCGAGTTTCTCACCTCGAGTCTCCAATTGATCTCCTATTGACTTGAAACTTGCGTCTGGGGTTCACTTTACATGCTAGGACCTGAAATGTGACAAAGGAACACAACCTAGCATAAAATAGTCTAAGAAATCAAACTCTCAAGCCAAAATGATCAAGGAACGAGGGTGCAAACATGTGCAAACACGACGTTATCAGTATCCAACCACTCCTTTGCCTGTCCCTCTAGAGTGAACGCGAAGTAACTCAACTGGATGGCGTTCGCAGGAACCCCATTAATCTTGATTCCATTGATCAGCTCGTGGAATCGCCGTAGGTGCGATCTGGGGCACTCCCCGTCCTTTCCACGGAATACCATCGAGCCGTGCATTATGGTGATGATAGAGGTGCTCACCTCAAAGTTATTAGCTGGAACTTGTGGGTGCTGGATGGGCGACCTCATGTCTGTGGCTCTGGCTGTCTAGTAGTATCCCATGTTATGCTCATCAGGAACAATGTTCCTATCATTGTTGGTTCTCCCATGTCGTCTTCCTGTTTGCTGTACAGCTGCTCCAAATCTTCCTCCGCAACCAGTCGCGCCTTTAAAGCTCGCTTGAAGTTACGAAAAGTTCTTTCTAGTTCTTGATCCAATGGCAGTAAATCTCCCAAATGGATACTGGTCATGCAGTACCTGCACAAAATCAGCAAAAGCAACCCGTGAAGGCACACAGGTGGAAGAGAGAGAGAGAGAGAGAGAGAATGCAGTAAAGAAAATGCTAAAGTAACAGACCTTCACGTTTCTACAATAAACTAGAAGTTTCCCCGGCAACGGCGCCAAAAACTTGACATGCTACGACACAACACCAAACTGCGACCAAGTGTAATCGCAGAATGGTGATGCAGAATAATGGATAAGCTTAATTAATCAACCCGAGGTCTAGATCTACTGCCTACTCCGTGAACTTATATTATCTAGCGGGACTAAATGAGTGTAGGTGAATTCAAACTAAACAGAAAGAAAACAGTAATTTGTTCGAAGTTCTTAAGCAAGAGAAAAGTCACTGGGGATTGAGTCCCCCTAGCTCCTTAATTAGGTCCAAGTTGTAATGTCCTTTCGTTGATTTACTATTGATTAAACTGCGGAAGAGTAGAAAGTTCTACTCCATAGTGAAAGAGTAGAAAACAAAAATCAGAGGAATGATACTCATAATGATGTGTACGATAAGCTCTAGGATGATAATCTTCACTCCAAGGAAGAAATCCAAGCTTGATCGATGAAACCCAGCTCCAGAATTTATCCTACGGTTTGTTCTTATCACTTTCTCTCTCTAAGACTCTGTTTTTGCTCTGGAAATTTTATCCCCCTCTCGAAGACCTGAAACTGGGTTAAAAACCCAGAAATTCACGACCACGTGGCCAAGCCACACGGCCGTATGGAATCCTTACGTGCCCGTACAACTCGCCAAAATGCATCATTCGATTTAGTGACTTGTAGAGCGCTCAGAATTGCACGGCTGTGTCGAAATCCGGTCAGCCCGTGCGAAGTCTCTGGAAATCCCACACGGGCATAAATGGAACTTGCACGGCCGTGCGACAATATGGTCAGGCCGTGTGGCTTACTCTTTTTCCCATCAACTGTTCAAACTTCGTCCAATCAAACCCGAAATCGTGCACAAGCCTTCATTCACATACTAGGACCTGAAATCGCCTTAAAACTCAAGAAATGAGGCTCACACAGTATAAGAACGGTGGACAAAAATGTGTGCAAATGCCGAGTCATCAGTGGGTCGACGAAGGGCTTGGGTAGGAGGAGGATGAGGAAGGATAGGTGTTAGGGTACAATCCAAGTACCGCATCCCAAACACAAGGGAAGGGACCGTTGTATATTAGTGTCCACCTACCCAATTACTATGAGGCCTTTTGGGGAGGACACCCAAGAGTAAAACCATGCGGGGTTGGCCCAAAGTGGACAATATCGTACTAATTGAGCGCCCTCGTTATGACAAGTGGTATCAGAGCTTGGCTCAGTCCGGGGCGGTGGACGTCAGTTTGGTGGACCCTCATTCGGTGACCTCGGAATTTTAGATCTGCGTTTGTCAGGAGAGTCAAAGGCGATTCGCATCTGTTTGGCGGATTGATGACTCGATATTTGCACATGTTTTCCTCTTTGTTTCTTGATCGTTTAAGCTTGCATTATTGCTTCTTTGGCCTATTTTATGCTAGGTTGTGTTCCTTTGTCACATTTCAGGTCCTAGCATGTAAATTGAAGCATAGGCGCAAGTTTCAAGTCACTCGGAGATCATTTGGCAATTCGGGAGAAGAAACACGAGCATGACCTGAGGAATAATGGACTTCTACCTCATATTATGGACAAATAATCATGGAATTTTGTAATGGAAAGAAAGAGGACGAGACTACGAGCGTCTGGGATCAAACGACGACTGATTCGGAGTCCGGACGAGGGAGAAACGAAACATTAAACAGAGGTTGAGCAAGCCACACGGGCAAGCCTAAAAACCCACACGGCCGGGTGACCTGGCCATGTGGCCGTGTGGAAATCACCGAGCCTTCACACGGGCAGCTGGGAAAGCCACACGGCCGTGTGAACGAGAATTTCTGGTTAAAACCCGATTTTCAGCAAAAGGAAAGGAGAGGGCTGGGTTTTTGGTTCCCAAACACCCAAGGGACGAACCCTAGAGAGAGAGAGCGACTTGGGAACATTCTTGGAGCTATTTTGGAGGATTTCTTTGCCATTAGAGCTCGGGAATCAAGCTTGGAGATGGAGATTGAAGATCTAGATCAGACTTCTGCAGTCTCTCTCTTCTTTATTGAGTAACTTCCCTTCTTTTAGGTTTTGAGGAACCCTAGTTCCATGTGTTGGGATCTTTCTTGTAGGAAGTTTTGGATGCTATATTGTTTGATTATAATCTATTGAGGCATGATTTATTGAGTCAATTGAATCTTGATCAAATTCTCTCGATTTCTGCTTTAACCTATGATAGATAGAATCTGATTAGGTTAAGAGAGCTTCCTTGATCGATAGTGGTGAATTTGTTGTGCGAGAGTCAATCAATCCACTTCTTTGTACTGGAATTCATTCCAATAGTGGAGATCTGTGTGAATCGCCTTAGCAGTCTATCCCGGTGAAGGCTAGTCGCCTGACGGGTATTCTGTCTGAGAGGGCTTGGTCAGCTTCAGAGATTCCAAGCTAATTTATGATCTTGCGCAGTTTAATCAACAGTAGATCAACCAAAGGTAATTGCAACTTGGACCTAATTGAGGACCTAGGGGGAATCATACCTAAGTGAGTTTCCAACTTGTAATTAGTAGAGTAGTCAGTAGAGTAGTTTATAAATCAATCCTTAATCTAGTTTGTTAGATAAGGAAATGAAGCTGAGTAATAGTAACTCTAGAGACCCGTGGATTCGATATTTATTACTTGTGCCACTATACTGCAGTCCCTTTCATTGGTTACACTTGGCCATTGTTAGGTGTTGTGTTTTAGCATGTCACGGATCCACGAGAGATCCATGTTTACATCAGGTTTGGCGGATAAAGGGAGGTCCGCGTCTGGAAAGCAGATCAAAGAGAGTTCTAGGTTTGGATAATCCTTGTAACGAGAAGCCCATCGATACAAGGTGTCTGGCGGATCAAGATAATCATTGAGGTGAGAACACGAAGTTCGTGATCCTTGTCTTAAGGGGAGGATTGTTATGGGACAATCCAAGTAGCACATCGAAAATACAAGGGAATGAACCCTTGTATATTTGTGTCCACATAGCTCAATAGTACGAGGCCTTTTGGGGAAGATACCCAAAGGTAAAACCGTGCGGGCTTGGCCCAAAGCGGACAATATCGTACTAATTGAGCACCCCCGGTTTGACAAGTGGTATCAGAGCCCAGTTAGGTTTGGGGCGGTGGACGTTAGTTTGGTGGGACCCCCGTTTGGTGGCCTCAGGATTTGCGATCCGCGTTCGTTTGGTAGATCAAAAAGAGTTGTCCGCGAATTCCATTATCAAGAAGAACAAATCTTAATAGTATACCACTTCTACGAATAGCACAGGTGGGTAGATAGAGAATACCTAGGGGCGCGAGACAACTCTCTCTAAGGAACTCGGCAGTTTTCCTTGGCGATGGAAAATTCGTCCACCAGGTTTTATCAGTAACTGCATCCAATCTCAAACAAAATCCCAATTGTTTCGAACTTGCTCGTTCTGCGTCTGGGTTGTTTGGTTGATCCAGGAGAGATCCACATCTGTTTGGCGGATCAAAGAGATTTCCGCTTCTGGAAAAAATCCTTGTAACGAGAAGCCCATCGATACAAGATGTCTGGCAGATCAAGATAATCACTGAGGTGAGGACACAATGTTCGTGGTCCTTGGCTGGTGGGGAGGATTGTTAGGGTACAATCCAAGTACCACATCGGAAATACAAGGGAAGAGATCCTTGTATATTAGTGTCCACCTGCCCAATTAGTACGAGGCCTTTTGGGGAGGACACACAAGAGTAAAACCGTGCGGGCTTGGCCCAATGCGGACAATATCGTACTAATTGAGTGCCCCGATTATGTCGGCGACGGCAGTGTGGAGGTGAGATGTTCTCTCAACTAACGCTAGTAGAGGAAAATGCTCTTGAGACTTCTAAGATGAGCATCAGTTGTGCTCTTGATAATCGTGGGGATGAATCGTTACGACTTTCACAATAAGTTTAAGATGTTAGGGGAATGAATTATTATGACTCCCATAACTAGGTTTAAGTTCAAGGAAAGCCTGGATCGGCTCTCATACGTATGAGTTACGCAACTGGACTAGATAGTGAGGGATCTCTGTGTCACTGAAAGATTTAAGTCGAGAATCGAGTTTTAAGAATGGAGAGTAACTTTAACTCTCATACAGTTTTAAGAGTTAAGACTTTTAAGAGTGGAATTACAAATAAAATCCACCATTTTAAGTAATTATCTTAAGTATTAGAAATTTTAAGGGTAATATCTATTTTTTACCCAAACCTTTTTCAGATTCTATTATATTATCCAAACCTATCGAAATACTAATAATTAGCCAAATGGAGTATAGGGAAAGATAAGGGGAACGATGTTACCAGGGAAATGGACTGTCGCTGGACTGGAAATGGGATCGGTCAGAAGGGCCAGACTGGAAGGTGGACTAGTCCATAGAGCTAGAGTCATCAAAACATACTGGGTGATAGAAACCATAGTTCCTAGTGGAAAAACCGAAAACAGAGAAAAGAAAAACAAACTGTGGTGGAGTCGCCTCCCCACAAGCGTTCTTTTACGTCTTTAGCTGGACACAGAGGGTGGGTGCTCAGAGCGGTGTAGGAACAGGTTCCTCCAAGAGCGGATCCACATCACTCTTGAGGTACAACTTCAGATGGTGGCCATGCACACGACGGGTGTGACCACCAGCACCTGTCAACTCGACCTGGCCATCCGGTAGGATGCAAGCGAGTGAATACTCAGATGGCCAGGGGGTCATGGATCAGGAGCCGAGATCAGCTCATAGTGGTCTCCAGCTTTCTGTTGAGCAGGCTTAGCTACGTGCTGATTCGGCCGCCACTCCTCCTTAATCCGCTCTTTTGGTAACTAAGAAAGCGGGGGCAGTGGAGGAGGAGGGGGTGGAAAGTCCTGTAAAATGGGAGACATAGAAGGATACACGATGGCCTCGTGTACCTGGTGAGATAAAGCATGCACAGGCAAGATAACATTCATATTATTAGAAATGGAAAATGTTATATGCTCCTCGCCATCTCTCAAAGTCAGGGTCCCATCATGCACATTTATGAGAGCCTTGGCGGTGGCTAGGAAAGGCCTACCTAAAATAAGGGGCACTTTTGCGTCTTCATTGATGTCCAAGAAAACAAAACCCACAGGATAAAAGAATCCGCCAACCTTAACCAGGAGGTCTTCCACTATGCCCCTAGGATGAACTACAGATCGGTAAGCTAATTGAAAACTCATCCTAGTTCATTGGGTTCACCTAGGCCTAGGTTCTTGAACAATTTATATGGTATAACATTGATACTAGCGCCTAAATCCGTCAAGGACCTCTCTACATGCAAATTACCAATAGAGTACGGGATAATATAACTACTTGGGTCCTTCCGCTTCTGAGAGAGCTTGTTTTGCAAGATGGTCGAACACTCCTTGCTGAGCTCCACAGTGGCCAACTCGCTCAACTTCTGCTTTTTTGAGAGAAGATCCTTCAGGAAATTCGCATACTTAGGCATTTGAGATAATGCCTCCATGAAGGGCACTTGAACATTCAGCTTCACCACTGGTTGCAGCTCAGGAGCAGGCACCTCAACCTCCTTCTCCATTTCTTCTTCAACAGCTGGAAATGCCAAAGCAGGTCTCTCTCCCGCTTGTCTGGCCAGGACAGGTGGGCCTGCAATCACTTTGTTGTTCCTTGTAGTGATAGCATTACAATGGGCATTTGGGTCCTTCGGATTAGGAATGGTATGACCCGGCAAGGTACTCGCAGCCCTCTTTGCCACTGCTTGAGCCACACTCCCCAGCTGGGTTTGGATATCCTGCAAAATAGCCTGTGTTCCTCTAGCCAGCTTTAAGAGCGAGGAATTTACTCGAGGCCTTTTCCATGAACTGCTCGATAGTGTTGAATTTATGAGCACTGGAACTGGAAAGAGAACCTACCAAGTCCCGCAGTTCATCTATCGGATCATTTTTCACTAGGGTTGCAGGAGCTGCACCTGGCTGCTGGAAAGGTCACGGCTGCAATTGAGTAGCCTGCCCCTACATGGGCTTGTAGAGAGACTACTGCTGCTGCTGGAATTGCCCCTGCATGGGTCGGTATGGCGGTCTCTGGAAGCCTGGAGGTCCCTAGGAGACTAGTGGCTTAGGATTATTTCCACTCCAGGAGAAATTGGGATGCTGGTGCCACCCCTCGTTATAAGTGTTGCTGTAGTGGTCGAAATGCCTGACATTGCTGATAAAATCCAACTGCTCCTGGGGTTTGGTCGACTCCCTCATCGCCTGACAGTCTTCCACAGTATGATGGAAGCTCTCGCACCGCTGGCAACGCATTACCTGCTGCTGTCCTGTCCCTCAAACCATCCCAGTACGATGACCGAAACTAGCTTAGAAACAACCTACACCAAATCAGATGATTGGGTGTCCATAGCATGTACACCCCTGTCTGGTACTCGCCTTGACCTCCTTGTTGTACCCCAATCATATCCTTGTGCTGCCATCTCCTCAAAGAGCCGATTCAACTGCTGTGGCGTCTTAATCAACTGCTTGTCTTCGGGAAAGAGGGCGTGGTAGAAGGTGCGCACCTTGAAGGCATCATTGAAACTATGATTGGGACACTTCAGGAAAAGACTGATGTATCTTTCCCAAGCATCCCGAATGGTTTCATCTTCCTCCTAGGCAAAATGAGTGATTTGCTTCTGCAGGTCCGCCGTCTTCGACGGAGGATGATAGCGGGTGAGGAACTTGTCCGCTAGGTTGGCGAACGTAGTTATCGATCCCGGAGGCCGAGGGTCCAGCCACTCCTTGGCTTGACCCTCCAGAGTGAATGGAAATTATCTCAGCTAGATGGCATCGGCAGGGACCCCATTTATCTTGAACCCATCAATCAGCTCATGGAATTGCCGAAGGTGAAATATGGGACACTCCCCCTCCTTTCCACGGAATACCACCGAGCCGCGCAGCATGGTGATGACAGAGGTACTCACCTCAAATTTATTGGGATAAACTTGAGGGTGTTGAATGGGGGACCTCATGTCTGCGGCTCGGGCGGTCCAGTAGTATCCCATGGTGTACTCCTCGGGAAAGACCACATCATTGTCTTGTGGCTCACCCATGTCTTCCTCTTGGTTTATGTGCAGCTGTGCTAGAGCCTCCTCCGCAGCCACTCGCGCCTTTAAAGCTCGCTTGAAGTTCCTACATGTTCGTTCAAGCTCTTGGTCTAACGGTAGTAGTTCTCCTGACTGGCTACGGGTTATGCACTAACTGCACACATAATGCAAACACAACCCGTGAAGACACACAGGTGGAAGAGAGAGAATGTAGTAAAGAAAATGCTAAAGTAACAAACTTTCACTTTTCTACAATAACCTAGAGTCCCCGGCATCGGCGTCAAAAACTTGACACGCTATGACACAACACGAAACTATGACCAAGTATAATTGCAGTTCGGAAATGCAGAATAGTGGGAAGTTCAATTTATCAACCGGGGTCTAGATCTACTGCCTACTCCGTGATTATCTATTATCTAGCGGGACTAAGTATAGTGAGAGTGATTGTAAACAAAAGCAGTAAGAAAGCAGGAAATTGTTCGGTTTTCAAAAGCAAGGGGAGAGTCACTCGGGAATGAGTCCCCCTAGCTCCTTAATTAGGTCAAGGTTGTAATTTCCTTTATTTGATTAACTCTTGATTAAACTGCGGAAGATCTGACAATAGCTTGGAATCTCTTAAGCTGACCAAGCCCTCTCAGACAAACCACCCGACATACGACTAGTCTTCACTGGGATAGAATGCTTAGGCAATTAACACAGAACTCCACTACTGGAATTGGATTCCAGTACAAATTAGTGAATCGACTAACTCTCGTATAATCAATTCACTACTACCGATTGAAGAAGCTCTAACAACCTAATCAGATTCTATCTATCTAAGGTTTTAGCAAAAATCAAGAAAATTTGATCAGGCTTCAATTGACTCAATAAATCATGCCTCAATCGATTATAATCACACAGTATAGCATCCAAAAGTCATTACAAACATGACCCCTAACACATGGAACTAGGGTTCTTCATACCCAAGTGAGAGAGAGTTCTAGTCCATAGAGAGAGAGAGAGAGAGAGAGGAAACAGAATAAAAACAGTCATACTCATAATGATGGGAATAATCTGCTTTGGAATGATAATATTCACTCCAAAGATGAAATCCAAGCTTGATTGATGAAACCTAGCTCCAAAATAACTCCTAGGGATTGTTCTTCGCACTTTCTCTCTCTAGGACTCTGTTTTTGCTCTAAAAATTCGCCTCCCTCTTCAAAGACCCGAAATTGGGTTAAGAAGCAACATTCCGCGTTTGCACTGCCAGACCGCACGGCCATGCAACCTCATAGTCTGCCCGTGCACCTTCAAAATGCGCCATTTCATTTAATTCCACCAGGGGGGTGCACGACCAGTGCACGCCCCGTGCAATGTGAGAGTCTGGCGGCGCAATCCTCTCGCTGAAATCATCACGGCCACCAATTCATATCGCACGACCATGCAACTTCTCGGTAAATCCTGCACGGCCACAAAGGCCAACATGCACGGTCGTGCGCTTTCCCGTCCTGACCGTGCAACGTGTCTTATCTCCCTTCGCTCGTCTCGATTTCGCCCAATCAACTCCAAACTCATGCTCAAACCTTCATTCACGCATTAAGACCTGAAATTTCATAAACAAGAACAACCTAGCGTAAAATTGGCTTAAAACCCAGATCCGTGCCTCAAACAATATAAGAATGGCGGACAAAAACATGTGTAAATATCGAGTCATCAATGGTCGTTCTTCTCGGAAGGGAGATTGATCATAAAACCTGATTCTGTGGCTTCCACCCACTTGATTTCTCCATAAAGCTCTAGGGTACCCCCATTCGGGTGGTTGTGGATACCCCCAGATCCCATTGGGATCCTTCATTCAACCTACACACACATAAACACTAAAAAGAAAATCAAGCAAACTCAAATCACCCTTCAAATTGAAGAGTGGGTGAACAAAACACAAACGAAACACAATAATAAAAACGACTAAAGTAACAAACCCAAGCCCTTTTCTGATAACATAAAAAAGAATATCTCCGGCAATGGTGCCAAAAACTTGGCTCGACTAACTACATATCCCAATCGGCGGCCAAGCATAAGCGACGACCGGTGTAGCACATGGTAAGCAAGCAATAAAAATTTAACCAAGCATAGGTCTCCTAGGCTTACCCTACTTCGAGTTTAGGTTTCGCTATCTAGCCAACCTAGTATATTGATTAGGAGAACTAACTAAACAACCTAGCTAACCACTAACCTAGCTAATTACAAGTGATGGAGCCCTATTAGTTTTGAATCCCCCTAGTTCCATCATTTGGATCAAGGTTGAGTACTATCCTAGCTCGACTGACTCAATTCATCTACCATATAGGATCTAGGCTCCCTCGAGTGTCAATCCGGAACAACGTAGTCGTGGATGGTAATGCTCTATTCAACCTAGGGTTTCCTATATTGTCAAGACATTGACCTAATCGACTCCCTCAGGGATTACCCAGAACTATGGAAGAAAGGAGTGACCCGAAGACGCCAATAATGGGCACTAACGGGATTAAATCCCTCATAGGTCAAATTGACATGAAGTGGAAACCAAACTCATGCAATTCAAGAATTACTATGTTTTTAAGAGTTAAAATTTAAAGGGTAGAAGTATAAGTAACTTCCACAAGTTTTGAGGTGAACACCTAGGGAAATAACCAGAGGTGCTTCACATTTAAGTAACGACATAGACTGATACCAACTCTCTCACCAAGCAGTAGTAAAGGACCAAGTGAGCAGCCAGTTGTAGAGCAATTAGCTAGAGAGTAACCAACTAGAGGACTATAGTACTAAGATTTTCAATTTCATGTAATTTAGTAGTACTTGAGACTTGATGCGAGTTTACTAATAATATTTTCGCTTATGAAAGTTTTAAGAAATTTTTATTTCAATGCAAGAATTTAGTATATCATATTTATGAAAATTTTCCCGCTATCTTGACAAATCTTTTCAGTTCCTATTTTGGGTTAGGGTTTAATAAAGGTATTTTGATGATAGTAGTTCCCACCTGTGTTAGGGTATAAGAACTTCTAACCCCTGGAATAGGTGGCTGCAATAGAGAAACAGGGCCTAGGTAACCATTTCTAGCATGGCTTCCTCCCTCTCAGTTGGTTTCCCTCTAGCTAAGGTGAGTTGCTCTGTCGGCAGCGTAACAGTCGTTCCTTGATCTCTCTTCTCTCCTTCCAGGTTTCTATCTCTAAAGATTTATTTATAGGCCTTTCATTAGGCTTTTTGGGAAGAAAAAATCGTAGCTACTGTATCATCCAGCCAATCGGAAAAGTCCAAACTTGTAGCCAACGGATGAGGAAGCTCCCAAGTAAATTTTTGATGAAGTAGAGGCGACAAGTAAAATGACAGCAACAACGCCGTTTTCTATCATGAGGCGTCGTTTTGGTTG
The DNA here is from genome assembly GCA_946122785.1 of Linum tenue. NCBI lineage: Eukaryota > Viridiplantae > Streptophyta > Magnoliopsida > Malpighiales > Linaceae > Linum > Linum tenue. The sequence goes on from CAMGYJ010000005.1 coordinate 63,132,278, forward strand.
CATTTTCCTTAAGGTCGTCTTCTCTTCGAGTCTCCAGCAAGTGAATTTCGATGTCCCCTTCGACTACCAAGTGGTCCATTTTACTACTTTTGACCTGAAAATGCACAAAGCACTAAGAAATACGCATCAAACCCGCAAAAGCAATCCTAGGGTTTCTAAAAGATACTTGAAGCATTCATAGCACGAAATGAAGCCGATGATTACTAGTTAGAGTTGTTTTCACAACTTTGTAGAGAGAAAGGTGGCATAAGAAGGAGATGGGAAGATAATAAGTTTTAAATACATCAACCATTTCATATGTTATCAAAATGTAGTAAATAGGGTTTTTTGTTGTCGAACTGTCAGTAAAAGTGTTTGAGGAAGTAGTATTGAGTTCTCCTCAAAATCAACCATCTTTCTATATGATTTCCTTGCAGATCAATCTTTTGGTTATTCAAAGATTTTGCAAATCTCCCAATATTTCCATCTTATGTATCTCCTCTTGTTTGTTAATATCATAGTGTATGTATAAGTCTTTCCCTCCATAAAACTCTTTGTTAGAACTCAACTTAATCAGTCCTCTTTCGAGGCTCCATGGTACTTTCATAGTATATCGTAGATCTTGCGTTGATGATGGCTTGGTAGCACTATACACTAACTGATTGTTGGAATTGTTGGAGATATAAAAAAGATGCATAAAGGATGTAGCGATCCCCACAGGAGGGGGTTGAGAGAAAAAGTAGGAAGATAAGCTAGAGAGAGTCCATTGAATATATTGTATTCATAAATATAGATACAATTAGACCATCTCAAACCCTAGGACTAAAGTTCCAAAGTCCAAAAATATTTGCCATCCAATGTAAGACCAAAGTTCCAAAGTGCTAGAATTTGGAGAAATTTGGACCAGATTTGGCATACAAGAGGATAAGAAGGACCAAGTTATGGTGATCCCTCTATTGCATAAAGATCCATGCGATGCATGGGGTTATGGGATGCACTGCAGGAACAGATGCGCCCCCTGTCGCACGTTCGGCCAACAGTTGCCTCGTGTTCTAGTGGTTAATTGTAGAGCAATTTATGTATAAAAACAATTTTCTTATAGCCCATCAAATTAATCACAACTTCTCTTTTGAAGTCCAACAACTATTTATTCCAAAAATCTTTATAAATAGATACCATTTCTTCACTACCGTTTTCATCAACCTCCGCCATTTTCTCTCCTTCTATCATAAACACAATTCCTTTTCTTCCCATCAAACAAAAAAATCCTCTTCTTCTCAAACTCTTGATCATGTCTCAAACTATTCTCCCTCCAAAATGGAAGGATGATGAAGATGAAGTGTTATGCAAGGTTTGGACTCAAATTTCAGAGGATGGCTCTGTAGGTCACTTCAATCCACGATCGAGTTTTAGGTGAGTTGGAGTCGTGTTTCCTGCTAAAGGATGGGAGATTTCATGCATTGAAACGGTCTTGGATGCTCGATGGAAGACCACCAACCATCAATATGGGGCAAGGAATGCAATGTCGAAGCAGGACAAGCGCTACACCAATCACTACAAAAGAAACAGGCTTTCGTAGCGATAATAAAAGAGCGGTCCCAAGGCCCGTTGCCGCAAAAATCATCCCACTCCAATGATAGCGAATCAAGCAGCGGTAAACAAAACTGCTTCATGTGTTGTGAGAAGGGATTCTGGGTGGGCTTAATTCGTTTCTCATTTTTTGGTATTGTAGTAAGGACGCGTTTAGAGGGATGGATCTGACTTAATTTGATTTTGAATTTTTTATTTACCTTCTTTCGTCCCTTCGCCTCCTTCAAAGGACTCCCATCCTAACCCAATTTCAGTCTACCTAAAGCATAAAAATCATTAGAAGCATTATTATCTGTCACCGGGCCTCCCTCTAAATTGGTAGAACCTCGCACTTGCTGGCCAGACTTCACACTTGGTAGCAAGTGACGAACCTCCTTTTGATTCATAATTTCCTAAGAAATTGCTATAGTGGAGAAAAGAGGAAGATGACAGCGACAACGAGAGCAATGAAGAATTTATGCTAATCATAGTGATGACGCCGAAGACAGAGGGAAAAGGTTAGAAAGGGTTTGGATCTAGGAATGCATGTTTGTTTTTCTTGGAGTTTTTTTTTATTTCTTAGATTTGATTCTGGTTTTCTTTATGAATCGTTGGGGTTTCACGGACTCAGAGGAAGCAAAAGAGTGGAGGTGGTCTGAGTGATGCCAGTCGAAGGAAGAGGAGGTGAGGACGGCGCCAATGGCTCAGATCTCTCTGGCAGCGCAGAGGTAATCTTACAGCCGGTGTGTTTTGGCGAGAGTTCAATTTCCAATTTTGATTTAGTTTTTCATTGTTCTTATTTTGATTTCACTTTTCCTTAATTTTGCTTGGTTTAAGGATAGTGGGTTCTCTGTCTTATCCTTTATGGGTGGCTCAAGTGATAAAATGATGCTCACTAACTACTACCCCTGATAATGGCAAGTATATCACTGCTAGACTTGCAGTACAAGGGATTGAAAACACCCTAGGGTACTTCTATTAAGTTCTATTATAATCTAATTGACATTTAGTTGGATTTGGTACAAAGAAAATGTTCCATGATGGAAACAAGACGAAGTTCTATGGTGTGAATACTTGCAACATATTTGGAGGGGAATTGCAACATATTTTTGAATCGCACTGAATGCACCACAATAAAAGTCCAAATTAAGGTCCAAGTATAGACCTTAACTGGGTGCAGTACAGGGTAAGTATGTTTAAATATCGACCCGGACCGGTTCATATACCCCTACTTTGATTGCTTGAAACATTATCTAGCGGTTGGTTTTTGGTGAAAACAATAATCTATAGCTAAAGCATTTAAAAGGTAAATGGATTTGACACTAATTGAGAAGGCTTCACCCGGGTGTTGCTCCCCCTAGTTAACAATTATGACTTGTTGGATCGAATGATCGTATGTGGTGAGAGGGTTGTAAACCGTAGGGAAGTGTAATAAGTAGCCAACTCCACTGTCCTAGTCTCTAGGTCGAGGCAAGCGGATATGTTCTAAGCCACCAACGTGACTCTCTTGACCTATTGACTAAGGGTTGGTTAGACTTCACCCTCAAATCAGAGTTCGGATGGCCACCCACAACCAAACCCTAAGTGATAATACGAAATAAGAGGTTTGCCCTGCATTAACCAAGATAAGAGACAATGAATTGCCTAAGAAAACCCAACATTCAAACCTCTTTCAAAGAAAGGAAGAGGTTTTCTCTCTACCTAGGTTAGACTGGCAATTAGATTGATAGGCTTTCACACAATACAATCATTCATGAATAATGCCTGCACATTCACATTAAACCCAGCCACACTCAAATCATTCAATCCATAAAAGCATTCACATAATTGTAGCTAGGGACTAATCCATGCAAGGAGAAGGGAAAACACAAGAGAGAAGAAGGGAAACCATCCAAGAGATGATAGCCTTGCTCCGTGTGCTGAAGAGATCCTCCTTTGGTAGAGAAATTCCCAATTCCTTTCACAAAGATGAAACCCTAGTTTCTCCTCTTCTTTGGTTCGTCACTTTCTCACTGTAGAAATTTCAAGAAGAAGAAGTTTCTCACACTAGGTCTCTCCCTTTTTTCCCTCAGCTCAACCTCCTTTATATACCCATATCGGGCTCTGTTCACGGTCTTAGTTCACGGTCGTGAACTGAAAGCTCGGATCGCAAAATAAAGTCGAAAAGTGCCGCAACACTAATCCCAGTTCACGTGCAATGGCCTAAGTTCACGATCTTACGACCGTGAACTGACTAGTGTCTAGTGAAAGTTGTTTATGCTCTGAATGCCTGGCTGTTAACAGGTAGCGCCTCCAGTTCATGGTCTTAGTGACCGTGAACACACGGCCGAAACTGTGATATGCTGTTGTTTCCATCGTTTGACTTGATTTTTCACACTTTCATCCAACTTTTGACTCCGGGGTTGGTTCCACCTGCCAAAGTCTGAAAAACAACAAAACAAGGCAAAACCCGGCATAAAACCAAACCTCCCGGAGTAAAAATGCTTCAAACGACCAGGCAAATCGAGGGAAAAAAGTGTACAAATGAGCCCGAATCACTCCCCCGCCCTTAGACGTTTGTTTATCCCCAAGCAAACCATTTTCAACCTAGTTGATATCTCAACATAACAAGATAACTTGGGGATAAATCAAAAGGCACAAAGCGGTGAATCTCAATGACATGAACCGCCTCAAACAATACTGGCATCCACAACAAACGACATTCGATTGCATCAAGAATGGGCAAATGAAAAGTTCTCACTCGTTCACAAATCAATGGAAGTCTCGACCGGACTACTCACCAACCACAATTAACCATGCATAGAACTCAAGTCCAAGAAACAAACAACGGGAAACATAGGTCCTCACCGGGGTAAGATATGAACATGCAAAACATGAATGAATCACTCACTCTCGACCAGTGGGGTTCAGATTTGTTATCATCACTAGCTTGTCTGGAGGTCTTAGACACTGGTTCAAATGACTGCAATTGTCTTGGAAATGGGGAAAAGGCTTTTTGGGTGGTGGCAAACATGGCATGAGGTCTTAAATCTTCAACCAAAAACCCAAGGTTCTATGGTCTCGACTAAGAACCTTTCCTACAAACAAATGCCACTAGCATCGGCCAAAAACCACACTTCCCTTCTTCCAAACCACTACCAATCAAGAACTACATTCAAGCACACTTCTCCAGCCTATCTTACTATTCACATTTCAAACCTAGTAGTGAAGGAGGTCATAAGAAAATTTAGGCGTTTCAATGGCTTGAGTGCCAAGAATTCCTTTCTAGAGCATACACTTAGACTTTTGTGGCCACTCTCTACTTTTATTTACCCCATTTTATTACCTCTTTTTCGTTTCTTTTCTTTCTTTTTGTTCTTCCTTTCTTTTTCTCTTTTTTTTTTGAGGGGAGTACTACAGAGCTCAACACATGTCACTTCCTTTATTTAACGAACAATGCTCTCATTTTAAGAACTTCCCTCCAACACTACCTTCTCATTTCTTGCAAGAACCGTGCAAAACTACCTATGTAGATCCTCAATGGAGCTCAAAAGCGAGAACTCCGAGACACATGGATGACTCAAACTTTGACACGAAGAAAGGATGGGTCGGGGTCGTTCTTTCAATCACCATTAAACTCATTGAGCGCGAAGCTCCTAGCATTTGAACGACCCCCAAAGTCACACGACTCAAAGGGGTTGATGAGGGGATAAAATGTTTCGGGACAATCAACTTTTGGGCGTGGGCTAATCCTATGCCTCCATCATAATCTCTAGTGACAATGGTAAATGTTACACACCATGGCAAGAGGGATCTATCACACACGAAAAGGATGATCGACACAAAACTCACATGGCTACCTAGCCGCCCAATCGTCTATTACAATTCGAAAACTTCAACGCATGGCAATTATAATCAAGAAGTAACCAAGTCAAGACACCCATTCATTTAAGCACACATGAGAACTAAGCTTTTGCACAATCCTAATGCATTCTCAGTCATCATAATAGGATGCACTCGATTACATGTAACAATTCAATATCGATACCAAATAAGCACGAGATTTACCCACCAACCAGCCATTTTGATCATGCATTGCTTGGAGCCCTCAAATTGTTCAAATTTGGGCATACATCAAGGCTCCAAGCATGTACTCACACACACAAGCATAATAGTAGACTACCCCCCCCCCCCCCCCCCCCCCCCACACACACACACACATAAGCTTGACATTGCCCTCAATGGCGTAAAATAGGGGGAGAATGATGTTACCAAATGGCTTGGTGAATGAAAGTTGGAGAAATTCCCTGGGTAGGATGTTTGAGCTTCAAAGGAAAAACAAAACTCACAAACACACACACATTCTCGCTCGAGGCAAGGTTACATAACAAAGTTTCACAATACGATTTAAAACAAAGAACTCACAAGGTACTAGTTCACACACTAATTAAGGAGAAAATAAAAAGAAAAAGAGTTAAGAGTTTGCAAGGGAAGAAGTGGGTCAAAAGAAATCGGCTCTACCACATGTCTCCCTCGATGGCTACCTCGTCGTGTCAAGCTCACTCCTCGTCATCCGAATGGACGCCCTGGCATCGAGCCATCCTCTCTATGAGATCGACGGTCCGTTCGAGTCGAGCAATGACTCTCACATAGTGTTCCTTGAGGCGATCCACTCATTCCTCGAGGTGGGGTCCGGAGGTAGAGGGTCCGGCCCCTGATGATGATGATGCAGCTAATGATGGTGGTGGTGCAGTGTGTCGGCGGTGATCGAGAGCTCTGGGAGGAAACTCTAGATCAGGCTGCACTGGTGTAGGATCGACCTAGGGTTGCAGAGCTGCTGAGTGTCGAAGGCCCTCGAGGAACTCAATTCCTCTCTCCCCTTGAAGCACCAGCTTCATGTTATAGAGGGTCTCCGCTGGAAACTACTTCGTGCGGCCGATGATAGAACACCACGTGGCATCCAACCCAAAGTGTTGGGCTAGTCTGGTGATGATGCCCCTCAAGTGCATCATGTTCACTTGGTCCCAGCCCTCGCATCGAGCGAAGGTGGTAGCAACCATGGCTCCCAGATGGGGCGGATCAGCTGGCCGGTTCAGGGAATGGAGGGCTATCAACCCTCTGTTCATGATCAAGTGCCCTGCCAGCAGGCTGGGGGATGACGTACTTTTTCAGGAGGGTGTGCCGGATTCTCCACAGTGTCCTGAGCTTCACAACATTGGTGTTGGAGCCCTTGAACTTGTCCTCCTAGTACTCGGTGCGGTAGATGGTTGGGAAGGTTGGCTGGTAGTGGAAGTCGGCAGTGTACTTGATAAAGCACCAAGGGGGTGCTTTTGATCAAAGTAACGCAGCAAACACACTCTCGAACGATAACGATGGAAAAGGTAGAATTTCGCCACAATCAAGTGTTTACTTGATTGATAAGAAAACTCGTAAACCGATTCTGGAATCCTCACCGAAAAGATTGAAAACGGTTCCCAAATTAGCAATGGAATTTCTCACACAACTAACTCAAGGGTTTGATTCTTGAGAACTCTCAAAGAACACAATTCTCACAAAGGAGCAATTTTCATTCAACTAAAACTTGGATGATTTACAACGTGAGAATGAAAGCTATTTAAAGACAATAAAATCCTAATACAAACCTAATAGAACTAGGAAACAATTATGGTAAAAACAAACTCTAAAAAGGACTCAAAATTCGGCCATAAACTTCCTTTCTTGGCGCACAAGTAAGCTGCCAGCAAAACAGTCAAAAGGCAGCTTTCGTACTAACTTCACACCTTTCGTTGAAGGCCTTCCAGAACTCCAATCATTTATCCAATTCCTTCCCTTGGTAGATAAACATTCCTAATTTCATGTTGTAGAAGCCTTTTGACTTGAATCCCATCCATGCTCCTTGAATTGAGCTCCAAAGCAGGCTTCCCAAATCAGTTTTCTGCCTTAGTCATTTTCTGGCAGTTTTCCAGTTTTGAGGTAGCAACTTTGAGGCCTTGGAAAACAACCTTAATGACATCATCTGGATCCACAAAGCATACCATTGGAAAGATGGAAACTAGATCTGCAAAAATAACCCTTAAAATGGAATTTCCACCAAGCCAATTGGAAGAACCATGCCTCCAAAGTAAGTACCCTGAACATGGATTTTGACACAACCAAATTCTGCCCTTCTTCTTCCCAACTTCGTTAGCTTCTTCGTCAAGTAAATTAAACGTGTATAATGAACCATTTGGGATCATATCAGTACTGCCTCACCGTCATATTTGTTTGGGTGTGGTCGAGCCCCATGGTCTGAGCGAAGCCATCATATGTCAGAACCCTCGGGTGACCTCCCAACATGAACTCCATGTAGGGTCTACTCCTCTTACTCCCCGGAATAACGTGGGAGAAAGTGGAGCAGAACTCCACCCAGAGCTCTCGGTAGATAAGCTCGTCCACTGCCAGCAGCTGCCTCCACTAAGGGGTACTGAGGACCCCTGACATCGCTACCCAGCATCTGAACATGTTGAACATATCCAGATCGAGCATCCAATGAGTCCCAGCCTCACTATACCTCCACTAGCCAAACTTGGCCCCGTACTTCGCGTGGTTCACCAATTAGCTAGTGAACTCGTGCTCCATGTCGACCATCCTACAAATCATCCAAACACACACACCATACGTGGAAATAATTTTCAGTTTCATATCAAGTGGAGAAAAGATTTCCCGCACACTTAGGTTTCCAATACGGTCCTATACATTGAAGGCTTTTCACAAGACCGGATTTTGGACAATTAAGCTTTGATGCACACGAAGCTCACCGAGGCATGGTTCTAGGTGGTTCATGGATTATCAATACAAAAAATCAAACCTAAACCATGCCCCGATGGCTTCAACCATCAATCAACACTCACTGATTCACATTCATTCATATTTTTGCACTTGGTGGCAAATTTTCATATTCAACCATAAATTGTACCCAAATTTATACCCAACAAGGCTCAATTAAGCTCATGCATCATCAAACATCATTCATTCATACTAGTCTGCTAGTCCCTCACACTAATTTCTACAGTCAAGAATCAATTCACAAAAATTAACCTCACCTCATACGGTTCTCCAACAAATGATATGGAAAAAGTTGAAAACAACCATAGAGACTAAAATAGGGTTGAGGTGGAAGTGAGGGGAGGGCGAGGGTGATGGAAGCCAAAAAAAATGCAGTTAAAACTGGCTGGAGAGGGGTCACCGGAGCCTCGCCAGAAAAGAATCAATTGCGCCCAAATCACCCAAACTTCAGGCGAAGGTGCGCTTAGATGAGGGGAGAGTGCGTCTGCAATGCGTTTAGGGTTTGGTGGTCGGAGGTCACCGGAATCTACAAAAATCAACGGAAAATCGCGGTTTTCCGGCGAGTTTTTGAAAATTTCTGGCGAAAAGGGGCGGTCGTGAAGTGAACTGAGTCGTTAACGCCCCTTTTATAGGCAGAACCCTCAGTTCACGGATGAAGGTGTTAGTTCATGGTCACTAAGACCGTGAACATAACTCCCTGACCGTGACCTGAGGTTAAACGATCAGTTTTGAAAACAGGGGGAGCACCCTCAGTTCACGGACGGAGGCACTACTTCATGGTCATTAAGACTGTGAACTGGAAGCCCAAACCGTGAACTGAGTGAAAAACAAGACACCTCCTTCCTTTAGCTCCTTAGGGTGGCCTCTTTGCTAGGCACTTTCGGCTTACCCTTATCTTTTGGCTGGGAGGAGGCTTGATGAAGCTGATCCCTCCACACTCTCTTCTTCTTTCCTCCGGGCTTAGCACCCGCCTTGGTTTCCTGCACCTCCTCATCAAATGGAACACACACACTACTGGGGTTTGCCTTGAGAGGCCACCTCTACTTCCATTCATACCACTCGAATCCAATTCTTTCACCACATCATTCTTAACATTAGGATCAATTGAAAGAGTACGTTGCTCCTCCCCATCTCTCAACACCAAAGTTCCCTCATTAACATCGATTAGGGCCTTGGCGGTGGCAAGAAAGGGGCGTCCTAGTATGAGTGGCCTATCTGCATCATAACTGATATCGAGGATAAAAAAATCCGTCGGATAAAAGAAATTTCCAACTCTCACTAGGATGTCCTCAACAATACCCCTAGGACTAATAACAGAGCAATCAGCCAATGTGACACTAAGCTTAGTGGGCTTCAATTCACCCAAATGCAACTTCTTAAAAAGTTGGTAAGGCGTCACATTAATGCTTGCCAACAAGTCCGCCAAGGATTTTTCTATATGATGATTTTCGATGCAAAGGGGTATAGTGAAACTACCTGGATCTGGTTGCTTTTTAGGCAACTTGTTGAGGATAAAGGCGGAGCACTGCTCGCTCAAGGTGACATTGGCGAGGTCTTCATATTTTGGCTTCTTGTCGAGAAGCCCCTTGAGGTATTTTGCGTACCTCGACATGGGCACCATGGCCTCCAAGAATGGAATGGTGAGGCGGAGTTTCTTGAGTATCTCCATGAATCTTCCACACTCCGCCTCCAATCGGTCATTGTGCATCCTTGTGGGGAAAGGAAGAGGAGGCTTGTACTGAGCCACTTGTGGTGGCATCGGAAATGTCTTCTTAGGCTCTTATTCCATTTCTTCCATTTCTTCGGGATCATTGACCGTTGGAGGGGTTCCTCTTCTTCATCCACTTACTTTGAAACAACTTCCGGGATAACCCTCCCAGTACCCAAAAGAATAGCATTGCACCCGGCATTTTGGTCTTTGCGGTTGACAATGGTTTGAGAGGGTAGGGCTCCCCTTAGACTGTCGGTGAGGATCCCAGCAAGATTGCCAATTTGCACCTTCAAGTTTTGATGGCTTGCTTGATGGCTCCTTAGTCCCACCTCAACCGAGGTAAGCTTTGTTGTTGCCACTATCCATAAATTGCTCAATCTTATCGAACTTTCGAGTGCTTGTGCTCACATAAGTGGTCACAAGGTCTTCAAGTTTTGCAAACTTATCGGGTTGTTGGAACTCTTGACCTCCTTGAACTTGAAACGGTTATTGGAAGTTAGAGCCTTGGAATTGTGGCCTTTGTTGAATGAAAGTAGGTCTTGGTTTATAATTTCCCGTTGTTCCTTGGAAACTGGGGGTCTTGGCTTGTTTGGAGTAGACCAAGAGAAATTCGGATGATTTCGCCACCCCAGGTTGTAAGTGTTTCTATAAGGGTTATTCCCTCTAGCATTGGCAATGAAACTCACTTGCTCCTCGGAGGTGCTCGAATCCTTTATCATTTGACAATGAGAAATCTCATGGTTGGTACTTGAACACCAATCGCACGGCATTACCGGCCTCTTAACATGCTTCTTGTCCTCTAGGAGTGCCTCAATCAAACGATCAATCTTGGCTTCAAGCAGGGTACTTGCTCCTACACTTTGCACTCCTCTTGCGGTGCTTCTCTTTCCACCACTCATAAAGCCCCAATCATACCCTTTACTTGCCATGTCTTCAAGCAACTCGGTCACATGGGGTGGAGTCATGTTCATCAATTTCCCTTGACATAAGGAGTCAATGAGGATCTTGTTCGTCTTGGTGGAGACCGCCATAGAAAGTCTCAATCCGGAATTACTCCTCGAAACCATGATGTGGGCATTGTAGGAAGTAATCGGAGCACCTTTCCCTAGCATCCCTCAATGTTTCATCTTCCTCTTGCTCAAAATGGGTGATCTTCTTGCGCCGCTCCGTCGTTTTTTGAAGGTGGGCAATACCGAGTCATAAACTTGTGAAGCATTTTTTCCCACAAAGTGATCGAGAGAGCCAGCCTATTGTTGAGCCACCGAGACGCATTCCCCGCAAGAGAGTAGGGGAATAGCCTCAACTTTAATGCATCATCGGGGACACCATTGATCTTCAAACTCCCGCAAGCTCAATGAACTTCTGAACATGCTCCCTTGGGGACCGTTGCTAAGCCCAAGGAATAGGGCATCATTTTGAATCATGGTGATAAGGGAAAGCTTGATCTCAAAATTGTTGACGGCCACTTGTGGATGTCGAATGGTGGGTTGGATATCCAACGGTCTTGGAGCAATGTAATAGCACATGGTCCTTGGTTGCTCCTCCATGGTCGCTCCTCCTTGAGTGGGTTGATTAGCCGCCATCTAGGCTTCACCAACTTAACCCCTTCCTCAACTACAACTTCCTCTTCTATCCTCCTTTTTTCCTCTGCTAGTTCCCTCTCGCGAGCCAAATGTCGGAGAGTGTGGTTGAGATCCTCGTCTAGTAGCGCCAAAAGTGTCAGATTACTCCGGGTCATACACCTCCCTGCATAAACTCAAAAGAACCACAACACTTCTAGCACAAACAAGATTTGCACACACAAAAACGAAATTTTAAAAGCTAGATTAACACCAAACAATCTTTTCAAAATAATAAACCGTCGGTTCTCAGGCAACGGCGCCAAAAACTTGACTCGCGTCGAATGCACCACAATAAAAATCCCAATTAGGGCTCAAGTATAAACCTTAACTGGGTGCAGTACAGGGCAAGTATGTTTAAATATTAATCCAGGCCGGTTCATGTACCCCTACTTCGATTGCTTGAAACATTACCTAGCGGTTGGTTTTTTATGAAAACAATAATCTATAGCTAAAGCGTTTGCAAAGGTAAATGGATTTGACACTAATTGAGATGGCTTCACCCGGGTGTTGCTCACCCTAGTTAACAATTAAGACTTCTTGGACCGAATGGTCGTGTGTGGTGAAGGGGTTGTAAACCGTAGGGAAGTGTAACAAGTAGCCAATGCCAATCTCTTAGTCTCAAGGTCGAGGGATGGGGATATGATCCAAGCTACCGACGTGACTCTCTCGACCTATTGACTAAGGGTTGGTTAGACTTCACCCTCGAATCGAGGTTCGGACGGCGACCCACAACCAAACCCTAAGTGCTAATATGAAATAAGAGGTTTGCCCTACATTAACCTAGATAGGAGACAATTAATTACCTAAGAAAACCTAGCATTCAAACCTCTTTCAAAGACAGGAAGGGGGTTTTCTCTCTACCTATGTTAGAATGGCAATTAGATTGATAGGCTTTCACACAACACAATCATTCATGAACAATACCTCCACATTCACATTAAACACTACCACACACAAATCATTCAATCCATACAAGCATTCACATAATTGAAGCTAGGGTTTACAAACACCCAAGTGAAAGTAGAGACTACTCCATGCTAGGAAAAGGGAAAACACAAGAGAGAAGAAGGGAAAACATCCAAAAGATGTTAGCCTTGTTTCTTGTGCAGAAGAGATCCTAATTTTGGGGGGGGGGGGGTAATTCCCAATTCCTAGCTTCACTTCTTCTTTGGTTCGTCCCTTTCTCACTCTTGCAATCTGAAGAAGAAGAAGTTACTCACACTAGTTCTCACCCTTTTTTCCTTCAGCTCAACCTACTTTATATACTCAGAACGCTCTTAGTTCACGGCGGTGAACTGAGAGCCAGACCGCGAACTAAAGTCGAAACGCGCCGCATCACTAATCCCTGTTCACGGGCAATGGCCTGAGCTCACGGCCTTACGACCGTGAACTGACTTGGGTTTAGTGAAATTGTTTGTGCTCTGGATGCCTGGCTGTTCACGGGTAGCGCCTCCAGTTCACGGTCTTAGTGACCGTGAACACACGGCCCAAACCGTGATCTGCTACTGTTTCCACCGTTTGACTTGATTTTTTGCCTTTTCCTCTAACTTTCGACTCTGGAGTTGGTTCCACATGCCAAAGTCTGAAAAACAACAAAATAAGGCAAAACCCGGCGTAAAACCAAACCTCTCGGAGTAAAAATGCTTCAAATCACCTAGCAAATTGGGGGCAAAAAGTGTACAAATGAGCCCGAATCACTACCCCACACTTAGACGTTTGCTTGTCCCCAAGCAAACTATTTCCAACCTAGGTGATATCTCAACCTAAAAAGATAACTTGGGGAAAAATCAAAAGGCACAAAGCGGTGAATTTCAATCACAATTTGGGAATCAATACCTGAACCGCCTCAAACAATACTGGCATCCACCACAAACGACATTTGATTGCATCAAGAATGGGCAAATGAAAAGTTCTCACCCTGTTCACAAATCAATGCAAGTCTCGATCGGACGAATCACCAACCACAACTAACCATGCATAGAACTCATCGTTGCCTTTTGTGTAACTTGTACTAGTTGGATATATTCTCATTTAAGAATTTTTTAAATTTTTTATTATTATTTTAATTTAATTTTTGAAAGGGTACTTAGTGAAATTTTTCTAAAGGGACACCCCCACATAAATTTTATGGGTCCGCCACTAGGCGAAGGTGCGTCTATATGTGGGAAGACTGGGTCTGCAATTTGTTTTGGGTTTGATGGCCGGAGGTCGCTGGGATCAACAAAAATCAACGAAAAATCGCGGTTTTCCGGCGAGGTTTTGAAAATTTTCGGCGAAAAGGCCGGTCGTGAAGTGAACAAAGTCGTTCAAGCCCCTTTTATAGGCAGAACCCTCAGTTCACGGACGAAGGTGTTAGTTTACGATCACTAAGACCGTGAACATAACTCCCTGATAGTGAACTGGAGTTAAATGATGAGTTTTGAAAACAACGGGAGCACCCTGAGTTCATGGACGGAGGCACCATTTCACGGTCATTAAGACCATGAAATGGAAGCCCAAACCGTGAACTAAGTGAAAAACAGGGCACTCCCAAAAATCTTTGACTCAATCTACTTAACCATGCCCCTAATTCGATCACACCATATCCTCAACACAAAACCACGAAGGCTTGCCATGGTGACACCCAAATCTACCGCTTGAACTCTTCGCACACACAAAAAGAGAAAAATAAGGGAAATAAAACAAATTGTTGTAGGGTTGCCTCCCAACATGGGCTAGTTTAACGTCTTTAGCTCGATGTTGCGGATCTATCATGCTTGAGGGCATGAAGCCACCGAGAGTGGATCCGCCACGGTCCCGGGGAGAGGCTTGACACCTCCTTCCTTTAGCTCCTTAGGGTGGCCCTCTTGGCCCTGCACTTTCGCCTTACCCTTATCCTTTGGCTGGGAGGAGGCTTGATGAAGTCTATCCCTCCACACTCTCTTCTTCTTTCCTCCGGGCTTAGCACCCGCCTTGGTTTCCTGCACCTCATCATCAAATGGAACACACACACTAGTGGGGTTTGCCTTGAGAGGCTCACCTCCACTTTCATTCATACCACTCGAATCCAATTCTTTCACCACATCGTTCTTAACATTAGGATCAATTGAATGAGTAAGTTGCTCCTCCATCTTTCGGCACCAAAGTTCCCTCATTAACATAGATTAAGGCCTTGGAGGTGGCAAGGAAGGGGCATCCTATTATGAGTTGCATATCTGCATCTTCACTGATATAGAGGATAACAAAATTCGTCGGATCAAAGAAATTTCCAAATCTCATTAGGACGTCCTCCACAATACCCCTAGCACTAATAACAGAGCGATCGGCCAATGTGACACTAAGCCTAGTGGGCTTCAATTCACCCAAATTCAACTTCTTAAAAAGCTTGCAAAGCATCACACTAATGCTTGACCCTAAGTCCGCCAAGGAGTTTTCTATATGATGATTTCCGATGCAAAGGGGTATAGTGAAACTACCTGGATCCAGTTGCTTTGTAGGCAACTTGTTGAGGATAAAGGCGGAGCACCTCGCCCAAGGTGACATTGGCGAGGTCTTCATATTTAGGCTTCTTTGCGAGAAGCCCCTTGAGGTATTTGGCGTACCTCGGCATGTGCACCATGGCCTCCAAGTATGCAATGGTGATGCGGATTTTCCTAAGCATCTCCATGAATCTTCCACACTCCGCCTCCAATCAGTCCTTGTGCATCCTTGTGTGGAAAGGAAGTGGAGGCTTGTACTCGGCTACTTGGGGTGGCGGCGACAATGCCTTCTTAAGCTCTTCTTCTGTTTCTCCTATTTCTTCGGGACCATTGATCGTTGGAGGGATCCTCTCTTCTTCATCCACTTCCTTAGAAACAACGTCTGGGGTAACCTTTACACTCCTTAAAAGAATAGCATTGCACCCGGCATTTAGGTCTTTGGGGTTGACAATGGTTTGAGAGGGTAGGGCTCCCCTTTGCCTCTCGGTGAGGATCCCTACAAGATTGCCAATTTGCAACTCCAAGTTTTGAAGGCTTTCTTGATGGCTCCTTAGTCCCGCCTCAACCGAGGTAAACTTTGTTGTTGCCACATCCACAAACTGCTCAATCTTCTCGAACTTTTGAGTGCTCGTGCTCACAAAGGTGGTCACAAGGTCTTCAAGTTTTGAAAACTTATCGGGTTGTTGGAACCCTTGACCTCCTTGAGCATGAAATGGTTCTTGGATGTTAGAGCCTTGGAATTGCGGTCTTTGTTGAATGAAAGTAGGATGCGGTTGATAATTTCCCATTGGTCCTTGGAAACCGGGGGGTCTTGGATTGGTCGGAGAAGACCAAGAGAAATTTGGATGATTTCGCCACCCCGGGTTGTTAGTGTTGCTATAGGGGTTGTTCCCCCCGGCATTGGCAATGTTCCCCCTAGCCATCTCCGCTTCACTTCCTTCCTCAACTACAACTTCCTCTTCTATTATCCTTCTTGCCTCCGCTAGTTCCCTCTCACGAGCCAAGTGTCGGAGAGTGCGGTTGAGATCCACGTCTAGTTGTGCCAAAGGTGTCGGATTACTCCGGGTCATACACCTCTCTGCACACACTCAAAAGAACCACAACACTTCTAGCACAAACAAGATTTTCACTCACAAAAAAGAAAATTTAAAAGCTAGATTAGCACCAAACAATCTTTTCAAAATAATGAACCGTTCATTCCCCAGCAACGGTGCCAAAAACTTGACTCACATCAAATGCACTACAATAAAACTCCCAATTAAGGCCCAAGTATAAACCTTAACTAGGTGCAATACAGGGCAAGTATGTTTTAATATCGACCCGGAACGATTCATGTACCCCTACATCGATTGCTTGAAACATTATCTAGCGGTTGGTTTTTGGTGAAAACAATAATCTATAGCTAAAGCATTTGCAAAGTTAAATGGATTTGACACTTTTTGAGAAGGCTTCACCCGGCTGTTGCTCCCCCTAGCTAACAATTACGACTTGTTGGATCGAATGGTCGTGTGTGGTGAGGGGGTTGTAAACCTTAGGGAAGTGTAACAAGTAGCCAACGCCACTCTCTTAGTCTCTAGGTCGGTGGAAGGGGATATGATCGAAGCCACCAACGTGACTCTCTCGACCTATTGACTAAGGGTTGGTTAGACTTCACCCTTGAATCGGAGTTCGGACGGCCACCCACAAGCAAAACCTAAGTGCTAATACAAAATAAGAGGTTTTCCCTGCATTAACCTAGATAAGAGACAATGAATTGCCTAAGAAAACCCAACATTCAAGCCTCTTTCAAAGAAAGGAAGGGGGTTTTCTCTCTACCTAGGTTAGAATGGCAATTAGATTGATATGCTTTCACACAACACAATCATTCATGAATAAAACCTCCACATTCACATTAAACACAACCACACACAAATCATTTCATCCATATAAGCATTCACATAGTTGTAGCTAGGGTTAACAAACACCCAAATGAAAGAAGGGACTACTCCATGCTAGGAGAAGGGAAAACACAAGAGTGAAGATGGGAAACCATCCAAGAGATGCTAGCCTTAGTCCTTGTGCTGAAGAGATCCTCCTTTGGGGGAGGAATTCCCAATTCCTTGCTTGAAGATGAAACTCTAGTTTCTCCTCTTCTTTGGTTTGTCACATTCACACTCTACAAATCTGAAGAAGAAGAAGAAGAAGAAGAAGAAGAAGAAGAAGAAGAAGAAGAAGTTTCTCACACTAGGTCTCTCCCTTTTTTCCTTCAGCTCAACCTCATTTATATACCCTGATCAGGCTCATTTCACGATCTCAATTCACGATCATGAACTGAAAGCCCAGACCACGAACTAAAGTCGAAACGCGCCGCATCACTAATCCCAGTTCACGGACAATGGCCTGAGTTCTCGGTCTTACGACCATGAACTGACTTATGTCCATTGAAAGTTGTTTGTGCTCTGTATGCTTGGCAGTTTACGGGTAGCTCCTCCAGTTCACGGTCTTAGTGACCGTGAACACACGGCCCAAACAGTGATTTGCTACTGTTTCCACCGTTTGACTTGATTTTTCGCCCTTTCATCCAACTTTCGACGCCGGGGTTGGTTCGCCTGCCAAAGTCTGAAAAACACCAAAACAAGGAAAATCTCTCGAAGTAAAAATGCTTCAAACGACCTAGCAAATCGGGGGCAAAAAAAATTACCGAAAAAAAAAATCGGGGGCAAAAAGTGTACAAATGAGCCCGAATTGTAGCGGTTTAGAGCGGTTGTTGAAACCGCTGCTAAAGGGATAAAACCCGTTGTTAAAACACTTTTTTCTTTTATTGAATGAGTGCAGAGAACTTAAGTCATGCGGTTACTAATGCTTATACTTATTATGGTGTGCTTAATCTGGTTATTTTTTATCTAGTTTTAATTATACAATCCAATTAATTTTTTAGGTTGCAGTAGCGAAAAATTTTTATAGCAGACACCGATAAACATTTCAAGTTGATGCATTGTTGAAATATACTTCCAAGTTGTCCTAAATTAATGTACCAATTTTATACTCCGGTGGCACTCATTCCACCGATGGATGGATCTTCATCAGGCATGTCATATAGTGAAAGTGATAGCCCTGACATTCAAGCAAATGCATATCATTCTGATGAATAATTAATGACACAACTCATTATGATTAAAGCTAAACGAACATTTGATGACACATCTCATTATGATTATAGTTCAATCAACAGTTGATGGCGCATGTCACTCTTATTAAATTTAAATAAACAGTTGATGACACAACTCATTTATTTATGATTAAAGTTAGATGAGTATATGATGATACAATTCAATTTGACAAACGTGTGATAAATCTGTGAATATTTGAACCAATTATGTGTTTCTTCATTGGTCACGTTAAATTTAACGATAAACTTTATATGTTCAAAATAAAAAATTGTATCAAAATATTCGTATTAATTAATTATTATTGACTATATAAAAACATAAATTATATAATTAAAGTGATGAAATCGAAAATATGCAATGCAACTTGTGAGATTTCACATTCTAGTCTTTCTCATTAGAGTAAAACGACTTTTTGTGGGCTAGAGTAAAGAAAATTGATAATTAATCTTTTACATTGGAGATGATGGTAACAAAAAAAAAAAGGTTAATTGTATGGTTGGTCACTGAGATTTCTTATTCCTCTGATGATGATGGTGATGGTGAGTTGGACATTAAAATAGATTTTTTTTTTTTAATTGCCAAGTCACTAAGTTAACGGTCAACTTTGAGAGTTGACTATCACATCAGCCAAAGTTAACGGAGTTGGACGGAGAGTGACCAAACGCGAACGGTTTCAGTAAACTAAAGTACCACTAATGAATTTAAATATTTCGAGTGACCAAATTTGAACGTTTTTTGTAATCTCGGTGACCAACCATACAATTAACCGGAAAAAAAAATATCGGAAGCCATGTCATTCATCTACTCTCGTGTGAATGCGCTACCTACCAAGTACTGTTGTACCAAAACCAATAATTGACGACGGGTTCTTAGCCTCTTAACATACTTCCCGAATTAAAGATAGACAACCCAGCCAAAATGCCGACCACCACACAGGTAAGGTCAAATTAAATTAAATTAAATTGTACCAACCAGGCGTGAGTCAGCAACTGAGCATACTTTTTTATTGCTTTTGCTCTGCCTATATATAAAAGGTAAGCTCCCATTCCGATTTCCATCAAACCAAGATCCAAACCATCTAGCTCTAACCTTTTCTCCCCCTTTCACCCTGAAACAGAAATGGCAGTGTTCAAATTGGAGTCCGACAAGCAATTCATCAGAACTTCCAAAGGCGATCCGGATGTATATGTGTTCGAGTACTTTGATGATCCCAACGTTTTCGAGATGATCCGAGCCAGTAACAACCGCTGGAGACAACTCACCCGGGTCGGCCCGACCGGGTCGGCTCCCTTCAAGGTGCTTGAGGTGCTGGGGGTGAGGATCGGAGGCAACCAATTGAAGAATCTGGCCACGGATTTGACCCTCACGGCTCGAGATGGCCAAACCTTCCATCTCATCGTCAACCGTCAAGGCCTCTGTTTCCTGTACGTGGACAGCTCGCCTGTGATGCGGCTGCGGGTCAATGACTATTTCGGTTGGTCCAAGTACGGGGTCAGCCCCGGGGTTGGTCCGATCTGGAACAGGTGGGACATGAGTAACGGCGCCGTTTTGGTGCCGGCTGCGGCGGCTCCTTCGTCCGATTGCTGGAAGAAGCTTGCGGAGGAGAAGGATAAGCTGCTGGAGAAGAGCAAAGAGACAGAGTCGTTGCTCAGGCAGTCGATTGCGGACAAGGATAAGCAGCTGGCTGCTCTCAAGGCCTCCATGAAAGCCTTGGTGCAGGAAGTGTGACCAAGTAACAATCTCTGTGGAGTGGATATGTAGACTGAAATAAACAGATCTCGTGCGTTGCGGCGGCAGCGAGATGCACGAAATTAAATCTCTCTTTTGCGTTTGCTTGTCTAAATTTGCTATCTATGTAGGAAGAAAGAGTGTAAGCTACAGTCATTTCAATGTTCCTCTGCTTTGACATTTGGGCAGTTGACTTGTGATCAAGATCCAATGCTGGCAAGTTCAATGTTCAATCTTCCTCTGCATATTAAATTAGTTAAACGAATTGTTAACTCGATACTGTACTCGTATAAATGCAGCAATTTCTGATCATACAAACCAGCCAAGGCTTGTTGTTTGCTGCTCTGTTGTGAACCAATTACGTACCAACATTTGTCCAGAACTCTGGATACTTGGAACCTGAAATATGTTGAAAGGTAATGAAGAAATTGAAACCAGAAATTCGTAATGACAAAATGATAAGAATATGAAAAACTCCTTAAATTAATTTATACAAATTTTTTTAAAATTATTAAACTATTCATATCAATTAATCCTTAAAATATGTATTACTAACACTTAAAATATGGATTTACATGTACCTCTCTCCTAAGCTCTAAAGAATCTTCTCCCCCTCATCTTCTCTCTCCGCCATTGTCCCCTCACTGTCGCTCTCTTAGACCAGGCACCGCAAGCATTGGAAAAAAGGAAAAAGGGAAAGGGAGGGGAGCCTACAATATGAGAGCATAAAAAGGGTAAAAAGAAAAAGAAGTATTGGGGGAGGGTTTACACTTCTGAAAAAGATAAAAAAAAAAGGAAAAAGTAGGGATGACAAAAATATCTGTAACCGTGGATATCCAAATTCGACCTAATCGGATAGGGTAAAACACGAACCCGAAAATTTTTTAGTGGGTACGGGTAAAACCCGAACCCGAATATTGCGGGTAATGGGTGGCATGGTTTTCTCACTATACAACCCGAACCCGCCCGATTATACACATGCATGTGTATTTTGTCTACAAATAATCAATATTTTTCTCTAACATATTTTATATTTAGCATATATATATAATATTTTTATGAAATTGTGTTGTTTTAATTAATTTTCTTAATTCTAGTGAATTATTGTCGTAATTTTCGTCTTACGTAACGTGAGAATACGTGTGAATATGTACATATTGGTTGGAGTTCTAATGAGAAACTATTACCCATGGATGACCGTGGATACCCGAAACCCGAACGGGTATGGGCACGGTTTGGATTTTCTATCCATTTCTTATGTGGGTATGGGTAAAACCCAAACTACTTTTGGTAGGGTTATGGATATGCACTATCCGTCCCCGACCCGACCCATTGCCATCCCTAGGAAAAAGTGGGTTCCTGACGGAAGAAGATGGACTGGGCCGCGCGGCTGGCGCCCTCTTTATCTTATTTTTTCGTTTTCTTTTAAATTTTTTTGTAACATATTGAATTTAAATGGTTTTATTGTATGTTTAGGCCAACGACCATATTCTACAATCGCCATATTTTCATCGACCATTTTTTCAACGGTCATATTTCCGACGGCCATATTTTTCAGCTCTATAAATAAAATTCATTCTTCACTTTCTTCCAACACTTATCAAACTCTCTTCCTACCTTCCAAACAAAAAATTCTCTTATTCCCAAACTCTCTGTAATCGTAATCATGGCTTCTTCCGGCAGCGAGCGCAATCCGAATTACACAACGCCCGAAGGACTTGTTTTGTGCCAAGGTTGGATGGAAGTTTCACAAGATCCTATTATCTAGGGATGACAACAAAACCTGAACCCACGGGTACCCACCTGACCCAACCCATTCAACGCGGGTAAAACCCATGTTGACGGGTTTTAGGCCGGTTTGGGTTTAAACCCGCTACACTATTCACCGGGTCGGGTTGGTTTGGGTTTAGGTAACCCCGCCCCATGGGTACCTGCTCACACACATATAATTACTTTTCCGTTATATTTAATATTCTAAATAATATATCTTCCTTAAACAACTAATATTCTTTATGTTTGTGGAGACATGTATAATTTGTTCTTTCTAATTGTTTAGAATGAAGTTGATATTATGAAGTGGAGAGTGAAGAAACTTAGTTGACGAGGAAGAAGCTTTCAATTAATCTTATTGTTTATAGATGTTTATCTTTAATTTTGAACAATTTGTATTGATCATTTGCGGTTTGCTTGTATGCTCTAGATTGGTGTTTTTTGTATGAATAATTTGTATGAGAAAATTGATGTTAAACTTTTATTTTGAAAGAAACTTGTTATTGTAAATTTTTTACAACAAAAACCCACGGCTACCCATGGCCATGAACCCGTGGATACCCAGCGGGTTGGGTTGGGTTTGAGTTTTTCAAATCCAGCAGGTTTTACCCTGGTTTTTTTTTTTTGCGGATAAACCCATGGGTTTGGGTTTGACAAAACCCGCCCCAACCCGACCCATTGCCATCCCTACTATTATCGGTCATTATCAATCTAAAACATCTATATTTAATTAATGATATAATTTTATTGTTCTAATTTTTAATCATGTGTATTGTTTTCTAATTAATTGTGTAGACCCGTCAAGCGAAAGCTATTTTCAAGGCGGACACGAAGAAAGACTGGAAGTTGGAAGAATGTTGGCAACTACTCCAAGAGTGTCCAATATTTATGCAACAATTTTATGCTCCCGTTGCACCCATTTCACCAATCGATGGATCTCAATCGGCTATGTCACTACAACAAATTCGGCCTATTATGACGGGGCCATTTGGTCATATTAGATACCTATTTTGTCATACTTGCCCTAATATGACAGAAGTGTTTGTCACAACGTTTTGTCATTTTACCGCCGTCAGGATAGGTCAAATGTGACAAATTTTTGAAACATATTTATCACATATGCTTCCGTTATATATGAGGTTCTGGTTAATCTATTGTGACAAACAAAGATAATATGACGAAAAGTGTTGTCATTATTTTTGTCATATATTGATACTTTTGAGAAATTTGTTGGTCATATTAGACGATCATAGTTTGTCATAACAGTATTTTGTGACGAATAATATTTGTCATGAGAGGTTCAGAATTTGTCACAAGTCTAATATGACAAATCCGTTTTTTGTCAGGAAATGATTATAATGTGACAAACTGAAAAGTTTGTCAACATGTTTTGTCATAAATTGAAGGCATATTACTGGGTTTATACTCTTCCATCACATTGTTGTGACTAATTTATTTTGTCACAAATTATGTTGTGACGAATATCCTTTGTCATAAATGCGTATCTGACAAATATATTTTGTCATTTCAGTATATTATGACGAACGCATTTTGTCATAACTTATAATTGTGACGTGACCCTTTTGTCATAAATCCTTATTATGACGAGTATATTTTGTCATTTTTGTCTATTATGACGAGTATAGCTCGTCATGGACTTGTCATAATATGAGAACTTTCCATTGTTGTCACATTTGACATGCTTAACAAATTCTATAATGCGAAATTTAATCCGCAAACTGAACATGGAGATATATTGGAAAACATCTAACATATTACATCCATGTCCATTCCCATAACAGAGTACGTCCTTGTTCGCCATAAACAAACATTTAAAGTAGTCCAACATCACACAACACATGAAACTCCTTGTTCACCACAACACAAAGCATGATAACTTTGTTCACAAAAGCATAAACTAACATACTTCTAACACCAACATCAAGCTGAGAGTTCTTGTTTCATATCTGTAACGAAGAACTTCAAAGAAGAAGACTATTAGTGATAAGTTGAAGGTCTCAAGAAGAGATCCTTCAACCGTGGATTAGTCAACGTAGGGATCCTTATTCTCCCTGCACTGGATACCACGTAAAAACCGCCTGTGTTCATTGGATTTTTGCTTTTGTCTTCAGTTCTAACCTTGTTTTGCAGAGTTCATTGATAAGCTCAGAACAGGGGAGCTTTCTCCAGAAGCAGAGACGAGGAAGAAGAAGGAGTGAAATTGCATTGGGTTTGGAATTTCATTAAAAGGCTTAATTCGCACAGGGGCCTTGGGTTTCCTCTGTGGGCTGCGTTTAAACATATCTCAAACAGGCTCAATTGTCTTTTCAGTCGTTCATTTCAGATCAAACATAGCATCTGCGTATTACTCATTTTTACATCTAAATCGTTTCTCTCAATTGAAAGCAATTTTCTAGGGTTTCCTATTTCCAGGAAGTGAGGAACGAGAGAATCTCATCCATGTCTCGCGCTCGACCTCCACCTACACGTGGTATCAGAGCACGGCTCCGAAATCAATGCTTGAAATCCTTCGGAGAAGATGGGTTCGAGTTCTGCGACTGGATCGGGGATCTACATGGCTGATGGTTTCTCTCAAACACGACCGCCTCGATTTGAAGGAGTACACTACGGTTACTGGAGAAATAGAATGGAGTTATTCATCTGCTCCACTGATCCAGACCTATGGAATATCGTGATGGACGGGCCCTTAGAAGTCAAGAAGTTTGACGGAAATGGACAGAAGACGACAAGAAAAATTTCCAGCTAAACTCAAAGGCGACTAAACTAATGTATTGTGCATTAGGACCTGAAGAATATCATAGAGTCACGGGATGCAAGACTGCCAAAGAAATCTGGGACAAGCTGCAGATCGCCCATGAAGGTACCTCTCATGTCAAGATTTCCATAATCAACAGCCTCAAACAAGATTTTGAATCCTTCACCATGAAGCCAGAGGAATCGATCAAAGAAATGAATGATCGATTCACTACAATCGTCAACATTCTAAGAAACCTGGAAGTTGAAGAATATCCAAGTGCTGATCTCGTACGAAAGGTACTCTGGGCATTGCCAAAGTGATGGACTCCGAAAGTCACAGCTATTGAGGAGTCAAAAGATCTGACTAGGCTTAGCTTAGATGAGCTGATTGGATCTTTGATAACTCATGAGGAGAAATTAAAGAGGGAAGAAGCTGATGAGCCCAGAAAGGAAAAACAGAGTATAGCATTCAAGGCTACATCATATGATGAGGATCTAGAAAGCCTGGAAGACATGGAAGATGATGAATTGGCCCTACTCAGCAAACATTTTGCAAGATTACTGAATATGCGAAGAGATAAAAGGAAAAATGGTTCGCCTAACAAAACAGAAGACAACAAGGACCAAAAGGAGAAGAATAGATTTGGATACAGAAGTAGAAGAGAAGGAAGCAGTGATAAAGTTCAAGTACAACCAGGCTGCTACAAGTGTGGAAAAACTGGACACTTGAAAGCTGACTGCCCATTTACTAAGAAGGCATATGCTGCAACTTGGAGTTGCAGTGAAGAAGAAGAAGAAGATGAAGTATGTCGTCAAGAAGCTTTCATGGCTATTGGTGAAGAATCTGAGGATGAAGCAACCACTCATGTAAGATCCTATTACACTGACTCATTTAGTGAAGATGATCTAATGCTAGATACCATACAAGATATTCAAAAAGAATTCTCCAATGTAAAACAAAAACACATTAAAATAAAAGTCTCTTAAAACAGAAAAACTGAATTTAGAAATCACTCTGGAAAATGTGTTAAATGATAATAAGAATCTCAGAGGTAAGCTCACCATAGCAGAGGATAAATTGAAAGTTTTGGAGAAACACAAGTTTAGGAATTCAAATCCTTTTTACAAGACTTTTGATAGAAAACCTATTGAATGTTATTACTGTCATAAACTTGGTCACCATATAAGTAATTGCAGGAAACGAATTGCTAGGGAGATTAGACTCAAGAAACTGGTAGAAAATGATTTTCAGGGTACAAAATGTGCACATAATAATAAAATGCAGAAGGAACCCAAATTAGTTTG
Source organism: Linum tenue (assembly GCA_946122785.1). Classification (NCBI taxonomy): domain Eukaryota; kingdom Viridiplantae; phylum Streptophyta; class Magnoliopsida; order Malpighiales; family Linaceae; genus Linum; species Linum tenue. The sequence continues at coordinate 63,158,130 of CAMGYJ010000005.1, forward strand.
GGTGGCCAAAATCAAATAATTCATCTCTTTCATGCAGACCTGTCTCCAAGTGAGCATGGAAGGCAGTGTTTGGAACCTTGACAGTGGGTGCTCACATCATATGACTGGTGACAAAAAGTTATTCACTGAACTCACCCTAGGGAAGAAAAGTAACGTTTATTTTGGTGATAATTTTAGTACAGAAATACTAGGTAAAGGAACAATAGGAATCCCACCTTCTATTAATAATGTCATGCTAGTAAAAGACTTAAACCATAACCTATTATCTATAAGTCAGTTGTGCAAAAATGAAAATCGAGTTATATTTGAACCAAATGGGTGTATAGTAGAAAACATCCTAACTAAGAAGGTCTTATTTACTGGAAAACGTAGGGGAAAACTTTTCATCATAGATCTAAATGACAAAAAGAACTTTTTTGAATCATGTCTTATGTCAGTAGACAAAGATGATCAACTGGAATGGCATCGGAGACTAGGACACATAAGTGTAGGAATTTTGTCAAAACTGGTTAACTTAGAACTTGTAAAAGGGATCCCTAAGATTCATAGCAAGAAAGAGTTTTTCTGTGTCGCCTGTGCCAAAGGAAAACATACTCGAACTTCCTTCAAAACTAAACAAGTGTTATACAAGTAGACCCCTTGAGTTGTTACACCTAGATCTGTTCGGACCCAGTAATATCATGAGTCTAGGAGGTAAATATTATGCCTTTGTCATAGTTGATGACTACTCTAGGTTCACCTGGGTTCTCTTTCTGTCTAGTAAATACGAGGCTTTGCTGAAGTTTAAAAACTTTGTCAAACAAGTTGAAAATGAAAAACAGTCCAAGATTATAAACATTCGAAGTGATCATGGTGGCGAATTTGAGTCTGATAAGTTTGAGGAATTCTGTAATGAAAATGGTATTCTACACAATTTTTCAGCTCCTAGGACACCACAACAGAATGGTGTGGTTGAAAGAAAGAACAGGGCCCTAATTGAGATTGGTAGAACTATGCTCAATAACTTTAAAATTTTTGTCATATTATAGAACCTATTATGACAAACGAAAAATGACAAAAAAAATATTTTGTCCTAATATGCCGAATTTGTTGTAACATGTCAAGTGATGAACCCTATAGCCCCGGCCTTCATGCAGCTGCTGCTCCAAGAGTGATCAACCGTCCCGAAGGTCGAGATCAACAAAAGAGGAAGAAAAGAGGAGGTGGTGATTCTTCTGTCATGGAAGCTTTTCAAAAGAGTTTGGCGGACATGGCGGCAAGTTCGGCAACACATGCAAAATTATTTTTCGGTAGGGAGGAAAGGGAGAAGGCGAAGGAAGCAAGGTAAAAAAGTAGGTACGAGCGAGAAATCATGCTTCGGGATCTTTCTCAGTTGGATCCTCAACAAAGAGCATGGTACCAAATTCAAAGAGATCAAATTATGTTTGCGTACGAATCATCACCAGCTGGCAGCTTCTACACCACCTGGAGGATCTTCCAAATGCCCATTTGATGACACTTACACCCCGGACCAGTAGTCTCTAAAAAGTTATTTGGTTTATTGTTAATGTATGTTTTATTTTTAGTGTGTTTGATTTAAGTACTTTCAATTTATCCTTGATGTATGTTTTATTTTTAGTGTGTTTTATTTAAGTACTTCCAGGACAATTATTGGCTTCCCCTTGTATCCAGTAAATTGCCCTTGCCACGCCATTGGACAATTTTTCCACTCCCAATGCATGCATTCGATTGAACCGATCATACCCGGAAAGCCACGCTGATTGCTGTGATGAAGAAGGCGGCAAAGATCCTCCATATTTGTTGATCATAGATGCAGATAATGGCATTACAAAATTTACGCATACACTGCAGTATAGTGGTCTCACCCATATCAAATGTCTCGTCTAGGGAGTCGGCTGAGCATCCATTTGAAAGCATCCGGAGGGAAGTAGTAAGCTTTTGTTCGAGGGAGAATGACAAGCGACCTGCAGCATCTCGACCTTGCTGGAAGTAGGGTTCATGTTGAACAAAGACACTCATGACTCGGTTGAACAGGGAGAGGGGCATCCGAAATCTCCTTATGAAGAACCTAACGTCGTAGGTTGGATTGGGAACGAAATCTTGCTGCATCAAGCGTTGGTGTGCTTCTACCATGTTACTCCTCACAACTTTACGTGAATGATGTCGAGATGAGGATGCTTGCTCTTGGAACATTAAGGCTCCTGCCATCGCCATCATCTGTTGACGATCACGGTCAAGCTGACACTCATACTCCCATTGCCTATCATCATCATCCAATTATTGCCTCTCATAAGCTTCTCTAGTAGGGGAACTCATGATGAAAAAAACGTTTGTGTGTGTTGAGAGAAATATGAAGTTGAGAGAATGAAGAAGGTTGAATGGTGGGATGAATGGATTGACAAAGTTTAACCTTCATTTATAGAAACCTGAAAACATTCTCCAGCAAATAATATGACAACTGGATGAACAATTGGTGGCACCATTCAATATGATTAAAGTTGGATGAACAGTTGATGACACCACTCAATATGATTAAAGCTGGATGAACAATTGATTTTACCACTCAATATGATTAAAGCTGGTCAAAAAATTGATGGAACCACTAATTTGTGAAACATGTGATGAGTTATAGTATTCTGCAAATTATTGAGATTCGTCATTGATGATGTCATATTTAATTAGCGATAAAAAAATTATGTCCAAATTAAAAAAAATATATCGAAATGTTCGTCTTAATTAATTAATACTACCTATATAAAAATAATAAGTAAAAACCCCTCCCCGTTACTCTTTTTTCCCTCCCACCTATTGTGGCCAAATCCTTTCTTCCGCCATTTCCCCCCTTTTTCCCACCCTTTTTTTCCTTTCCACCATTGTGGATGGTCTTATACCACACATTGACGGTTGCGATGATCAAGAGTGCCACCATCGCTGAACCAACCGAACCCCTAGTCAACTTACTCAGGTGCCTTGTTGGAGAGTCGTGGCAACAACCGGTTGATCCCAATAACTTGATTTGTTGAGAGAGATACCATAATGAATCTTTTTTTATAATGATGATTAGCATAACTGAAAAAATGGGTAAAGTTCTATAGAATAACAAAAACAGCAGCAAGGGTTTAAAAGAAATGAACTGCAAGCAAACCCAGAAAGCAAATTAAAGGAAAAAGACAGAACAAATGAAAGTCAATTCATATAGTCTTGAAATTTGTATAGGTCTGCTTATCATGATTTTAATAACTGAGGGTTATTGAGATTCCAATAGAAGACTTTTCGGTCACAAAATTCTCTGATACCATGTCAAGAATCAATGGGTCATAATGACTTGAAATGTTATGAGAGGTTAAATAATGGATCTTATACCACTTACTAATAAGTCACATGCTTTAAAAGGAAAGAATCATCCATAAGAGGACTAGTGAAAATATATATGTATATCAGGAGTTATACGGCTCTACTAATATGAGGGATTCAATCCACTTAGAGCCCATTATTGTCGTGTTCGGGTCAGTCCTTTCTTGAATCGTTCCGGGTAACCCCTGAGGAAGTTGATTCGGTTGAAGTCTTGTCGAGGAATTGATGGTATAGGAAATCCTAGGTTTAATAGAGCACTACCATCCATCGCTATGTCGTTCCGGTTAACAACCGAGGGAGCTTAGCTCCTATATGGTAGATGAAATTGGGTTGGTCAAGATATGATAGTACTCAACCTTGACCAGAATGATGGAACTAGGGGTATTCAAGCTAAGAGAGCTCCACCACTTGTAATTAGCTAGGTTAGTTGGTTTATTTTTCCTAATCACTATTCTAGGTTGGCTGGATAACGAAACCTAAACCCTGAAGTATGGTACATATAGATCCTCGTGGTATGACAATTTTTTTATTGCTTGCTTACCCTACGCTGCACCTGGTCGTCGGTTATACTTGGCCCTCGATTGGGAATGTTGTAGTCAGAGTGAACCAAGTATCACTTTTGTTCTTCTGGTATTAGTTTTTTATATTAGTATTGTTTTTGTTCTTCTTGTCCTGGTTTATCTTAATTGGTTTTGTTTTGTTTATTGTGGTAATAATTTCTTAAACTTATAGTGGTTCGTTGATCTCGAGTTTCGCATCTATATTCATGGTCGCGTCTCTTGGAATCTCAGTCTCTTGTTGCCTCTAGGCACTTTGGCTCCAGGATCTGTCATTATCCACCGATAATCGTAACTGTTCACGCGTGAGGGGACGCAAACAAATCTGTACTGGGATTCCGTGTAACACCCCGAATTTTGGGTTACGGTTCGACCTTAATACGTGATCGGTTGGATTGACGGTTACGTACTAAGAGTTATAACCACGGATTAGGAATAATAATAATAACTATTATTATTATATATTTATATAAAAAAATAGGTGGCCGAGAGGGCCGGGCGCCCTCAAATAAGTTGTTCCACCGCCAACCCTCACCACTAATCCTGCCCTCTCGTTTTCTTCCCTGGGACTAGGGAAGAGGCGCAGCAGCAGCCACGAGGCGAGAAGAAGTTCGCCACCGCCATTCCCCATCCCGACCTCGATCCCAATTCCGATCCCACCCATTTCGTGTTTCAAGGTAAGGATCACGAACCCCTTCGCGATTTCTAAACTCGAATTATCGATAGTCTAATCCGAAGCTCGTATTTTATTAGCGGTGACGTTTGAGGGTTCGATCAACAAGGAGATCAACGTCCCGGGTCATCCAGCCTAGGCCTAGGCACGTTCTAGAGGTAAGAGAACTAGATCCCTTTGAGTTAGGTCGATTGATTTGATGATTTTTCGTGAGGGTAGAATTCTGGGGTTTTAGCAACAGACGTTTCAGGTTTTTAGTGACATATTTTGGGTGGTCACTAAAGATGTTGGGAATTTCCAGAAATCTGTTTTAGATGGTTTAAATTGTATCGAGTCTTTATGGAGGTTTTTTCCTGAGTTTAAATTTTTTATAAATTGAGGGAGGCCTAGGAGACGGCTGTAATTTAATTTGGGGATTTTTGAAGATGTATTTTTAATTTTAGAAATTGTTCGAGCATTCGTTTTAATTAAATAAAAATAAATCCGACGAGTTTATAAGAGTTTGATAATTTTACAGGGTTTAAGTACTCGTGATTGATGTAGGAAAATTATGATCCAAATTTTTATGAAGGTTCTAGTTAGGTGGAAAATTCATCCAAGACTAAAATAATTAGGAAAAGTGGTCGGTTTTGAAGAGATTGTTTTTAGAAAATTTTTAAAGGGGGTGAAGGGACCTTGGGAGCGAGTCTCGAGGGCTGGATGTTGAGGAGAAGATGTTCAAGTGACCCAGAAGGGAATTCTAAATCGAGAAAGGTCGACTAAGGAGATGCATTCTTATTAATAGGTTCACCGAGATAATTCGGCTAGGAGGGATTTCTTCGAGTAAGGAATCGAGGAGTCATCTTTACAAGTTTGATGTGAATGTGCATGAGCTATTGTTTGAATTAAAGCTTTAAGTTTATAAGTTATTGTTAAAGTTAAGAAACAAGTTCTTTTCAAGAAGTAACTCACCTTCAAGGAGGTGAAGTCGTTTTAAGTGTTTTAGTCACTAGCGCCAGTCCGTTGCCTTTTGAGACATTTTGAGATAGAGCAGCAGTTATGCTCTTGAGACTTTTAAGATGGGCAGCAGTTATGCCCTTGAGAATCGTGGTGAAGAGCCACCACGATAAGTTTAAGATGTTAGGGGGATGAATCGTTACGACTTCCCTAACTAAGTTTAAGTTTAAGGAAAGCCCGAATGGCTTCTCATACGTATGATTTGGCAACCGGTCTAGCTAGTGAGGGATCCCAGTGTCAGTCAAATTTTTAAGAGAAATTTGAGTTTTAAGAGTAAAAATCTAAGAGGGTGGAAGTATCATCCACCAATTTAAGTTAAGTTCTTAAGTAAGAAGTATTAAAGATTTCAATCGTAAGGGCGTAGACTGACCCCAACTCACTCACCAAATCGTAGAGGAGGAAATCCTAACCAGCCAGTCCGTGATCAGCAAGCTAGAGGAGCTCAACACCATCGTCGCTGAGAGATGTCGAGCCAGGCGTCAGAGTAAGTATCGGAGAACTTTTTCAAGTTATTCAGACTTTTTGGTTAATAATTAAAGACTGGAGATTCATTTCTTTTGGACAATTTGAGTTTTGCCCACGTGTTTAGGGCTTCGATTTGAGATATTATGATATTTGAGTTTGGTAATTTATTTAAACTTGTGTTATTTGAGATTTTTAACTATACCCCGGGGTAGAAATGTCTTTTTCCAAGTTCAAAGAGGTGGGATGTTTCATTTTGTTATCAGAGTCGGTCTTCCTCTGTTTCTTGGTTCCCAAGAAATATTGGAATGTATGGTTCAGTTTTTAAAGGTTTTGTTTTAAAGATTTCAAGACAAAGTTTGGCCAAACTAGCCAAG